>JAPDNY010000007.1:158206861-158806861 GCA_029375565.1 Gekko gecko
TGAGATGCCTAAACTTTCTTTTATTTAATTAATTAATTTACATTCTCTATGAAGGAAATCAACAGCATCTTGGACTACCCAAAAGGAACTCTCTTCACCTTACAGTGGGTTTATTTGTTCATTTTGAAAATTTATCCCAAGATGAAATACACGGGATTTAAGCAACACAAATTCTATTAAAACATCCATATTCTTAAAAACAGTACAAACCTCCCAGCAACAGCAGCAACAGCACAACCCTAAAAACCCTGGCTGAACAACGTCTTCAATATTTTCCTAAAGCTTAGTCTAGAGAGAACGATTCAAAATGGCTGCAGCTGCAGGCAGTGGAGCCAACCACAAAATGTCAGGGAGTGAGGTTATAAATAATAGTAACCCTGCAACATTTCTGTAAGAAAGCTTGGTTATGACCAGACCAAGGGTATAAGAATGTTGGCATGTGTTTTATGGCTCTGCTCAGTAAAGTCTGAAGTATTCCTCCAACTTAAGTGGTAGATCCATTTAAGTTGCCAGTGGTAGAGCCATTTAAGTTGGAGGGAGGCTGTTTTGACCAGAAGAAGGCTTCATACTTTGCTCAGTGGAGTGATAGGACACATGACAGTATTATAATAATGGCATTACCATTACAACAACAGCCTTGTACCTGTCTTGAATACCTAAACCACTTTAGCTTTGAAACTGTGATAAATGGAAATCCCCTAGTTTGCTTCCCTCTCCCAGCCCCGAGAAGCATGAAGTCTTTAAACTGAATGCCTTACTCCGTAAAATGGGCTAAATGGTTGTGGGTGGAAACCTCCTTGACTGAAAATCTACAAGATAAGAGAAAAAAATAGTTACATGTTAGCATAATGTTGGTTTTGTTATTGATAATAAATGGTGTCAGTATTCATGAGGCAGTGGCTGGAGGGTGGGATTTGGACATAGGAGACTCAGATATGAAGCTAAAGCCATGCTCTGAGCTCACTGGATATAAAGCTGGGTACTAGACTAAGGGCAAGTTCATGGTCAAAGCACAGAAGTGTACATGTAACAGGCTGAGGAATAACTTTCCCTACTGTGCATGGGATTTTTCATGTGAGCTGAAGTCTATCAGCATAAACGCCAACATAAGCAGGCCTTGTTTCTATGATCCAGCTGTTCCTGTTCTCTTGCAGATGTCAGGGCTAGCTGGTTCCTAGCACTGCGGGCTTGAACCAGGAGCTTTTTGGATCAGGCACCAGTTCCTTGCTTCAGAGAAAGGCATTACAGGGAGTTTAAAAGCCATAAGTCATAGTAGGAGACAGTGTGGGATAGTGTTGGGGTCAAATCCCCATTCTGACATGAAGACTATTGGGTAACCTTGGGCATCTTTCCACCTTACCTACCTCACAAAGGCATTCTATAAATAAAATTGGGAAGGAAGGTTCTTGTACACCCCCCTGAGATCCTTGGGCAAAAGCAAGATTAAAAATGCACCAGATAAGACAGTCAGATCTATTTTACTGGTTCTTACATAGTAACATCAACAAGGGTTCCTCAGACTGAGCAACCTGTCATCATGGGAGACCATAAAGATACTCTACTGTGCTATCATAAGATTTCCATGACTTTCTCCCATACCTTTAGCTATCTTCAGACCCCCATGCTAATGGAACAAGGCCTTATTGCCAGCAACCTGGGCCCCTGACCAAAGTTCCCTCTAAGCTGTGGAGTCTTGTGAGCAAAAATTATACTTTGTGAGCTACTGGCATTAAAGCTGTGAGCGAGCGATTTGGCTGCTGCATAAATTAGTTTGCTCTGGAGCTATCCTTCCTGAGCAAAGACAAAAATGTGTGAGCTGGAGGCTAAAGAACTGTGAGCTAGCTCACACTAACTCAGCTTAGAGGGAACACTGCCCCTGACTGCTCTGCAGGAATTGAGGTGCATAGGTCCCATTTCTTACTGAGTGTTGTCTATGTGAAGCGAAATGGCACAGCTGTATGCTACATCAGGGGTTCCTGACCCTTTTGAACCTGTGGGCATCTTTGAAATTCTGACACAGGGCGGTGGGTAAAAACACAAAGTGGCTGCCGCAGAAGGCAAAGCCAGCCAGAAATATGGCTGCCGCAGGAGATGGACCCACCCACAAAAAGTCAGGGAGTGAGGCTGTGAATAACTCGAACAGTAAGTCTTCAACATTGCAGGCAGAAGCTCTGTTTAAGAGGACGCCTTGTGAAATGAAATATCATTTATAAATATTTTCTGGCATACACACAGCTTACTTTCAGTGACACATGGAAGATCCTTGTGTTGTGGTGGCACCAAAAACAATCTGTACAGCCCATCAGATCTCCAATGGTCATTTAGAAGCCCTGCTGGGCAAAAGCCCCATCTGCTTTCTAAAAGCACTTGGCAACTGCCAGGAAAGGTGGAGGTGGGCACCAGTGTTCCCTCTAAGCTGAGTTAGTGTGAACTAGCTCACCGTTTTTTAGCCTCCGGATCACACATTTTTGTCTTAGCTCTGGGAGGAAGGCTCCAGAGCAAACTAATTTATGCAGTAGCCAAATCACTTGCTCACAACTTTAATGCCAGTAGCTCACAAAGTAGAATTTTTGCTCACAAGACTCCACAGTTTAGACGGATCATTGGTGGGCACCACGGTTGTGTCACATTTTCGGACTTGTATGAACCATCCTCTCTTTATTAGTACTCAAGTAAATGATAGTGATAGACTTCTTTAATATAGTGACAGATTTCTTCCGCACCAAGTTCATTTTGGCCACTGGAATGCAGCCCAGATTAGGAACTCTCCAAATGGAGATCCCTTCTTAAATATATATTAGCCACTGGGAATTTATCAGACTACCCTTATTAAGGTTGCAGCTGTCATTAATGCAAAACTAGTAGCTTCAATTAACAGAAACCTTGTTGATAAATCTTTTGATCTTAAATCAATTAAACTTGCATGGATAAAAATAACAGGTCTGAAGAAGAAAGCATTCCCTTTAGTTTCTAGACTGTGAATTTTATGTGCCACAGCACACTCTGTTTCAGAAAAGATCATCCTTCCTGTCTATGAAAGAAAGAGGAATGCTTCTTCAAGGAAAACACCTGCTGCATGTGGAGTTGTAAAGTAATCTACTCCCCAATTAATTGGGATGTACCATTTAATCAATCCAGGTTTATTCAATAAACACAGCAGCTGTGAAAATTGTTGCCACATTTCTCCAGTGAAATTAGAAACATCGGCTCACCTGTGGAAAATGCCAGAGATGTTGCTGATTTGGAAACAATATCTGTGGGGAGGAGAGCAGATATCATGTATAGAACAAAAACATTCTGCATATGAAAAAGTTGTACGTTAAGTGTCTATAATTCTGTAATCACAATACATATGAAGAATTTGTAAGAAATCTTACCATCCTCCCTCTCCAAGTTTAACCAAAATATTAAGAAGCATTAGAACAAAGTTTGAATCCAGTGGCACCTTTAAGACCAATGAAGTCTAATTCTGGGTATAAGTTTTCATGTGCAAGCACACTTCTTTAGATATACTGAAGCACAGAGGAGCATTTTCTTTATCATGTCATAAGTCCTTTTGCAAGACTAGTTTGCCACATAAAACTACTGAAGGTTCAGCATGCAATGAATGTATGAAATGACTGTTTCGATGTTCATTTTCATCCATCACTGTTCTGCATAAAATGGCCACAAGGCACAGTAAATGCTCATTTATCCAGAAAAGTTTATCACATTACAAAATTCATATCTTGAAGTTTGTTCTGCGTAGTGAACAGCACACAAACAGACTCAGAAGGCAGAATCCAAAATTGTTATTTTCTTAGGTATTTTGAATGACATCCTGTCTTCTGCTTCCTTCCCTGTCCCTCAGCCCCAGTTCTGAGCAGGTGTCTACGTGTGCTGCCCACGAGGTGAGGGTAGAAGCTGGTGACAGGAGCATAGAAGGAGTGGGTGGTAGGAACTGCAGTTGCCATGACTCCTGCTTTAGCGACAGATGTCAAGGGCTATCCCCAGGGCAAAGTGGCAACCCTAAAAACAACATTTGAGGGGATGTTAAGGTGATATTGTAATTGTCAAGTGAAGCACAGATCCATGTCAACTTTCTCTCAGGGCCTAGCCAGATATGACATTTTCCCCACATGTACACATACAGGTAAGTTGTATGTGCCATGTCTGCCTGGACAGGGGAGCCACTCATTTGTCCTCCAGTGTAGAAGGAAACGGATAAAAATCAGGAAAAAACTGAGCTTGGCAGTGAGGAAGAAGAGGTTTGAGACCGCTACTTGAAATAGGGAAGCTGAAAGTCCCACTATGAGGTGAGGAATGAAGGGGCTGAGGGGGAAGGAGAAGGAGGGAATGGGGAAGAAGAGGAAGCGGGGGCACATCCAACCTGCGCTAAAAGTACTGCACTGGCTGCCTATAGCACACTGAATTCGGTTCAAGGTGCTGGTTCTTACTTTTAAAGCCCTGTATGGTCAGGGGCCTACATACCTCTTGGCCTTTCTGAGCCCCAGAAAAGCCAGGCTGGCTGTGACAAGGGCCAGGGCTTTTTCCATGGTGGCTCTGTACTGGTGGAATGAGCTCCCAGAGGACATCAGGGCCCTGCAGGACCTTTTACAGTTCTGCAGAGCCTGCAAGACAGAGCTCGTCCATGAGGCCTTCGATTAGGGAGCCAGACTCAAGAAACTGTGGCCCTGGCCCTAATACTAACATCGCTGTTAACAGCTAACTTAACCTAGAATATAATGTCAGCCAGCTGCTAACACCCGCCATCTGATACAAACGAGCACTTTATATTTTATTATATTTATAATAATACTGTTCCGATTTTATTTAATTCTTGTTTTAATTGTTTTATATTCTCTTTGTAAGCCACCCTGAGCCTGCCTTGGTGGGGAGGGCGGAATATAAATTAAATGGCCTGTAAACTGGCACTCCCTAAAGCCACCTCATGGGATAAAGGAAAGAGGATGAGGACATGGCTGTGGTGATCATGACAGAGGAGGATGTGCCCAGTAGAAAAAGGTGGCATTGTTTTGCCCTCATAGCAGGCACCTCCATTCCCCCCCCTGCCTCACAGTTCAATTTTCAACATTTCCCCACTTTGTCCTACCCAAGCAGCAAGCATACATCTGGATAGGCCCCAGGCTGCTCAATCAAATACTTTGTAAACACAAGGCTTTGTATCTCCCTCTCCAAACGTGAATAAATTTTTGATCTCACGAACAACCCATAACCAACAAGCCACAGAATAAAGCTGAATAAAATGTAACATCACAAACAACCTATGATCACAAGCCATAGAATGTACCTGAATAAACTTTACCCTACAAGCCACAAGTAAACCTGAATAAAATGTTACCCCACAAACCACCTAAAACCCACAAGTCACAGAATAAACCTGAATAAAACTTTAACCCATCAACAATCTATAACTCACAAGCCATAGAATAAGCCTGAATAAAACAATCTATAACCCAGAAGCTCTGCCATTTGGAGAATAAAGCTGGATGTGCAGATTTCGAATTTGTTTAGAGCTTGCTGTTGGCTGCCAGATTGTGTATTGAAGCCAGTTGGAAAAGAAAAAAAAAGAAACATTATGGGATTAGTTTGAGTTTGGAAAATACCTTTTTTAAAAAAATCAAGTTAATATATTATTGTAGACAACAGAACTCTTAAAGTTTATGCAGATAACCTCATGGGGAAAATGAACTTTATTTTGGAACATTACATTCTGAAGGAAGGTATTGACTTATTTTTTTTTTTTTTAAAGCTCCCTAAACAATGTTTGGAGCTGCGGTGGCTCAAGTGGTTAAGACACTGAACTGCAGGCTGTGGAAGGTCAGTAGTTCAGCAGTTCGAGACCCGGGTGCCGCATGACAGGGTGAGCTCCTGTCTCTAGTTCCAGCTCCTGCCAACCTAGCAGTTCGAAAGCAAGAAATTGCAAGTAGATAAATAGGTACCACTTCGGTGGGAAGGTAACAGCGTTCCGTGCACCTTGGTGTTTAGTCATGCTGGCCACATGACCACGGAAATGTCTTCGGACAGCGCTGGCTCTTCGGCTTTGAAACGGAGATGAGCACCGCAACCCTAGAGTCGGATTCGACTGGCTTTCGAGCAGGGGAACCTTTACCTTTACTAAACAATGTTTGATACTGTATTGTTTGTAACAATGTCTAACAAAATAACACACACACACACATGCTGGTTTACGTAGGGGTAGGCAAAATGTCAAGGAAAAGGAGCCTTGGGACTTTTGCTGTGTTTCCTACTGAGACATGAGGTTGTCATTTTTCTTAAAAGAGGCTCCTGGGCCTTGTACATCCACTTGACAAGCAAAAACTCAGCAGGTTCTTAGAGTGCAGCAATGAGAAAATCTGCTCTGCCTGAATTTCTGCCAGTGATACAACCGCCACGAACACAGAGCCTGGAACACAGAGCATTCAACCTGATTTTCACACTGCAGTGCTGAATCAAACAAAAGATACAAGAAAGAACATAAGACAATCCTTGCTGTGTTGGACACAAAGGGTGTCTAAGTCAGCCTTTTGTTTGGTCAAAGCAATTCTTCTACAAAGCTTACACAATCCATAAGGTCTGCCAAACTAACTGTTGCCGGATTGTCGAAGAGTCCAGTAGCACCTTAAAGACTAACAGAATCTGAAGAAGTGAGCAGTGACTCCCTAAAGCTCATCCCCTGCCACAAATTTTGTTAGCTTTTAAGGTGCTATTGAACTCTTAACTCTTTTCTACTGCTACAGACAGACTAGCACGGCTACCTATCTCATGTTGTGGATAGAATCTCTGGCTGGTAAGGGCGTTATTACTTATCACTCCAAGTGCTGGTTGCGTATTGTCTCCTTGCCTGTATTTAGGAGTTGCTCTAATAACCAACCTGGGTCCCCATCACACGCAGAAGTAGCCTCACGATAGGCATGCATGCCGGGCAGATTTTAAGGGTGCGATCACACGGGAACACCTGGCAAGCATCCCACGTCCATCACCAACCCATTTCGCTCCGCCGAAGAAGCAAAGTTAAAAAATACTGGGGAAAGTGCAGTATCAAACGGGCTTGCGACAGGCCACAGACGGACGTCCCCATCTGATTGCTCTGGTGCGCTCCCATTGTGCCAGTGATCCCTCATTCAAGCACATCGGAAACAAGCAGCGAAGGAAAAAACCCGATTCATCCGCCATTGCGTTTGATCACACAGTGGCGAGTCAAATTACTACGGAGCAAATAGCCTCGCTTCCCCCCCCCGTGTTATCTGGCACATGTGACCGGAACCCTGGATACAGAACAAAGTTTGCATCCAGTGGCATCTTTAAGACCACCAAAGTTTTATTCTGGGTATAAGCTTTCATGTGCATGCACACTGTATCTGAAGAAGTGTGCGTGCACATAAATGCTCATACCCAGAATAAAACTTTGCCGGTCTTAAAGGTGCCCCTGGACTTAAACTTTGTTCTGCTGCTTCAGGCCAACACAGCTACCCCACCTGAATCAACCTGAATACAATTGGGCGCGTGACTTAAAACCATTTTAGGGCATCAGAGCTGCTTGCTTACCTGAGGTTGTTGCTGTTTGACCCCCTTGGATTGATGCACTGGCACTTGGTGGGGAGTCTGCGGAGGACTGGTATTTGGCGGCTTCTTCGGCAGCAGCTGTATTCTTGGACGTGGCTGTTGCTGTATAGGCTTGTGTGGCTGCTGCGGCATCTGTGGCCTCAGCTGTGGCCGGTGGATGGGCTGCCTAGCCGCTGGCGTTTGGTGTGGCTTGCGCTGGGGTGGCCGAGTGGCCTGATGTACTGGGGTTTGTTGTGGCCATAAGTAAAATCTCTGCAGAGGCTGAGGGAGCAACTGTGGGTAACTTGGGCGATAGCCGTATAAGAAAGACGACAACTGAGTCAGCTGAAACAGAATTTTTGGAGAAAAAGACACACATGGTGAGATACCGTTATTGTCATGGCACTCAGCTTCTAGCAAGTTATGGATATTTCCTTCTGTTATACACTTTCTGCTTCCTTGAGTAATCAGAAGTTCTGGAGACAGCACTACAGGGCTGTTTCCTTCAGATGCTAGAGCCCTGGAGACTTTACATGTCTTTATTTATAAGTATACAGTTAATGTGCCAAGTGAATGTGCTTCTGAAAGCAGACTGCGCAAGCTCTGGAGAGGGGAGGGACCTCCTCAGGGCACAATAGGGTTGCCAAGTCCAAATCCAGAAATATCTGAGAACTTTGGGGGTGGAGCCAGGAGACTTTGGGGGTGGAGCCAGGAGACTTTGGGGGTGGAGCCAGGAGACTTTTGTGATGTCACTTCCTGTGATGTCATTTCCAGGTCAAATGGCAAGTGATGTCACTTCCCCTTCCAATGGTGTCACTTCCAGTACACTGCACGAAAACTTCACCTTCCTGTGATGTCACTTTCCAGGCACTCCCCCATACCCACCTCCCCCTCTGAAGTAACCTTCTTTCAAAAAATAAAATTTAAATTCAGTGTCATATATCAATTCCCACCCCACCTTTTCCCCTATGTTACATTACCAATAGGCTTTTAGGCCTCCTTCCAGGGCAAAAATAACAAAAAGCTTTAAGAAACATAAAATGCTTTAAACATTTAACAATCAGAAGGAAAAACAAGCAAACAGCACATGTCAAAAGTGAAGCCCTTTTCACTTTTTTCAGTAGGAAAGATAAGCACACACTGAAACATTACACTGAAATCAATAGGATTCAATGTGCTTAATTCTGACCAAATGAGACTATATGTATTATAATGAAAACAAAAAGTATGTGTGCTAGGTCCTAGAAAAAGATCACCAGACAACATTCCTTCACACTATGCAAAATACACAACAGAATGGTCTAAGAACTGAAGGCTGAATACTCTGCCAAAATCCTCTACCTAAAACCCTGGAGAATCACTGCCAGTCAGAGTAGACAATGCTGACATTGATGGACTGATGGTAGAGAGACCATGCTTTGTGTGCATTGTGTGTGTGAGCTGAAGAGAAGCCCTTGATGGATGAGGCCAATGGCCCATCCAGTCCAACACTCTGTCACACAGTGGCCAGAAACACCAGGGGCCATCAGGAGGTCCAGCAGTGGGGCCGGGACACTAGAAGCTCTCCCACTGCTGCACCACCACCACCCCCCCCGAGCACCAAGAATACAGAGCATCACTTGCCCCAGCCTGAAAGTTCCTCTCTATACCTTCTGGTTAATAGCCACTGATAGATCTCTGCTCCATATGTTTATCCATAAAACCTGGAATTGGCTCAGGTATTTCTGGAATGTGTGTAGCTATCACCAGATCAGCTCCATCTCAGCTTCTTTGTTTCCTTACAAATTCATGAGGTTGATGTGAGCCACCTCCTCCATTGTCAATTATAAATCTTGCCCTTGTCCCTCTACCAGTTCCAGTGTCCAGTTCTGCTGCCTTCCTTACCTCCATGTTCCCTTTCCGTGTCACACTCTCCCAGATTTCTTTGCACACTATTGCCTACTCTGTTGACCACTGACCCAGAGAACCCCTTCCATAGTCTCTGTGAAATATCCCAACCTGTAGTCTAGCTTGGGGGTCTCCAACCTTTTTGAGTCTGTGGCATCTTTGTAATTCTGACACAGTATGCTGGATGCAGACACAAAATGTCTGCTGCAGGAGCCAGCCAGGAATAGATGGCCACAGCATACCTTCAGTCCTATAGTAACAATCCTGTAAGGTGGGGGCCAGATTCTTCCAACTCCTGCTACACCCTGGGGCTGTCATTCCACTCCATAGTCTCTCATCCCAGTCCCAGAACATTACTGCTGCACCCTGGGGTTGTCATTCCACTCTGTGGTCTCTCATTCCATTCCCAGAGTAGTGCATTTGGGCCCAGAGACCCTAATGGAAAATCCATTCTGCATTTTTATTGCAACTCTGCTTGTACTGTAATGTATTTTAATGGAGGCCATACAAGGCAATAGGCATTCCTGGCTCCCATTATTTCCAACGGGCCTTCAAGTGTTTCCCATTGTTTCCAATGGGCAATCCTGTCCTTCCTTTCAGTACATCTCCAGAGAAACTCACTAGCTCAGCTTTCTGTCGTGAGCAGTCAGAGGGGGGGGGTCCTTTCTTTTTAAAAATAAAAGTTAAGTAGAAACAATGAGTGGAAAAGCTGGAGAAATCCAAAAAGGACTGGGGGGGGGGGGGAGTCAGGAGAGACGAAGGCGAGGGGAGGGGAAAATGGAAGCCACATTCAACAATTTGTACTGCAAATAGTAAGAAGCCTGATTATTGTTTTTAATTCAATTTTTTCTACTCCTTTCTCTTTTCTCTCTCTGTCCACAAACACACTCCACCTTCCTTTCTTCTTTGGCGTTCAAAATAAGAGGGAAGGGGACCAGCCATAGGAAGAGCTGTTCTCCATCTGCAAGGATTTCCACATTTACAACACAAAAGAAGAAGCAAGGCTTTTGGGTAGAGGACTCTGACCCCCCCCCCCCACACACACACACACTATAGGGAAGCTACTGCTTGACTCCTAAGACATAAAAAAGAGGGATTTCTCACCACCACTCAAGCAGGATATCAGAGAGGCTGCAGAAGGAAAGAGCTGCAATGCCAGAGGCAAGAAGGAGGGAAATTTCACTGTACCTGAGTGGAGCAGAGCTTCTGAGGAGGGAGGGGCTGCTCGAAAATCAGCCAGAACTGTGCTCCAGGCGGAGCACACTAGAGGAACACGCTCTAGCCCTCATCTCTATGGTTTTTATAACCATAGACTTGGAGGACTTAAGTGCTAGAGCGGCAATTTCCGGCCGCCATTTTTTCCCCCGGGCTGGAATTTTTAAAAAGCGGGTAAGGGGCTTTCAAATCGGGGGTTCCCCCGCCCTCAGCAGGGGCTTGGCAAGCCTAGGGCACAATGCCACAGAGTCCACCCTCCACAGCAGCCATTTCCTCCAGGGGAACTGATCTATATGATCTGGAAATCAATTGTAATACCCAGAGAGATCTAGGCCCCACCTGGAGGTTGGCAACCCAAGGTATACTTTGAGCAAAACTACAGAGTAGGCCCATTCATGGTGATCGAGGCAGGGCAAGTTTATAACATCTCTGTATAAGTAAGCCTGGGGGGCGGACTTCCTGGGACAGGTGGATGTATCTTGTATTGTAGAAATGATTTCTGTCTTCCAGGGTCTGTCTTTTTTACTAGAAATTACTTGATTCTCTCCATTGCATAGTTCTCAATTTTGCTCCATTTTTCTTTCCTTTTCCCTTACCCATCCCTTTCTTTCTTTGTGCCTTGCCTGCCTGTGCTTTTCTTTCCCAACTCATCTAAAGTGTTGAAGCGAAGCTGCAGTGGCCATTTGAGATTACCAGAATTGTGGAAACAATCCAGATGTCATGAGGAAAGCCTGAGAGATCTTGACATTTATTTATTTATTTGTTGTTTCTATTTGTATCCCGCCTTGCTGGACACGCTGGCTCAAGGTGGCTAACAAGATTAAAATATCATAGAACAGTACAGAGTTAAAAGAGTTAAAAATACAATACGAAGTTAAACATCATCAGTTTACAGATAGAACCAAGCAAATGATGGTGATATTCCAAATCAACCCAGTGATAAAGACGGCATCCAACAGGGTCAGATGATGGCGGTATTCCACATCAGCCCAATGGTAGAAATTGTATCCAACAGGGTCTCAGGCCAGAAGATGTTCCAGGGCACATTCATCAGTGGCGGCTCCTAATCAAAAGCCTGGTGGAAGAGCTCCATTTTACAGGCCCTGCGGAACTGTAAGAGGTCCCGCAGGGCCCTGATGTCCTCTGGGAGCTCATTCCACCAGTGTGGAGCTACCACTGAGAAAGCCCTGGCTCTGGTAGTAGTCAGCCTGGCTTCTTTCAGACCAGGGAGAGTCAGGCGATGTTGTGACCCTGACCTCAGTGTTCTCTGGGGAACATATGCGGAAAGGCGGTCCCTCAAGTAGACAGGAACTTTTAAAATTCCCCTCTTCTATTGTTTTACAATTTAAGGTGTGGGGTTTTTTTTGCAAACATGGGGTCCCCCCAAGTTTCTAGAACAATCTCTCTCCTCCGTACATGGCTTTAATCTGTGGATAAGGAGGCTTGGTGGCAGGTGGAGGTGGCAGGGCCCTTGGGGCCCTTTTGGCCTCTCAGTTTGTCTCTGCCTGTTGTGTAATTTATGGCAGCTTCTTCTCACCCCTATATCAAAATTATTCAGCAGGGAAATGGATGAATAATTTATATTCAGTAGTACATAAAGTCTATGTTTCAAGAATCAAGGAAAGTGCAAACTTACTTGTGGTGAGTTCATATATGCATACGGACCAAACTGCATCATCTGTGAGCAAGCAGATTTTATTAGGCTGTTTTTCATTTAAATCCAGACCACAAACAATAACACAACACAAGAATGTTTTCCTGTTGCTGTTTATATGCATGGTAAAGTATGCCCCCCCCCAATAGTTTGGCTTCACTGAAATCAGATTCAGTTGAGTAGCACTGCAGCAATATACATCATCAGTGAACAAGTAACCAAATGCCAGAAATGCAAAGCTTTCTTTAAGCATGGAAACCTTGAAATGATTTACTTCAAATTAGCCAAGTTGGCTAGATAATACATTGAGGACCCCAGTTTTATGGGTAGGGATTTAAAAATTAGAACATTTTAATCTGGGTGTAATAGAAATTTTGCTCTCAATTTCACTCATGGAGGGGGGGATCTTTTCAAATTAGTTCAGAAGGCATATCTCTGTATTGTACCTCTCTTTGGTGGTTGTAATGCCTAAATTGTCTGAGTGCTACTAGAAAGGCTTTATAGCTAAGACACTGATAGTGATATTCAGCCTGACCACACCATAAGAGGAATCCCAGGATATGATTGGAGGGCACCAAATACAACAACCTGGGAGCCAAGAGGTCTGGGTCTTGTTGGTTTCTAGGTGGGAGACCTGAGAGGAGCCCTAGGAAAGCCACCTTGAGTTCCATGAAGGAAGAAGGACAGCAGATAAATGTAATAAAAGGTGATCCCCAGTGTGGTAACTCAAAGCAATGAGCCAATCCTAGCAGGGGTGCTTTATAAGACCACAGAAGGCCATCGTTTTTGGGTTCACAAAGAGTACTTCTTTAGAAATAACTACCCCCAGTATATAAGTAACTGCTTGGTTTGGAATCAGCTAACGTTTTGTGAATGATCCCACTTCTCAGCCATTTTGTGGTGGCACACATTACTCTTAATCAAAAGTGTTTACAGGCTCAACAAGGTTGAGAATCCCTGCAGTAAGTATTAATTAATACTGTAGTTGTCCTAGGGAAGTCTTCTGACCCCACCAGCAGTTCCTACTGCCACAGATGGACAGTGGGAAATTTCTGGGGGGGCATGGGGGAAGATCAGTGTTGTGGGCAACACCATGATATCACTTCTGCATGACCCAGAAGTCATGCCCTTGCATCAGGGATAGCTCCATTTTTCTCTCAAAACTCTATGGTTAATATGTAGAGTATCGGCTTTCTGCACCAAGATGTGGGACATGACATTACTGGATAGCTCCCACTAGAATTCTCCTACCAGTTGCCAGCTGGCAACCCTAAGTTGGCTCTCTCTGATTGAACTCAGAAGTCCAGCACCCTTCTTTTAATCTTAGAAAACAAAACAACAAGATATGTGCTTACTTCTTCACTCTTGCTCCCAAATCCTGCTCTGCGGGGTTTGCGCAGCTAAAGTGAAAAAAGAACAACAGGAGTGCTGAGATCTAATACAGAAACAGATTTGTTTTAAAAGTAAGCATTGTGGACTGGCTAGTACTGATATACTCACCAGTAGTGCACAAGATGTGCCCACAAGGCATAGGTACATAAGGATTGTCTTCATCCTTCTTCCCAATCTAAAAAAAAAAATCACGTACACATGTGTTTAGCACTTGGGGGTGATTATATCATGAAAATATCTTGTGTGGGTATCTTTGGATTGCCCTTACCTGGATAGCCTAGGCTAGCCTGATCTCATCAGATCTTGGAAGCTAAGCAAGGGTAGTATTGGGATGGGAGGCCACCAAGGAATACTAGGATCACTATGGCAATGGCAGGCAATGGCAAACCACCTCTGAACGTCTCTTGCCTTGAAAGCCCCACAGGGTCACCATAAGTCACCTGTGACTTGACAGCTTCACAAAGTGTGCAATCTAATGCTGCCAGTGCATGTGGAGAGGGCGCATTGACTGCATACTCATTCAGACATGCCATATGCTTCTGTGGTTGTAGTTGACAAATGAAAAAATATATATTTTTAGCCTTGGAAGTGGTGTTTCATTATTTTACCAATAATTCCAACGTTGCATGGGGTTGACAGTCACCTGTAATGTGAAACTAATACACAAGTTCTGTCTGTGGATGTTCATTTGTAACAGCTTTGTGTGTGCCCATGATGTTGCAGTCAATGTGTGATGAACACCCATGCTTGAATTGATGCTAATATACAGAGTTAAGAAGGAATGTTGCAGCCTGAAGGGTAATGTGGAGTACAAGAAGTTTGCAGTATATAATGCCCCTTGCTCATTCAGGTAGAGAAGATCTTGATCTTTTGGAATGTGTCATTACCCAACAATTACATTTGTTTTAGTCAGTTTCCTATGACCTTTCTCTGTAAAAAGCTCAAATACATGACATTCTGGGAGCCTTCAACTGGAATTCCCAGTGGTTTTTTTCTCCATCTAAATATCAAGTATGGGGGGGGCCAGATTGGATCAGAACCATGGTGTAAGATGAGCTGGTTTTAAGTCTTCCGGGCTTCTGGGTTTTCTTGACTTGAAATGGCCCTGGAGAGCTCCTGTTTGGCCCGGTGGAGCAGACATCCAGGTGCCTGTATCAGTGAGCATGGTTTAAAGCCCTCCTCCTTTGCTTATACTAGTGGTCTCAGTAATAATAATGGCCTCAATCCAATTCAAGCCCACGTGTACACGACTTTTACAATAGTAAAATGTTCAGAGCCACTTTCATAAAATTTCCAGGATCTTGTCTGTTGTAAGTCATTGGTATGTGAAACTGTAAGTGAGACGCTCTGGCCAAGTTTCTAAAGGCCTCACTGGGAGGACATCATCAGGTGTTCTTTGATTCTCTGGCTTTCAGGAGAGCTGAAGAGAATGTTGCAGATACCTAGTTAGGCATGCTCAAGACCACTGAATTTAAAAAATCTAGGTGGATTTAGAAATCCCCTCATCCTATGCCCCATTACTAGAACTATGTTATGACTGAATTTTATTTGATGTGTTTTATCTATTGTAAGCCACCTTGAGTTCCATAAGGAAGAAAGGTGGCTACTAAATGTTTTAAATAAATAAATAAATAGAAACCATTTTTACAAAATAGTAATGAGGATTTGAGAACAGACAGCAGCGGATGAGGTAAAATCATTCCTGGACTGTACCACTGCAGTCTGAAATTGAGTTGAATTCTGCTCATTTTTATAAAAATCTCGATGTCCAAAACAAAATATTGAAGAAAAGGCTAGGCTACAACCCTTCTCCCTGACATTGCATTTTGTTAGCTGTTGTAATGATGAAACATTCAGTTATGTGGTCCTCCTCCATCTGCAGTCTTAGCTGGTATAGTCCAGGATTCCTTTTACTTCATGATCTGCTATTCATGTAGACTAGTTCTGACAGGAATGATCTGAATGCACAGTGTGAAATGCCTAAGTGAACCAATATGAACATACCTGGTGATAATTTTATATTGTAAATGTTACTTTATCATGGAGCCTCCTGTATTAAATTGGATAAGAATGCATCCCACTACAGCTAGGTGACACCTGTAAGAAAAAAAATCATAATGTAGTATCAGTTGGATATCTGTGTTTAGTCTGAACAAAATAGCACCTTAATAACCAACAAAATTGTCTAGGGTGTAAACTTGCATAAGTCAAAGCTCCCTTTGTCAGACAACAGCTAACCTATCATGTAAAAATGCAGAATGTTGTTAGACTAATAGACTGTTTTTAATAAAATTCAGTATTGTATGACCTCACCACTACCACAATTATCCAGTGGACTGAGCTTTGACTGACAAAAGCTTATACCATGGAACAATTTTTTGGTCTTTAAAGATGCTACTCAACTCAGATTTTGTTCTAAGAATAATGTGTTTGAGTTTTTTTTAAAGGTAGTATTGAAAAATCCCCCAAATCATGTGCAACTATTATGGCACCTGAAACAATGCATCAGAATTACCATTGTCCCTTGTTAACTAAAGTGAGGCAGGTTCATTTGGCTTGACCACACGTCACTTCCAGTAATCATAACAAAGTGTGTGAGTTTGCTTTACAGTTGCTTCTGGAGATTTTTTTATGCATACTCAAGATCCTCCATGCTCAAGAGGAGGAGTGCTAACCAGTCATGTAAAACTGTAGAACATTGTTAGTCTAGGTTATTTCTAACAGAATGCAATACTACTGTTATGGTCACGCATCCATTCCACAAGAGGACCACTTCAAAGAGAAGATGGAGGGTGGTTGTCCAAGCTCCTCTTTTACCCCAGAACACAGACTTTTAGAAAGTCTCACCACCATGCCAGCATTCTCCCCAAATGCTTCTGATGCTCCTGGGTTGGCCATTAAAAGGTCAAGTGCTGGAACTGACCTTTGGGCAGCCAATTCTTTTCAACAATTGTTAGTTTTGAATAATATGTAAAAATTATTAGTTTGTCATTTCTGGTAATGTATTTACAGCAATGGGTATAGAGATTCCCAGGGCAATGCTAAAAAAACCTTTCCTGTGAGTAAGCCTCAGTGAATAGACCTGAGTAGAATTCTGAGTAGGCTTCTTTGGGATCGCTCTCTAGACATCAAATTCACTAAGGAAATGTATCATCCAAACAATGCAATTTGATAGACAGTTCTGTTTATTTCAATACAATTTACTTCCATGTATGTGCATTTTGGATTGTCACTTAGATGCAATTTATTTAAGCCTATGCAATCTTTAACAAATGTATTAATATAATCAGTATGAGAGGATATAATGACTATATGCTTAAGAAGTTTGAGGTATGGTTCCAGCTGTAATACAAATTTCTGTTGTCTTAACTTGATCAAAATAAGACAAAAGTCCAGTGTCACTTAAAGACTAACAACATTTATATCAACATGAGCTTTCATGAGTCACGGCTCTGTGACTTTTGCTACAATAGGATAACATGTCTACCCCTCTGCAGTTGACTTGATCAGCAAGGCCAAAAGCTCTTAACAAAAATAGCACACTTTTAAATCCACTGAATCTCCATAGGACAGCACAGAAGGGATTTGTGTATACTACGGGACATTTGTCCACAGTTTTCCACAAGCAGGAGCTATAGAAAACTCAAAAACACTGTGGTCTGCTCAGGAAAATCTTGAAGAGAACAATTAGTGTCCCATCATATGTTCCTTTACGGTCAGAACATTTTACAAGAAACTTTTCATGACTTTCTAATATGAAATAGAATGGAAATCGCAAAATATGGTTTGGACTTACATATCTAAACCTCAAGGATCATCACTACACACACCTTTGACTTGTAGAATGTAGAATTTCTTTTTAATTGTTTTGACCAGCAAACATTTGGGACAAAATCCACCCCAAATTAAGCATGTTTAAGCTGCATTCATTTCAATAGAATTATGTGCTGGAATCTTCCAGGGAGCTACTCTAAGCAGATCTACACAGAAGTAAGTCCCCTGTATTCAGTGGAGCATACTCCAAAGAAAGTGGATTTAAGATTGCAGCCCCATGGACTAAAAAGTATTTAACTTTGATAGGACACCACCTCCAATTTTCTTTTACTTGTAAACAAACTGATCTTTTTCTATGGGATTTTTAAAAATATATATGCAAAAATGAAATATCTATCAATATGATGTTTTTTCTTTTAAAAATCAATTGTTATAGTAATTAGAATAATAAATTAAAAATTCAGAATAAATTGGAGAATAACAGTAATAGCAATAATAATTACCTCTGGAATGTGGGAGAGTATTCTTGGGGTCCTCAGATGGGGCAAGGGGGGGAAATCTAAGACTCAATAGCCAAGCAATTGGCTCTCCATTCTAAAGTTATCAGCTGAGCAACATTTAAATGTCGTTGTATAAACTTGGAACCAATCAGTATCCATGAGACATTTGACGTCACTCTAGGCTTCAGCCTGGCAGCTGATATAGTATGTAAGGTTTTGAATATGTTATTACAGAAGTTGCCAGATCTCAAAGTCTCTTATTATATTTAATAACAAGTCCGGGAGAAAAGGGCTTAGAACAGTAACATCCAGAAACTACAGCACTTGCTTTAAATAATAGCAAGATTTGCTGATTGGTTTGAAAAATCACACTTTAAAAGTGGGATAATAGTAGCAAAATCAGTGTATTGATGCACAAAAGTGTGTGTGTGTGTGTGTGTGTATAATGTCCAAAATGCCAGGTATATCCAGAAATGAAAACCATTGCTGCTGCTCCCAATGATCAAATGCTTAGTATAACCTGGAAAGTGTATCTCTTTGCAAATATCACACTTATTCATCTCTTTCATCACGGACCTTCACTTCTTTGAGTTGGGTCCAAATTTTACCCAGCAGCTAATCGGGTTTGCCACTAAAATGGCATTCAGATTGCTTGAGTGGGCAGAGCTGGGAAAGACCCACAAGAAAATGCAATCTGGTGCCTCCTAGGACTTAATCTGCACTAAGGGTTAACCAGAATTTTCTTGTTTCTGGATTAGAATCTGGAGGGCCAATGGTTGTTTCTCCAGGAGCTGGATTTGGCCCTCAAGATCTCTAGTTCCAGATCTCTAGCTTAGGTCAACATTCGTTTTTAAAACTATTTGTCCATTTATCATTAGGGATGGGCACAAACTGTGTTTTCGTGATTTGGTTCATGGTTTGTGGCTGAATCACAAACTGAATTATGAACCCATACAAACCAGGAGACTGGTTCATGAACCAACCCAGTTGGTACTGGTTTGAGAACCATTTAAAGTTTAAACCCCTGCTTTCTGCTCCCTTGCCACTTTTCATGGGGAATAGAAAGCAGGGGGCCATTTAAAACAAAAAGCTGAATTGTGGTGTTGGTTTAAAAGGCTCACAGCAGCAGGCAGAAAGCAGGGGTGAAATGGCTGGAAACCATTTAACCCCTTGCTTTCTGTTCCCCGCAAAAAGCTGCAGGGAGCAGAAAGAAGGGGCCATTTAAACCAAACAGCTGAGAAGTAGAGAGATCCCTGCTGATCAGCTGTTTTTCATGAATAGCAGAAAGCAGTACAAACCATCATGAACTGCATTAGAATTTATGAAAGTTCATGGCAGTTCTTCAGTTCACGAACATTGCTTTGTGAACCACAAACCAGCCAAAATCTGTGACAAACTTTATTTTGTCAGACAGTTCGTGTCCATCCGTATTTATCATTCCTTTTACAGCCAACAAATACCTAATACGATAATTGTCATGACAGAGAGGGTTCTTTTTCCTCAGTACTTTCTCTTGTCCTTGCTAATACTGTTTGTTTTTTAGTTCATGCAGCACATGGTGGCAATGGGGACAAGGGAAGCGGGGGGAAGGGAAGATCTGCTGAGTTGCTCACTCCTTTCTTGTTCTTGACAGGCCCATCATTTTTGCTGAATTGTGCATTGAATAGATTGGCATTTCTGTACACTGCATTTCCACTTTCTGCCAGAGGTGACTTTCTGAATCAATATAAGCATGGTTCTTGGTTGCATGAATTATCTTGCTGTCTGTTGTGTCTTGGCTGCTTAGCCAGGGCATTTTGCAAACCTTTCCTTGTATCCACTGGCATACAGGCAGACCTTTGGAAGGACACTGGGGAACAGAGGCAGAGACAGTGTTCCCCTTCATGGAGGCAATCCCTGCCAATGTAATCATTTTGCTTGTATTACCTGTTAGGCAGGGCTGCAGAGGAAAATAGGGAAGCAAAGAAGCTTCCCAGACCCTAATAGTCTGCAGAATTCCAGAATTCTGTAGACTTGAATTCCAGAGTTTGATTAATGTAGGGATTTCCATTTCTTGGGCTGCTTTTATTGGTTTATTTTGTATTGTTGCTCTCCCATATTTATTTACTTTATTTAGAGTCCAACTTTCTTGCTGAGTCTCAAGGTGAATTACCGAATATAGAACCATGGAACAATAGACAGGGTAAGACAACCCATGAAAATGCAGTAGTATTAGGATTACAGAAAACAATGCAAGTGACAGACTGCGGAATGTCTAAGGCAAGGTGCACTATAAACAATACAGGAAGGGGAATTTAAAAGTTACATAAGGCATTGCAATAAAAGCACGATGATAACTACAATAATCATTGCACTAAACTACAATCCTATCCCTTTATTTATTTATTTATTTATTTATTTATTTATTTATTTATTTATTTTTGACATTTCTACCTCGCCCTCCCCACAGGCAGGCTCAGGGTGGCTTACAAGGGGCAAAGCCCACATAAAACATAATAAAAACAATAAAACCATTAGATAACACACATACAGTAAAGTGTTCCATAAACCAAGATGGTCTCCAAATACATCTCATGATGGTAACAATCAGTTCTTTGGAGGTGATCTTGTCCTGTAGTTGGTCCCAAGTAAGTCCGGTGGTACTAGTGCCACGTGATGTTATAAAAGATCTTCCTGGGGCTGTCCCTAGCCCTGTAGTTATCCACCCTATTGGTGATGGTGGCAGTGGCAGCCCCTATGCGAAAGCCTGGCAGAAGAGCTCTGTCTTGCAGGCCCTGTCCTCCTGGTCTGTTCCATTTTACCTGGATGTTTCTGTTTTACACATTCTGCAGTTAGATAGAAATGCAGAAACCTTCCTGACCTCCTCAGCGGACTGTTCCACAAGGTGGGAGCCACCACAGAGAATGCACATGAAATGGCAGTTGCCAGTCTTGCAGGGTGGCACCTACAAAATGCTTTGCACGAATGAGTGAAACTGTTGTAGCAGAGCAGGAGAGGCAGTCCACAGCAGGAGAGGTGGGATGTGGGTCCAAGGCCATTAAAGGTTTTGTAGATGATAACCACAACCTTGATCTGAACCTGGCAACTAAACAGAAACCAATGGAAGGACTACATAATGGTTTCTCTAGCTCCTGATCGTAGGTGGGCTACAGCTTTGTATACCAACTGGCATATTCTAAGGGCAGACTCATGTAGAATGCATTGCAATAGTCTAACCTTGAGGTAACCTGAACATGGATCTATGTGGCCAGATCAGCCCAGTCAAAGTGTTTGTGGTGGGCATCTTCTGGGATAGATGAAGATGGAAGAATGAAAAAAAAATTTGGCGGATGGACTGGTTTGCTTGTCTAGCAAAAGTGCTAGATCCAGTCAGCAAGGTTCAGTTGGACCCCATCCTGTGAACACAATACATTCCTGCAAGACAAAGTGTTGGCTGAGCAATAAAGGCAAACTAGGCAGCTATTTGGGGTGTCAAAATTTTAGGTAGCACAATTAAGACCTTTCTGATCTCTCATCAGCTGTATGGGTCATAAACATCCTTGTAAAGAGAGAAGTAAAAAAGTGACAGCCACTAAAAGGAAATTTGGAAAGCAGTCTGTTCAGAAAGCGGTCTATTCACTCCTGTTATACTCTTTAATGGCTGAGACACAATGATGGGATGCAAAAGTTTAATTCACCTAAGACTGTAAAAATCCTTGAGCCAGCACTGTCCCATCCTGGGCATCCACGCCCTGCAGTGTGCAAGGTTTCACAGGAAAGGGGGGGGGGCTCTTTCTTAGGTCAGCCAGTACAAGTTGCTGAAGCCGGATGGGGACTAAGGTTGTTTCTGAGTTTTCTGCTCGTCTGAATATCTCCCTAAAATTTGGACCAGGACCCTGAAGAGAATTTCATGGATGGAAAGGAGGGTAATTGTTACAGATTTAACCCCTCCCATGTGGTTCCCCTGTCCACCATGAACTGCATTTGGTGGGGCACTGTGGGCTGCAGTAGGAAGGCGAAGGTAGGGGGCAGGTGGGAGACCTCTGGGGCATTTTTCCTGGCCCTAACTGGCACTTTGCAGACTGGCGGGGGGATGGGGGTAATGGCGGGAACTAGCATATGATGTCACTTCTGGTGAAAAGCCTGAAGTGATGTTATGACATTGTGGGTGACACTCTTGAGTTCACCAAAACTCTATGGTAACCATAAAATTCTTGGTGAAACCTAGAGCATCACCTGCAATGTATGACATCACACCTGTTTTTTTTTTTTGCTGGAAGTGAGGTTGTGCACCAACATCCCCGCCCCCCAAATCCTCCCAGCAGGTTGTCCACTGCAGATGGCAGCTGTAGTGGAAAGGTGATAAAAACACATTTGTCTTGTTTCTAAAGTGGAAACAATGCATTGGGAATCCTCTGCTGTTTTATTTTAAACTTCTGAATTTTGTGTAGAATACTCTGCATGCATGGTTTGCTTTCGTGTTTGGTTCCTGGACTTGTTGCTTTCTCCCACATCTACCTTACTGAGACAAAATGGAATACTTTTAAGAAAAGCAATTGGCGTGAGATTGTACAGAGCTTTACTGATGTGCAAACGTACAGGTGCGCATCAGTAAAGTAGCACATGAGAATAGCCTCCATGCAGTCATCTCCACCATGAAATCAAGAGTGCTTTTTGGAATGTGTTAGCAATGAACATATGCACATCAGCAACTGATCGAAGAAGTGGCACACTGTATGTTTATACAATTTTTGAATTAATTTTAAAAATCCTCCTAGTTGAAAAAAATAAAGAGGTGTGCAATGCAATGCAGAGCAAACTTCTGCAATAAGAAAAGAGGGAACTGGGGAAATCCATTCATTCCAAAATGGGTATACAGGAAATAGGAACGGACCACCCATTTCTGACAATGGTGACCCAAGGCTGTTTCAAGGTTTTGAGGGCCCTGGGCGATATGAACGTATTCTCCTCCCTGCCCCAATAGCTTTGCCGTCTTTATCAGCCTACCAAAATGAAATGAACACACAGCAGGCAGAGATATATATATTTAAAAGGCCATTCATACCTATCCAGGCTAGCAGTTTGCCAGAGGAACATTTGCACACCATAGCGAATTACCAGTTGGTAAAATGGTCGTATCTGTATTCATCTAGGATGAATACCCAGCTGGGAAATACTGGTAGATTTTGGGGGGTGGAGCCTGAGGATGGAGGGGTTCAGCCAATGCTCCCTCTCAGCTGTGGAGTCTTGTGAGCAAAAATCCTGCTTTGTGAGCAAACTGGCATTAAAGTTGAGAGTGAGCAATTGGGCTACTGCATAAATCAGTTTGCTCTGGAGCTGTCCTTCCTGAGCTAAGATAAAAATGTGTGAACTGGAGGCTAAAAAACTGTGAGCTAGCTCACACTAACTCAGCCTAGAGGGAACACTGGGTGTGACCTCAGTGGGGTATGATTCCATAGAGTCTATCTTCTGCAGCAGCCATTTTCTTCAGGGAAACTGATCTCTGTCACCTGAAAATCAGTTCTGTTTCTGGGAGATCTCCAGTTCCCACCTGGAGTCTGGCAACCCTACCTGGTGATGCTGAGCAGTGTGTGTGGCTGGGAGTGTGCCCCTGACAGCTGCCAGGAGTGCTGCTTCCTTGACCATCTGCACACTCTCCTCTGGCTGTGCTGGGCAGCACGTGCAGCCAAGACAGTGGGTAGCACCTGCACCCTCACAAGCAGTCAGGGGAAGGCAGGGCATGCCAGTGGCCGAAAGGGTGTGCCGGCAGGGGGTAGGTGGCAGTGGGCCCTGGCAACTACCTTACCTCAGGAGATGCCGATATCAGCTCGGTGGTGAGCTATGGCATCTGTGGACTCATTCCGAGGAGAGAAGAACAGGCTTCCATTGAGCTCTAGGTCAGTTTCCTCTACTGCATCCATGGAAGAATAAGTTGTTCAAGCCTTTTTATGACGACCAGTGACATGAGGAAGCCTGGGGCTATTACCTGGGTGCAAAGATCTCCACAATCAACATTATCCCAGCTACCAGTTTTCCTTAATTCTGTGAGGAGAAACTCGCATCGATTAAACAGCTTTATTAATTTGCTGCTCGCCCTCTACCTACCTGTGTGGACTGGCAACTTCCATTTCAATGTATCAGTGTGCTTTGCACATGAAAGCTCATACCGTGAAT
The DNA here is from genome assembly GCA_029375565.1 of Gekko gecko. NCBI lineage: Eukaryota > Metazoa > Chordata > Lepidosauria > Squamata > Gekkonidae > Gekko > Gekko gecko. Next base: position 158,230,982 of record JAPDNY010000007.1, read on the forward strand.
AAAACTTGGTTGGTCTTAAAGGTGCCGCCAGACTCAAACTTTGTTCTGCTTCTTCAGACCAACACGGCTACCCCACCTGGATCTAAATAGATAGTTCTGGGTGAACTTCCAAAGACACCACAGTCAGTGTGGTTTAGCTGAGATTAGTGTTTACGGTTTGCACCTTTATTTAAAGTCTGCAGGTAAAAAAAGAAGGGGGGGGGGGAGAAAATCCCTGATCCAAGAGAATCCTGCAGTCTGCCATTCCTTTCCCTCTGCAGTGAGGAAGGTCAGACGACCTGGGGTTAATAATGCCTTCCAGCCTCAGAAAAGCCCAGTCTCTCATCTGTGTGCGACTCAGACAGTAAATTCAGAAGAACCAATCACCTGCTGAAGCTTTTCCTGATGATAAATCTGAGGGTTGGAGTCCAAAGAACCGTGAAACTAGTTCTGCTAACTCAGGGGAATTTGGACTTGTTTTTTCTCCTAAGCTTTGTCCACTCATGCTGCGAAGCGCAGCAGACTTTTTCAGAAACCAAAGGAAGTTCCAAAAGCAGTCTGTGATATGACATGGGAAAAGGAAAAAAGACCAGTCCTCCAGACGCACAAAGAGGCACGTCAAATTGCCCCAGCAGAATCCATAAAGGCTCCTTCTGGCTAGATTGCCATGGTGCTGCTGGGTAATCAGGGCTGCCAACCTCCAGGTGGGGCCTTGAGATCTCCTGGAACAGGTCTGTAGCTACAGTGGGGCATTCTGGGGCCAGCCCCCCAACTTCCTGCCAAGGCCCCCCAACTTCCTTTCAGCCCCCCCCACTCTCTGGCAAGATGTAGCAGCTGCCACGAACCCCCCTGCACCACCACTTCTCCTTGCCTTCCCCTGCACCCTCTCTGTGGCCAGCTGAAGCACATGAGTTACCTTTAATTGATTTAGCCAGTGCCTCAGTGCCCCTTGAAGAATTAAAACACCCCCTGGCTATGGGCCTGTCCTGGAATTACAGGCCTGTCCTGGACTACAGAGATCAGTTCCCCTGGAGAAAATGGCAGCTTGGGAAGGTGGACTCTGGCATTTTACCCTGCTGAGGTCCCTCCCAAAGCTCTAGCCACAAATCTCCAGGAATTTCCCAGCTCGGAGCTGACACCCTAGGCACACAGCATTATAGCCAGGACACAGGTTCTAAGGCAGGCCTTTCCACACTTCTTCCTTTTAAGCTCCTTCTTCCCTGGATTTTTTACACAGCTCTATTCATGCTTAATTTTTTTAAAAAATATATTATTTTATTGAGAGGATTTATTATTATTTTTGTGGCATCATGATCCCTTCCAGTGCCCCCGCACCGAAAATCATGTAGCTACGGGGCTGAAGTCCTGTTCGTGGTGGCTTACATGTAAAATCAGTGTCATCATAAAGTATCAATCTAAACAAACAAAACAAGTAATTAAGAACAAGCTAGGGGCACAAAAACCGCCACTGAGCACTCCTCCACTTGCACCTGCCGGATGACCTTGGGCAAGCCATAGTTCTGGCACAGCTGTTCTTGGAAAAAAGCAGTTTCTGTCAGAGCTCTCCCAGCCTCGCCTACCTCACAGGGTGTCTGTTGTGGGGAGGGGAAGGGAAAGGAGTTTGTAAGCCGCTCTGAGACTCCTTTGGGTAGTGAAGGGCAGGGTATAAATCCAGTCTCCTCTTCTTAAAAATCCATCAAACTGTCCTCAGAGCAGAAGCACATCGGGCTGTCAACTGTAGACTGGGAAATTCCTGGAGATTTGAGGGCAGTGCTTGGACAGTGTTTGGGGAAGGCAGAGTCTGTGAGGGGAGGGGAGGGAGCTCAGCAGGGGTGTGATGCCAGAGAGTCCACACTCCAAAGCTGCCATTCCTCCCAGGAGAACTGATCTCTGTTTTCTGGAGATCAGCTGTGATTCCAGAAGATAGGAACTCTCAGTCTGGGGCAAGTGATGCTCCATATTCTTGGTGCTTGGGGCAGAGCTTCTAGTGTCCTGGCTCCACTGCTGGACCTCCTGATGGCACCTGGTATTTCTGGCCACTCTGTGACAGAGTGTTGGACTGGATGGGCCATTGGGCTGATCCAACATTGGCTTCTCTTATGTTCTTAAGAACCTGGAGGCTGGTGACCCTAAAAACTCATCACAAATAGCTGTTTTTTAAAAAAACACCCTTAGTTATAAAGACTAGGTAAAAAAGAAATATTATGGCCAGGCACAATCAATTGTACCTTAAGCACATACTGCATAATTTGAATGACAGACTTCAGATTTGCATTTGCAGTTTGGATATGAAATTATCCTGAGTGTTGGTCTGAATGCTGGAGTCTCTTGATATGATTTTGGCAGGCTTCAGTGATGAAGTCCCATTCAGCCCATTGCCACAGTACATTGCTTATCCAATATTGGCAGATAGAAAATATTATGTATTCTTCACTGTCAAATATTTAATATTACTGAATGCCAACCATCAAACACTATCAAGAAGATATAGCAGTGGTGTTCAACCTATCTGCTGAGGGACTCTGATGTCTTTAATTATACAGGGATCCATTAGTATGCTAAACACTAATAAAATTCATTTCTATATGAGCTTTCCTGAGTCAGTGCTTATTTCATCAGACTAAAATGGCTATCCACTGGAAGTTGAGGTCTTTAGAAGCTGGTGATGTTTTTCAGCATGAGAATGACAGACTTCTCCAAAGGAGACATTGCTCACCAATACTGATGATGGGCGCTTTCACACACACACAATAGCACACTTCCAGTCCGCTTTGCAACTGGATCTTACTGTGTGAAATGGCAAAATGCATTTGCAAACACTCACTGAAGTGGACAGAAACGGCATTATTTAGCACGTGTGAAAGCACCTTGATGTCTTTCTGCAATATACAGGCACAAATGAATGCTAGGTGGCACAATTTCAGTTCAAATGGGCAGCAGTACACAATGGGCAACAACACACTCTGCAACAGATCCCCAAATCTTCCACATTAGGCAGTGGTTCTAGATAGACCAGCTGAGATGGAAAAGCTTTTTCTTAGAAGGGGAAATTTTGACACCCACTATGATACACCATTGCTTATCAACAGTCATGGCCTCCAGCTTACTGGAACTATTGCATGGGAAATATTAAATACTGTCAATTATCAGTGGTGAGATCTCAGATGAGGAAGTATGATTAGGCTTCTACTCCAAGCATCAAACATCCAGCAAATATTCAAAGAACATGCACCATCAATATTTGCAACAGAGAATTATGAGGAACCACTCTGTTTGGGTTAAATGTATTTGAATGTCTGCTAGTCCAACATTTGGCCCAATCAGTTGTACCCCAAGCATGGAGTGTTCTTGCACTGATCTTACAGAACAAGAGACATGAGTTTAATGGGATGATTGCAGCATGTGCCTTAGACAGATATTGTTCTTCAAGTGTATAATTTTGCAATGCTTGCTTATGTGAAAAACATCCTTACATAAACAAGCCCATCCACTCCCGCCCTGAACATGCTGCAAAAATCTTTGCATACAATGCATTTCCATGGCCTGAGCCCCCTCTTGCTTGTTGTGCCTTGGTGTGAAATTATCTGCCCAAAAGCAAAGGAAAGCAGAAAGGCGCTGAACAGTAATGAAAGATGAAAGGGGGAGACTGAAAGCATCAGCAGGAGACATGTAAACATCATGTGTCATGATTATTCCTTTCCTGCAGATTTGGTGCTGCCTGACCGCTGTCTGAGCTCTGCCTTTCAGTTTTCTTTGTTTCCGCCCTTTGCAAAGTGTGTTTTCTACAAACCATAAGGCATTTTCAAAGATTAAACCTGTGTCATGTTTTGTCTGCAAGGATTTAAGAGGGCTGGCTAAATCATCACTACCGTGTGCTGTCTAGTATTTGATAAAGGGGGTTGAATTTGGGGGAGAACCTCCCCATGCAATTTGCATTCAGTTCTGATTGTAGTGTTTTGGGAAGCCGGAACAAGTCATGGGAACTGGTACACTAATATCGCATTGACAAACCCAGTACCTTTGAGTCTGCAGTTTGTGAGAAGGCCTTAGGTTGCTTGAGAGCTTAGCAAGGAATACTTGGGTGAAGATCAGCAGTGGCAGGCAGGAGTGGTTTGGTACATTAAAACAGCCCTGGAGCAAAATGAGCAGAGCAACTTTCATGTTGCTGGCAGTGCCATAGGAGCCAGCTCCTGGCTGCCAGGAGCCCTGCAGAACCTTTCCGGGTAAGTTAAAGGGCCATGAAGGCAGGCTTCATCATTAGACAACTGGCCCACCACTGCTTTTGCAGTGTATAAGTTTTCAATGTTAACAGTTGAGAGTATAGAAAATGTTCTCTCTCTAGATGTTCCAAAGATTAAGTCGTTTGTCTCTTCACAAGAATTATACAGCTGGAAGTGCCCTCTTACTCCATATCTCCGTCTCTTTTTGTGGGTGTTCAAGTAAACTGTGTGGAACTCCAACTGAGTGTGTCCAAGGGGGTTGTGTCCATACCATGGATACACTTCTGGAAAAGTCAATGTGTCTCTCATTTCCTAGGAAATGATTCTGCACCGGGCAATCAAATCCTTATAGGCCTCGTTCAAATGTTTACCAGGTAGTAGCAAGTTCTGCAGGATGAATGGCAAGTAGGTTGCCAACTGAACAGAAAAAGAGGCTGGTTTGCTGTTCTGTAATTAACAGCACAATGCTCTACAGAAATCAGCATCTGCAGAAATTAATAAGGGAAGCAGGTGAAATGTCACACAACATTTTTCTCCTGGCCAGTTGGCAACCCTGGCCTGCATATATCATTGCCAGGTCCACTCTGGCAACCAGTGGGAGACCAGGAAGGGTCATGGGGAAATCACTTTGTGGGAAACCCAGGAGTGACATCATGCCACTCCACAGAGTTTCAGGTAAAACCCCATAGAGTTTCAGGTAATTCCTAAAGAGGACTGATGTGACTTCCAGGTTTCCCACAGATGATAATATATAATTGGCCCAAGAGCCGTTATTTGTTTTCCTCATGCCACTGCTCCAAGCCTCCATTTCAACAGGGACTTGGCAGCTCTATGCACACAGCTTTCTGAACTGCTGATACCAAACACTAAAAGGACATGGCTTAAAATAGGATCTTGGGACTGGATGGATATGGTAGATGAATGTGAGGTCCCAAGCACAGGCCCTATAATGGAGAAGAAACCTAAAACAGTTCCATTTAGAGGCAGGGGATTCTTTCTGATCATTCTCCCGTCCTCCACTCAAATCACACATACACATAAAGGCTTCACATTATGCTCCCAACCTTTGCTGGGTCACTGCTGAATGTGTGAACTGACTTCATTAAAAAAAGAATGATATGAATTGGGTGGCCATGTGCATCTGCCTCCACTCCTTGCATGAAGAGGGGAGGGTACTTTTCATGACAAGGATATTAGTACTGTCACTAATGTCTGCACATCAAGCTTTAGTTAATGGCACAACCAAGTCCATCCCATCTCCCAAACCTGGAGATTGTTAACTGTATGCAGAAAAAGCCACAAACATCTTGCTCATTATCAAGGCTGGTGTCAGCACACCCTCAGGTGGGGAAGCTGCTGGGGCCCAGGGTTTCTGGCAGGGCCTGCTGTTCCTGGTACCTCCTGCCTGCTTGTTAGCACCACCTATGCTCCTTGCTGCATGCACTGCCCAACTCACCTGTGGAAAGAGCAGCAGGCAGCTGTGAGCATGGGAAATATAAGGGCTTGTGAGCAGACAAGGAAAGGACGCATGCAGGTGGGAGGCATACGGGTGGCTTGGAGGAAAGGAGGGTATGATTGCCTGGTGGTGGGCACAGGAAGATGGGGTGTACTGGGAAATGCCTGCTTGCCTCCCCCTGAAAACTCAGAATTGGCCCTGCCCAAGACGTAGATTGTTAACTGAAAATCTGAATAACTGATTGAAACAGCAGCTACAACAACAGAGATGAGCACTTGCTGTATTTCATTGCTAAACACTACTGAGCATTCCCAAGTTCAGTGAAGCATGCTCAGCAGCAACAACTGAAGTCATTTTTTTTGTTTTTTGCCAGAGTTGGAGTTGCATTTCACTACACCTGTGATCCCTAACACAGTGACCATGGACATCATTTCACTTGCCAATGTATATGTCAGCACTCACTTGTTTGTTGCCCAATGCAGCTCTTCCTTAAAGCCACTTCACAAGAATAAGCAGTGTTTCAAAAGAGCCCAGGAGGCATCTCTTTGTCTGCAGGGAGAACCCACTTGGAAATAGCTGCCTTCATCAGAAGGGAATGCTTGGCTTGTGACTGACAAACGTTTTGTTGAACCTTCCAGTGGACCCAACCTTCATGGCAGCCATTTTGGGATTTCTCCCCACATTTTGTTGTGGTGCCCCCTACCTGTTTTTCACATTCACAAATCCTCACAGTTTCAGCAAGTTTCAACAATCCCTACAGTGTCAACATTCCCAAATACCCACCATAGAAAATATTGAGAAAGTCAGTCAAAATTAGGATCAGAGTCTTTTTAGTGTGCTATGGTACACCCAAACAAGGTTAAACATTGATTATTTTGAAAATACTCCACAGATGACGAGAATGCACAGTCTTTCTGCCCTTACTTGCCCAAACTGGCTATTGAAAAGAGCTACTTTAATCCAGACACATGGACAGGAGTAAATTGGTCCCAACCCAATGAGAATTCATTGGAAAGTGAACACTGTAGAGTTTAGATGTTTTCAGTGAACTATATCCTGACTGGGATGTCTCCAAAGTAGCTGGACAAAGTGTGAAACTTATCTCTGTTCCCTTATTTTTCTTCAGAACTGGCTATATTTCTGCAGATGTGAAGAGAGTGCATTCACTTTTTTGCCATTCTGTCCCCTGCTTGACATAAAAGTACTTCTGTATTCCAAACAGAGTATTAATCCCTGAGAAAATCTCATATAGAAAAGAAAACATTTGGGGAGTCTGTTTATCTCATGTCCCATTTTGTGTAGCTCTCTGATACCACAGTGGAGATTGTGGACGGTGAATAGAGTTCAGTCCGTAAGTTATCCCATAAGGAGTAATTCATCCTCTGGGTGCCTGTGAATTGTTTCTGAGGCATGGACATGAGTGGAGTGTTTTCCTGTGTCTGTCTCTAGTAGAGTGAGGCAGCCATTATATACCATCATGCTGTTAAGTTAGGGACATAAGGTGGGTCCTGAGATGCTCAGGAGAAAGGTGGGCATAAAAACATTCCATATATAAAAATAAATATGATTTGTGTACAGGCAGGTCCAGCACATGGTTTTTTGGTGCCCCACCCCCCACAGAAAGAAAAGTGAGAAGTATGGATTGAGCATTGTACTGACTGGACATTCAAAGTGAACAAAGTAAAAATAAAAATAGATAAACTCTTCAAAAGCCCTCCATTTTTCATCATGGCAGGTATAGGAGTCTAAGGTTGTGGTCACATGTACCTTTAGATCCAACATAGTTGTGAATGCCCAATGGATCTAAAGGGTACGATCAGACAGCAACATCTGGAAAGGGTTCCACAGTCATCGGCACCTCATGCTGCTCCACCACAGAAACAGAGGCTGTGGTCAGATTAGCAGCTTGGTACGGTATGACACGGCCTCTAATTATACCAGTTTATTGTAGGGCATATCATCCAGACAGCACACCCTGCTGCAAGTTACCCCCGTGGACATCCCGTGGTCAAGTATCCACATTACTGCAGCACCTCAGCTACAGAGTGTGCTGCCTGGAAAATTTTCAAAATGCATGTGCACGCATCTGCACTCATGCACATGCATAAGCATGCATGGGCACACATATGCCCACATGTATTCATGTGCATGAGCACACATGTGTATATAGGCAAAATTTTAAAGAACCCTCCCTAGCAGCGGGAACAGATCTTCAGTTTCAGATTGCCAAATCCGTTCTATACACACTCCCCCGTGTTCAGACATCCAGCCATACATGAATGTGTGGAGAACCAAAAACGCCACTTGTGATGTGGTAGCTATTTACTCCAGTTCCAACTCGTCATACAACGGGGTGAGTATGACTAGGAAACGGCTGACAGATGTGGCTGTGTGACTGGGCCCATTTAATCTGTTTGTTAAAAGTGCCTGTATTGGGCCAAACTGCCAGTCTGAACACGGCAAGAGTTAAAAGACACCAGGGAAAGTCTGGTCCTAACACTTGCTGACGGGCCACAGATGGATTTTCCTATGTCTGATTGCTCAAGCATGCTCTCAAGCCATGGGGAAGGTCTGATAATTCCATCCTGACTCAGTGCCCCCCTCTCCGTTTAGCAGTATCCACATAATCACATACTCCATGGGGAACCCTCAGTTTAGAGGTGCAATTCCTCATTTATGCACATGGGAAACAAATGGCAAAAAAACCCACCACTCACACATGGTGGTGTCTGATCACAAAGTGACAGGCTGAACCCAAAGCACAAAGGGATCTGTGATCTTGCAAATTCCTCCAGTAGAAATAGGGTCGCTTTCCTTCCACTTCAAATGGTGCATGTGACCGCAGCCCAAGGTCAACAGATATGGAGATTCTAGAAGCCAGTTAATGCCACACTTCCCTTCAAGCCAGTAGAGAGGGTTCCTCTCACCCCTTTTGTGCCCCCCAAAATCTGGCATACTAGACAGTCACCTTCATTTTCCTGGTAGTCTGGTCGGACCTGTATGCAGGTCTTTTTGTTTCTTGTTTCACTCAAAATTATAAGCTAGTCACATTTTGTGCCAGTCGGATTTTCTGATGGCACTTCTGTGCCATTTTCCATCCTAAAGATACACCAGCCACAATTGCAAACCAGGGAAATGAGACAGTGCTTTACACACTTTTTGTTGGTGTTGAGAGAGAGAAATCTTCCTTGAAGATGACTGGCATTCCATCAAAGAGCAATGATAAAGTAATTCCTTACTTGGCATGTAAAAGGAAGGAACATGTAAGGAAAATGCACCACACCGAGATGAAATGTGATTGTAGCCTGTAGCATGTGAAGGTCTGGCTACTGGGGGATTTGCCTCTGGTCTCTAGTATAAACTAGAGAAATGCATTTGCTGAGAAACACTTGTTTTTATGGCTTCCAGCCAGTAAGCCAGGGTGTTCTGGACAAGGATAATTGACCTTGTTCAATTAACCCTTGCTAGCAGACCACTGACACTATCTATATCTATATCTCTATCTCTATCTGAACAGTGCAGAACTAACTGAACCCCAAATTAACTATTGATAGAGGAAGTAAGTGACATGGAGGGCACATTGAAACTAAATGGGAATGGGAAGGTGCTTTTCCTCACCAGATGCTTGCCAGAGTGGATTTTTGCAGGACTTAATAGCTCACATCTATATTTTGGCCACCATATATTATGAGTAATGGCCTGAGACACAAAGTATTTAAGATAGGGTCCCTCAGGATTGGCAGGCGCAGGTGATGTGTCCTTGTTTGCCACAGGACCAGCAAACGGCGTCACGGAAATGGCAGGCCCTCTGTTTGTGCGCTTCCCCGCAGCTGGCACAGGATGCCTGGGTGACTGGCTTCTTGGGATGCTCAGTTGCTGATGCCGGTGGTCGTGGATTCTGACGAGCCGGGTGGCATACTTGCAAGATTTTCTCCTCATCCAAAGCGTCGGAGGCCAGAGATGTGCTTGTGAGGTGGACCGCACGGCCACGGTGCTCTTGATGCAACTTCTCGTATGCCGTGGCTTTCCTTAGGGCCTTGTCCAGGGTCAGGTTGTTGTGGCTAGCGAGCTTGCGGCGTAGCTTGAGCTCCCGGAGGCTCACGAACTGGTTCATCAGCATGACACTGAGGCTGGGGAATTCACATTGGGTGGCTGCATGGTGAAGGCCCGCCAGGAAGTTGGTTGTGGTTTCATTGGAGCCCTGGAGGCACGCAAAGAAGTCTAAGCACTGCGCCATTTTGGTTGGCTTCGGCATGAAGTGATTGGTGAGCACCTTCTCTAGCTCTGCGTAGGTGGCCTCTTTCGGAGATTTTGGAGCTAGCAGATCTTTTAGTAGCCTGAGTGTCTCGATCCTGCATGAGCTGAGCATTAGGGATTTCTTCTTACCCTCGTCCTTGATGTCGTGGAAGTCAACATAATACTCAAGTCGCTCAGTCCATGTTTCCCACTGCTCAGGATGCGCAGCATCGAATTCTGGGAGTTTACCTGGAACGGCAGCCATAACTCAGGCGGCATCACATTTGAACTGGCAGATTGGCGAATTCTAGGATCCTCTGCTTCTATTGTTGTGGATGCAAAGCTCAACTTGTCCTCATGGCCACATGTGAGCCCAACCGCGTGTGCAGTCTCTCTTGGTACACAACAATCACCTTCCTTTCCTCTCCCCACAACAGACACCCTATGAGGTAGGTGGGGCTGACAGAGCTCTTTCTAGGACTGCTCTTGAGAGAACAGCTCTGAAAGAACTTGTGACTGACCCAAGGTCATGCCAGCAGCTGCATGTGGAAGAGTGGGGAATCAAACCCCATTCTCCCAGGTTAGAGTCTAGAGAGAAAGCAAGAAGACTAAGTAGAGATTTAGGTGCCATGATGACAGGATTTTAGCAGCAAGTAGCAAAAGGAGAAGAAAAGCAGGTGTGATCCTGCAGCTATACATGTACAGTGCGGAGCAGCAGAAACAGCCCATTAGCAAGACCTGAACACATATACAATATAACATAATGGGTTGTGGCCATGTCCATAAGGAAAGTAAGAGAATTCAAAAATGATCTTGTAATGTATCCACTGGGGAACATGGGCTCTGGACAGCCATGTGCTTGGACTGGTTCTAACCGGTCCACCATGTGGCCAGGCGAAGGGCCTGAGCTTCGCCCCGAAGGACAATGGACTAGTGGATCCTGACTCCCCTCCAATGGAGGAGCAGGAGTTAATCCAATCAATGTAAATAGCGAATCACCGTGTGTGTGTGTGTGTGTTTGGGGTGTGGGTCACTTGGGGATAAAAGCCGGCCTGCGAGCCGGCTCACTTGTCTTGTTCTTCATCTAATAAAGTATGTGAGAGCTGAAATCACTAGTAAGTCTCAGTACTTTTTCACTTGGCGACGAAGGTGGGATGCCAACTCCCTCCATGAACAACGACCACGAGACGAGCACCGCTGACCGCCCCAACGCCGAAAGCACCGAACGCCGCCGCCGAGCTTCATGTCCGCCTCTTCGGTTCCTGGGCACCGCACCGCTCCCTAGCACCGCTGACCCCGAGAGCAGCCTCGCTTCCAACGCCGCCAACTCTACGCCTGAACCGCGACCTCCACGGGTGAGCACCATGGCCGCTAGCAACGAGAGCTTCCCCGCCTTCGACACCTCTCGTCCCGCACACTGGGAGACCTGGATCGAGACGCTGGAGCGTCACTTCGAGATCCATGGCATCACGGATGCGGGTACGAAGAAGGCCTATCTCCTGCGCTACTGCGGCATCGAGGCACACCTCCTCCTGAAGGACCTGGTGAACCCCCTCCTGCCGAAAGACGCGGCCGCCACCTACAACATGCTGGTCAAGGCGTTTACTGACCACTTGGCACCAAAGCCCACCAAGTTCGCGGAACGAATGGAGTTCTTCGCGAGAACGCAGGGCCCCGACGAAACATCTCCGGAATTCCTGGCCGGACTACGCCGTGCAGCCACAAGGTGTGCCTTCCCCTCCAGTGGCAGTCCGTGGCTGGGGCAAGTTTCAAGTCCGATTTAAAGGGTTCTCGGGCTTGCTGGACCTGCTGGTTGTGGAGGGGCACCTCTCAAGCCTCCTGGGACTGTCGTGGTTTGGGCCTTTGGGACTCCAAATAGCAGGAGTAAACCACCTCGGGACCGCTGACTGGGAGGCGGTTTGCCGGGAGTTCCCCAAAGTATTCGATGGGACCCTGGGGAGGTACAATGGGACCCCGATTTCGCTAGATCTGGACCCTAACGTACGACCCATCCGCATAAAGGCACGGCCCCCTCCCCTAGCCATGCGGGAAAAAATAGAGGCCGAGCTCGACTGCCTGGTCGCCCAAGGCGTGCTGGAACCGGTCGCGTCAGCGCGCTGGGAAACCCCCATTGTAACGCCAATTAAACCGAATGGGGCTATACGCATTTGTGCAGATTACAAATGCACCATAAATAAGGCTCTGCAGGACCATGCCTATCCGGTCCCGGTAGTGAGCCATGTCCTGGCCTCCCTAACGGGGGCCAGAGTTTTCGGCAAATTGGACCTGGCGCAGGCTTACCAGCAGCTGCCAGTGGACACGGCCGCTGCGGAAGCGCAAACCATCACCACCCACAAGGGGGCTTTCCGGGTCAATAGACTGCAGTTTGGGGTTTCAGTGGCGCCAGGGATTTTTCAATCTTTCATGGATTCCCTCCTGAAAGGAATTCCAGGGGTCCAGCCCTTTTTAGATGATGTCATCATCGCGGCACCGGACTCCACCGCCTTCACCGAACGGCTGCGTCAGGTCCTGCAGAGGTTCAACGAGGCCGGCCTCAAGGTGAAGAAGGAGAAATGCCTCCTGGGAGTGCCCCGCGTCGAATTCCTGGGGTTCGCAGTCGATGCACAAGGCATCCACCCCACAGACGAAAAAATTAGAGCGATCACACAAGCCCCGGTCCCCACGTCCAAACCGGAACTCCAGGCCTTCCTAGGCCTCTTGAATTTTTACCACGCGTTTCTGCCCCAAAAGGCAACGGTGGCTGAACCCCTCCACCGGCTGCTGGACAAGGAGGCGCCGTGGGCCTGGAAGCCGGAGCATGCGGCAGCTTTCCAGGCGGTAAAAGACTTGTTGGTCTCCAACGGGGTGCTGCACCACTTCTGCGAGGCTTTACCTGTGGTTCTGGCGTGTGATGCGTCGCCCTACGGGGTGGGGGCGGTGTCGGGGCATCGGTTGCCGGATGGTCGGGAGGTTCCGGTCGCCTATTATTCTCGGACCCTGTCTTCTGCGGAGCGTAATTACGCGCAGATAGACAAGGAGGCACTAGCGATAGTGGCGAGGGTTAAAAAATTCCACCATTATCTCTATGGCCGCCCGTTCGAGATCCTTACAGACCACAAGCCTCTCCTGGGCGTCCTTGCGCCCGATCGACAGACGCCGCAGATGGTCTCGCCCAGGGTTCTCCGCTGGTCCATATTCCTGGCGGGGTACTCTTACACCCTCACCCACCGCCCAGGGAAGGCCATGGGTCACGCGGACGCGCTCAGCCGCCTCCCACTGCCCGCGACGGACCCAGACCCGGCCCCCGCCCACGTCATCGCACTCCTAGAATCGCTGCCCGATCACCCAGTACATGTCAAGGAGGTGGCCCGCCTCACAGGCCGCGACAGGGTTCTCTGTCGGGTTTTGAACTGGGTGGGGAGGGGATGGCCGACAGCTAGACAAGACCCGGAGTTTGTGCCTTTTGTCACAAGGCGCGATGAGCTGTCGACCTATAAGGGGTGCCTAATGTGGGGAGGCAGGGTGGTCATTCCGAAACCACTACAGGAATGGGTACTGAGGGACCTTCATGAGCACCACCCTGGGGTAGTCAGGATGAAGGCCCTGGTGCGGGGGTATGTCTGGTGGCCAGGGTTAGACCGGGATATTGAGGACATTGTAAAAAGGTGTCAACCCTGCCAGGCCTCCCGACCCGCACCCCCGACGGCCCCAGACAGGGCCTGGGAATCCTCTCACCGCCCCTGGTCGTGCCTGCACCTTGACTTTGCGGGCCCGTTCCAGGGGCAGCTGTTTTTATACTTGTAGACGCCTACAGTAAGTGGCTAGAAGTAGAGCCGGTACCATCCACCTCCTCCCGGGCGGCCATCCGAGCAATGTGGCGGATTTTCAGCTCGCACAGACTCCCCGACACCCTGGTCACCGACAACGGGACGGCCTTCACGTCCGGGGAGTTCCAGGAGTTCACCCGCCAGCACGGGATTCGCCACATCAGGTCGGCCCTGTTCCACCCCGCCACCAATGGCCAAGCCGAACGCATGGTGCGGACGGCCAAAGAGGCGCTCCGTCGGACCGAAGGAACGAACTGGGATTTCAGGCTGGCACACTTCCTGTTCGGCCAGAGAACGACGCCCCATGCGACAACCGGCCGGAGCCCGGCGGAACTACTGATGGGCCGACGCCTCACCACCAGGCTGGACCGGTTACATCCCGATCGAGCGCCCAAGCGGGAGCCCTCCACGGGAACGCCAGCGGCGGCACGAGGGTTCTTCCCAGAGGACCCGGTGTACGCACGGAACTACGCGAAAGGGCCCCCGTGGATTCCCGCCCGAGTAGTCCGGGTCCGTGGCCCCCGGTCCTACGAAGTATCGGTAGAAGACGGCCAGATCCTGCATCGCCACATCGATCAGCTACGTCGCCGGGTGCTACCCCTGGAGCCGGATGAGGGGGAGGAGTGGGACGAGCCAGCTCAACCAGACGCGGGGGCGGACGCACCAGAAGAAATCCCGGGGGACTTCAACTCTGGACTGACAGCCACCGCAAATGACACACCGGCCGAGATGGTGAGCCCAGCCCCGCCAACACCAGAGCGGCCACCAGTCCCCACAGCCGCCCGGGAGGCTGTCAGTTCCCCCATGCCAGAGCCCCGTCGCTCCACGCGAGAGCGGCGGCCCCAGCTATTTGAAAGACTATGTGTGCGGGTGTTTATCGGACCAAGGGGGAGGGTGTAATGTATCCACTGGGGAACATGGGCTCTGGACAGCCATGTGCTTGGACTGGTTCTAACCGGTCCACCATGTGGCCAGGCGAAGGGCCTGAGCTTCGCCCCGAAGGACAATGGACTAGTGGATCCTGACTCCCCTCCAATGGAGGAGCAGGAGTTAATCCAATCAATGTAAATAGCGAATCACCGTGTGTGTGTGTGTTTGGGGGGTGGGTCACTTGGGGATAAAAGCCGGCCTGCGAGCCGGCTCACTTGTCTTGTTCTTCATCTAATAAAGTATGTGAGAGCTGAAATCACTAGTAAGTCTCAGTACTTTTCAGATCTTTTCCTTCTGAGCTTGGAAAGAGGAAGGGGACGAGGTGGAAGATCAGATTGACTGGGCAAGAGAGAGAAAGAGGTAGTCCACAGTCCTCAGGAAAGCTCCAGAAGAGAGGAGGTTTCTGGGCAGGGAGGGAGTGTGCTTGGTGGCGTTTTGATTTAAATCATTTTAATTCCTCACCAAAACCCACACTTTCCCTGGTTTTGATCTGATCATAAAAAATAGGGGCTTTTGGTGGGCAATGCAAGTTGTTTAAATTCTGCCATTTGTGTGCCCATTTGAGGCAGGCAAACCTTTGCGTGGGAAATGTGAATGCAACAGGTTCTGCTTGTGGCTAAAGGCAAACAGATGAATTACTAAGAGTCCTGGGCGGGGTGATGCTTCTCTCTGGGACAACAAAGCCCCCCCCCCTTAAGTATGACTGGATTAGGTTTACTTCTGCTTCTCTTGCTGGATCTCTGTAATGGTTGGAAACCTCTTTACTGGCCCTGATGCAACTTTGGCTTTTCCTCGTGGTTTTTTTCCCATCGGTTCTGGCTCCATCCTGCTTCAGTTTATCCTTGATCTCCACATGTATTTTTGTGCCTTTAGTTTTTACTTCATTCCCCCCCCCCCATTTTTCCTGGGTTTTTTGAGACAACTTTTCTCTGAATCTTTTTCTGGAAGCTGATTTTGAGTCATATTTTTCCTCCTGCATAATATTTCTGTTGATTTTCTTTGTCCCAACCCACCTCCCACCCACTGTTCAATGATTGGACTGTTGTGATCAAACTACTCCCTCCCTCCTCCCCTCCCACCCTGAAGATGAGTGGTTTTGTTTTCTTTTTTTGAAAGGGAACTAAGCTGTCAATTTTTTGCTAGAGCATTGTAACAATAGACTCAAGAGGTTTTCTGAATTCCCAGCTTTCATTTTAAAAAGTAAATTTCTAGCTGTTTCTTTCATGGAGATATTTCTCTCATGGAGAGCCAGTTTGATATAGTGATTAAGAGCAGCAGACTCTAATCTGGCGAACCAGGTTTGATTCCCCAGTCCTCCACATGAAGCCAGTTGGGTGGCCTTGTATCTGTCACATGTTCTCTCAGAGCTGTTCTCTCAAGAGCAGTTCTCTCAGCCCCATCTACTTCACAGGGTGTCTGTGGGGGAGAGGAAGGGAAGGTGATCGTAAGCCAATCTGAGACTCCTTCAGGTAGTGAAGGGCAGGGATATAAATTATAATACCAGCTCTTCTTTTTTTCTCCTTATACATCCTCAAGAGAGGGGGATAGAGACTTTTTGGAGCCAGTTTGGTGTAGTGGTTAAGTGCGCGGACTCTTATCTGGGAGGACCGGGTTTGATTCCCCGCTCCTCCATTTGCACCTGCTGATGTGACCTTGGGTCAGTCACAAGCTCTGGCACAGCTGTTCTCTCAAGGACAGTTTCTGTCAGAAGTTCTCTCAGTCCCGCCTACCTCACAGGGTGTCTGTTGTGGGGAGGGGAAGGGAAAGGAGTTTGTAAGCCGCTCTGAGACGCCTTTGGGCAGTGAAGGGTGGGGTATAAATCCAAACTCTTCTTCTTCTTCTTCTTTAATGAAAGTGGGGAATTCAGAGAACTTCCTAAGAATATTGTTGTTACAAAGCTCTAGCAATATATCAATATTTTAATGCCTTTTTTAAAGGGAGGGGTGCTGTGATGCCATCAACGGACCCACCAATGACAACAGCAGCACCCCCCCGCAAAACCCTCATTATTGAAGGCAAGTGCAGAATAAAACTGTGAAAATGCAGAGGGAGGTCAGACAAGCAGGCAAACCCTGCCCAAACTGATTCCAATGCTTATGAGTCAACTGCAAAGAAAACCAGGAGTAAGTTGGAACACGCAGAGAAGAAGGTGGTCCCAGCACCAAGCTGGGGGAGGGCACCACTCACAAAACAGAGGAAGCTCTGTCCTTCATGAATTTGTCTAGTTTCATACTAAAGCCACATTACCACCATCATTTCTTGTGGCCGTGAATCCCATAAATTATGTGTTGTGCAAAGAGTTTCTGTGCTGTATCTACTGCATATCCATTTCTTTGGGTATCTCTGAGTTTTAGCTTTATGGGAGTGGGAAATGTTCCTTTCTCCTTCTCCTGACCATGTCTAACCCCATGTCACCCCCTCCTGTTATTTTTTTTAAAAAACAGACTCTTTAGCTTCACATTGTATGTAAAGTGCTTCAAGCCAAATCCTATTTCGGTTTCCCTTTTCTATATGTTTTCCCAATGTGTGTTACTCTTTGTGAGATGGGGTGACTATGAGGGCAACAAAAACAGACCTATTTTTTAGACAGTTTTACTGATATACAAATTGGGCAGGTATATATTTACAATAGGAACTGATACCAAAAAACAAAACAAAACCTGAATCAAGTTTTAAAAAATTAAAAATGTGTGTTCATCTTTAGAATGAAAAACTAGACAGAACTTACTCTGACCCAGCAAAATAACTCTTATGTGATACTGCTGCCCTTATTCTTGGCACTCCATCTTGGTGCTCCCACTCCCGGCCTCCCCGTGAGTCAGCAGCACAACTGGAACTTTTAGCACCATCTTTCAGGCTAACTGCTGTGTTTTATTGGTTTTAATGTGTTTTTAATGATGTATTATATGATATTATGTTGTACATCACCCTGAGCCCTGTCTTTTCAGGGAGGGGTGTTTGAATTTTTTTTTAATAAATGAGCAATAAATAAATAATTTGACAGTCAAATAAATAAACTTGACAGTTGACAGCCAATATCGGAAGACTCACCATCTTTTAATATAAGTTGTATGATTTTACGTTGATTGATAGTTTTAATGGAATTTTAATGTATTTTTGTATATGCTGTTAGCCGCCCTGAGCCTGCCAAATGGTGGGGAGGGCAGGATATAAATGTAAGTATAAATAAATAAATAATGACAAATTACATGCAGAGGAACCACAGTTTTGGGAGTGTGCTATCGCAGCATCCACAAGCAAGCAGTCAACCTGGAGCCAAATTTGGACCCACAAAGGGTATTTATTACCTGGTCTCCCCAGGTGCAAAACTAGATGTGGAGTAGGATTGCCAGGTCTGCCCTGGGCACTGGTGGTGGCAGGGGGTTTAGGTAGCCAGCTCCAGGTTGGGAAACTCTGAGAGATTTGGGGATGGAGCCTGGGGAGCACAGGGACCTCAGCAGGCTACAGTGCCATAGAGTCCACCCTCCAAAGCACCGATTTTCTCCAGGGGAACTGATCTATGTAGTCTGGAGGGGAGCAATAATTCCAGGGGATCCCCAGGTACCACCTGGAGGCTGACATCCCTATGTTGAAAAGGGATATGTAGGGCTTGATACCTGCAAAAATGCACAAGAGAGGAATTGGGATCTTAGCTTTCATCCTCCCCCCCTCACTCGATTCCTTCTCAAAAAGGCCAGCTGGCAAAACTAGCTGCTAGCCAGGAACTTAGAAGTAAACCTGTGTGGGTGTATAGGGTAAAGTAAGAAAATGATAGAGAGTGTTTAGGAAAGGAGGCGTTCAAGAAGCCTCAGTTACAAATTGTACAGACGGGTAAACATCCTGGCCATGATACTCTCTCGTTTAATCAAGACTCTGTGTTTTTTTTAAAGAAAGCAACAGAAACATTAACATGGTTAAATAAAAGTTTATTGCACACTGCCTAAGTAAATCAACGCAATGCACTGAGCCATCTAATCAGAGTCGGAGACACGTAGCAGCCATAAACTCCAGTTTCATGAAACTGCTTATAAACCTTGAGAGCATATCTGGTCTCTAAAGTGAAAGCTTTCATAAATATTAATATCATTATTCAAAACAGCAGTCATGCAAGGGCTTGAAGGCATATGGAAGCTAAAGGGGCATAAACAAAGGAACGAAACCTCGGCAAACACTAGTTGAGAACCTATTTCTTAAAAATATATATTTTTAGCCATCCATCATTTGGCACCTCCCATGCTTTTCCAAATGTGAAATGTAAAACACGAAAGAAAGGTTATATCATTGCGGCTGCAAGCTGCATATATTTATATTAGCAGATGTAATGCTTTGGTGCTCATTCAACAGAAGTGTAATAGTCCTCCTAAGCCAGCGCATCAAGCACAGGAAATTTCTGCAAGGTAATACACAGGCCTGGCATGTTCCTTAAAGACTATTCAGGGTTCTTGAAAATGCCATCCATCCTGACCTATCTGTGGCCGCCCAACCTCATTTCCTGCCTGGGGTGTGTATATGGCATCAGGGTACATGGTGGGATCCAGCGGCATAGGAGTGTCGGCCTCAAAAGGGATGAAGCTGTCAGGGAGGCCTTGGGTTGCAAGTGGGTTTACAGTCGCTTGGGGCATGCCTCCAGGTCCTTTACTCTGCCCAGCGGGGTTCATCAGGTTGCTGTTGGACAGAGCACCTCCTAGGATGTTGCCATTTACGGAGACGATGTTGTTCCCGTTGCCTGAAGGGTTAGCAGCCTGTTTAGCTCCTCCTTGAACTTCAGGCTGTTCCGTTATTCCAAGCTGATCGTCTTCTACAGTGTAATCACCTGGCTGCCCTAGTCTGTTCTGTGGTGGGCTTCCAAATCCAGCACCCATAGAAAAGAAATCTGGGCTCATGGCACGATAGGCTGGTGCACCAAGCCCACCGCCCTGGAAAAATATTTTGACACATTTAATGAATCACCACAACTATTTCAAATTCCTTGTTTTAACACTGCTTATCAGGGAACGATGAGTATTTCATCCAAACTGGAAGCCCAGTTTAAATGTTTGCACTGGTTTTTCTGCTTGTACCTGCCCTTGCAATATGGGCAGGGGAGTTTGAATTCCCAGGGCAGCTCTATATGAGCAATTAAATGTGTATCTGTCACTGAAAATGGTAACCGTGTGCTTAATTCCTCCCCCTATATCATTTAGGGTTGGCAGCCAACAACTGATAATCAGAGAGAGTCTGGGGATGTTGGGACATAGGGGGACACCACTTGTGCAACTGTGCCACATTACTTCCAGGAAAAACCTGGAAGTGATATTATGCTTCTATAGGAATCATCAGAAATTCCGTGGTTTTACCACAGAGTTTCTGGTGATTCCCAGAGAGGCATGATGTCACTTCTGGTTTTTCACTGGAAGTAACGTAACATCATCACACTAATGGTTATTTTCACTTAATTTTTCTCCCACCAGCTGCTAGAGTGGAGGCAGGCAATGGGAGCTGGGGGGAGGACAAGAAAATAGTCTGTATGCAATGTCCAATGAAGTGCTTCATAAATGATAGTTGCCTTGCTCTTTGAGTAGATGTTGTTCTCAGAGTAGATATCATATAACTACAAACACCTCTTGATATAACCCATTGTTCCCTGGCAGATTAGCACATAGAGAATATATATTTACTTTACTTCAGCTGAGTAACAGACTCATTTGGAGAATGTATATATGTTTTTATACAACAAGTAGAAGGCAAATGGATTCAAAACCTGCAAAAAGGGGCCATGTCTAGGTGGAGCACCACCAAATTAGTTAGAGTCACATCTAAATTAATATACTTATTGCATCAATGGCAAAACTCCAGACAGGCTGAAATCAATAGTAGCAATCTATGAAACCTTCTGGGGGAAAAAAACTAGATCTCCTTGTTCTCAATAGGAGAATTAAGCAGGTGATTAACGGTGACATCCTAAGCAGAGTTATGCTCCTCTAAGTCCTTCAACAGAGTTAGAAGGGTGTAACTTTGCTTAGGACAACACTGCTTATCTCTCCTGTAGACATCAATCTGATTTAGAAGGGAGTGTGTGTTTCTGGATTGGCCTGTTTTACTTATTTTATTCTGGTCCATAAATTCTTTTAACACCTTGGCATGCCATTCATGTTTATATTAGCTTTTAAATCTGTGCATGGGTTTTCTTTGATATCGTGATTGTATCAACAGCCTCTGCCTTTTTTCTTCATTCAGGATTTCAGTCTTTATAGCTGAATCAGTAGAAACTGGGTAACTAAAGCATGAATCTCATTGATTCCACAATGCAAAAAAATCTTTGGCATGGAAGAATATAATGTCTCTCTCTATTTGGAGGCTGGCATCCCTATCCCTTATAATTAAAGGGTTGGATTCAAAGCCTGTCACTTCCCCTGAGTAAATGATAGACACTTTAGCTGAAAACCTGTCTGATTCAACTTGTATGCAGGGTGTTAGGACTTTTTTGTTTGTAGTATGACGTCTTTGGAGAGAGAAACTGCTGATCCTTACACAGTTGAAGTGCAGAACCTTTTTGTTTTTTACCTACCGGCATTTCTTCTGAGCTTACTATTCCTAATCTGGCAGGAGCAGCCTAAAGAATATGTAAACAAACCATATATCAGGAAAGAGTTGCTTCAGCCCAAATTTACATACTGTGAAAAACTCATTTGTTTTAGAACAAGGGTTGCCAGCTCTGGGGTTGGAAAATGTCTGGAGATTTGGGGTCAGAGCCAGGGAAGGGAGGAGTCTGGGGAGGGGGTGGAGCCCAGTGGGGATGTGATGCCACAGAGTCCACCCTCTGAAGCCACCATTTTTTTCAGGCCAACTGTTATTTGTGGGCTGGAAATCTGGGAGAACTCCAGGCCTCACCTGGAGACTGGCAACTCCCTTCATGATATTGACAGCAGGCCAGTGTAGTGTAGTTGTTAGGCCAGGACTGAGGAGACCTGGGCCCAAGGCCATGAAGTGTATTAGATGACCTTGGGTCAGTTACTCTTTTTTCCCAGTAACCCACAGGAACTCAATTTGGTTGAGCTTTTGGGCACTTCTGGAATTCTGAGAAAGAACAGTGGGTGCCACCACAAAACGTATGTCCTATGAGGAACAACAAATCGTAAAATGGGTGTTATGGCAGGGCAATTACAAAATGTTAGGAGGTTCCAAATGAAGCATCCACCTTTGAGGGGGGCAGCAGTTTCCAAATGACTGCTCCTTGCAAATCCAGAGGTGATGCTTCCTGAGGTCTTTTGAAGCATCTCCACCAGTTCCATCAAGGTAAAAGATAGACAGGACTGGCTCTTTGCTTCAGGGAAGAGGTGTTTGGGAAAGTAGCAACTGGGCACCACAAACCATGGCACCATTGAGGATTACTGCCATAACCTCTCACACAGTGTTGTTCTGAGGATAAAATAATGGAGGGGGGGAACCATTTATGCTACCCTAAGCTCCCTGGAGGAAGGGTGAGATAACATGTGATGGGGAGGCAGACAGATATCTTAACCCACATATGAAAATATAATGCCATACAACTAGCAGTGTAATCCTGTACCAAATTACTTTGCCTAACCTCTTTAATACTGGAGTAACTCTACATAGGATTGTACATTATGTTCTTTCCTTGGCTTTCAGAAACTGCTGTACAGTGAACAAGTTCACATGCATTCTATTATGCTCCTGTATGGGACACATTTAGAATCTTTAAATTCAAATTAAAAGCTGAAATACATAGCTTCTGATCATAGACTCATGATAATTTCAGCAAATACTAAATCCCTGACATCTGAATAGCTACCTTTGTTTTTTACATTTTTAAAAAAGGACAAATTGCCTGGATTCTGTGGCTTTGTCCTATTTTACAATGACTTACAAAAGAAGGGGATTCAGTACAATTGCACCTAAAGACCAACAAGATTTCCAGGGTATAAGCTTTTGAGAGTCAAAGCTCTCTTTGTCAGATACCTTCATGATTCACATCTGACAAAAGGTGCCCTGGAAAACTTGTCAATCTTGCTGGTCTTAAAGATGCTACTGGATGTGAATCTTGGTCCTCTGCTGGAGACCAACATGGTTGCCCACCTGAAACTGTCCTTGTAGAACACAGTAAATCTGTGGGGGAAATAAGTAACGTTTGGCCTTCATTACCATCCCTGAGTGTTCCCTTTCTTTCTCCTTTTCCATTTTTAACTCTGGGGATAAAAGTAAAGAGCTGTACTTGGGGATAGGATTATACTAGAGGAAAAACTGTTTCCTTTGTCCTGATACTGGGTGGGACAATTTCTGTGGGGGAATGCCACATGTCTTGTAGGCAGAGCACACAGAGATGTACTCCAGCACCCAGTCCTTGCAACACCCCCCCCCCAACCATCATAATGATGGAAATTTCATCCATCAGTTGTATATAAATGTCAGATACTTACTCCTTGGTTTGCTACATACGGCAGGTAGAACAAACTGGGATAAATCTAGACAAAGGAGAGAGATCGGTTTAATGACAAGAGTTTGGCTTAGGAGACAGTTGTTAGTTGTCATTTTGATGTAAAACTGTAGGATATTCAGAATGGAAAGAAAATACCTAGTCTAGATCAGACAGACTGCCCACTTGGGTCAGCATCCTGTCCTCAATTACAGCCATGTAAAAAAGTTCGAAGAGAGCTTAAAATCATTCCCTCCAACAAGGAATTTTCAGCACCTAACCAGAGTACATTTCCCAGAATTCTTTGAGAGAAATGATGACAGTCATTTTGATGTAATATAGATACAATCAAGCATGTCACTGACTATGATCTTCCATTGTTTGAATATTTTCATCTGTCCTGACCAAGTTAAGCTTTATTATTCATATCAAAATCTAGTTTCTTTGAATGTATATTGCCCATCGATAGGGCGGGGTTTTGGGGAGGGGTGTCTTCTGGCCAAGATAATCCTTTAGTTATCTAAGCAGATGTGGCTTCAGAATTAACTTGGCTGGGTGTAACATATGTGCTTATTTATTCATGATTGAAGTAACATAAGAAAAAGCCTTGTGTTAACAGGGAGGTATGCTGTGTAGCACTCCAGCCGTCCCAGATGGTGAAGCAGACTGTCTTCCACCTCCAACCTCACCACCTGTATTCTCATAGCATTTTGCATCTGGTAACCCTGGCCGTTGGCTGCCTGGGCTTGCAGCAGTACAGTCTTGTAATGGATCTTCAGGCAATGCAGCGTGCCCCCCTCCAGTTGTGAAGAAAATAATCTGCTGCCTGGGAATTCCATTCAGGTAGAAACAACCCCACACAGCAGAGTCAAGCTTGTAGGGTTCACCCCACCTCCCGGTAGGACTGGTGGGAACTGCTGCCTTTGGCTCAGGCAAAAATGCAGGTGTAGTGGGGAAGAAAATAGGACCAGTCCAAGTGATCCTACTCCTCCCCTAATGCATGAATAGGGTTGCCAGCCTCCAGGTGGGACCTGGGGATCCCCTGAAATTTCAGCTCATCTCCAGACTACAGAGATCAGTTCCCCTGGAGAAAATGGATGCTTTGAAAGGTGGACCTTATGACATTGTACCTCACTGAGGTCCGTGTCCTCCCCAGACTCCATCTCCAGGAGTTTCCCAGCCTGGATCTGACAACCCTACCCTGCCATCTCCAGCTAGTGGCCACCAGTGACCAGGCAACCCTAATGAATGACTGTATTTGGTCTACTGTGTGTGAAATATGTGCAGAGTAAACTTACAGATCGTTGCTGTGGTTGTTGTACTGGATCTTGTGGGGTTGCGAGCAAACTTGGATAGATCTTTGCAAAGAGAAGAAGTAGAACAGAGTTGAATGAGGGCATAAATTAAACATACATAAATTAAACGTACATAAATTAAATGTACTTCAATATATGCATAAATATCTAAGAAAGCTAACCTTCACATATTTTAGTTTTGTTTGGCATTCTGTCAGTGATCTCTCCTTCCTGCCCAAGATTCTGGTTGATTTTATGTCTTTGTATATATTTAACTTTGGTTGTAATTGTTTTAATGATTACTTTGGGATGGTTTTAATGGTCTTAAAGTAATAAAATGAAAATGAAAATGAAAGGAAAAAATAACAAGGACTTATTTGTAAATAGCTATTGTTTGCACAGGAGCTGCAGTTGCTCAAGTAGTTAAGATGCTGAACTGCAGGCTGGAAGGTCAGTAGTTCAGCAGCTTGGGACCCAAGTGCTGCTTCCGTCTCTGGTTCCAGCTCCTGCCAACCTGGTAGTTCGAAAGCAAGAAATTGCAAGTAGATAAATAGGTACCACTTCAGTGGGAAGGTAACAGTGTTCTGTGTGCCTTGGCATTTAGTCATGACCACAGAAATGTCTTCGGACAGCGCTGGCTCTTCGGCTTGGAAACAGAAATGAGCACCGCAACCCTAGAGTCGGATTTGACTGGCTTTCAAGCAAGGGAACCTTTACTTTTACCTATTGTTTGCACAAGAGCATATTGTGCAGAACCACAATGTTTCAGTGTTCACCTAATACACATTATTTTAGGGCTTTTCTGCATGGGATTTTTTTTATCAGTTCTGACCCCATACTGCTTCAACTTTATCCCCTGATTTCCACATGCATTTTTGTGCCTTTAATTTTCACTTCAGGGTTGTTGTTTTTTGTTTTCCCCCATTCCCTCCCAGCTCTTTTGAGACTACTTTTTTGGGGGGAAGCCAGTTTTAAGTCATTTTTTTCCTAGTGCATAATATTTCTATCAGTTTTCTTTGCCCTGCCCAACTCCAGCTTACTTCTCAATTACTGGACTTTCATCATTTACTCCCTCTCCACCCCATCCCAATGAATTATTTAAGTTTTTAAAGACCTAAAATACCAATATAATGCTATAGTGTTAATGATGGTTTAAAGAGGATCTCTGAATCCCTGCTTTCTTTCTTTTTAAGAAGTAAGTCTCTATCACCTTTTGTCACAGAGATATAAGGAAAAAGACATCTATCTGTGAGGGAAGAGGATAGAGACTTACTTTAAAAAAAATAAAGCTGGGAATTCAGAGAAACTGCTTAAACTATCATTGCAATACTGCAGCACTACATCTCTATTTTAGGGTCATTTTTTAAAAAATAAGAGGGGTGCTGTGGCAACACTGATAACAACACTGATGATAACAGTACCTTCCCTTAAAAATCCTCATTATTGAAGGCACATGCAGAAGAAAAAATAAACGGACTCCACAACTGGGAAAATGCACGGTTTGTGGGGGGAAGACATGTGGAAGAATGCTGACCAAACTGATTCCAATTATTGTGGATTGACTCCCAAGAAAATCAAGAGTAATTCGAGCAAGCCTTGAATGGTAGATTCGTATTATTATCCTCCTGTTTTATGGTTGAGGAAATAACAGCTTTCTAAAGTCCAGCTAACGAGATTTGAATGGGGATCTTCCGAGTTCACATTTTTAGCCACTTCTATGTACCAGCTCTTATTTATTTTTATCCACCATGAAATGAAACTCAGTAAACGTTAGTGAACTAAGGATCTATGCCATAAAAAGCATACTTACTGCCTGACCCAATGTCCCCAAGTATTCTTGAAATGGTAACTGCATTATCAAAAGAAGATAGGTTAAAGTCATACAATTTACAAGGCTTAAATCGAATGAAGGATGAATCAAGGGTTGGTCTAATTTACACTTAAAGCTGAATGCACTTAAAGCAGTCATTCTGTTGTCTTGACAGGACTGAATGTATGGATTGAAACATATACATACTTAGAAGAAAGAATGGTTTCAACAAAAGCTCAATGACCGATCCTAGACAGAAATTCTCCTACTATACTAGAAGGATTTTTCAAGCAACACAGAGAAGGTTTGTAATCCCTCATATAAATTATGCCTTATTATCATTCTATTTATTCAAATATTTTTTTAAAAAAACCAAACTGATTGAATACAATAGTTCCTATCAGTCATTTCTTTTTCCAGTGCTCTATTTCTACGCCATCAGGTCTAATCTTGGCCTATATTTCTTGTCTAACTTGTGAGGAATGGTCACTATTTGGAAATTTTCACATACCTAAAAATCCAAAGGGTCAAAATTTGTTGTCTAATTCAGCTACTGTTCTTCTCCTGGGCTGTTGGCAGCAGTCCTTAAAAGTAGTCTCTTGGAGCTGAACAAGATAGGGTTGGATCCAACCAACTTTTCCAGCTCATTCTCAAGTCCCCTCTTTATTATGGTCCTTGTCACACATTGCTTCTGTTCCAGCATAGCCTTTTTGGTGGTCCAGTGGGACTCCCTTCTCCCTTTATCACCAGCAGAAAAGCTGGATGAATCCAACTCATAGAGCATAAAATGCCCCTGCAGGAGGTATGCTTTATTAACTAAAAGGGCACCCTCCTATAATTAAGCCTAGGCTGGCCAAACTAGAGGCTTCATACTGCCTGCCAGTCACAGGAGTTGTACTCTCTTACCACATCCAGTGTTGCACACTCTGTAACTACTCTGTTTCTACTCTGTTGCTACTTTGTACCTAGTAAAGGCTCTGTAGTTAGGTCCCCCAACATAGGCCATGAGGTTCCTGGTTCAAACACTGGAGTCCCTAAAAACTCTCTTTAGTATGACTGGGTTTGGGATTGATATGCCAGCTGCCTATAAAAACCAACCTGTTGCATCTGCCTGTCCGGTGGCTGCAATTGTTGAACAACTGGGTGACGTCCTTCCGGTTGTGGAAATGGTTTTTGCTGGAATGGTATATCATACTGTTGGAGTTGAATTTGCCTAGTAGTATATGGAATTTGATTTGCCAGTAGGAAGGGAAATTGCTCTTGTATTCCAGGAGGCTGAAGGGGAGTTTGCTGAGATGGCAGAGGAGGAGGGTGCACCGGCATCGAATATTCATACTATGGAACGATGGGAAGATAAATAGCCATAAAGAAAAGGATGACGCCATCAATAAATTATGTCCAAGATGGTGGATTAGCCAACATCATCAACTTAATTCTTTTGAAAGTCATCCTACAGAGCAAAGAATAAAACACTGATTCTGCCAGTACTCCGAAGAAGTATCCTAAGACATCTATCTGCAGTCATTCTCATATAAATGTTTTTTAAATTTAAAAAAATTATATCCCACCTCTCCAGAGACTGTTCAGTGAGGCTTACAACTAAGATAATAACACAAAGCTGTTAGAGCATGCTCACAAAAACAAAATGCATGAAAGACACAGCATGGAGATTCTTCTTTCGTAAGTATTGGAGATTTTTGACAAAAAAAAATTAAAAACTCTTGCCATATCAGCTACCAATTCCAGTTATGACTGTTCTCTGTTATATGACTTTGTGCGGTTGCATTATTATTCTCAGTGCAAGACAGTAGCTTGGATCCCACCAGCTTTCCCACTGAATCTCATTCAGTTCCCTTCTTCCCTGTCCTGAGTGGTGAGTAAAAACACCCTCCTCTGGCAGGTCATTCCAAAGGACTGGATTCACCATGAGAAAAACCTGTGACCTAGCAGTTGCCATACAGACAGTCCTAAGGGATGGTACCATAAGAGGAAGGGTGTCTAAAGTACATAACTGGTACACTGGAGGGTATCGACAGATGAGGTTCAGCAAGCGTGAAGGGCTTTAAATGTAACAGCTGGCACTGTGAATTCGTCTGGGGAAAAACAGGTAACCATCACAGCTGACTAAAGCCCTGGAGTTATGTGTTCCAAACATCTGACTCCAGGCAGGAGTCTCATTGCCACATTTTGCACTGAGTGAAACTTCTAAGACATCTTCAGTGGCAGCCCTATGTACAGCATGCAGAAGTCCAGTCTAGAGGTTATGGAAGCATAGATCAGTATAGCTAGGTCAGCAAAGCCTAAACAAGCTTACAAGCTAGATGTAACTGAGAGAAGGTGCTCTTGGCAACAATGCTGACCTGTTTATCCATTAATAAGGCTGAGTCCAGTAGCACACCCAAATTCTTAACTTGGTCTACAAAAGACAGCTTAACCCCATCTAAATCTGGTATATCAACACCAAACAAACATTCTGCCTCCCTAACCACCATCACCTCCATCTTCTCCAGATTAACCTTTGATTTGTTCACCCTTGGCTATTTGACCACAGCCTCAAGACACTGGTCCAGAACCTTCACAGCTTCCAAGTGGTGAGTGTCAACGTATAGTAAAATTATGAGGGCTCTGTTCTTTTACCCTTTGTTCAAGTGATCTCTATTTTAATTGCAGTGAGTTGCTTTTGTAAATCTCAGACAACGACCAAACACATTTAAATAATCTGATCCTTGGGGGATATTTCTGAAGATATATTTAGAAACTCAGTTGGAAAATTGACACGCATTTTGGGAAATATCGAGAAACCTAACAAAAAGTTTCTTCATGCATTTGGTGTGTAGTGGTTAAGTGTGCAGACTCTAATCTGGGAGAATTGGGTTTGATTCCCCTCTCCTCCACCCCGCAGTTGCTGGGCAAGCCATAGTTCTGGCACAAACTGTTCTTAAAAAGAACAGTTTCTGTCAGAGCTCTCTCAGCCCCACCTACCTCACAGGGTGTCTGTTGTGGAGAGGGGAAGGGAAAGGAGTTTGTAAATCACTCTGGGTGAAGGGCAGGGTATAAATCCAATCTCTTCTTCTTCTTCTTCTCTTCTTAGTGGAAACTCTCTCACTCTGTACACTTTCGAATTTATCACAGCAAGAATGGCTCACCTGTTGAGTATCATGCTCATGAAGTCTTCGCTTCCCCCAAAAGGGTGGTGATGAATGAGATGGAAGGAAATTGTGCATCCACATATGGAATGGATCAGCATAGGTATAGTGCCGAGCATACTAAAGGAGTGATGAAAAGAGAACATATTTATTCTTAAACTATCATTCAGACTTTAAAGCCCTTAACATCTCAGGCTCCAATTCAGGAGTCAAATTAAATACCTTGGAGTTAAATTAATACACAACTAACAAATATTTGTACAGCTTTTCAAATAGATCCTGTTCTGTTTACCTGCCCATTCTTTTCTGCTTGATAACACATCACTAAATTTGGTTAGAGAGAAAGAGACGGAAAGAATAATAGGTATTTATTTGTTTACCTGCTACTTTTACCTTTGTGCACCAAAGGAGGCCTCAAGGCAGTTTACAAATGACTGAGGAAATTCTGAATAAAACCACATCAATACAGCCTTCAAAAATTAGGGGAAAAATAGTTTTATTAGAATGGTCTATGTGGGTTGCCCACTCTAGGTTGGAAAATTCCTACAGACTTGGAGGCAGAGTATATGGGAAGGGAGGATTTGGAGAGCAGAGAGACCCCAGTGGGGTATAGTGCCATGCAGTATACCCTTCAAAGCAGCTGTTTGCTCCAGGAGGAACTGATCTCTGTAAATCAACTGTAATTCCAAGAGATCTCCAGGCTCTACTTGGAGCCAATCCAGATCAAGTTGCTTGTCAGAGAGATCTGGTCTACACATGCATAAGAATTAGGTGGTAGGATTCTGAGATGGTAGAATGGACTGTGACTGCAGCCATGAAATTAAAAGATGCCTGCTCCTTGGGAGGAAAGTGATGGCTAACTTAGACAGCATAATAAAAAGTAGAGATGTCACCCTGCCAACAAAAGTCCATATGGTCAAAGCAATGGTATTTCCAGTAGTAATGTATGGCTGCGAGAGTTGGACCATAAGGAAGGCCGAGCACCTAAGAACAGATGCTTTCGAATTATGGTCCTTGAGAAGACTCTTGAGAGTCTGTTGGACTGCAAAGAAATCAAATCAGTCAATCCTAAAGGAAATCAAACCTGACTGTTCCCTGGAAGGCCAGATACTGAAGCTGAAGCTCAAATACTTTGGCTACCAAATGAGAAGGGAGCACTCACTGGAGAAGACCCTGATGCTGGGAAAGATTGAAGGTAACAGAAGAAGGGGATGGCAAAGGATGAGATGGTTAGACAGTGTTATCAATGCAATGAACATGAAATTGAGCAGACTCCGGAGGACAACAGAAGACAGGAGGGCCTTGTGTGATGTGGTCCATGGGGTCGCGAAGAGTCGGACTTGACTATGCAACTGAACAACAACAGAATGGACTGTACCTCATTGAAATGCAGGAAAGGGGTTATGTTCTTAATGCTCCCTCAAGTAAAACTTCCTGCAAATAAAACATACTAGTTTATCAGGGAGAAAGTTCTAGCTTAGCCCTTCAAAATCTGTGCCCGTTTTCTCCTTTCTGCTTATTTAATGTAAGGAAAGTTCATGAAATGTAATCCCTCATGTACTGTCCG
Organism: Gekko gecko; assembly: GCA_029375565.1. Classification (NCBI taxonomy): domain Eukaryota; kingdom Metazoa; phylum Chordata; class Lepidosauria; order Squamata; family Gekkonidae; genus Gekko; species Gekko gecko. Next base: position 158,261,861 of record JAPDNY010000007.1, read on the forward strand.
GTGGCATCACCCATTCAAACACCTTTGCACTTTGCCACCGCATTACCACCTCATTCTGCTGCATTGGTACTAGCTTGAGAATTAGTTAAACTCAGGGTGATTTCCCACTAAAGCTGCCTTGGGGTTGCGCCGCCGTTTGCCCCGATACTATTAGTCAATCTCACACCTGAAGCCGCGGGGCTGCATTTTGACCCGCAGCTTCGCCTGAATTCCCCACAGTTTCGTAATCCTCAAAAAACAGGATTACGAAACTGCACGGAAATCAGGCGAAGCCACGGGTCAAAATGCAGCCCCGCGGCTTCGGGTGTGAAATTGACTAATAGTATCAGGGCAAACGGTGGCGCAACCCCGAGGCAGCTTTAGTGGGAAATCACCCTCAGTCATGTTTTGTCTCAAAACAAGGATAAAGTCATGCTGCATGCCTCCAAATCTATGGAACAAGTTAGCACCCTGAAACTACTCGCTTGGTGGCAAAATATCTATCAATAGTGCTATTTTTAAAGCGGCTTTGAAATGCTGTAGGTAGTTTTATGCATACAAATTTTAAAAAAATTAAAACTAATTTCCATAATATCATGGGATCTTGTAGAGTTTATGGAAGTCTGTAAAACGTTGTCTATTAATGTTGTTTATTGTTTATGAGTATGTTTATTAGTTTCAGTGTAAAAATGCTTGGTCTAAATTATCTTGTAACTATATGTAATGTTTTATAGTAGCTTTTTGTACGTTTGGCTTAAGACTTCTGGTTAATGAAGCTAATAAAGAAAGGAAAAGAACAAGTTAGCTGAAGAGACGAAATTCAGACCTATTGCTGAAGAGACGAAATTCAGACCTATAGGATCAATAGCCAAATCCTGTCAAAGTTTCTTTGGCAGTAAATCCCATGGAGTGTAATGGAGCTTAGTCTCACCTCCAGGCTAGACTACTGTAACTTGCTTTATTCTGGCCTGCCCTTGAGACTGACCCGGAAGCTCCAGCTGATCTAGAACGTGGCAGCATGAGTCCTGATGGGAACATCATGGATGGCACATATACATGGCTTCCAGTGAAATACTGAGTCAAGTTCAAGGTTTTGGTTTTGCTCCATAAGGCCTTGAGTGGTCAGGGACCAACATATCTACAGGACTATCTCCATCATTATGTCCCCAGGAGGGCATTGTGCTCTTTGGATAAAACACACTGGTGGTCCCTGGCCCTAAGGATATCTGGCTGACCTCAACCAAGGCTAGGGCCTTTTTGGCCCTGGCCCCAGCCTGGTAGAACTCTCTTCCAAATATCATCAAGACCCTGCGGGACCTTATACAATTTTTCAAGGCCTGCAAGGCAGAGATGTTCCACCAGGATTTTGGTTGAGGACAGCGATGGCTTTCATCTCAGCTGACACTCTCCTCTGTTTTCCATGTTCATTTTGACTCCTCCACCCTGGCCGTGAAGTGGCTGGCAGTCTGTAATATGGGAACAATTAATTAATAAGTGTTAGTATTCACCATCTGTTTTAAAAATGTGTTCTAATATGATTTATTTTTTTATTTGGCCAATGTTCTTAAACGTTATTGTACGTTGCTCAGAGCTCTGCAGCAGCAGGGATGGGGTGATTCATAAATTTAATAACTAAATAAATAACTGCATATGGCTACCACCTTAGTTGTGACTCCTTTTAGCTGAAACTGGACTATTTTCCATCTTTTATCTCTTTCATTTCTATCTTGGAAATAATCGGTGACCATAAAGTCTCACTATTGCCAAGGATCACCAGAATGGTTTTTTTTATATGCATGATTCTTCCTCCACACCATTTATTGGTATAAACTAAGACTACAGATTGGCATTGTATATCTATTGGTTCAGCAACACTAATTTATCAATATTCTTTTTGCATATTGTTGTGGTTACCTATGAGAGTACATTTGTTCTACCCAATTGTTCCAATCCTCTAAAAAGCAGCAACAAAAAACTCCCATGTTATTGCCAACCATTCTTTTTTTACAAGATTTTCATTCTCAGATCCCTCTAAGAATTGTTTTGAGATCCCTTAGAGGGATTTCTGATGGCATACTTTTGCCAACACAGAACTGCAGCTTAATTACAGAACCTAATTTTAATAGAGCTAAGGGGTTGGTTCCTATCAGCTTTTCTGTCAGTGAAAGTCATGGGAGCTGTGTAGAGAAGAAAACCATTGGATTGCTCTGGAGATAGGAAGGAAATTGGGCAAGATCATGTGGGAAAGCTGGTAGATTCAACCCATTGGCCAGAAGAAGAAGGTGTGGTTGAGTTGCAATCAACTCATTGCGACCTCATCCATGGGCATTCCGAGCAAGAGAGGAGTGGAGATGGTTTGCCATAGCCTTCCTCTGTGTAGCAGCGCAGACTTCCTTGGTCATCTCCCATCCAAAACCTCAGAGAAGCTCGGGCTACACTGGCCATTCCAGACTGCTCCATTATCTAGAAATTATTAGTTACAGAGTATTGCAGAATGTCTTCTCCTGACTAGAGGAATGAGTTCCCACATATTGGATAATATAGGTAGCATGTCTGTATAATGAAGCAAGAACATAGGAGACCTGTTGGGTCTCACCTAAGGTCCATCTAGTCCAACATCCTGGTTCCAATATCAGCCTGACAGATGCTTCCAAAAAGTCCAAAAGTAGGGCATGAAAACTTCTCCAAAATTTTGTCTGCCAGTAGTTGTATTCAGAGATACACTGGTGTTTCACATGGAAGTTCCATTAAGCTTTTATGCCTATTAGCCACGGACAGGATTAACCTGCATACCCCTTTAAAGCCATCTAAACCAGTTGCTATTGTTAGATGTTATGCAGAAAATTCTATAAATTAATTTATAGTGTTATGAGAAAAAGTAGAAAAATATCATCTCTGTTTTCCCCCTTTTTTTAGACCATTGAAAAGCTGGTCTGAAAAAAAACACACAGGGGAAACTCGAAGAAAAACCAGGAGACCAATGACCAGCAAATGGTAGTGGGGAAAACCAGTGCAGTTAAGGTGTGGAAATTGGTGCAGCAGCATCCAAAGCCTTTTAAACTGTTCAGTCATTGAGGGGATACAGATTTCAGATGGGGAGCCACTGGCTTGAAAGTATCTCCATGTGAAAATCACTCCCCACATCAAAACTTAACTATGGTTGCCCTGAACTGGATAGCCCAGGCAAGCCTGATCTCTTCAGATTTCGAAAGGTAAGCAGGACCAACTCTGGAAAGTATGTGGAAGGGTGACTTCCAAGGAATACCAGAGGTGGGACGCAGATGCAGGCTAATCAAGCCACCTCTCTGAAAAACATCCAAGCCCGCAGTAGAGGTCACCAGAAGTCAACCATGACTTTCAGGCAAGCACACATGCACACACATGCACGCGCACACACACATGCACACACTTAACCCCAGAGAAAGCAGTTTGGGCACTTTCACATTTGGGCTCTTTCAGATTAATTACTTCCCATGTGAAAAGTTTGTTGGGTCAGTTACATGAGAGGATTAGCCTCAATCACTTACACTACTGAACATTTCAATTGCCCTTTCGAAAGAGGGTTGCCCCAGGATCTAAGCAAAATTGAGCCCTAGCAGCTACTCTGTTGTTCATAATTTCTACCCAGTATACACTGTAACAAGTGCAGCTTTGGATGCACGCCAAAAACCTGTCAATATTATTGAAGAATGAGGTGCGCACTTAACAGATTGACTGCCATCCTAACACAGGATGCAATCTGCTCAGAAGGAGATTGTGTATCTTTGCAGTTGAACAACTGTGCTCTTCTGTGACATTGACGCTTTAAAATGTGAGTCATAGAATATATTTCTGTAGAAAATAGTTGGCCACAGCCCTAAAAACAGTAATAAAAATCCTACATGCAATAGAACTGATTTGTTTCTAGTCATCACAGAAATTATATCTGAGAGATACAAAACCACAAAGGCCACATCTCCTAGAAACATTACAAAATAACATGATGAATCCTCATTTTGAAGTACCAGATACTTTGCAAAAGTTTCTTCATTGTGTTTTCACTTCTGATCATAATTACCTGTGCAACTGCAAGCAGAGTTACATCATTCTAAGCCCATTGACTTCAATGGGTTTAGAAGCATATAACTCTCCTTAGAATGGCATTGGAAGTCATCACGTATCCAGAACAGAATCGCCAAGAGTTGGACATGACTGAATGGCTAACAACAACAACAACATCCAGGTAGCTCGACCAATAATCCATGCTGCATGTTCCCAATATAGCCCTATGACATTGTAATGGCGTGCGCAGGTGCATTGTTATAGTTCTTAGTTCGGACTCTGTATGCAACTAATTTCCAGTGGGGGAGAGGGTCTGCAGTGGAACTTGTCATGCTTTTCCCAGAGACTATTGCCAAGCTTTAATTGGAATGCCATGGTAAGACCCAGAATAAGCCGCAGAAAGCACTCTTAATTGGCCACAATATTTTATATGTCTCATAGACCATTTGAATAAATGACATCGGACATTTAACTACGTGGCAAATATTCACAATCCATAGTGCTCTTGTCTTTATACACAGATCTCCTAGTAACTACAAGGCTATGCTGATGTTCAGAGTGTACACGTAACAAAGCGTTAATTATATTGCCTTCTGTCTTGATCAGGTTGCCCTGTCTCCAGGCCCAGGTTCCATTCATGCTTGGAAATTCATGTTTGCTCAGGGACCAGTGTGCATAGCTGCCATTCACGCACTCTGTGCAATCCAAATTGTACAAAATTATGCAAATGGTATCAAAGCGAGTTGCACTCTTTGTGTGTAAGCCCCTGTCCAACTGAGAATTATGTACAAATAGAAGACAGCAGCAGAGCAAACATGCCAAAGAGGTAGTATAGTTTGGCATGCACCGAATTTCCTACCAATTGTACAGTTTAAGCATTGGCATAGGACTGTAAATTACTGTTGCCTTCAGTATATGCCTAAAGATCTCTGGGAACTGTAGTTTTGTGAAGCTGCCCAAATTTCTTGTTAGGCAGGGCCATCTGCATCACAGAACTCCATTTCCCAAGGTTACTTCTTGGGATGCTGATAGTTTGGCCTACTGTTCTAAATCTTTTGAGTGCAGATTTTAAAAAAGAACCTTAACATTTTTATGTTGGCTTGGATGCCAGTTTCCAAATTTTGCCAGATGTTTCCCTGTGCTCTGCTCAGTAAACTTCACCCTCAAATTCCACTTTTTTTACATAAGCCAACAAATAAGTCTCAGTGCATACTTACAGGCCTATCTCCTACTCTAAACATTTGGATTTCTGTTTGATTACACTTAATTTCTTTTGCTTCACCTGTGTATTTAAAAATTTATCTTCTTTAGTTATGCCTTTGACTTTAGGTGTATTAATCATAGTTCTGACAAGTTTCATCTAAGGTACAAACAGTGCAATCCTCTGTGGAGTTAATCAAGTATGAGTCCATTGAAATCTATGGATTTTGATGTTTCCGCTTTCTCATTTTCCTTGTTTTAAGTTATTGTCCCTTTGGGGGGGGGGTGTTCTCTTTTGCACACTTTTGGTCCCTCTAGTGGTTGATTCAATATTACATTGGTTTATGTCCAGCATAAAACCCTGCAGGTTAAATCTACAGGGAGATACATAGACATAATTTTGAATTGACCACTAGAGGGAGCAAAACACATGTGAAACACACACATACACCCCGAGAAGCAGGAATTTACAGACAAGGAAAATAAGAATGCGGAAAATCCCTAGAGTAACTCTATATAAGATTACATTGTCAATTGATCAGCTGTCCAGAGAAGTTTTTGTTATGACTTCCAAATAGGTTACAGCATAATACTTGCAAGGGCAATAGCAAAATATATACCTCAAGGCTTATGCTACCTATTCCAGGTATCCCAGTGTGCTGAAGAAGTATCTGTGAACAAACAAAATATCTCGAGGAATTTCTTCTCCCCCCCCCCAGCATGTGCTGATAGGAAGATGTTAGTGGCTTTTATCTAGAAAGCAGGAAGAAGCAGAAGAAGAAGAAGAGGAAGAGGAGGAGGAGATTGGATTTATACCCCACCCTTCATGGCCCAAAGGCATCTCAGAGCAGCTTACAAACTCCTTTCCCTTCCCCTCCCCACAACAGGCACCCTGTGAGGTAGGTGGGGGTGAGAGAACTTCTGACAGAAACTGCTCTTTTTCAAGAACAGCTGTGCCAGAGCTTGTGACTGACCCAAGGTCACATCAGCAGGTGCAAGTGGAGGAGTGAGGAATCAAACCCAGTTCTCCCAGATTAGAGTCCGCACACTTAACCAGTACACTAAACTACTACAGGTGCCAGGTGGACATTGGCTTTATACATCGCCCTTCACTACCTGAAGGAGTCTCAGAATAGCTTACAATCACTTTCCCTTCCCCTTCCAACAAGAGACAGCCTTTGAGGTAGGTGTCTTGAGAGAACAGCTCTGAGAGAACTTATGACTGACCCAAGGTCACATCAGCAGGTGCATGTGGAGGAGTGGGGAATCAAACCCAGTTCTCCCAGATTAGAGTCCACCACTCTTAACCACTACACCAAACTACTACCCCAAGAGGTGACAAGAATCAAGCTTTCCCACTGATGATTATTCTGATCTCATGGAATTAATATTGTATTAGTAGAAAATGACCACAGATTCACACTCCATGTTGTTGACACACAAAAATAACAGTCCCGGAAAATGTTCACACGATTGCAACATATCACCTCTCTAGTATGAAATTTTTGGCGTAAAAGTGTATACAGTTTGATGTAAAGGTATATTGGAATTACCGGCATAGCAGAGCATATTTCTAACAGACACGAGACAAGTATCCATCGTTTCATATCTGTGATGCTATCTGGAACAAACACTGCCTGGAAAACGTTTTCTGAGGAGGATCTGGCCCTGGAATTGAAACACAGTACACAGTGAAACGGTCTGTACAAATATCATATTGACACAAATTATGGTTTGGCTGATTCTTACAGCTTGTCTACAGCAGAGGTTACCATTCTGAAAACATTATCATTTAGGAAAAGTTAGCAAACTGGTTCTCCATTGAACTCCAATACCTTTTAAAAAAAAGATTCCCATTATGATAAAACCAGAGATACAAACTCCATTGGTGTAATAAATTTCCAGTTATGATATAGAACATAAACCATCTCTTTTTTCTGGTTTCTGCTTCTGTTATTTTTCAAGGAAGTATAACGATCACTATGTGCTGTTTGAACCCCTCTGGCAGAAGACAATTCCTGAGTCTAAAGAAAATTTCTGGATTTTGTCTTGTTTTGTTTTGGGGGGATAGGATCTCATGGCCATCTTCTCGAGCCTCTAGATTCAGCAGAAGACAGCGCTCCCACACTTTACTGGCAACACAGAAGTTGATTCTTCCTCTGCGCAGCTGTTATGTTCATGAGTATGACTTGAGAAAACCATACATACCCTGTTAGATATAAACCACAGCTTCAGCGGGGTGCTGAATGCACCTCTTTTCTAATGAGCCTCTGCAGTGGGAACACTTAAGGATGATCTGATGACAACTGCAGAGATGCACCAGAAAGTATTGCTTATTTTCTCAGGAGGTAACCCACTGTGTCTCTGAACGAGTCACCGAAATAGGTTTCTTCATTGGGACGGTGACGTCTGCCTGCATTTTTAATTTAGCAAAAACACCAGCAGTCAGACATCAGGGAAATCCAAGCAAGAGGCACATTTCACTCTGACACTCCAAATGAAGAGTGAGGGGCAAACTAAAAAGTCACACACTGAAGATACAAAACTCTTGTCCGTCTTTGCCAGTCAACAGCATCTGGGAATGGTTTGCTGATGGCAATCGGCTTCTGCTACTAAAGGACAATGAAGGAGACAGACTGAAACACATCTGATTGACAACCATCGGAAGGTCGCGGAGGAGACAGGGAAGGCTCCATCAGGCGTGTGCAGCCACTGCTGACTTAAGCACACCAGATCTCTACCTAGAGCTGCTAGACAGTCAATAAGAGCACAAAACACTTTCACCTGCTTCCCACCTATCCCCCCCCAATGCCACTGGGAGATTCACACTACTGAACTACTTTACCAGATGTTGCTTACTCTACTAGCATCCTATATTCTGGGCTTATATCCTGAAGGAATCATCCCAAAAGACTAAGGTCTTCACAAACCACAAGCTGTTTATTATTATCAAGAAAACAAGGATTTTTCATAAGGATTACAGTCAGAACACACAACAGTCTGGTGTATAATACAGTCCCAGCACCTGACATTTTTCTTCCCTAAACAGTAGCTTCCGTTGCAAATTCATAGTCTTAACAGCAAGATGATGCAAAGAGAGCATGTACATGTCAGTCAATCAATTCCCAGCTAACTCCATAACTCAGGCGGCGGGGAGAGTGTTGTCAAATAGCATCAGATAGGGCTTCTGTCGGCATTTTTACCTGCAGCAAATTTTCAGATTCTTGTATGAATAAAATAAAATACCTAAGGGACACTGAGGAAAGCTAAAAGTTTCTCTAGGGCTAACGTGTCTCAGGGCTGAATGCCAACTGGGGTAGACAACTGAAGAGTTCCCTGGCATTTAACACCAATAAATTTGTGGTGGAATAAGCTTTTTCTGAACCAGAGCCTACTTAGTCAGCTTTCTCAGAGGTGGTTTTCCACACCCTCTAGCTTGAAGCAGATTAAAATTGTACAACTTTTCACCTCACTGAAGTAAGGTGAAGGGAGAAACTGTACCAGTCATATTACTATTTATCCTTTGGCCGTTCTTAAAGAGATAGAAGCTAGTTTGGAATACAGTCACTTTAATTGAAGCATATCCATAGCAGAAGATGAAAACAAATTTTACCTTCACTTCTCTTGTGAAAAAATATCCCTCAAAACCTCCTGAGGCAATTCAAGAAATCTTCACAGGGTAAAGGTTTCAGGGCAATGACTTGTGAACTTGCTTCTCTTGCTCTAGAATATAAACCTCATTGAAAGGGTTGGCTGACCAATCAATACTAAGAGAGAGGGCAGGGGAATTATAGACTTCTAGTTAGATCCCACCCACCCTTTTAGAGGCACACAAAACTCAAAGCTATAACACTTCATTATTTTTAATTATGTCTTCAAGTCTGTATTTACAGAAACCATCTTCTGGCCCATAGAAAATGAGCAGCAAAACAGAATTCATAACAAAATGAGGGAGAGGTAAAGTCTGTTTGGGATCCTAGGCATGAATATGGTTGCCAGTGGCCACCTTTTCACCACGACAGAGGTGCTGTGACATCAACAGGTATGCGCCCAACAAAAATTCACCCAGTGCAGCTCGCCCTGATGACTATACTTTCTCAGAGCAACTGTTACAGGCACAACGTCTCTGTCCATTGGAAAAAGAGGTGACTCTGGAGAATTAGGTAAAATTGAAGGAAATGCTGATCTAGGAACAGAAGTCCATTTACTTTTTTCTGGATAGGAGAGAAAACTATTGAATCAACAGTTAATCTGGGTCCTTTATCCACCCTAGTAGGTAAAGACATTTACTAGCAGGAAGACACAGACTCAGAGATTTAAATGATAGGAATTAAATAAAGGCTTGTCCTAGACCTTATTTGCACTTGTGCTTCCTCTGTATGCTGTACACTGTAGTGGAATGAGCATTCTTAAGCAAGAGGACCTATTGCTAGGGTTGCCAACTCCAGGTTGGAAAATACCTGGTGATTTACGGGTGGAGCCTGGGGAAGGTGGGGTTTGGGGAGAGAAGTGACCTCAGTGTGGTATAATGCCATAGAGTCCACCCTCCAAAGAAGCCATGTTTCCCAGGGCAAATGACATCTGGAGATTATTTGTAAATATGGGAGATTATGAGAGACCTGGATAGCCCCGGCTAGCCCAATCTCATCAGATCTCGGAAGCTAAGCAGGGTCAGCCCGAGTTAGTATTTGGATGGGAGACAATCAAGGAATACCAGGGTTGCAACTTAGAGGCATGCAATGGCAAACCACCTCTGAATGCCTCTTGCCTTGAAAAATAGTATGGGGTTGCCATGAGTCAGTTACAACTTGATGGCACTTCCCACCACCACCACCACGGGAGATTTCCCGGCTCCACCTGGAGGCTGGCAGCCCTACTACTCAAGACACTCATGAGTCTTTCAGTGAACTGCAAAGTGCCTATTATGAGAGGAATGGGCTCTGCAGTGGCAGAAGAGCTCTGCAATAGATGAAGGAAGTGTGAACAGAAACAATTTATAGAATTTAGAAGATTAGTTTTAATCAAAGAGGGGCAGTAGAGTGTTAGGGAGGCAAAAGCTACCTAAAATTAGAATGCTTCTAGCTTAAGTGCATCCATACTTTGCTCTTATTCTTAGGCTGCTTGAATTAATTTATAATTAGTTTGCGGATTTTCTATAAAGTGGCATCATAATGCATCATGGTTCCACTCTTCACTGCCCACCGTGTCTCCTCCTAAGGACAAGTAATTGTAAAGGACAAGTGACCATTGTCATATTTACCTATCAACGGCCTGAGGACCAGGACAGAATTCTCCAGGCATGCAAACCCTGAACCACTGAGCTCCCATCTCTTACTTACTACTCGTACTGTTCTTTACCTAAACCTTGTACTGTTATACAAATCCCAGATTATACTTGCATATAACAGAATAACGTTGCTGAAGAGGAACATGTATGGAGCTGGTCATTCTCTGGGTTGGAGATCTCCTGAGAATCCTGTGCTTGCAACCTTGAGCACAAGTTCGACAGTCGAAGAAAGATAGGCTATAAATGCAATTAACAACAACACCCATCACTGGAAAATAGCTACAGCTACATGCTTCCTAACACATTGTGTCTCTCAGTTGTCTTCTTCTCTGATTCAAGGACCACTCAGGCCAAGGCACACATCCCTGTTCATTGCTTCATCACCTCACAATTGCATACTTGGTGATGCATTCCCAGTTCATAAGGTTGGATTTCCTCAGATGATCCCCCCACACACACAGGAAAACATGCAACCTCCAGAGGATTGCAGCCAAATTCTGCAGAGGTGCTGAATATATGAAAGGGCTATTGTGCTTGTGTAAATAGGAAGGAGCTGCGGTGGCTCAAGTGGTTAAGACACTGAACTGCAGGCTGTGGAAGGTCAGCAGTTCGAGACCCGGGTGCCGCAAGACGGAGTGAGCTCCGTCTCTAGTTCCAGCTCCTGCCAACCTAGCAGTTCGAAAGCAAGAAATTGCAAGTAGATAAATAGGTACCACTTCGGTGGGAAGGTAACAGCGTTCCGTGCGCCTTGGTGTTTAGTCATGCCAGCCACATGACCACGGAAACGTCTTCGGACAGCGCTGGCTCTTCGGCTTTGAAACGGAGATGAGCACCGCAACCCTAGAGTCGGATTCGACTGGCTTTCGAGCAAGGGAACCTTTACCTTTACTAAATAGGAAGGGTTGCAAATACAGCTTTCACAGGAAAGCACAGTTGGCTCACACAATCGGTGCCTCCATTCAATTCCTGCTGGGTTTGAAAACCCATCAGTAGCAGCACATGCTCCCATTGGTGACTGCATGTTGGCCACCACCTGCATTAGGTTAGCCCACTTTTGTATGCAAAACTGGCTTCATTCATTGAAAAGCAGTGGGTTGGATTCTGTGACTCAGTTCTGCTACTGGGGGAGCCGTTCTTTGGTATAAGGACTTTTGCGACAACAGCTCTTGTACCACTGGGTGTTTCACCAGCGGAGGGCTCCTTGCCTTGGAGGAAGTCCTCATCGTTGACAGAACATGATCATAGGATCTGACCCATTGTCTGATGATAACCCTCTCCCGGTTCGTTCATAGATGCAAGTTATCATTTGATGTGAACTGGCCCATTTTGTTTAGGATTGTTATCCTCCCATCCCCAAATATTAACAATTCTTCAGCCTAAGTTAAACCATCCAGAATCATAAAAATCATGCAGTGCGTCCATATAAAAGCTGCCTTAACCCCCAAAGGATAACTACTTATTCACCTTTTCACAGTGAAGGTACGATTGTCATATGGCTGGTTTTGAAGCCAACCAACACATTTTTTGGCAAAGATTCATACTATGTTAAATTACTTATTTCATCCACATCAAAGACCCACTGACCCCAAAAGAATTACTACTTGTTGTTCACCTTTTCACAATAAACACAATTTTTAAAATCAAGCAAAATATTTTTTAGAACAAAGAGTCATGCTGTGTGTTAACAGAGACATAAAACACTCTGTATATTGTAAATAGATTGGTATACGCAAATGACCACTGGCCAAATCATTTTTCCTCCAGTACTTTCTCCTCAATAGAAAGGAGACCAATATGTTCTTGGCAAATAAAAATAGAAAATAAGAGCCTCGGCTGTTTTAAATCTCCATCTCTTTCATAAACCCTTCGCAACTTAACATTCCCTTTAGATGTGACTTTATGTCTAAATGAAATTACAGCCATAAAACGATGTTTGTTTCCTGCTATGACATTATTTTCCTTTCACTGCATTTTCTCTTAGCTTGAGTGGGAAGTCAGAAGGAATGGTCGGGCCTTTGACTTTCACTATCACTCCCTGTGATATGATATGATTTGATTTGCTTTCATACCTTAAATTAAAGGCTTGTGGCAAAATTGCCTTGTCACCAAGGCAGATTCTCAGGGGAAATTTCGGAAAGTGCCTAAAGAATTTAAGAATTGAATTTTAGAGTGCATCAATTGAAATTGCATTATTTGAGTATTCAGGACATGTTTGACCGAGGTAGATTCTGGCCATTTTATTTCGTCTGTCCGTACTAGGGATAATCTATAAAACATCTCCCCAAGTTCAGTAACCCTGGTGAAAGAAATACAAATATAACATTGAGAACACTGAGGTTTTTAAAAATGTATTATCATGAAACACAGTATAGTGGATTATTCGTTGTCAAAATTATTTATAATTAAACAACAAGCATATTTGGTTGTGCATGTCTACTTTATATTCAGGAATTTTCATTATCTCAATTCAGGATTTTTATTATCTAATGCTGTAGATTGTTTTATATGAAAATTTTTATACTACTCATTTCACATAAAACTTTGATATAAAACATTTCACCCACTGCAAAGGGAGGGGGATTATATTTTCTCAGTGGTCCTGAAAATCCCAAGTCTTCCATTATAAAAATGAAAAACCCATCAGACTTTTTCATACTGCATAGTTGGAGTGAGAAAAGCATTGTCTTAAGAAGCATTTCACTTAGGCCCAAAGATAAAATAGTTCACAGGTGTTTGTTTTTCAGTGCCCCCGATAAGTGAGAAAGCAATGCTTATGTTTCAGGTAAATAATAAAATTAGCCAGACTAATGCTGTGAAGAAGAAGAAGAAGAAGAAGAAGAAGAAGAAGAAGAAGAAGAAGAAGAAGAAGAAGAAGAAGAAGAAGAAGAAGAAGAAGAAGAAGAAGAGGAGGAGGAGGAGGAGGAGGAGGAGGGGAGGAGATTGGATTTATACCCCACCCTTGTCTACCCAAAGGAGTCTCAGAGCAGCTTACAAACTCCTTTCCCTTCCCCTCCCCACAACAGACACCCTGTGAGGTAGGTGGGGCTGAGAGAGCTCTCTTTAGAACTGCCCTTGAGAGAACAACTGTGCCAGAACTATGGCTTACCCAAGGTCATCCAGCAGGTGCAAGTGGAGGAGTGGGGAATTAAACCCAGTTTTCCCAGATTAGAGTCCACACACTTAACCACTACACCAAACTGGTGTTTGGTGGATCAAACAATCAAACAAGAACAAACAATTCTTATATTATTGTTCACAGCTTAAGCAGAAGATGTAGTGATATGGTTGCCATCCTGCAAGTGATGCCTGGAGATCTCCCACTATTACACTATATCTCCAGATGACCCCTGGAGAAAATGGCTGCTTCCTTCCACAAACCCTGCCCTCCCCAGGCTCCACCCCAAAAATCTCCAGGTATTTCTCAGCTCAGAGCTGGGAACCCTAGGTAGTGACTGTGCAAATTATTTTCAGCCAACATGCACAGCTAGGTTATGAGATGGGGTTGCCATGTCTGGGCTGGAAAATACCTAGAGACTTTGGAGGCGGAGCCAGGAGAGGACAGGGTTTGGGGAAGGGAGGGGCCTCCGCATAGGCCAACAGGGCCAACAACTGTACCATCACTGGTCCTGACAGTACCAATGGCATCACCAATGGAGGCTTATAGCCAGGCGTGAGTTTAGAAGCACCATTCAGCTGACAGTGATTGGATGTTTCACCATCTTCTTAACATAAGTTATACTTATGGTGAATGTTTCATATTGATTGATAGTTTTAATGGAATTTTAATGAATATTTATGTATGTTGGTAGCCGCCCTGAGCCACCGGAAGGCAGGGAGGGCAGGATATAAATGTAAATATAAAATAAAAATAAAATAAAATGGTATAATGCCATAGAGCCCACCCTTCAAAGTAGCCATTTTCTCCAGGGGAGCTGATCTCTGTCAGCTGGAGATCAGTTGTAAAAGCAGGAGGTCCCCAGGCCCTACCTGGAGGCTGACAACCCTATTATGAAGAGGAAATCGGGATGTGGTAACTGCAGGCCAAGAGGCTCCTATCCTAGCCACACAACTGTCTGGTAGCAGCAATAAAGACATTTATACTGGTAGAATATTTATGGGCCAGAAACTCATAAGAATTACTGTTAAGTTTCTGTTCCCAGCTAAGTTTCTATTTCTTGGGGGAAGGTAATAAGTGCTTCTAAGGAAGAATCTGTGTCTATCCATGTATCTACTTGGCAACAACAATCTTAAAAAGGGCATAAGGGGAATCAAATGATTATGATGTAATGGACATCTGCACATGTCTGAAACCTGTAATGTAGAAAAAGTGAACGCAGCGTCAACAGCTTGGGACTTCTGGGGACCTTGCTACCTGGAGTCCCACTTTATTTGGCTAACACCTCCAAAGTTCCTAAGTTTTCTGTCAGAAAAATTGAAAAACATTCTTAAAGAAACCCACCCCTCAAAAGACCCCAATTCTTTCCCCAAAAAATGTTCTGTGTTTTTTTCTGGGCCTTTACATTTTTAGGCAGAACATATGTTTTGGATGTGGAAGCTTCTGGGTTCAGTCCTTGGCACCTCTTAGGGATACCAGCCTCCAGATGGGGCCCAGAAAGTTCCTGGATTACAGCTCATCTCCAGACTACAGAGTAGAGGTGCCAGTTCCACTTCTTGCTCCAGTGGGGGGATTTGGGGGTGCTTTCTGGGTGTGGGCGGGGATGTCACCAAGCCCCCACCCTCTGAGAGCAACCACCCACCTGGTCACCCTCTCCCTCCTCTCCTGCTGGATTTAAGGGCTTCAGCTGGTTGGCAGGGACCATGTGGCCCGCCAACCAGCTGGATGGCCCTTTAAATCCAGCAAGAGGAGGGAGGGGGAGGTTGCAGGTGCAGGCTCCGCTTATAAAGGGTCCTTTTGTGAGTGGAGGGGGGGGGGCTGAGGGAAAACAGAAGGCTGTAGACTTAAAGAAATGCTAACATCCACAAGGAGTAGGAGGTGCTGGTGGAGGAGGAGGAAGAGGAGGAGGATCAGCCTCGGAGTGGCTTACAATCTCCTTCCCTTCCTTTCCCCACAACAGACACCCTGTGAGGTAGGTGGGGCTGAGAGAGTTCTGAGAGAGCTGTGACCGACCCAAGGTCACCCAGCAGACTTCATGTGGAGGAGTGGGGAATCAAACCTGCCTCTCTGGATTAGAGTTAGCTGCTCTTAACAACTACACCACACTGGCTCCCAACCATTAACACTGGCTTCCAAACGTTCACAACATAAGAAGCAACGGTCAGTATCCACAACATTTGTAAGGTGGCAAAGGCTGCGATCAGATGGATAGTTTGATCCACTGTTGCTCCACCTCTAATTGAGCCAAGTTAATTTATAACAGAGAATCCTGATCAGACTCACCCCTTTTAGCACTCTTCAATGTGCTTTTACCTGTGCTTGAGTGATCAGACAGAAGCAGGCAGGGAGTCAGCCCATTGGCCATTTTTTTAAGTGTATCCTTTGAGCATGCTCACAAGCACTGATGAGCCTGCTGGGATATGCAGTACATGGGGCTGTCAGCCATTTTTTAAAAACTGTGTCCTCTGAGCATGCACACAAGTGCTGATCAGCCTGCTGGGATATGTAGTCCTCCCTCTCTAAACTTTTCAATTTACCTCTTCCCCAAACCACAGAAAAAAGATGTTGCTGTCTGATCATGCAATTTAAATCCACAAGGGAACAGCAGAGGTAATGGATCAAGCTGCATGTCTGATCAGAGCCATAGACTCAGTATATAGTTACTTCAGTGGCATGGAAACTACCATGACGTGGTGGTTCTTGTGCTGCCTCTCCTACTGAAAGCAGAGCCTCATGATGCAGGTTGAACTAGCAGTGTGGCTTCATCTCATGCCACTGTCACTCCATCTTAAGAACAGGGGATTCATTGGCATGGGAAATAACCTTATCACTGGCCCCAACCATCTTATCATGGGGAGGAGTAATGACATATTGGCAGCAGCCTGGAGACAGCCGCATGTTGGCACCCCCTCTCATTTGTTGGTAACGTCCATACGGGGCCTGAGGAAAAGGCCACAGTTGTGGGGAAATCCACCTGACAAATACTGAGAAACTCAGCTGTGGTCTTGAAGAAACTCAGCTGTGCACCGCAAAGACCATTTGTTTGGGGAAGCCAGTTATCTTAAGTAGACTTAGAAGGGTGTAGTTCTGCTTACGATTGCACTGTTAGTCAGGGTTCTAACCGCTGGCTGGAATTTTAGTCTGATCCGGTGGGGGTCTTTGTGTGCAGTAGAATGGCCTCTGTTACTAGAGGCCAAAGGTGCTGTTTATCCTCAGAACACCAGAAAACAGCAGAAATGGAGGGGGGGGCATTTGGTCCTGGGAAAGGCCCAGCTAGGGGGGAGAAATAGCAGGTGCTTGCCTGCCTTGTTTGATTGAAGGCTGTACCAGCCCATTGGGACTTTTTGTGGTGGTCTTAATGGTCAACCAGCCCCTGAAAATAGGGCAGAAATGGTCCAAGACAGACTTTGACTCACTCGCTGTCTGACTTGTGGGTGAGTGGCTTCGTATTCTGCCTGCTAAAGATGATGAAACTGCTGAAAAGTAAACATTTCTGGGTGGGATCCTTGAATGTCTGTCTGGTTTTGACCTCTCTGCAACTTTCAAAAGTGTGTGTTTTCATATGTAAACTTAAGTAGTGTCTCCGGTTGGAATGATGAGGCAACAGTTTCTTGAGCTTTCCCTCTACCTTGTCAAGAAAACTGTAATTATGACAGGGACAGACGGAGCATGAGGTGTTTAAATTGTTGGTAATAGATGGTGCACAGGTTGCTGATACAAACAAGGCTGATCTGTGGTGGTTAGAAAAATGTGAGCTTATTTTCAGCATGGCAACTGAGGTAGATCGCTGGCTAGACAACCACAAGGTCTAAATGGCCCTGCGGGATCAGTGGTGGGTAACCCTGATAAGTAGTGTCGTGCTTCTATGCAAAATTCCTCAAAATATGTGGAAGTGGTAGATGTTGTCTGAAACCATAGTATATTCTCCTGTTGAAAATAACTTTATGGAGAGGCCCTAGAGTCAACTAAAAGTTAATTGCAGTGGGCTCAGGAAATGCTGTTCATTTTTTAAAAAATCTTGTGCTCCCCCGTCTCCTCCAATGTTTGACCCCAGCAGTGATGTTACCAGGAGCATGATAGGATCTGGAAATCTGTTTTTTTAAAAAAAGAAAAAGATCCCGTTAGACAGGGGAATGTTATTGTTTTCAGAAAAAGAAAGAAAACTACAAGAAACATATATCAACAACAATTACAATAACAACAGAAATATTCCGTTTAAACCAGAACTATTTTTATTAAATGTTATTCCATAGAACTTTACAAAACAACAGATATATTTGATTGTACGTGTTGTGACAGCAGCTAGAATACTTTCTGCAAAACATTGGAAGAGAGAAGAAACACCAACGAAAGAAGAAATATTAAAGAAACTCTTTGAGGCTGCAGAAAAGGACAAATTAACTTTACAGTTACAAGGAAGAAACAGCGAACTATTTGAAGAAACTTGAGTGAGATTTTATAGGTGGACTGACCGAAATGTATAGAGACCCTGAAAATGATTTGAATGTGAAATCTGCTGATAGTAAAACCAGTATAGGTCTGTAAAAACATGTTAAGATTCAACTAGATTCTAATTGTTAATCTGAAATTAAGTATGTGCCACTATCGTAGGATCTGGAAACCTCTTTAATCCAAATCTGCTGTTGCCCCTACCCTCTAGAACTTGCCTGATAACCCAGCTGACTTGACCTGGATAGCCCAGGCTAGCCCGATCTCATTATATCTGGGAAGCTAAGCAGGGTCAGCCCTGGATCGTATTCAGATGGGAAACCACCAAACACCAGGGTCATGATGTGGAGGCAAGCAATGGCAAACCATCTCTGAATGTCTCTTGCCTTGAAAACCCTACAGAGTTGTCATAAGTCAGCTGTGACTTCAAGGCAACAACACCAACAAAATACACTGGGAAAAGCACAGGATAGAGAGGTCTTGGTCTGAGCCTCACTTTTTTGTCTCGGCTGTAGGTGGGAAGGAAGTGGCTGAGGCAATGAGGTAAGCTGACACCAGGGCAAGATCATTATGTAGCGGGCCTGTCCTAGCTTCACTTTTCCAGTCATTCCCCCATTACAACTCTTGGTCCCATTACAAGAATCAATGGAAGCAATGTGCTTTCATCATACTATTTCCCTTACATTGGGATTGTTCCAGGTGCTTCCATCGCCAGTGTACACTGTTTTCACTAGCCTCCATCACAGAATGTGATCCTATATGGACAGCCAACAGCAGAAACTCATTAGCATATTAGACCACACCCCAACAGCATAGTTCATTAGCATATTAGGCCACTCCCCCATGTTTACCTTTTTTGTTGTCAAAACCCAGGGCTTTTTTTGGTAGCAGGAACTCCTGTGCATGTTAGGAAACACACCCCTAATGTAGCCAATCCTAATGAGTTTCTGCTGTTGGGTGTGGCCTGAGGTCTAATAAGATCAGGCTATACCATGCTGGCTTTCCATATAGCCATTGGTGGTGGGAAGTGCCATCAAATCACAGCTGACCTGTACTGTTCCTGTAGGGTTTTCAAGATAAGAGATGTTCAGAGGTGGCTTGCCATTGCCTGACATATGGTGATCCTGTTGAGTTTTCAAGGACAGAGATGTTCAGAGGTGGTTTGCCACTGCCTGGCTCTGCATCACAACCCTGGTATTCCTTGGTCTCTCATCCAAATACTAGTCTGAGCTGACTCTGCTCAGCTTCTGAGATCTGACAAGATTGGGCTATCCTATCCTGACTTCCCATGTGGTCATTAAATAGAGTGAAAAGTGGCAGTGAAGTAGAATGGTTTAAAATGGAAGAGTAGTCAACTTGAGCACATGAAGCTGCCTTGACAGTTGTAATCCCTGGAGATCTCCAGCCACCGCCTGGAAGGTGGCAACCATAGCCATGAAAGTAGCTGTATGTTAAAAGGCTAATAACAATAAAATATTGAAACCTGTTATGGCAATCTCACCTTCTTCCCTCCCTCACACACAGGATTTCCCCTTTTCCCCTTCTTTCTTGCTGAGCAGCCCCTATATCTAGCCTCTTCTTTTTTGTTTGTCTATGGCTGTCCCACCCAGTCACTTCATTACATATATTTTAATGCTGGCCCAGTCCAGGGAATTGAGGGAATAGACAAAATCACCTTTTTTATATTCCACGTCTGAAATTCCACACAGGAAGCTTTTGAAAATTCAAAATAAACAAAATGTTCTATTTAACTCGGAGGAGAAAAGGTCAGGTGGAATCAGGTATAGGATGTATGAGGTGAACAGATAATAAAAACTGAGGTAACTTTGTAATCACACTAACACTAGATAATTTGTTGTCAACAAGCAAGAGTTTCTGCTATTCAACAAGGTTTTTAAAACATGAGGAAAGGGGCTTTCTCTTCAGTTTATGATTAAGCACTCAAGCATAAGTTTCTGAGTTTCACTGACACTTAAAGTTTAGAAGCCTGGAACACACAGCCAAGTTCCCCAAATCCTTTTTTATACACAGACCAGGGATTACTCTTCTTTTTAAGAGCTTTTCCCCTTCTAACTGGGCAAGGATCACTTCTTTTCTTTTGCCTCCTTCCCAATCCACAGTCATTTGTTAACTGTCTCTTCTTCAACTGCCAGTTCCCAACTGTCATTTCTTTACTGGCTCTCTCAACAGAATTCCCTTTGAACAGCCTGTCACTCAAAGGTTCTCAGACTCTGTTAGGTATTAACCCTTGACAATCCTGTGCTGGAGAAACAGTGTTGTTAATCAAGAAGGGAAATCGTGATAAGCTTAGGAGAACAGAGAGGTTTTACCTGGTGCCAAAGTCTTAATAAATTCAACCCCACACCTAGTTTGTTCCAAAGTTAAGACAGTACACCAAAAAAAAGGTGTTCTCTTTTGCAGAAACCTTCTTTACTGCAAAAGGTTGTGGCACACAGAGCAGGTACGCTGTAAATGATTTTGACTAATAGGCAGTCTCACATGAAAGTAAGTAATCCCTCAGTACCTTGGCACCATGCCATTTAGAGTTCTGAAAGTAATAGCTATTACTGTTAATTGAGTCTAGAAGCGAATCTATACCTAGTAGAGCTCTTTTTTTAAAAAAAGCTACTGGGATCTGTTCCTTGCTGCTAATACCAGTCAGCAATTTTGCTGCTGTATTTTGCACCCATTTGAATCATTAGGACAGTCTCCAAAGATAGCCCTGTGTAGAGAGCATTGCAGTAATCCAGCCTGGGTGTGATCAGAGCATGGATAACTGTGGCCCAGAGCATGCCTATCAGTACAGGGCCACTGCTGATGCACCAATCAAAGCTGGTTAAAGATAGTGCATGCTGTTGATGAGACCTGAGCCTCTACCTGTAAATGTGGATCCAATATCATCCACAAAATGAAAACCTCTATTTTAGGGGGAGTATAATATCAATGAAACAGATTTATCCTGTGTCCTTTATTGGCTGCATTGTTGACCGGCAGCACTTACTGCCATCCAGACTGAGCTTCAGTTTATTGGCCCTCAACCAGAGCTTCCATTGTCTCACTTAAGAACCTAAGAACATAAGAGAAGCCAATGTTGGATCAGATCAATGGCCCATCTAGTCCAACACTCTGTCACACAATGGCCAAAAATACCAGGTGCCATCAGGAGGTCCATCAGTGGGGCCAGAACACTAGAAGCTCTCCCACTGTTGCCCCCCAAGCACCAAGAATACAGAGCATCACTTGCCCCAGAGTCCCTATCTATACCTTGTGGCTAATAGCCACTGATGGATCTCTGTTTCATATGTTTATCTAATTCCCTCTTGAAGCCGTCCATGCTTGTAGCTGCCACCACCTCCTGTGGCAGTGAATTCCACGTGTTAATCACTCTTTGGGTGAAGAAGTACTTAATATTCTTAGAGTGATTTTCTATCAGCTTAATCACACTTATCTCCAACAGATAAAAGGAAGTATCCCCAAATCATTGAGAGGTCTAGCAGAGTCAACAGGCTTTCACAGTCATCTTTTTTTCCTCCTGGTGAAGGTCAAGAGGACCAAAAACAATTTTAGTTCCAGAACTGGAAACTCTTTTAAAGAAGGAATCAGTAGTCCTTATTATTCACAGATGCTCAGACTCCATTGCCTTGAACACCATGCCTAAGAAATGTACTACCCAAATGATGGTTATTTAAATCACTTGGTCTACTGATGGCTTTGGAGGTATAAAACCATTTTCAACGTTCCTTGCTCCCAGTCATGTATTCACTGCTCCCTAAGCCCAGATGGTCAGTTCCCTCTGACTGGATGTAATAAACTCTCAACTGCAATGGTGTAAGGCCAGCTTGGTAGATCAAACTTCTCCAAGGGACTTGTGTGTATCCAGAGGCTACAATCTCTGAAATGGATTGAAGCAATTGCGACTGAAGTGCTTGACTTTTTTAATGTCTTGTCCATCTGTCTTGGAGCTGTGGTGGTTCAAGTGGTTAAGACGCTGAACTGCAGGCTGTGGAAGGTCAGTAGTTCAGCAGTTCAAGACCCAGGGTGCCACAAGATGGAGTGAGCTCCCGTCTCTAGTTCCAGCTCCTGCCAACCTAGCAGTTTGAAAGCAAGAAATTGCAAGCAGATAAATAGGTACCACTTCAGTGGGAAGGTAACAGCGTTCCATGCACCTTGGTGTTTAGTCATGCCGGCCACATGACCACGGAAATGTCTTCAGACAGCACTGGCTCTTCGGCTTTGAAACGGAGATGAGCACCGCAACCCTAGAGTCGGATTCGACTGGCTTTCGAGCAAGGGAACCTTTACCTTTACCTTTACCACCTGTCTTGTCAAGACAGTTAGTGTAGGTATGTATTGCTAGCAACCAAGATCAAAATAAATCATGCCACAGTGTTCCCCATTACTATGTCTGGGTGTGAAAGTTGGACAATGAAGAAAGCTGACGGGAAGAAAGTTGATTCCTTTGAAATGTGATGCTGGTGGTAGAAGAAGAAATTTTATTATGGCATCCAGCCAGAATAATCCAAACACTTCAGCAAGGGGCACCAAAATAAGATATTATAAAATATACAATGCAGAAATATAAAATACATATAACAGATTCACTAAAAGATGTGGTGCTGGAAGAGAGTCTTACAGATACCGTGGACCACCAAAAAGACAAATAAGTGGGTTCTAGATCAAATCAAGCCCAAACTCTCCCTAGAAGCTAAAATGACTAAACTGAGGCTATTGAAATTTGGTCACGTAATGAGAAGATAAGAGTTGCAGGAACAGACAACAATGCTAGGAAAAGCTGAAGGCAACCGGAAAAGAGGCAGTCCCAACATGAGATGGATTGATTGAATCAAGGACGCCATGGCCCTCAGTCTGCAAGATGTGAGCAAGGCTGTTAACAATAGGATACCTGAGAGGTCATTATTTCATAGGGTCACCATAAGTTGGAAGCGACTTGATGGCACTTAACACATACATATGTTGGTGAAGGCACAGGTCCTAGCCAATAGGTACTCCTTATAAAATATAACTAGTGTCAAACACCAGTTTTTTCCAATTTCAACTTCGAAAGGGCACTGAAAAACCACAGAACTGTTTTTCCCACCAGAGATCATCCCAGCAATGAAAAAAAAGTATTTGTGTTTTGAGAGTAATAAGAATCAAAGCCCTTTCTTTGAGAGAAAAGCATTCGGAATGATAATTCCTGTAACATGGGAAGTCTTTCACATGAACCTTCTCTGGCAAAGCCCCCAGGAAAAAAAAATCCCTTTAGCTTTGAGATGGAAATAAGTTTTCTCCCTACAACAGTTCATTTGCATACTCCCTTCATAGTCTGCATTTCAGAAAGTGTGTTAACAAACTCGTGGGGAGGGGAGATTTAATTTAAAAATAAAGATTGCACAAGATTGGGAAGTTCTTTGATCTTTCTGAGCAACATTGATTAGCCATGGGAGATGTCTGAGTAAATATTAGTTGTAAAATGCAAGAATGTAAGACAAGGAGCTGCCATTAGTGACCTAGAATATTAGAAAATACCCAGAAGATGTCTCCAGGGTACCCAAATATGTAAATAGTTTTCAATGAGACTAGATGGGGGACTTCTAGCAAGAAGGAAAACAGACTTAGCATTACAAAGCATGGAATCGCTTGCCTTCTAATGAGAGTCCCAGTACTTTTTATAATGCACAGAGTTCATAAATCATATAATGGGCAGGAATCTTGTAGCTTCAGCTCAAAAAAGTTTCATAGTTTCAGAAAGAAGGGATGAATTAATGGAGGTATGAGTTATTCCCAACACGGTACCTGCTGATTTATGTGTGTTTTGGCACTCGCTTTGTCCCCAATTATATTTTAGCTTTCTTTTGCTTCCTTGATGCAGGGCATGTTTCAGAAGAGCCTAGGAGGTTTATCTTTATGTCTGCAGGGTGCATCTGTTCAGAAACAACTGCCTCCATCATGGGAAGATGATTAGATTGGAACCTTCAAACATTCTGTGATTGGCCCCATGCCCCATGGCAGCCATTTTGTGGTTGGCCATTGCAATCATTTTGTGAAGACATCCCTTTTTGTTGCTTTTCCTCCCTGTCTCCACCTGCTCTCTTTTTCTTACTGTCTGAGGAGATATCAAGAGGGGAAACAAAGCAGAAAAGTCAGCCAATAGCTGCACTGTTTAGAGGAGATCCTTTTGAGGCAGAAAGGAGTCTTGGCTGAAAATGAAAGTTTAAAAATTGTCTTTTGGAAAAGCCTTAAAAGCACTAGGTAGCAAATTCCTGTGCCTGAGGTCCTGATCAGATGGGTCTTTAGATCCGCACCAGGCACGAATGCTTAGCAGATTTAAAGGTAATGACCAGATAACATCTGGGAAATGTGCCTCTTCTGTGATCAGGGCTCTTTTTGTAGCAGGAACTCCTTTGCATATTAGGTGACATACCCCTAATGTAGCCAGTCCTCCAAGAACTTACAGTAGCCCCTGTAAGAAGACCTCTGTAAGCTCTTGGAAGATTGGCTACATTAGGGGTGTGTCGCCTAATATGCAGAGGAGTTCCTGCTACAAAAAGAGCCCTGTCCATGATCATCCCATTTTGCCGCGCTAGGGAGCTGTACTTAAAAGATACTGGTGAAAGTCCAGTGTTTTTGCTTCTGGACGGGCCACTGATGGACTTTCCCCCATCTGATCATTCCATTACGCAATCAGCAGCCACCATTTAAAAAAATTCTAAGCGATATGTGCATAAACGTGTAAACGTGCGACAGCTGCAAAGCTCCACTCAAACATTTCAGACAATTTCATGTTTTTGAATGGCCCATGAATTTTATGAACTGCATTAATTAAAAAGGTACGTAGAGGGAGGTACCACTGCCAGTGCTTTACCCATTCAATTCCACATATGCATGGAAAAACAAGTACATGTTGAGATGCAGATGCACATGCGCAAACAGAATTTGTTTTAAAAAACTGACCACAAGGCTCCTTCAGGTGGATGCTGTCTAGACAATCCACCCCAGAGTACGTGCACAGGAAGGGGAACTGTCTGGTCGTGCAATGCCAGATAAAAAAGATCTGGATCAAATTAGAGCCGGGCCAATGGCGGATTTAGCTGCCCATCTGGACACACCCTTAGAAAGCATTAAATGGTTGCCACCTAGCCTCTCTCATATTTCCTTATCTGGCAACTGGCCACAAGGGTGAAAAACATATCATACAAGTGAAAAACTGACTAGTTGGGAACCCTATCAGAGTGCTATATGGGTTGGAGGAATAGAAATTGTTGTAGGATTATTGTAAATGAATTGGCATGATAAGGATTGGTTTTCAGAACAGCCCAGTAAGAAAGGAATAGGCTAGCTTAAGTGAAGGGTATGGGTATGGGAGAAATGATCAGGTATATGGAAGAGTCTGGTGGAGCAACAGGGATGGTATATGATTTACTTACCTGCGTAACATGGTTTCAGTCAGCCAATTGTTTCCTTGTCCCTGCTGTAGAAGCCCACTCAGCATGAGATGGAAAGAGGCACTCTACACCTGTACCATTTGAGATCCACCATGTCAAATGCATACTACTGTCTGCTGTTTTCCACATTTCTATTCCACCCTTTCTCCAAAGAGTTCAGGAATGAGATACATTGCTTGTATGATATAATATTCCACCATAACGGTTAGGGTTTGTGAGAGAGGATGAGACAGGATGATCAGCCCAATGAACTTCATAGCCCAAGTGGGACTAGAACCCAAGGCTAAATCCAGTAGCCTAACCACTATACCAAGCATCATGGCCTTGCAGCAGCTTGAGAATCCTCCTTTTCTTTTGGAAGGATGTAGACTTAGAACTGTCATGTCACTGACCCTATGCATGCCCTTAAAGAGTCTTGGCTAAGGATTATTCTGAGCTTCGCATTTTCAAGACACTGTGTGTGATAACCAACATGTAATAATGTTTGCTCCAGTTCTTTTAGAAATGAATGGTACCTAGCACTTGTGGCCACCTGAGTGGCATCCAGAAATGTATTCACAGAGATGTTCACTGGCACAAAACTAGATCTGTGCTGGGCTGGCTGAGGCCAGTCTGGGCTATTTATTAAAAATGTACTTTGGTGACTTGCTAGATTGCTTTTGCAAAAATGAGACACATGACAGAATTTATCGGCAAATGGTCCTGGCACATCTGCAGAAGAAAGAAGACTCTATAGTCTAAGCAAAACCCTCATACAGGGGAAGGTTTGAACACTACTAAAGCTGCTGTACTCATAGATCTGCTGGGCTAGACCCAGGGCCCTTCTGCATACAAGTTGGCTGTTGGCAGAAAGGAATTTTACACCCATGCAGAAGCTTTGTGGCAAAATAATAAGGATGGCAATAATAGTCTTTAACATTGTATAACGAAAGGTTTCTGCACAACTGAAACCTGAAACAGTATAGCAAATTCAAACCCAATCATATGCCTTTGAAAATATCTTTATTGATGTTAGGTTTATTCAACAGGGCCAACAGTAATTAAAAACAGCTAGGATATGGCACATGGAATATACTAAATACACTTGAACTCTGTCTTCATCTACTTGAAATCCTTGAGGATTTATTAGGCTGCATCTGTCCAATGTTAGGTATTATGCTAGCTTGCGCCATAACAGTCATTGGGGTGCTGTGGCATCATACCCCTGCTGAGCTCCCTCCCACTCTCCCCAGGCATAGCGCCCAAATCTCTAGGAGCTTCTAAAGCTGGAGCTGGCAATCTCAGCAAAAATAGGTCATTTTCCAGTAATGTGTAGATGCAGACTTAATTCGCCAAATGATTAAATAGAGTGCTGTTCCATCTTATAGACCCAGCAGCAATAAACTATCATCATTCCACAGGCCTAGAGCAGGAAATGTTATATCAATACCTGTAAAATTGCAATGTGGACCATTATCATTATCATTATCACTGGGGCATTCCCTATCCTACACTGCTAAACTGTTGGGATTTTTTCCCTTTTCTTTTACAAGAAAGAGGCAGTGAGAAGGAATCTTTTTTGGAAAATCTCAGAATAAAGCAACCCTCAAGATATAGGACTACAATTAAAATACGGTTAGGGTATTAGATACAGGGTGTTCTCAAATTTCAAATGAGAATCATAATATTTTTGCAAAAATTCTTCCTACCCTAAAGTTAACAAAAGTTACCATATGCATATTAACACCTGCAGTAATGATCAATGCACTCCATACATGGCATTGAACAATCTTTCTTTATGGCTCTCTCAGTGGCTTGCTCTCCATGGTGGTTACTGGCATGTGGCTGTCTCCTCTCACAAGCGATTGGGCCACAGTATGGCCATCCACAATTTTGTCATTCTCAGGTCTTGTAACTGTTGTAGGTGGTTCACGAAGCTCACTCGGTTCCATGTTTATTTTGATGAAGACAGTGGGTTCTGCAAATGGATCCTGGGTGACACCATGATCGTAACCTGGCTGTCTAAACCCAGAGGGAGTTGGATGCAAACCCATTGCTCCCTCACTTAGGTCATCGTTCATCGCTGGGGAAATCTTTTGGATGCCTGCTAGTGCTGTTGCATCTGCGGTGCCCTCTGGAAATGGTAGCTGACCTGCTGAGTTGCCTGGGTTGGATCCTGCCTGGCCTGCTGGAAGAAGCCCCTCTTGACCTTCAGGGGGGGCTTCTGCCTGGCCTGAAGGGATCAATATTCCTGGCATTCCAGGGAGAAGTAACCCAGTAATAACCTGGGAAGGTGATTCCTATGTGGAGAAAAGTGAGAGAATGCATGTCAGAATCTTAGGCTGATTTCCCACTACAGCTGCCTCGATGTTGCACCGCCGTTTGCCCTGATACTACTGGTCAATTTCACACCCGAAGCCACGGGGCTGCATTTTGACCCGTGGCTTCGCCCAATTTCCTACGCAGTTTCGTGATCCTGTTTTTTGAGGATCACGAAACTGCGGGGGAAATCGGGCGAAGCCGCGAGGTCAAATGCAGCCCCGCGGCTTCGGGTGTGAAATTGACCAGTAGTATCGGGGCAAACGGTGGCGCAACACCAAGGCAGCTGTAGTGGGAAATCAGCCTTAGTCTACAAGCAGAAAACACAGAAAAACACATATGAAGCTCTCTTATACTGAATCAGGCCATTGGTCCATCAAGATCAGTACTGCCTACTCTGATTGGCAGAGGCTTTCCAGAGTCTCAGGCAGAGGTCCTTCAAGTCACCTACTACCTGGTCCTTTAAAATGGAGGTGCCAGAGATTGAACCTTGGACCTTCTGCATGCAAAACAGAGGATTTTTCACTGAGCCACAGTCCTTAACCTAAAGAGATCAGGGAATAACTGTGCTTCCTATTTCTAGTTTCTCCATAATGGGAAAGGGCAATGAGGTGAAGTCCACTGGAAATCTTACTAAGTAACCTGTCCCCTGCACAAACACAGTGCCTGGTTTTCACTTGCCAATGTCCCATCTCTGCTGTGTCTGTGTTAAGTACGGTCAAGTCACTTCTGACTTATGGGGACCCTATGAATTAATGACTTCCAAAACAGCCTATCATTTACAGCCTTGCTCAGGTCTTGCAAACTGAAGACTGGACTTCCCTTACTGAATCAAGCCATCTCATGCTGGGTCTTCCTCTTTTCTGCTGCCTTGAACTTTTCTTAGTATTATTGTCTTTTCCAGTGATTCTTGACTTCTCATAATGTGGCCAAAGTATAATATCCTCATTTAGGCATTTTGTCTTCTAGGGAGAGTTCAGACTTGATTTGATTTGTCTCACATACCAGCCACTATCCCACAAAAAGGCTCTGTCTTCACTGTGATGAGGGCTATAAACTTTCTCTTATCTAAAAGGAAAGCTCTGATGCTTCAGAATGCTAAATTCCCTAACCAGTACTAAATTCTGCAGTTTTCCCTGCGTTTGCATGAAATGCATCCTGTCCTGGTGGCAGCACTGCCTCTAAAGGCCATAGTAGTTAGAAGCCTGTCACATTGGCCAAGCGTGCTGGATTGATTGGCCAAGTGTGTTGATTGGTTCTGACAAACTGTATTATAAGATCATTATAGAAAATCAAGTAGCAAGCTATTTACCGCTTCTTCCGAACTGAGCACTGCACCCTAAAATTTGAATCAAAGGGGGAAGGGGAGAGAGAAGCAGCAAAAATTAAAGACAAACTGAATAGATTTTTTTTCTTTTAAGTGAAAGAATAGTATTACAAAATCTCCTAAGTACTGACTTGCAAATCTCAGGCCAAGAACTGCCCTATTATGGAGCATTATTTTATATCAGCTTCATTCAGCTAATCAAAATAGGCATTATCTTTGATTCTGGGGTTCAGTGTTGAATTCTGAGTTCAGACATTGACATCAAAAGTCCAACTTCGGATATCTGGCAAATTTCAAAACTCGCTGAATGTTATTTCAGCTGGTTTTATTTCCATGCCAAGAAAAGTCAGTTCCTTAGTTACAGTGTCAGGAAGGTACAAGTGGGGGAAATGCTGACTTCTGTTTTAGAAACTGCAGAACAGTTACTTATACAGGGTGAATGCCATTTCCAAATCATATGTTAGCCTCTTGGAGTCTCTACACTGAAAAATTAAACAACTGGCATCTATTACAGTCAACATGATAGAATGACAGAGGGAGAAGACATGAAAATGAAAGACAATAGCATGAAGATGGCCATGGGATGAGAAGACCTTCATGAATGTCTTGAGCAGGTAAGCTCTGATGCATCCTTTGGAGGAAGGTGAAACCCCTCCACCACCATACATGGTCTCAGGGAATTTTCTTCCAGTTTTTTTTTTTAATGAAAATTTTAAACAAAAACAGACTAAACATTTTATAGAAGGAAAAGAGAGTAAGAAAAAAAAGAAGAGACAAAACCAAAAAAAGAACCAAAAGAAGAGAGAATAAAGAGACATACCAATAAAACTTTCAAAACTTCCTCAATGACAATTACAATCACTTAATGTTAAATCTCAAATTATAACACAATTACTTAGAATAAGTAGCAAAGTTACATCAACAGTTCTTTTTACATTTCCATTAATTGTGTGTGTGTGTGTGTGTGTGTGTGTGTGTGTGTGTGTGTGTGTGTAGAGAGAGAGAGAGAGAGAGAGAGAGAGAGAGAGAGAGAGAGAGAGAGACTCTCTAATTGTCAAATCCACTAATCATCAGAACATTTCCCCCTTTCATGCAAAAAGTCAATAAGAGATTTCCAGCTCACCATAAAAAGTAGAGATTGTCTCTCTAACCAAAGAGGTTAATTGTTAATTTAGCCATCTCAGTTAATAAATGCTTAGTATTTCTATAGATTTCTTTTTTTTTTTTTTTTTGAGCACTCGAGGCACTTTGCAAATATGGGGTTGGATCCAACCCACTTTTCTGCTGAAGGGGGAAAAAAGAAAGAGGGGGTCCCCTACCACCACAAAGGAAATGCTTGGGATCATGAGATCTGCATAGATAAGACATGTGAGATAGAGAGAGGGAAGGAAGTGAGGTTGAGTGAAACAGCTGGCTTGATCCAACCCATAATCTGCCTTTACAACAACTCTGCAATTTGTACTGCTGGCAATTTTAATGGTTATTATTTTTGCTTTTATGATGTTTTCTTGTTGTTATCCACCATGGGGTCTCAGTTTTCTGGGAGAAAGGTGGGCTTATAAATGTTTTAAGCAAATAACTGAAGGAGGGAGTCAGATTATACCAATACTGCAAATACTTCATGACAGAGGTAAGGTTTGAAATGGAGATTTCACATCTCAGTCCCTGAACCACTATGCTATACCAGCTCCTAGCCATTTAGTGCAATTTCACATTTGGCATCTAGTTTTTGTAGGCTCCATGTGTGTGTGGGGGGGGGAAATCACGCCAGATCTGCAGGATGATTACCTCACATTCCATATGTATTTCCTTTGGGAGGCTTGTTGGAAAAACAGATGTCTCTAATAAGTTACTTTTGAGGCAGAAGAGGGGATCACCTGTATTTTAAGAGCACAAGCAATTTGTTTATTTATGCCCTATTTCTTACCTGAGGTCTCATATGTGAAAATATAATTGGAAGTATCTGCAAGAAAAGCAGTGATAATTATACTGAGATTGTTCAGCTGTTTTGGCAAACTACAAATAAGACTGATAGTTACTTCCCTGGCACTGGAACTATACACTGTCTCAGCACAGTGATTTAAAAAATAGCAATCATGCTTGACAATGGTCTGTGCTGGAGGAAAACATTTTTTTCAAGTAATTCTGTAAATAGGGGGAAATCACAGGCAAGGGATCACAGGGCCTTTCTTCTCCTGAGAACTGTTAAGAGCAGAGTTTGGCAGGAGTTTGTTGCACAGGAGTGAGAAAATCTCTATCTTTGAACTTCTTTCCTTTGCAGAACTCCTGCAGTCACGTAAATTATGCTGTCCTTTGCCCCTCCTTTCAGCAGCCTGGGGAGGGCAGGGACCTCAAGTGGGGTACAGTACCATTGAGCCCACCCTCCAAAGCTTTCATTTTCTCCAGGAGAACTGATCTCTGTAGTCCAGAGATGAGCTGTAATTCCAGGGAATCCCCAGGTCCCACCTGGAGGCTGGCATCCCTACTGCCGTGCAGCCATTGTGTGGTGATGCCCAGTGCCCACTCCTTCTCTTCACGATTCTATAAGTGTCCACAGGCTCAAAAAGTAGGGGACCCCTGATCTCTTACATACACAGACAGAAATTAACAAACAAAATGGTAAGTAGTACGACACTGATACTTCTAAAATCAATTTGTTGGAATATTGAGAAATTATTTTCATTTAGATCCCAATTCCCAACTTGCAGCTCTGCTGGAAAGATGCGCAAGCTTGAGCATTTCACCAGCATCCTTTCGCAAGGTCCTACATGGAAGCGGATGGATTGATTAAGTAGATGGGAACTAGCCAATACAGACAGCTGAACAGGCTATAAAATACTTGCTTGAGGTGGAGGCAGCAGCTGCTGTGGGATATTCAGTCCGTCACCTCCTCCGGGCAATATTTGTGTGGAAGGAAACAGTCTTTGTCCAAGAAGAGTCATAAGCTATATGACAAGCAGGGGAGAATTAGAACCCACTAGAAACATTACCAAAAAAAAAAAATGGAGGACTTAAATGTCCATATGTAAAATTTCTTGAAAATCCCTAAGAAATTGCAAGAAGGTACATTTAAGTCCAAGGTTAAAAAAGGGCTGATGACAGCAAGCTTGCTTTGTTATATTTACCTTTTGCTCAGTCAGTTCATGATTCACAAGGACTGCAGGATGCACTGCTCTTTCATATCTGGCCCATTTCAGGAATGGATTTGTTTTTGTCAATGTAGGGCCTGATATTTGGAAGCTCCTTACTTAGGACAGCAATGGACATGGAGAATGGGTGTGTGAGGGGGCGTAGCTTCTCCATGTCTTTAAACCAGCAGATAAAAACCTCTGAGCAGAACACGTTGAATCATAATTGGGAGAAGCTCAGACAACCTCCAAAGGCATCTGGATTGAGGCGGATCGGCAGTGCTGTTGCTGTTAGACCTGTCGGCTGCATTCAGCATAGTTGACCATCATCTACTGATCCACTGCCTCGCTGACACTAGCCTTGCAGTGGCCAGGGACAAAGAATGGCACCAGGGGATCAGCTGTCCCGAAGGCATCCACTGGAATGTGGAGTGCCCCAAGGGGCAGTGTTGTCCCCAATGCTTTTTAACATCTATATGCACCCTCTTGCCCAGATTGCCCAGAGGCACCAGTATGCGGATAACACCCAGCTCTATCTGTTGTTGGATGGTCAGTCTGAATCCAAACCAGAAGATTTGGACTGGGTGTTACAAGCTGTGGCTGGTTGGCTTAGGCTGAGTTGGCTGAAACTGAATCCAACAAAGATGGAGATCCTGTGCCTGAGCCAGAGTGGTCCAGGGGTAGGGATCCCGCTTCCGATCTTCGATGGGGCACTATTAGTGTCAGCACCAGAGGTTAGGAGTCTGGGAGTGCTCCTAGATGTCTTCTTAACAATGGAGACCCAGGTAGCAGCCACTGCCAAGTCAGCCTTTTATCATCTTAGGCTGATTAGGCAGTTGTTTCCCTTCCTCAAATGCAATGACTTGGCAACAATGATCCATGCAATGGTCACCTTGAGAATGGATTACTGTAATGCCCTCTACATGGAGCTGCCCTTGTCCCAAATCCAGGAGCTGCAGCTGGTGCAGAATGCCTCAGCCAGCTTGCTGAGGGGACTCCCTATATGGGAGCACATCCAACCTCTCCTAAAGACATTGCAGTGGCTGCCTATAGCATACCGGATTCGATTCAAGGTGCTGGTCATTACCTTTAAGGCCGTTTATGGCCAGGGACCTGCATACCTGAGGGACCACCTTTCCCCATATGTTCCCCAGAAAGCGCTGTGATCAGGGACCCACAATCGGCTGGTCCTCCTGAATATCAAGGAGGCCAGGTTAGCGACAATAAGAGCCAGGGCTTTCTCGGTGGTGGCTCCACTCTGGTGGAATGAGCTCCCAGAGGAGATCAGGGCCCTGCGAGACCTGCTGCAGTTCCACAGGGCCTGTAAAATGGAGCTCTTCTACCAGGCCTTTGGAGCTGCCCCCATTACTGACACCTGACAGCCTGTGAAGAGAGAGCCTGATCCTTCTGGATCCCCCCACTACTGCCCGACCTGACTGCCTGAACACTTGAAGAAGATCAAGGAGCTGGCTGTATGATAAGGAATTAAGTACTAGCACTTTATTATGTTGTTGTATTTATGCTTTTAAGAATTTTTTATATTTTATATTATATTGTTATATTATACTGTTGTATAAGTTGCCCTAAGCCGGCTTGGCCTGGATGGCGGGGTAAAAATCTAATAAATAAATAAATAAATAAATATTCTGTTCTAGGCCTTTACATCCTGACCTAGATGGCCTAAGCTAGCCCAGTCTCATCAGAGCTCAAAAGCTAAGCAAGGTGGACCCTGGGTAGTATTTGGATGAGAGACCACCAAGGAATACCAGGGTAGCTATGCAGAGGCAGGCAATGATGAACAACCTCTGAATGTCTCTTGCCTTGAAGACCCCATGGGATCACCAAAGTTGGCTGTGGCTTGATGGCACTTTCCACCGCCACCTTCATTCAGAGAAATATTTCGCCTAGGGACATGGAAGTCGCTTGCCGCATCTCAGCCCCTGCTACTTAACCTCCTGGTAAGATAAGGCACCAGGAACTTGATGCAATCTGGCTTTTTAAAAGCTGACATTTAAAACTACCCAATGGGTAATTTTAAGTTTGCATAGGTGCTTAAATTGTATGTGCAACAGGGAAAACTTTCAGAACATGGCCATTTGTTGCTGATTTATTCCTCTTACTTCATCCTCCTTATTCAAAACACGCTGCATAATGCACACCCCATAAATAAATACCTTTGATTTTAAAACTGTGTAAGGCTCCATGAAATATACCCTTCCAACATTTCACATTGGCAAATAGGGGCACTTAGTAGAAGTATACTTCTACTAAGACCTATATTCTCAAATGTTCTGAGAATCCTCAGTGCACTCACCATTACAGGTGGAGGGTCTTTTCAGCTTACTGTATTGATTTTACTCTGCAATGGTTTATTCTGCACTGATTAAAAGACAGAGGATATGTTTTTTTTTGTTCCTTTGATCAAAGCTACAGATACAGCGGTCAGTGGACAGCGGAAGA
Source organism: Gekko gecko (assembly GCA_029375565.1). Lineage (NCBI taxonomy): Eukaryota > Metazoa > Chordata > Lepidosauria > Squamata > Gekkonidae > Gekko > Gekko gecko. The sequence continues at coordinate 158,296,590 of JAPDNY010000007.1, forward strand.
CAGGAGGGCCTGGCGTAATCTGGTCCATGGGGTCGCGAAGAGTCGGACTCGACTGTGCGACTGAACAACAACAACAACAGATACATAATCGTCCTATAACGTAGTACCAGTAATTTCAAAATCAGCTTCATCAGCAGTCTGTGGCCTGCCAAGCTATGAATTCTGTGATGCACCAGTGACCATTTGCACATGTTTCCTGCCTGTGCGCTAGAGTTGAGATACATCCTTCCCTGTACCCCATCATCCCATTCAAAGGTTTAACTTCTAAAGACCTTGGGGCAAAACAGATGCCTGAGCCCAGGTGGAAGAGCGGGATATAAATCCAATAAATAAATAAATATCAGCAACTCTAGTAAATTACTTGTATTCAAAAACTTTTTAAAAAACCCAAACACTGAATGGGGAGATATACCAGAAAATCCAGAGAATCCCTTTAAATGAGAACAAATAGCACCCATGACAGTCATGTTTTTCAAACAAACAAAACATTTGTTTAAGGAGCAATGAAAATGGTATCTTCTGATACCAACATAGCATTCTATAAAACAAATGTAGTACTAGTCATCATGCACTGAAATAGAATCTTTGTCGGTCAATTAAAAAACAACCTTGCAGAAATTAATAAAGAATAAAAAACTGAACTCTCTTTAAAAATCAGGGAGGAACTTACAATATTGATGTCTATTGGAGCCATCTGTGTATATGGCAGCAACTGGAAACCAGGGACAGGCTGTAAAAAAAAAGGAATGGCTGAGGTTTGGTTTGCAAAGTGAATACTGCAAAATTGCTATAAGTGCCAGTACGTCAAAATCTTGGCTAGGCAGAACATTAGCAAGAACTATTTGTAGTGTTCATGTTGGGTATTCTGGCAGTTAGATTATACCCATTCAGGACTCCACACTTGCCTCAAACTGGCAAAGCTTTACCTACCTATAGTTACCGCTCAAATAACATGTAACATGCCTTTAGGCAGCTACGTTTGATCCAGTTGACCATTCAAAGCAGTCCATGGTTAGAGGGTCAGACTAGGACCTGGGAGAACCAAGTTCAAATCCCCACTCTGCCATGGAAGCTCCCTGGGTGACCCTGGGCCAGTCACAAAGGCTCAGCCTAACCTTCCTGGCAAAGTTGTTGTGAGGATGAAAAGGAGGAGAGGAGAATTATGAGCCACCTTGGGTCCCCATTGGGGAGAAAGGTGGGGTATAAATTAAGTAAAAAATAATAAGTAATGTGTTGACAACGCTATGCTGCACTTATCTGTAAACAGGTAATAGCCTAATCTAAAACAATGGCTCCTAAAGTCTGACTGGAGAATGCTGGTGTCTTGCCAGAAGGGCTGAAGTGGGCCTCGAAAAATTATGCAGCCATTTGGAGGCATCAGCCACACATGGTCCTTGCAGTAGCTGAGGGCCCCTGCAGGGTTAAGCTTGTTCTTTTAGTATATAGAGTGTTCTGAAGAAGGAAGTAAGCAGGCCCTAGAATAGCTACACTACTGTAGCTGATCTCTGTAGGGGAATCCTGGAAGCATTCCCTTTGCCCAGAAAGCATACTATTATCCTTCAGTCTGGACTCACTGAGGAAAGGGGAAACTGGGGGCAGGGAGGTAACATTAAATGGGCAAGTTGGAAGGAGAATGTTTGTCCATTGCCCAGAGGAACAGGAGTGATTTCAAATTTCCCATTTCTTCTGTTTCTGCTGGACAATCCCTGTTTCGGATTTGTTTCTCACTTACTTGTATGAAACCTGTGCTTTAAAAAAAATCAATATTTCTTTCCATTTTCTTTTTCATTGCATACTTTTCCTCTCAAAAAATATACACTTCCCCCAAGATTATTTGAGCATTAATAAATCAGGATATATATGTATATGCTGATTTCTTATACTATACATACACACAAGTAAGTGAGTATAAAAGCTTGTACAGCTTGTGTCCACAACAGGAATCCACAAAATCAACAGTGAAGAACAGACGGTTGAAAACATTGACAAAAAGATAAAATGTAAATAAATGAAACAAGGAACATTCACTCATCCGTGCTTGGAAGTGACTGAGAATATATATATTCTAATTTTTGAGTATGTAAAATGTGTCTCCAATTTTAATTCTCACACAAAAACACTGCACCAGATATAATTGCTCCAAGCAGTAACCACTGCTAATCAATTAAAAAGCTGCTTCTGAATCTGCAAGTGGTGATAGGAACACTAGAAAATGCATAACTTATCTTGAGTAAAAGTTATGAAGAAGAAGAAGAAGAAGAAGAAGAAGAAGAAGAAGAAGAAGAAGAAGAAGAAGAAGAAGAAGAAGAAGAAGAAGAAGAAGAAGAAGAAGAGGAGGAAGAAGAAGAAGAAGAAGAAGAGGAGGAGGAGGAGGAGGAGGAGGAGGAGGAGGAGGAGGAGGAGGAGGAGATTGGATTTATACCCCACCCTTCACTACCCAAAGGTGTTTCAGAGCGGTTTACAGACTCCTTTCCCTTCCCCTCCCCACAACAGACACCCTGTCAGGTAGGTGGGGCTGAGAGCTCTAACAGAAACTGCTCTTTTTCAAGGACAGCTCTTATCAGAACTATGGCTTGCCCAAGGTCATCCAGCCAGGTACAATTGGAGGAGTGGGGAATTAAATCAGGCTTTCCCAGATTAGAGTCCGCGCACTTAACCACTACATCAAACTGGCTCCACCAAATTTAGGGTAACTACTTGCCTACACAATCATACCCATGTTCACTGAAGATAAGGGGGGAGAGGGTTATCCAGATAGTCACAGGAATATATTCAGTGAAACTGTTTAGTGAAAGTGGTTAATATGAAAGATGCAGGGAATCCCTAACTAGCATATATGAAAGAGTAAGGGAATTGAGATGAGCCAGCATGGGCTCAGGGGTTAAGGTGCAAAGTTTTTTGCTGACTGAAAACACTCACATACATCCTGAGTTGGATGCTGGTTGTAACATGGTTCACACTGAAGATATCTTTAATGCACTGTCTAGTCTATTTATGGGCCATTTTAACCCAGTGCCACTGTGGCAGTTCAAGTTTAACAGGACTGATGCCAAGCTTCAAAACACGGAATCAGAACAAATCCAAGCAAGGGAGGATTTTGCAACCTGTGTTCAAGAAAATGGTAAGGGAACACAAAGGAACTCCAACAAAGGGGGAGGGGATCTGACAAGGCTCATTCAAAATTGACAAAAACAGTGGGAAGCCCATAGAAACCTTCCATATAGGGAAAAAAGACAAGGAAACCAAAAACATTGCCTGGGAGACTGCAAAAGCTGACTCCTGATCTTCCCAATAATTCCTAAATATTTATGGGGTTTCAGTTTTCGGAAAATATCCCAGATATATTTCATCTTGGGTATATCGGAATGCAGAACCCTAATTAGAGGCCAGTTGTCCTCAATGCAGGACTTATCCTGTGGGCTTATGCAAGGTGCAGTCTTATCTCCTCTACTATTAAACCTGTATGCTAAAGCCCTTAGGAAACCTCATTCATAGCTTTGGAATTAGGTGTCGTGAATACGGAGGAGGAGAAGATTGGATTTATACCCCACCCTTCACTTGGAGTCTCAGAGCAGCTTACAAACTCCTTTCCCTTCCCCTCCCCACAACAGACACCCTGTGAGGTTGCTGGGGCTGAGAGAGCTCTCTCAAGCACTGCTCTTTCAAGAACAGCTCTGACAGAACTTTGGCTTGCCCAAGGTCATCCAGCAGCTGCAAGTGGAGGAGTAGGGAATCAAACCCGGTTCTCCCAAATTAGAGTCTGTGCACTTAACTACTACACCAAACCCAGCTCTGTATCTCTCTATCTACATCTCCTGGCATTGCAGTAGAGGTTTGGAACCACTGCCTGACTGCTATAGTTAAATCAGCCCTGGAGTTAGGAATATTTTCATCAGGGGGCATTTAGTGTCTGTAGGGGGCAGTGGCTAATTAAATTAAAGAGGCAGAACATTTTTTTTCTCTCCAAGTTGTTGGCAACCCTTCTTGGTATAATACAGCAAGAATTTTTGTTCCAATTTGGTCTAGGATGAGAAGTTACAGGTGGGAATGTGTTTGCCACTGAAAACAACACAGACATTTTCCAAATACAGTAAAAATTCCAAGCATTTAATGCAATAATATTAAAGAAGTAAAACCAAAGAAAAATTCAATGAAAAATAATAGCTTAAACCAAACAAAATTTCTATATGCATCCCATGCTTTCTTACTTGCCAGTTTGTTGCTCCTAGCTCTGATGGGGTTTTTGGAAGAGTCACGGGGAAATTTATAAATGGCCATTCAAGTGGAGTAACCTGTCAACAATGACAAAGAGCCATATTGATCAACAAGTAGTTTAAAATATAATCTAACCAATCAGCTTTGAGTGATACAGATAGCATAGCTTAAAAGAGGTAGATATTGATCACGTAATATGGCCCCCAAAAGTTATATCTGAGTATACAGCGATGAAAAGCCTTTCCTCAGAAGTAAATCCAGTGGAAATCAATGAAACTTATTTCCAAATTTAGGATAGAAGCATTCTATTCTGAAATCACACTATCCTCCACATGTAAATGCTGTCAAGTCACAGCCAAGTTATGACAAAGAAGAAGAAAAAGAGATTGGATTTATATCCTGCCCTTCACTACCCAAAGAAATCTCATAGCAACTTACAATCACCTTCCCTTCCCCTCCCCACAGACACCCCATGAGGTAGGTGGGGCTGAAAGAGTTCTCTGGAGAACTGCCCTGGAGAGAATAGCTCTGAAAGAATTTAGGACTGATCCAAGGTCACACCAGCAGCTGCATATGGAAGAGCTGGGAATCAAACCCAGTTCTCCAAGATGAGTGTCCGTGCTCTTAACCACTACACCAAACTGACAACCCCAGCAAGCAGCTTTCAAGGCAAGAGAGAAGCAGAAGTGGTTTGCCATTGCCTTACTCTGCAGGGTGTTCCTTGGCAGTCCCCTATCCAAGTCCTGACCTTGCTTAGCTTCCAAGAACTAATGATATCGGGCTATACCATGCCATCTTTCCTCCCCAGCGACTATTGGCACCATAGAATTAGCATGGACTTTCAGTGTCCTTCAGTTCAAGCTATCCAGTTCTGAAATCTACTGGCCCCATCCACTGCTCTTGTACAATGTGCTCTACAGACCACCATTATTATTTTCAGTACACAGGGGGGACATACCTGGAATTTCTTACTTTGGTTGTGTGTGAAGCACACATCTTGCCACAGAATCCACCAATGACTCTGAAAATCTATTTCTGGGTTTGTGAATGGGCCGTTAAAAGAATGGCATCTTACTCCTGAGAGGAACCCCGGCCAACCTAAATCGTAACCATTGAAGCAGCTCCAACTTCCCAATCAATGTCAGTGGACCATTTCCAGAGCTCAGTGGACGCTACAGCATTAGATGCCTTAACACAAAGTGGCAGAGAAATAGGGAAGTGGTTCTGGTCTCTGGATGAATCCATCTGATGATCATTTTGATCAAAGGAACCTTATTTCTTCTGCACACTCAATTTAAAGTCATGTAGAAAAGTAGCAATAAGGAAAGAATTATCTTCATGTACTGAGCCCAGTTTTCTGGTGTAGAACCTGATAGCAGATGTCTACGTAATCAACCACAACACAGCAGCAGAAGCTCCGTTTGCAAAAATGCCCTTTGCAAAGGTGCCCAGGTGCCACCCATCCCCCCAGAACTGGAACCACCGTGTCAGATTTGCCTAGTAGCACAGCTCTCATTCTCCACTTCAACTGGGGATTGTGAACTTTTATCTTTCCGCCTACCCGCAGTGCCTTGCTTAATGGACCTAGGTGGAAGAGTTCTCCTTCACAAAACAGGCTTCCTGTCAATGGAAGGCTGACAGTCAGCTCTGATATCAGATTTCCCTCTGCCCTGTCTCAATAGTAATGCCAGCCTCCATAGCAAGAAGCTTCACAGAGGTGGTGCGTTCCACAGGGACATTCTTTGTGCAACTTACCTCATTTGGAAGCTGGTTTGTTAAGGCAGTCTGATCTGGGACCAGCTTTGCTGGAGGGAGTCCATACCCAGGATTTGTCCTTTGCTACCATCAGAAAACAGTCCATAATTAATAATGAAACAGTGTGATCTTTTTTAAAAGAAGAAGGATCACCCTTCTCTTTGTTCTTTGTTCTCCCTTTGAAAGAAAACTGCACTATGATGGTTACAGAATCACAGAATCATAGAGTTAGAAGGTACCGCCAGGGTAATCTAGTCCAACCCTCTGCACAATGCAAGAAATTCACAAATACCTCCCCCTCCACACCCACAGTGACCCCTGTTCCATGCCCAGAAGATGACAAAAAACCTCCAGGATCCCTGACCAAACTGGCCTGGAGAAAAATTGCTTCCTGACCCCAAAGTGGTGATCAGCATTTCCCTGAGCGTGTAAGAAAGGGCCACAAGAACAAAGCACTGAGGCAACTCTTCCTGCCCTCCCTTCAAAATCTTGTTACTGTTCCCAACACTTCCTGATTTCATTCATAAAAAAGGCAGACAGATAGACAGATAGATAGATTGTGGTTGTGGTGTTCAAGTGGAACAGGGCAAAAGGCTCCTGTTTTTCCTCCTCCTATAGCTTACAGTGCACGAGTGCCTTTCCGTGTAACTCCTTTTCCTTCTCTTGTAATTCTTCCAGTGTTTTCCCCAAGCAATCGACATTTCAAATTCAGTAGCAAATTAACTTAGCCCCAAGCTGGTGGACAGGAATACAGAACTGAATCATTATCTTTTCTGCAGCAAACGATCAAAAATTCTTGAGGCAGCGCAGTCCGCTGTGCCTGACCTGACTTTTCCTGACAAAATTAAACTTCAGCAACGTGTTTGAAAAGGGTATTGGCAGTACCTGTGTTTGCTGCGGATTGTTTCCCGTGGCTCTGTACCTTTGCAGCAGTCGTAATACCTGATAAATTGAATGGTAGATAGCTTTATGCAATATGTAACATACCTGAATTCTTCGTCATAACAGAAGCAACATGCACTACCTGCATTCTTCAGTGTACTATTTGCATGCAAAGTTTTCCTTGTAACATGGCTGGTTTTTTTCATAAACACACAACCAAAATTTAGACTGTCCATTCGCCAGCACTAAAGCAAAACAAACATTTTGACTAAGGTAGTGATCCCCAGCATGGCAGCACCTGCTGGTCGGTGTCCAGTTGTTCATTTCCTTCTTTGAGGAAACATCCCTTCCCTCAAAGCAAAGACCCAGACCCGAATCTCGTACCCCTCACTGGAGCAGGACAGGAAGAACTTCAAGAGAATTCGAGGGAGGCCTTTGCAGTTCAGAAACTGCTGGATGGGGAAAGCTTGGTTTGAAACCTTCTGACATTTTGTGATTGGACCCAGCGCCAGATGGCAGCCATTCTATGGTGGCATTCATTCCCCATGCTTCAAAAATGCCACAGGCTCAAGCAGAATTGGCATCCTTGGACTCTTAGGAAATAGATTTATTAAAAAGCAAGGCATGAACATAAATGGCATCACAACACCTCTTACCTACACACCCCAAACGTGTTCAATAATCATTATCATGCATCATTTTCATCACTAATTTCATCACTACATTAGAGAAGAAACCAAATATTTGCAGTAACCGCAATAATCCTGGGTATTTTGCAAAGTATTTTGCTACATATCCCTTTTGGCTGTGTATAGTGGACTGCTTTAAATCCTACTGCACCAGTGAGAACAAACTGCTTAACTCAACACTGCACTTATTTCTTGCCCTCTTACCCATTCCCTGAAGGAAGAGAGGGGCATGACCTATCCTATGGCATCAAGTGGACAATAAGAGAGAATAATCAGCGCAGGAGGAGAAGTGGCAACCATCCTCCAAGGAGCCTCCCTCCAACAAGAAGCTCTTCTTCCAACAGAGCAGCCACTTAAGCTGGCGGGACCCTCCTTAATCTAGAGGAAGTTTTCCGACTCTGTTCCATGGGGTGGTAGGATAGTGCAGCACAAAGATCAGGCCTCCGGGGCACAGTTCACTGATCTTTTGTGCGGGCCCCATTGAACTCTGGATACTTTTGCAAATCATTTCAACAAGGCTTATGCAAGACTTCCTGGCAAGCAGCACACCTAAATTAATCCAGGGGTGACATTTGGGTTTGCGGCCCTGGACACCAATACGGCTTGGGTCATCCTTGGCCCTTTTCCTGCCAACATACTTCATCATTCAAGGTTTGCTATGTACAAGAAGCATGGGCAACTTCTTCACACTCTATTCCTTCTTTACGCAGCAGTTTGGATGATAAACCAGGGGAGAGCAGAGAATGATGGTAACTTCTAACTGTGACACTGGTTGAGAGACACTCAAGCCATCTTCTACATTCCAGAATGCATTTGAAGGGCAAGCTATATGATGGTACCAGAGACCCTCCCAGAATACCAAGCTTTTCAAGCTCATGTTTGGCAAGCACCAACTGATGTGCAGTACGGGGGGGGGGGGCAACACTGGGGAAAAGTTTGTTTATTTAATTTATAACCCGCCCTACCCCAAGAATGGGCTCAGGGCAGCTCACAACGTAAAATCAGCAAACAATAAAAACAACGACAATAAATAGCAATAGCAGGTAAAATCGAACCCATGCTCCGTAACATAATTACCCCCCTCCCAATTATTTTCAGTGCCCACGTAGTACCCAGAACAGCAGGGCATTGGGAAAGGGTTATGAACAATGCCAAGGACAGGGTGGGGGGGCAGAATAGTTGAATGCCTGCTGCCTCAACAGGCAAGTGGAACAGCTCTGTCCCACAAGCCCTGTGGAACTGTAACAGGTTCTGCAGGGCTCCGCTCTCAAATGGGAGCAGAGACTATGCCAACAGGATCCATCACCTAGATACTGTTTTTCACATGCATCAGAGAGGCGGAGGGACCAAGACTGTTCCCCACCCCAGCCAGCTTTCATCTTGATAGATCATTTATCTAGCTAATAAAGTGACCCATAAAATGAAGTGAATATTTTTTTAAAAGCTTTTCTAACAATGAAGTACACAATCTCATGTTGCTTACCTCTCTGCTGTTGCTTGCAGCAATGGCTCTACTCAGTTGGTTTATCTGAGGAAGGGAGGGAATTCCAGATGTAGTACATCAAAATATATTTGAGCATCATTGTATTTGTTGTTAGTATTAGTCACTCAAAATCTATAATCTTACAGTCTAGTCATAATAAGAAGAATACTGACTCATGAATACTTATGGTGAGGGTGTATCCTCTTTATTGCTGTGAAAGCGCAACACCCTGAAACATGGTTTCAGATCAGGATAGCAACACCATAACAATCATTAATGCCCAGTTTCAAATGTACCATTCTTGAGCAAGTGGTGGCTGGGCAACTTCAGGGATTCCTGAATGAAAGGGATCGTTTGGATCCATTCAAGTCTGGTTTCAGCCCTGACTGTGGGACTGAAACGGGTTCAGTTGCCCTGCACTGGGAGATGGACAAGAGGAGTGTGGATCTCTCAGTCATGGTATTCTTCTGAACCGCCTTTCGGGGTTGGGACTGGGAGGCTAGGTGGCAACTCAAGAAAGGGCATTCTCAGTAGTGGCACCATTTGGAACTCTTTCCCCAGAAAGATTTGTCTCCTGTTGTTGTCTTCCACCAGTGGGTGAAGAAGAGTTTTTGTTTTGTTTTTTTGGTGCTGCCTCACTAAACTTTATTAGATCTTCTCCCAGTGTGCATATGTATATATACATATATGTGTGTGTGTGTGTGTGTGTATTGGTATTTAAAATACTTTTTAATGTCTGAAATGTTTTAATGTTTGCCACCCGGGGGACCCTGAATTGGGTGGAAAGGCAGCATAGAAAAGTTTTAAATAAATAAAATATAAATAAATTTAAATAAATAAACTAGATGCCATAAATAAAATAGAAATGTGTCAGAACGCTAGAGATCTGGGACATAATCTATCTGCCCCATTGAAATTAATAGAGTGTGTGAGAGGGTTGTGACATAATGCCTGTAGTAGGAATAAGCGGATGACATTTTTTGTTCTCGTTTACTCAGACTGCTTGACAGCTTTCCAGTGTCCATTCACTCCCCTCACACTGCCACAAGATCCATGTCTCATCACTGTGAATGGATTTAGCCCAAGGGGCCTGGAGGCAAGTCCTGGGTTAAAACATTTCTTAATGACAGTGGGTGTTATCTCTGCGGGTATTAATTGGTAGGAAATGGCTCTGTTCAGGTGGTGACCCCTCCTAAGTGAATTAAAAGGACAGGTGAGTGTTTGTGTGTAGCTGAAGAATAGTTTTGACTCTGGAACAGACAGACAGACAGACAGACAGACAGACAGACAGAAGGAAACATGTTGTGAGTTAGCTAAAAGGAGTTGTATGCACACCCTCTCTCTCCAGTTTGGTGTAGTGGTTAAGTGCGCGGAATCCCCACTCCTCCACTTGCACCTGGCTGGATGACCTTGGGCAAGCCATAGTTCTGATAAGAGCTGTTCTTGAAAAAGAGCAGTTCCTGTCAAGAGCTCTCTCAGCCCCACCTACCTCACGGGGTGTCTGTTGTGGGGAGGGGAAGGGAAGGGAGTTTGTAAGCTGCTCTGAGACACCTTTGGGTAGTGAAGGGTGGGGTATAAATCCAATCTCCTCCTCCTCCTCCTCCTCTTCTTCTTCTTCTTCTCCTCCTCCTCCTCCTCCTCCTCCTCCTCCTCCTCCTCCTCCTCCACATGTGCTCTACCAAATACTACAAAAAAATCTGTAAGTCTCCAGTTCACTCTGTCCTCCAAAAGGACCAGCCCAGGGGAAGGAGGAGCATTCACCTTGGAACTTCTTGCTGCTCAGAGAAGTAGGGAGCGTGTAATAATATCTCCAAGTTTCTTGGAGCTCAGAGTGCCACAATGGATGAGGTAGTCCCATTTCCCCCTCACAACTATATTTTTCTTGATTACATTGGAATTTTCCTTAATTATAGTTGCTCTTGTATTTCCTGCATTCCATGGGGCTTGTTTATAATTATTTTGGGCATGTATGTCTGCTGGGGTGGACTGGGAGGAAAAAAGGCCTAGAACAAGGCCCCCACCCTACGGAGGAAAAAGGGAGGAAGGGAGAAAGAGCATCTCCTTCACCATGTGGGGCTTGGACAGGTGAGTCCTACCCTACCCTGCTCACCCCCCTTCCCCACCCCACATGGGGTTCAGCTGGCCCTCAAACCTCCTTCCCTGGCCTACATGGAGTGAGGCTCTCAGTGGCTGCTATTACCCTGTACAAGGCAAAGACTGCCAAGTCTGACCTCGGGCAGCCCCATGAAGGGGCAGTCTCCAGTCCCAGGCCATTGGCCCGCCCTGGAGTTTTTGTTGTTGGCCTTAACGGTCAATCTGCCCCTGTATGTCTGCTTAGCAAGACCCACTAGATTCACCTGACAAAGATAGCTCAAGTCCATGAAAGTTTATGCTTGAATAAAAAATCGTTAGCCCTTAAGACGCCATATGGCTCTTGTTTATTTTCATGTAAAGTAGGTTAGGTAGAGAGAGAATGACTGGTCAAAAGTCACCCAAGTGAACTTCATGGCCCAAGTGAGCCAGCATGGTGTAGTGGCTAGAGTGCCAGCTGAAATCTGGGAGACCCAGGTTTGAATCCCTGCTCTGCCATGAGGAACCTTGCTGGGTGACTTGGGACAGTCACACATTCTCAGCCTACTCTACTTCACAGGGGTGCTGTGAGGATAAAATGCAGGAGAGAATGACCTAGGCTGCTTTCAGTCCCCGTTGAGGTTAAAAGTGGCATATAAATGCACTAAAGAAATACATTTGAATCCAGATCACCTAAGTCTGAGTCTGACACCATAGCCCCTACACCACAGTTATCTTTACACCTCCAGGTGCCTCAGGGTCTTGTGATTTTAGAGAGTTGCCACCCTTCCAAGAATGTCCTGCCACTCGTGAAAGGAACATCCAAGTATCATTCACTGTTAATAATATCATTAATGAATGAATATTCCTTTAAAATATACAGAAGCAAACTCATGAGACCTCTCTGGTTGCTGTTAACATGTATTTAAAAAGAAAAAAGTGAGGAGCAGTCTAGACATACACAGAGATGGTGCTTGGGTTGTTTTGTTGTTTGTGTTATTCTGCACCTGAAAACGAGCTGCATTTCAAAGCATCCTAAATAAGTGGCAAAAAGCACTCTAAAACTGTGCTCGTAAATCATGCTGAGTCTTCTGTCTTAAGCTGTGTGTTTGGAGAGCCCTGGAGTAGGCGATGATTAGCTAAGCTCAGGAATTCATGGCTAGACAATAACTTCTGTCTTCTCCATTCCTTGCTTTCTGGCATACTAGATAATCACTGAAATTTCACAGGCAAGATGGGAACATCGTAGGATTATAAACTCTTTCCTTTTCCTCTACTTCCCACCGTCACCTTCACTATGCTGCAGCAAGAATGCTATCTAAAAGAGAAAGGTGTAGGAACCATATCACTCCAGTCTTGTTCCATCTGCACTGGGTGTCTATTTGCTTCCACGCCACTGTCAAGCTGCTACTGGCCTTTAAAATCTGTTGGGACCTGCATTCCTTAAGCACCCCCTTCCTCTCATACAAATGGTCCTGACCTTACAAATCTTCCGGGGCCCTGCTCTGGGTGCCTGCATCAACTGAAGCTAGGTGGGTGGCAACCCATGAAAGGGCATCCTCAACCGTGGCACTGAAATTATGGAATTCCCTCCCAACGGAGATTTGTCTATCCGCTCTCAATCATTGTCTTCCACCAGTGTGTGAAGTCTTTTCTGTTTCATCCAGTGTTGCCTTACTGACCCATATATATATATAAACTAGGGGGGGAAGCCCGTTGCGGCCGAGGCAACGGGCCCTTGGGAGAGTCCTTGGGGGTGGGCAAGGCGGCTGGGCTGGCCCCGTCACGCAGGGAGGAGGGGCAGTGTTCTCTGGGCAAGGGAAGTGTCCGAGGCCCGCTGCTGACTCCGCACGCAAGCCTCCCTGTCCCGCCGTTCGGGAGGGCCCTCCGAAATGGGCAACCCCGCCCCCGCACATCGCATTCCCGAAAGCCTTCAGGGAGGGGTGGCCGGGCAGCGCTCCCGAGGCCCGCTGCGCCCTCCCCCACAAAGCCTCCATACCCAGCTTTGGGTGAAGTCCCTCCGAGCCGGTAGCCGCCGCCCCCAGCCCGAAGCGATCGGCGGCTGGAGCAGACTGGGGGCGTGAGGCTGCGCGGTGGCTGAGTGGGAGGGCGCACAGCCACGCCGGAAGGCTAAGCAGCCAGTGGCGAGGGACTCCGTCTCTGACTGGCAAGTCCCTCGGCCAACTGATTCCGGCGCGCATTTTGACCATATAAGGTATGACCAAAACTCAAATATATATAAGGAAGGATATGGGAGGGAAGGCTGTGTGGTATAGCCCAATCTTGTCAGATCTCTGAAGCTAAACGGGGTTGGTATTTGGATGGGAGACTGCCCAGAAAGACTCTTCAGAGGAAGGCAAGGGCAAACGGCCTCTGCTTCTCACTTGCCTTGAAAGCCCCGTACTGGGGTTGCCATGAGTCCACTGCAACTTGACGGCACTTCACACACACACACAGACATACTGTTTTTAAAAGTTAGTTGTTAATTGCTCTCCACCTTGTAAGGCCCCTAATTGGGTGGAAAGGTGGGATACAGATCTTGTAAATAAATACATCTGTCTCCTTTCCTTGCAACTGTGCCCCAATGTAGAGTGTCAGGAGAACCCCATGAGATCCACTCTAGCAGACCCCTTTCTGTTTAGCCCCAGTCCTGAGCATTCTTTCTTGGCCATGCTGGAGCATGGCTGAATGATGAGAATGTTGCATTTTACCAGGAAGTATGCCCTTGGTTTTATTTCACTTTTTTAAAAGTGTACCTTGGTTGGTAGAAGTTTGGGGAAAGCAGAAATAGTATCACTGATGCACGAGGGGACATACAAAGTCACATATAACAAAGAGGTCTCCTCTCTTTCTCTTGTTTATCTGGCTATAATGCATTTGTGTGCATGGGATGCATCACAAAGAAGAGTAAACTGCTGGGAGGCAATCCAGTGTGTAAGAGAACTAATGAACAGTCTGTTTATTTACATATGTTAGTTGGGCTTCTTCTGACCTAACCATAGACTCATGTCTTTCCCAGTGATATTATTTCTATTCTTCTTTAATCTCGGGAAACTTTTTAAAACCATGCAAAGGTACTTTCTGACTTGTGATGTCTTATTTAGTACATCTGTGGTCCAATGAACTCCAGTTACTAGAAACACCTGAAAAATAGGACATTTGTATAGTTTTCCTTCTTACAGGAAATTCAGATTGTGACTCCAAAGAGTTATGGAACTTCCAGTCCATCCAGAAAGCTGTGAGACGCAGACATGCTTAGTTGCTAAGTCTGAAAGGGAAACATTTGCAAGAACTGTATTTCTTCTCCTCCCTGTGATTAAGGTAATTCTATGCAATCCACACAGCTGAAATTTGGCACATCATGTTCATGGCACTGTGGAATCTCATCCTACAGCTGGGAACAAGAGGTACACTCCCAAACGTTCAAGATATTTCCAGGCCACTGAAAGAACTGAAATCTGGTGCATGTGTTGCCCAAGAAATGACAATCCTTAGACATGTCGAGTCTTAGAAATGTCTGGCAAATGCCACACCTAAAAGTCAGAGCTAGAAGCATGACATTCCTTGATAACAGAGGTAAAATTTCAGTGCAGAAAAAGCCATATTAGTAACTCCAGGCTCCATATTCAGTACAGAAAAAGCCAATTGGTAACAATTGGTATTCAGGGTTAGGTTTGTAGCAGGCAGAGCTCTCGATCTGAATTTGCAGAACCCAAGTTTAATACTCTGTGCGTACAAATACAGAAACTCTTATTACATTTCTATCCTTCCTGCAAAGAGCTGAAGGCAGTATATGTGGACCTTCTCTCCTCTATTTTATCCTCACAGCTTCCCTGTAAGGTAGGTTCAGCAACATAAGCTGAAAGAGGGTAACTGGCCCAAGTTGACCCCATGAAGCTTTATGGCAGATTGGGGGTGGTAACCCCAGTCTCCCCATTCTTTACTCTCCTGAGTTTACCAGACATGTGTATAAACCTCCCCCACACCCCCAGCAAGCTGAGAAAATTAAAAGCTACTTACTGGAAAGGCGATTGTCAATCCCAGAAGAGAGAGAAACAGAATTACAATCTTCATGTTTCAAATTGGTACCTGTGTGAAGGAATCAGAAATCCTGTTTTGTTCTGTGTCTTTTAAGTGCGCCGTTACTCACCGTGCAAATTTCTATCTTGGCGCTGGATGCAGTTCTTACCGTGCTGCTGTCTAGCAAATCTGGAAGGAATAATAAAATAGTTTGGGTCCCACTGTGTTGATGAAACGCTTCTCTTTGTGGCAGCGAGCTTTTTGAGATGCGACGGCCTCCTGCGTGTATTTAAACTCTCTCCTAAAGAGGCAGTCATCAGAGAAGAACCCACATGAAGTCATTTTTTGTTTCACACTGTGCCCAACATCTTATTATAAGAAAGCATCATTATGTCCCAGAGTGTCTGTGGTCACTGAGGGAAATCTCAGGCGGATGGAACGGCATCAGACAGAGAATAAAATTGAGAATGAGCTGAAAACAATTGAACCAAATTTTCTCAGGAGAAATCTTACCTTATTTTGAGATCTATGAGCTTTTCATCCAGTTTGGTCACTGGAAAAAAGCCAAATAACATAGGCAGTGTTGTGTAGTGGTTAGAGGGTCGGCTAGGAGACCCAGGTTCAAATCCTCCTCTGCCATGGAGGCTTGCTGGGTGCCCTTGAGTCAGTTACTGTCTCAGCCTAACCCACCTCCAGGGTCGTGGCCAGGATTTTGTAATTCGGGGGACCTTTAAATAAGTCGGGGGCACTGACGTCACAAAATAAAAAATAAAACAAAAATAAAATTTTAAAAACCCTTGCAGCATTTGTAGTCTGCTTGCCTATGCAGGGAAGCAAGCTGTGTTTGTGGAAGGGGCAACAGTGGGGAGTCCTCCAGGTGGCCGAAAGAGTTGGGGGGCCTGGGGGCTGCATGGAAGTCAGGGGAGCTTGGCAGGAAGTCAGAGGCCAGGCCCCAAAATGCCCCATTGTAGCTACAGGCCTGCCTACCTCACAGGTTGCTTTTGTGAAGATAGAATAGAAACAGATGTGCTGTAAGCCACTTTGGGGGCCCACTGGGGAGAAAATCAGGTTACAAATACTGAAATTGGTCTGGCTAGGCCTTTTGAGGAAAGGAATTCTGCAATTGTAGATTGCTGAAAGGCAAAAAGTATGTGATTTTGCCCTTTTTCTGCCCCATATCTGATGCTTAGCAAAGCACAGCTATACTTAACCCAACTTATATAGGAGATTCTGTACTTTTTTATGCTGAACTATATAGGAAAAAAATCCAGAACCCCATAGGTAGAGTTAAATTTAATTCTTAGACATTATTTTTCCGAGGGCTTTTTGGTGGGGGGGAGACACCAGAAAATGTTGTGTTTGAGTCACTTAATTGTGGGACAGGGCCTTTCCCATGGTGGCATCCTGCTTATAGAGCCCTCTTCCAGCAGAGACTTGCCTATCACCTTGCTTTGTTATTTTTAGATGCCAGACTGACAGTGCAATTGACTTAGATTAGACTTAACTCTGCCCAGGATTGCAGTGTCGGTCATTTCTTTTCATCCAGGCTTTTAATTCTTAACTGAAGTTTTCTTTTATGTTGGTGGTTTATTTGCCTTTTTATTGTTTTTTTCTTTTTATGTCTACAAGCTGAAAAATGTTGACAGCATGGAATATATATATATATATATAATACGATTGTAGGTCTTAAAAGTTTTCTGTTATAAGCTGCTTTGAACAGACAAAGCAGCATATAACTTATCTAAAATACATTAACCTGCACGTGGTCCAAAAGAATGCTGAGCGACTTTGTAAGACATTAAAATGAGACTGATTCATTGATGTGAGGAAGTTTCTTCCGTGTTATAACTGGTTAAATGGAATATCGAAACTGCTCAGAATGGCCTTAAAGGGTTGAGGTTTGAAATGATTTGACTCATCCACACAACTTAACTTTGGGTTGGAAGAAGACTCCTTTAGAGTCGAAACGGAATCTTCATTCCGGAGACCACCGTTCCTGTCACCTTTTGTCATCTTCAGCTTATGTAACCGAAGTGAAAGTGTTTGTTATTATTGTAATTGTTGTTATTTAAAGATAGAAAAACTTTTTTGAAGCCTTGTTATTACAGTTCTTTGGCTGTTTTTCTATTACATGAGAGCTGTGACCATTTAGCTTTTTGACAGACATTAAAAGCCAGACAGTAAATGTGTGTATGTGAAAGTCTTGCAGAAGTCAGTAGCGCTATTTGATCCAGAAGAAATAGGCCACAAATCCAATTTCTATTAGCCAATCATTTTTTGTACTTTAGATTTTATTGTTCTTCATCAGCAAAGTTTTTTTTTTAAAAAAATAGATAATGGTTAACTAGTTTTTCTTCTTGCCCTCTATGGACACCATTTGGAGGTTGCCTGCTCTCTCTTTCTCTCTCCCTCTATTGATCATGTTCAAAAAGTGAATTTTGGAACAAGCTGCTTCTTGCATTCAAGCCACACCTAATTCTGTAATTCGGTAATTGGCCATCGTACTGTAATTAATGGTTTAGTTGGGGCTAGGATGTCCTTAAGATTTTTCTCCTTTTTTTTTAGAAAAAAAAGGTTATAATAGAGATGAATGCAGCATCAGCAAAGCAGTGAGCCTAGTTAATTATTTTGTAATAACCCAAGAGGGGGGAAATGACAGACCTAACTGGTGGTGCATAACTTTAACATATGCAGCTTTTCTATAGAATGCAAAGAAACTAATTTTTGCCCATCTAGGTTAAAAGAATTATAAGTAATCAGTGGCTATTCTGTAAAAGTGTGCAGTAAGCATAAATGTGATTCATACCGTGCTTAGTATAAATATATATAATGGGCAGAAATGAGCCCACTCATTTGGGTCAGAAGGTGCAACTAATCCCTACTGATCTCCTAAAATAGCTGTTGGATTTGGATCACCAGTTTCATCTCCTCCCTCCCTCCCTCCCTCCCTCCCTCCCTCCCTCCCTCCCTCCCTCCCTCCCTCCCTCTCTCTCTCTCTCTCTCTGACTTCCAAGAGGAGAACATCTGCTTTTTCAATCTCTCCCCATCTCTTAGTTAAGATAGATAGCTAGATATTGCCTTTCCTATCACAGTATGGATTTATTTATTAGATTAAATTTTAAACTACCCTCCCCTGTTGAGGCAAGGCTCAGGGCAGTGTACAACACAGTAACATCATACAATCCATAATAAAACCCTTAAAAACCATAGAACACAATAGTCACTTAAAAAGATGACACTAAGAATTTCACTAGTGCGATTGCCTTGCTGGGAGGTGTGGAGTGGGAGTCCCAGAAGGATGTAACCGTTGCTGTCCTCATCCAAACACCTGGCGAAACATCTCTGCCTTACAGGCCCTACAGAATTGCATTGAGTCACACAGGGCCCAAATGTTATTCATCAGAAAATTCCACCAGGTTGGAGCCAGGGCAGGAAACGCCCTGGCTCTGGTTGAGGATAGCCGGACATCCCTCGGGCCGGGGCCGGGGACCACCAGTAGATTCTGATCTGCTGAGCGCAGTGCTCTTCTGGGGGGTATATCGGGAGAGGCGGTCCTGAAGATACATGGGTCCCAGACCATGAAGGGCCTTAAAGGTCAGCACCAGAACTTTGAATCTGATCCAGTAGTCCACTGGAAGCCAGTGCAGCTTATGCAGCATGGGACGGATGTGTCGTACCCGGGGTCTTTACCAATGGAGAATATACTTACTTTTTTTAAAAAAAACCCAAAGAATATACTTACTTTTTTTAAAGCAATAAACCTGATGTGGACTTTATTTTAAAGAAGCCTCCCCCCTTTCACTTATGCCCAGTCACCACCTGATCACAGTATTCCAGGCTTGCCAAGTTCCCCCTGGCCACCAGCAGAGGAAAGATGGTAGAGTTGCCAGATCCAGGTTGGGAAACTCCTTGAGATTTCGGGGTGGAGCCTGCGGATGGCAGGGACCTCAGGAGAGTGCGATACCACAGCATCCACACCCTCCAACGCATCTATTTTCTCCAGGGGAACTGATCTCTGTAGTCTGAACTGAAATTCCAGGGGATCCCGGGTCCTGCCTGGAGACTGGCATCCCTCCTATTCAGATCTCCTCTCTGCTGTGCCAGGGTGGACACACTAAGACTGTTAGCTCCCTGTCCTTCTTTGGTTGCTCCCTAGCATCCTGCTTTGGCTCTCTACCTTCTCTCCACCTGGGATGCTGCCGTGTCCATTTCCCCAAGTTTCTAATGTCTGCCCATTTCTCCCTACTCACCCCCAGCCCTCTGGTGTGTTTACCCACTGCTTAGTCCATGAGTCTCAAATTCAGATCAGCCCCCATTCCAAAAGGTGGCCAGGAAAGATGTGAAATAATTGTCAGTTTGAAACCCAGGCACACCTTTCAAATAGGAAATGCAGAATATGGTGTAGTCTAATACTTGAACAGTGGATCTCTTGGACAGTACCACTTTACTGATTTACTAGTAATGAAGACCACTTAGAGTGCCTATTTGTTAGGGGGAAAGAGGGCTTGAAAGTGGACCAGTCTGACTCTGCATAGAGTGATAGAACTGACTTTTTAACACTTTAATATTGAGATTTTTGATGAATACTAGAAGAGAACATTCTACCTTCAAGCACCAGCAGCAACTCAAGACGTTACATATTTTCTCATTCCTCAGCATTCATTCTGGACAAGTTTTTTGCTAATATTTTCTTGAGAATCTGTTGATATTTACTGTCATTGCCCTTAGATCAGACCTGTTCAGGCATCTCACCTTCTAGGAGGTTAACCCGGCTTTCATTCTTTATTCTCACTATTTCTTATCTTTCATGAAGAACCAGCTGCAAAAGAGGTCTAACAGTCCAATGTCTTGTGTTTTCTCTCCCTCTGCTGGTAATGCTCAGAAGTGCAGCTTCCTGCAAAAATAAAACAAAGTGGCACCAAGACCGAGAAAGTTTTATTCAATATGTGAACTTTTGTGTGCGCGCACACTTCATCAGAGAATGAAATGGAATAATGTCTGATGAAGTGTGCATGCACACAAAGGCTCACACCTTGAATAAAACTTTCTTGGTCTTAAAGGTGCCCCTGGACTCTAATTTTGTTCTATTGCTTCAGACAGCTGCCCACCTCAATCTATCTTCCTGCAAAAACGTTGATCTTTCTATCTCTCTGGATCAGTAATAATGCTAGTCCAACATCTTGGTTGATAGAAAACTCACATTGCAATTTTTAATTCCTGCCAGAGGAAGTCGCCCCAGAGATGCTTCTCCCTTTCTCTGTTACCCACCCTGTTTTTTTGTCGTTCAGCAAAGGCTGCAGGGCTGCCCCTGTTGCTCAGGCCAGCAACCACCCACATCCACCTCCTTCCCTCACACCCAGTGCCCCTTGAACAGAAATGCCAGTGAAGGCACTGAGGGGGGCCTCGTCCTGAACCTGGGGGCAGCAGCAGCAGCAGCTGAGACGATTCTCCTCCATGTCTCCTCAACAGAGGCAAACAGCCAGGCCCAAGTTGCAATCTGGTCTCTTTGATCCCACAGTTTGTTCTTGGTGGAGCCAAGATGGTAGCATGCCTTGCTGATAGCAAGATGCCTTGCTGAGTGATCCTTATGAAGATACTTTCTTCACAAGATTTGAGGAGGACATAAGCATGCTCAGATACAATTAAAGAGGCTGTCATTTAGCCTCCCATGTGGCAACACTTATGCCAGGCACCTAGATATCATGATTGACTGAGAGACCTTATTATAACAATGCATCCACACGGAAGCGGTGTGAGGGAACTCAGAAGATTTCATGTCTGCCATTCTTCTACAGGTACGATGTTTATTCTTCCATGTTGTTCTATGAGGAGCCCTATGAAAAATAACTAAGTGGCAGGTGATGCGGGAAGGTGAATGTTCCTGATCGCGTCCAGACTCCATCTCAGCTGTCTGTGCTATTTCATTACACACACAAGAATGCTAGTGCGAACAAGCTACTGGTTCGAAATCTGGAACAATGGTGTGCTTCCTAACACCCTGAGCATCGTGCACTCCACTGCCCCCTCCACAACACATTGGGAATTCAGGAGAGAGCCCGGTCCACCATTTTGTTTGGCTCTCAGCAAGGCACGGAAAATAGGCAAGTGGGAACATCTTTTGTACCATGATGCTGGGTCACTCTTCCAATATTGGTCGCCCCACAAAGCAACCAGCTGTGTACACCACACTGTAATTCTTGTACCTTCTCTCTGAGAACCAGAATTCTGTTTGAAGAGACCTTTTCATGAAGATGTCACTGAGGTGTAAGAAAAACAAGGACTTGTGAAGAGGGGAGCAACAGTGCTACCTT
The DNA here is from genome assembly GCA_029375565.1 of Gekko gecko. Lineage (NCBI taxonomy): Eukaryota > Metazoa > Chordata > Lepidosauria > Squamata > Gekkonidae > Gekko > Gekko gecko. Next base: position 158,318,015 of record JAPDNY010000007.1, read on the forward strand.
GGGACGGAGTTGGAAGGTATAGTCAAGTACAAGAAGGGGTTAAAGATGTAGTGATGAGGGACCATGATATTTTATAGGGAAGATGGGATGACTGGATAATCCCACTGGCAGTGTCCTGCTGCTTTGTGAACATATTTAGGTCAGTTCTGCATACTTCAGTTTTACACCATTTAATTGTCATAAATGGGTCATGAAAAATTGCTTTAATGCTTGTGCTGTGTGTGTAGTGCAGTCCAGTTGCAGGCAATTTATGGCAACCCCATTGGGTTTTCTTTTTCTGGTGAGTATTTGTGTGTGTTCATGTGTGGAGGTCATGGCTGACTTCTGGCAACCCCTAGTGGGGCTTGGGCATTTCAGAGAGGTGGCTTGCTGTTGCCTGCCTATGTATCCCGGCTCTGGTATTCCTTGGAGGTCTCCCATCCGAATACTTGCCTGCTTAGCTTCCATTGCCTGCCTCTGAATCATGATCCTGGTCTTCCTTGGTGGTCTCCCATCCAAACACTAACCAGGACCAACCCTGCTTAGCTTCCAGGATCTAACAAGATCAGGCTAGCCTGGGCTATCCAGGTCAGGACAATATATATGCTATGTATCTATTGAAAAGAAAATTAAGAGAACAATCCTACCAGGTCTATTCAGAATCCTGCAGAAGTCTATTCAATTGGGTTTACTCCTAAGAAAGTGTTATTGGGATTGCACTGTAATACATCCTAGAATTATTGTTCAAGGTTTTATAAATGGGACAGGATTATCTAGTATCGGATCACTTGAGTATTTATGTGTAATGATGGTGCTAGAATAAAGACTGGGTTTATTTTGCATATCTTTTAATGAACTCTATCTCTTTGAATAACAGGGTTCATGTGCTTCTTAAATTTTTCTATGCCCCTTATTTGACTTTGATTTTAAAGTTTGTGTGTGTGAATTTTGTTTTATTGGGGAAAGGAGGCAAGCTGTTCTCAGTCTTCATTTCTCAATGTAAAATGCTGCGAAATGTCGCCCTCTTCCTTCAGAAACACACGTGCCCCAAGAGCAGATTTAAAGCCACAGAGTTATTTATAGGTGGATGCTGGAAACATTTATTTAAGGGAAAATATCCCAAAGCTGGACACCAACAGGGGAGGGGTGGGTGGGACATCACTGTAAGTGAATCGGAGTTGATCACCAGTTGCAGTTCACAAAGAGTCAGAAGCAAGACTGTCTGCAGAGCATCTGAGAAGGCCGCATCTTCTAGGGACCTGTAATGCCAACAGAGCATAGCAGATTGTTGAGTCAGGCAGGTCAATTTACTCCAGTATCCCCACCAGTAGACAAGTGGAGCCCAGTGCCTGTGGCAAAAGTAGGTCCTATCACAGCCACAAATCACTCACAAACACACCCACATTGTGCAGTTTTTACACACAGGAAGCTGCCTTATGCTGAATTGGACCATCAGTCCATCAAAGTCAGTATTGTCTACTCAGACGGTCAGCAGCTGTCCAGGGTCTCAGGCTGAGGTCTTCTACATCACCTACTACCTGGTCCTTCTAGCTGGAGATGCCAGGGATTGAATCTGGGACCTTCTGCATGCAAAGCAGAGCTTCTTCCACTGACCCACAGCCCCTTTTATGTTCCTCCAGCCCAGGGAACAGACATTTAGATGGAACTCCTGTACACAGGACCCTGCCCTTTTCCTCAGCCTGATAATGATTCTCTGGTTGGGCAACAAAGATGGGGGCCCTCAGAACTTCTGGCATCCATAAGGCTCTACATTTCCAGAGGAGGCTTCCAAAATGGGGGGGGGGTTACGCACAGTTGGAGGGGCATGGGGGGCAACAGTCCCTGAGGGGCTCAGCTTAGCTGTAGCAAGTGGCATTCTGTACAATGCATTGGTACAATATTTCAAAACACATATACCAAACAGCAACTTAACTATCTCCACGAGGAGTTGGTGTTGGTACACGTGCAACAGCTGGTGCAGTTGTAGTAGTCTGTGCTGGTGTGGCTATAGCAGTCTGTGTGGGTGCAGTTGTAGTAGTCTGTGCTGGTGTGGCTGTAGTAGTCTGTGCGGATGCAGTTGTAGTGGTCTGTGCTGGTGTGGCTGTAGTAGTCTCTGCTGGTGTGGCTGTAGTAGTCTGTGCAGGTTGTGGTAGGATGCAAATAAGCACATTATGTGGCCCCAGTTGCCTGAAATATTGACAAAGCCATACGCCTGTTGAGGGATATGGGAATTGATGATATGTGTTTGAATAATATGGGAGGTGATAATGTGCACTTGAATAATATCGACGTGGTGGTCTCAGTGCTGGTCGATGATGTTGCCCAAAACGCCCCAGATACCTTCTTGCATGACTACTGCTGCCACTACTACTGGCCTGGAGAGTAAAAAAAGAAAGGGAGGGGAAAAGAGATGTATAAATTGGTGCAATTTTCAGCTCTGTGTTGCCATCACATTTAAGAATTAATTTTCACAAAATTCCAAACTTTTGCTGATCATATCCGAGTTGCAGATACAAGTAAGGGGTGGCTTTACATGCCATCAGACCATTAACCCATGTAGTAATGACTATGAGTGACTACTATGCGCACTCTGTGTTCTGGGCTTACACAGTGTGATACGCCAAGCCAAATGCAGCCCAAATGCATGGCTCCCTATTAAGTATTTAATAATTATTTTCTCATTCTTGCTGTTGACCTAGTAATGCAAAATGGTAGTGGTGGCGGTGGTAAGATAAGGCTACCAAGGATCCAAGAGTTTTCTCACTTGCTGACTTGCTGACTTACATGTGAAGTAATTGGAACATGGTACTGGGAAGGTGGCGTGGTACAACCTGATCTTGTCAGATCTCAGAAACTAAGAAAGGTCAGTACTTGGATGGGAGACCACCAAGGAAGGCTCTGCAGAGGAAAGCCACAGTAAACCACCTCTGCCTCTCCCTTGCCTTGAAAGCCCCTCTCTGGAGTCACCATAAGTCAGCTGCAACTTGACAGCCCGTTGCGTATATATTTTGAACACTGTGAAGTGCTATATTAACACACAAAAAACCCTTTATTACATTCTGTAATGCTCATTTTGCTAATTTTGCTATATTTTAGCAAAGTTTGGGGGCCTGAACAAAAAAATCTTCATGCTTACCTGTAAAGGAGTGATGATGGCCAAAAGGCAGGCAAGCACACACAGAGTCTTCATTTCGTTTGATAGATCCTTGAGAACAGTGAACACCAACAGGCCCGTGTCATCACAAAGGAATAAACCAGTTTGGTGCAGTGCTAAGAGCATTGGACTAGGAGTGGAGTGGCCTGGGTTCAAGTCCCCATTTCCCCATGAAGCTCTTTGGGTGAGCTTGGGCCAGTCATTTTCTCACCATCACTTACTCCCCAGGTTCTTGAGAGGAGGGAAAGGGTCCCGCCACACTATGAAAAGTTATTCTACTCTAAGCCCACTGCAATTCATGGTCTTAAACTGTAGAAGTTCTGCATAAGATGACTCTCTAAGTCTCCTGCAGCCAAAATAACAGACCCTCGTGACACCTTAAAGTCTAACAAATTACACAACATTAGTTTTGCGTAGTGGTTAGCGGTCAGACTAGAACCTGGAAGACCCAGATTTGCGTCCCCACTCTGCCATTAAAGCTGGATGGATTAGTCGCTCTGCCCCAGCCTAATCTACCTTACCGGGTTGTTGTAAAGATAAAATGGAGAAGGGGCGCTCTGACCTGGATAGCCCAGGCAAGCCTGATCTCATCAGATCTCAGAAGCTAAGCAGGGCTGACCCTTGCAAGTACTTGGATGGAAGACCTCCATGGAATACCAGCAGTCGGGAGGCGGGGGCAGGCTATCAAGCCACTTCTCTGAATGTCCTCCATGCCCCAGTAGGAGCCAGGCATGGGCACACACACACATGCACACAAAATGAAAAATACCACCCCCAAAAAATGGAGAAGGGGAGAATATTGTCGGCTACCTTGCATCCTCATTGGAGAGAGAAGCAGGGTAGAATAGAAGCAAATGAATAATCAGTTGAGTGCTTTATCTCATGAAAGCTTATCTCTCCTTATAAATAATTATCTTTTGGTTTTGCAAGATTCCATGCGCTCCCATTGGCTGTAAAATGCCCTCCCTCAGCCATTGGCCCATCAGCCGCCACTCAAGAGTACTCGCGTGCCAATGGCCGGGTGCTGGGTCTGCTCCTCTTCCCCACCCACTCCCCCTGGCAGACAGCTCTCTCTCCTGAGGAAGACAGTTCTCTTGACTCCTGCGAGGGACTGTCCCCTCAGTGGCTGTTGGTTGGCACCCAAGCTTGGCTCTGTGAGTAAAAAAACAAAGGACTTTCAGCATAACCCCCTCCCCCGCCCATAACCCCCTCCCCAACGGCCACTTTCCTGTCAGAATAAATGGGAAAAGGCTCTTTCTCCTGCTTAGCTTCAGCATGGCTGGCTGGCTAACGAGGTGGGCCAGTGACCATCAAACCATTTTCTTCAACTCCCCGCTGTGCGGCTGACTTCCCCTAGGGTTGCCAATCTCCAGGTGGGACCTGGATATCTCCCACTGTTACAATTGACCTCCAGATGACAGAGATCAGTTCCCAGGGATAAAATGGTTGCTTTGGAGGGTAGGCTCTATGGCATTATACCCTGCTGAGTCCTTCCACCCCCCCCCCAAATGCTGCCCTCCACAGGATCCACCCCCCAAATCTCCAGGTATTTCCCTAATCAAAGTTGGCACCTGCACTTTCTCCTCTGTCAGTAAAAGGCCCTTTCCACACCTATGTTGGCCTTTGGGAGAAAACTCATTGGGCCCAATCCTGATCAGACTGCCAACTCCAGGTAAGCAATTTCTGGAGATTTGAGGGATGGAGCCTGGAGAGGGTAAGGTTTGAGGAGGGGTGACACCTCAGACAGGTACGATGCCATAGACTCCACCCTCCAATCCAGCCATTCCCTGATGGGGAACCATTGTTGCCAATCTCCAGGTGGGGGCTGGAGATCACTCAAAATTACAACTGCTCTCTAGGAGGGATGGGGAGGAGATGGAAAACTAAAGGTAGGTTGATGGTTGGCTGGGAGGGAGATAGGGTTGTCAACTCCCAGTTGGGAAATTCCTAGAGATTTGAGGGGTTGAACCTGGAGAGGGTGAGTGTTGAGGAGGGGTGGGACCTCAGACAGGTACAATGCCATAGACTCCACCCTCCAAACCAGCCACTCCCTCCTGGGGAACCACTGTTACCAATCTTGGAGGTGGGCTGGAGACCACTCAAAATTACTACTGCTCTTCAGGTAGCAAAGATCAGTTCCTCTGGAGAAAATGGTGGACTCTGTCATTATACCCTGCTGAGATTGCCACAGCAAATTGTCACTGAGTGCCCAAAGCCGAGGCACTCTCCCAGAGCCTCTTTCTAGAGCCCGTTGTATTTATTTCCACAACGGGCCTTATTCCTAGTACCACAATAAATTTGTTGTTTGGCTGCTTCACAGGGTTTTTGTGAGGATAAAATGGAAGAGGAACCATGTAAGCAAACCTGCTGCTACCTCGCAGAAAGGACAAGAAAAAATATTAAATAAAATATTATAACCAATCAAACTGAACTCATTATTTAAAGCATATGTAAATGCAGGGCTATTTTTGGGCAGGAACACGCAGGAACAGAGTTCCGGCTGGCTCCTGTTGGCCACACCCAGCAGGAACTCATTAGCATAATAGGCCACACCCAACAGCAGAAACTCATTAGGATTGGCTACATTTGGGGGGTGTGGCCTAACATGCAAAGGAGCTACAAAAAAAGCCCTGGGTTTTGACAACAAACAAGGTAAACAGAATAAGAAGCAAAAGGTAGGTGTGGCTGGATGGCCACACTTCTGGTAACATGGGATGTGTGGCCTAATATGCTAATGAGTTTCTGCTGTTGGGTGTGGCCTGTTATGCTAATGAGTTCCTGCTGGGCTTTTTCTACAAAAAAAGCCCTGTATAAATGTACACTGTATTGATACACAGGCAGCTCCACCAGCTGCCTTGTGCAGGGGGTTGGACTAGATGTCCCTGGAGGTCCCTTCCTACTCTATGAATCTATGATTCTGTGATTCTAACAGAAATGTAAGTAGAATGGATTCCTCTCTTATCACATATCTGGAAACCCATGACCTTATTTACCTTGCAGTTTGCTTCCATAACTGAGGGATAAATGTAATGCAGGATCATCTTAAAAATGAGAAGAACGTCTGGATAGACATTTTAGCAAGGTTGGCCAGGGCACTTCCCCCAACGCCAAAGCATTTGGGTCAAAATTTATAATCGGAATTGGGGAGTTTACTAACAGCTGGCAGTTCAGAATAAACATTAACTCAAGAAGGCTCTGAGCAACATAATTTTCTGGGGAAAGAAGTTGTAAGAGGTCCAAAGTCACCTCACTTCTCTTTTGTACTTGTGCTGTTGGGAAAGGGGTCTTAGCTCATGCGGCAGGATATGCTTTGGAGGCAGACGAGCCCACAATTAACCCCGGGGAGCATCTCCAGTTCAAAGGACCCTGGTTTGGTTTTTGGAGAATTACTCTCTGAATAGACATTACATGGCAATACAAAAGTACTGATCAGAGTAAGGTCACTATATATGGTTGTGGTCACTAAAAACTATAAGTGGATTCCCAAAAGACAATTTTTATTGTTGTGGAAGACGAATTGTTCCTTTGCCTTGCCCCAAAAATAAAGTGGGGGGGGAAGTGTCTCTAAACAGCTGGGTAATTCAATAGGACTTCAAAATGCTTAAGGTTATCTCTCGATCTTGATGTTTATTCTGCTCTTTCAACGTAGTGATTCATTATATTTACCAAAAAAGCCCCTGCATTACATAGAAACATAGAGTTGGAAGGGATCCCAAGGGCCATCTAGTCCCACCCCCTACACAGCACAGGAAATTCACTGCTCCCCCCCCACCCAGCACTCCCCAATGACCCCTGAAGTATGCCCAGGAGAAGACAAACAACCTCCAGGGCCCCTGGTCCAATCTGGGCTGGAGAAAAATCCCTTTCTGACCCCCAAGTGGCAATTAACATTACTCTGGGCTCATAAGAAAGGGGCAATGAGAGCCAAGCACTGGCTTATCCCTTCCCACCCTCCCTCTCACAATCTGCCTAAAGTACACATCAGTGTTAAGATTCTTCCTTACCTTGTTTTTCACAGTACTGTATTCTCTCGTCTCTCTTGGCTGAATGCAAAGGGATGTGTTCGCTGACGTTATATATGCTCCAAAACCTCATGGGATTAGGAAGAAATAACACAAAAATCTCCTGAGGTGAGAATGTTCGGTCTTAATCATTGCTAAGTATACATGCAATAGCACTCCGAGTCATCTATTGTGACATACCCGGGTGACTACAAATGAGGGTATTTCCAGTAGACAAACAGCTACGCTAGCGACTGCCTGAATGGAGCGGGACCAGTGCCCAGAACCGGTGGGGCGATCCCTTTTCTCCAAAAAAATATTGTCCCCAACACAGATCTGCTCCATGAAATGCCCAGGCAAGATACCTCATTTGCAGGTCAGTAAAGAAGAAATCAAGCATGGAGGCTTTCTTGCCTCCACATCAGCCCCCCATGGGATCTAGTATGATATGTGAATTAATATGTGGCTATCTAGTTTAAAATAACGGATTGAAATTAAATCAAAAGAGTTTTCAGCTAAACATTTAAAAAAAACCTCCTGACAGGGTGTTTCCTCAGTGGAACAGGCTCCCTCGGGAGGTGGCGGTCTCTCCTCCTTTGGAGGTTTTTAAGCAGAGGCTGGATGGCCATCTGACAGCAATGCTGATTCTGTGAACTTAGGCAGATTGAGACAGAGGGCAGGAAGGGATGAGCCAGTGCTTGGCTCTCATTTCTTTTTCTTTTTTTTTTATAAAAAAAAAATGTATTTTCCCAAACTACAAGAAAATAAGGAAGGGGAACTATAAACTGCAGGAGAAAGTAAAGATAACCACTAAAAACCCAAGAGGTGGTGGTCATATAATGGTTACAATATAAAGCTTTAAATGATAAAAAAGAGTAATTTGTTACATTAAAAATGATCATATAAACCACTTATAGGGTGCGTTCAGACGCGCCGTTTGAGCCATTTTCGGCATGGCTCAGAAACGGCTTTTACCTGCGCGTTCACACATCCAACATCTGCCCACCGTCCCCAGCCGTCGCTTTCTGGAGCAAACCCCCTTTGAAACGGAGTATTTTGACACCACTTACCCAAGTGGTGTTTTCCATGATTCTCCATTTCAAGCCGCACTTTTCCCTGTCTGATCGCTCCATCCAGCCACTTCCGGGTGCTTCAACCCCCCTCCCCTCTGGGAAGCTGCCTCCAGCTTCCGGTTTTAGTCCGCCATTTCCCCCCCCCTTAGCAGTGTGCGCTTGAGCGGAGCTCCGCACTTAAGTTATGTAAAGAAAAGCTTCAGTGGTGCCTAGTTCAGGCATTTAGACGAGTCAAGGATCTTGGGGAGGCCAGTTTCGGGGAGAAAGTCTTCATTTAAACTTTAAAGGGACGGGTTGAAATCGCTGTTCTGCACACGCACCAAACTTCCTGTTCGGGAGAGGGCTGCCTGTGCGCATGCTCAAAGGAGAGGGGAAACCCCCCCCCCACCTGCAGGAGGACGGCAGGGAGCTCCGAAGGAGGGAAGGAGGAGGTGAGTGTGATCGCGATTCTCCAGTTTAAAAAAAAAACGCATCGTGCCGGAGCAGTTTAAACCGCTCCAGCACGCTGTCTAAACGCACCCATATACTTCAAGTCCAGATAATCTGATTTAGTAAAGAACAATACCAAAGAACGTTTAAATATAAAAAGAAGAATAGACTTCAGAGAGAGTTGGCAACTCATTTGCCTCTTCTTTTCCTTCTTTCCCTCAATCAATATCCTTCCTTGGGGGCAGCTGCCCCACATTCCAAGTCCGAGTCTTCTCCAGTAGGTGCCCTATCATCACTTCCCTTGCTGCTCTCCTCGTCATCTTCTTCTCCTGTTGGTCCAAGTTGTTGCTGCAGGAACTCCCATGCTTTCATAACAGAGTCCATCTTTCCCCTCTTTTCATTAAATTTGAAGAGTATACCTTCAGGTACAATCCATTAGTAGGTTATGTTTTTCTTTTGTAGTAACAAAGCCAAGTCTTTGTATTTTTTATTTTTTTCCTTATTTCAAAGGGAATGTCTTTTCTTATCTCCTTGCCATCAATTTTAAGGACAGTTCCATTTGTTGCCTTTAAAATCTGGTCCCTTGCATGTCTTCTGGAGAATCTAACCACCACCTCCCCAGGCAGATTATTTTTATATATATACTAGGGAGCAAAGCCCGTTGTGTTGGAAGACAACGGGCCTAGAAAGGTAGGAAGGGTGGGAGGATGGATGGGTAGAAGGGAGGGAGGGAGGCAGGAAGGCAGGAAGAAAGAGAGAGAGAGAGAGAGAGAGAAAGGGGGGGAGAGAGAGAAAGAAAGAGAGAGAGAGAGAATGGAAGGAAGGTAGAGGGGGGAAGAGTGAAAAGAAAGAGAGAGAGAGAGAGAGAGAGAAAGAGAGAAGAAGAGAGAGGAAGAGAGAGAGAGAAAGAGAGAGAGAGCAAAAGAATGGAAGGAAGGAAAACAGGAAGGAGGGGGAGAGAATGGATGGTAGGAAGGAAGGGAGAGTGAGAGAATGAAAGACGGGGGAGAGAGATCAAAAGAGGGGGGAGCGGCAGAAACGGGGCTGTGGTAGCTGGGCCTTCAGCGCTGCCACCCATCACCGGCCCCCTCGCGATTGCCTCTTAAGGGGAGGGGCAGCAGAAACAGACCCGCGGCGGCCAGCTCAGCGCTGCCGCCGGCCTCTCACCTCCCCTCCCATGGTTGCCCCTGAAGGGGGGAGTGGCAAGTGCAGCCGCCGGCCTTCACCTCCCCCACCCGCGGTTGTCTGTGAAGGGCGGGTGGGGAGTGGGGCGAACAGGCCGGTGGGAGAAGAGGGGGGGCCTGCGGGAGCTTCTCCCGTCTGCCCGGATTTGCGGGGAGAAGGAGAAGCGAATGGGAAGGCTGGCGCGCTGCAGCTCCCTCGCTGCCAACGCTGGCTGGGCTGTTTCCTGGGCGGTTGGGGGGGGGAGGGCCTGATCCCAGAGCACGGCGGCTCCTTGGCCGGCTTTCTCCTGGGCAGGACTGAGGCCGGCGCAGCGGCTCCCTGGCTGCGCCGTTGGCTTTCTCCAGTGCGGGGGGGGGGGCGGGAGTGAGGGAGGCCTGATCGACAGTTGGAGCCGCCAAACACTGTTGGCGCGCATCGAACGTTGTGAAACCAAAAGATAAATATATTATAAGGAGAGATATTCAGAATATGATCTATAGATCACATCCATCTCGCTTTGAAGAACGTCTGCTTCAAATCTGCAACCGGTCCCAAAGCATTGTTCATAGTCTGTTTAAGATTCTCCTCTTTATTCTCAGGAAATCTCAGAATAAAACTTGATTTTTCCATTTGAAGCTGCAGAAGCTGGGCTTCATCAGAGTTTCTCTTCTTTTTCATCTCCTGCATTTGCTTTTTGAGCTTTTTAGTATCAGCATCTACTTCCTTAAGGTTCTCTGCTCTGTTTTTTTCATAGTCTTGTTTAACTGGAGTTGCTGTGCAGCAAAATTTTCATTAAGTGTCATCATTTGCTCCAGCAGGGGTCGCAAAGTATCTGTTAGCATCTTAGAGAAGTCTATGGTTACATCCAGTCTCATGACTGCACTCGCTGGGCTAGCACTATCTTTCTCCATGTTTCTCAGCGACATCTTTGAGGATGTTTACACTTAAAGAAAATTACCAAAAGCCTCTGGAGTCTACAAATCACTTGTTAGTCTCTTGGAAAGTCCTTACTAAAGTCTCATTCTGCTTTCAAATCCATCCCCCCTCATGCTTTAAGCCCATTTTCATTATCATGGGGGGTTCCCCCCTTGCTAGCTTTAGGGGGAACTTTCAGCCAAAGTCTCTGGTGCTCGTTTCAACCAGCACTCACTTTCAATGTAGATCTAGTAGATCTTGCCATGAGTCATGTAGTATGGTTGACCTCCACTTTCTTGTCCCGGTGTGCGTCTCTGAGTCCAGTACTGGAACACAGCAGCAAGACCGTCGGGGCATGGAACCGCCTCAATCCACCGGTGGCGTGCCGGTGGAGAGGTGATTCTTAGCGCCCCATAGCTAGGGACCCATCGCACAGGTCCCCAGAGGGCATATACAGTCGCACCCCCTTCCCATCCGCCGGCTCACAGATCACATCCTCGGGAGCTCCTGAGAGATGTGTCCGCCATTAGATCACCAAACCGGAAACCCGCTCTCATTTCTTACATGACCAGGGTAACGCCAATTCCCACTTTGGGATCAGGAAAGAATTTTCCTGCAGACCAGATTGGCCCAGGGTTGTTGCCTTCCTGTAGGCATAGAGCAGGGGTCAGTGGGGGAGTGGAGAGGGAGGGAGTTGTGAATTTCCTGTGTCGTGCAGGGGGTTGGACTAGATGACCCTTGAGGTCCCTTCCAACTTCCATTTTCTATGGTGACTTGATGGGGACTTTATTTTTCTTGGTGGGGTAGGGGACAGAGGGGGCCAACTCCTAGTATAAAGTGGGAGAAGAATCACTGCAAGGTTCTGTTATTATGGCTGCAATCCTAAGGGCACTTTCTTGGGAGTAAACACATTGAATGAAGTGGCACTTACTTCTGAGCAGACCCTATGTTTTATTCCTTTGTGGCTGCCCATCAAAATAAGCACAGCACAACAGCATGTTTCAGACTGGATTAAATGATACATAGAGAGAGGCAGTTATCAATGATTACTTAGCTACGGTGATTATTACCAAAAACTCGTGGATCGTGCTGTAAGTCAGCATCTGAAACTGTTTTCAACATCTGGATATTTATCAGTTTATTTAGCATGAGTAGGAACCATCTTTACATTTTTAAAAATGTTCCAGGGATTTTCCAGGATACACCAGTTTTAAAAAGCAGAAAACAACAAAGAATAAACCCATAGACTAACTCGTGGACTACACAGAGCCAAGTTGCAAAAGGCCTTCTGGAATTTTTTTAAAGGTCTTTAATTGTTTTGGGAAGGTCTATAGCAAGGGAATCACTAGAGGAGGATTCCAAAGAGCCAGCATAGCTGCTGAGTGCCAGTCCTTCTCTGGAGCAGGAGCAAATAAATATAGAATCATGGAATCACAGAGTTGGAAGGGGCAACACAGGCCACCTAGTCCAACCTCCTGCTCAGTGCAGGACCAGCCTAGAGCAGGGGTGTCGAACTCATTTGTTATGAGGGCTGGACAGCTTTCAAGAAGAGGCTGGACGAATATTTCATCACACTGACTGATATTTAGCTGACAGTCCACCCGTACCCCCAAGGTCTTGTTCACGCACACTGCTGCCCAGAAGTCTGTCCCCCATTCAGTATGTGTGCATCTCATTCTTCTTACGCAGATATAGAACTCTGCACTTATTCTTGTTGAATTGCATCTCATTCACGTCCACCCACTATTCCGGTAAATACAGTTTATTATTGGATATATCACATGTTCATACAATTTAAACCTACCTACATATCCATTTTTCTTATTTCCCTTCTCCCCCCCAAACAAGGCTTCCCGCACTGCTCCAACCCCATTAATATCTCTCTTGTTCTGTTACAATTACTTCTAAACTTATTTTCTCTTACAAACGGTAACAATTCAAAAATCTAATTCTATTTCATTTTCTTCTTAATAACTATCAAAGCAAATCAAACCACGTTTAATGTCCCAATTTTTCAACAAGTATTTTTGAAAGTCTTTCCAGTCTTCAAAGAAAGTTTCATCTTCTTCGTTGTTTAACTTTCTTGTTAATTTGTCCATTTCTGCCAAAAACAACATCTTTTTAATCCATTCCCATGTTTCAGGTACTTTGTCTTGTTTCCAACATTGAGCAAAAATCAGTCTAGCTGCTATAATCAAGTACCATAATAGTGTTCTCTTGGCTACATTTATTTCTTCCATTTTAAGACCTAACAATAACATCTGTGGGTCTTTCTTAAAAGTACATTTCAAAATTTTTTGTATCTCATTGTGGATCTCAGTCCAATACTTAACTGCTTTATCACATGTCCACCACATATGGTAAAAAGACCCTTCATGTTTTTTGCATTTCCAACATTTGTTGGACATACTTTCATTTATAATAGCAATTTTTTTAGGCGTCATATACCATCTGTACATCATTTTATAACAATTCTCTTTAACATTTACACAAGTTGAAATTTTCATTGACTTTTTCCACAAATATTCCCAAGATGTCATTAATATCTCATTATTAACATTTACAGCCCATTTTATCATTTGCTCTTTTACAGTTTCATCCTCAGTGTACCATTTCAATAAAACCTTGTACAGTTTAGAAATCATTTTTTTACCTTTTTCAAGCCATACAGTTTCAATTTCAATATTCTTTTCTCTAAAACCATGTTCTCTATTATCGGTCTTAAATAAATCATAAATCTGTCTGTATTTCAACCAATCATATTCAAATTCAACATCAAATCTATCTTGTAACACAAAGTTTTTCCCTTCTAATTTTAAAAGATTTTTGTAAGGTAGCCAATCTAACCCTTGATTTCTTGAATGTGGGTTAATCACTTCAGCTGGTACTATCCAAAGTGGTCTTTCTTCTGAGAAGAATTTTCTATATCTCATCCATGTCTCGAACAGTGATTGTCTTACAAAGTGGTGTTTAAAAAATTTGTCCATTTTTACTTTTCCATACCATAAATATGCATGCCATCCAAATTTGTTGTCATGCCCTTCCAAAGCCAATAACTTCTTATTCTCAAGATTAATCCACTGTTCCAACCATGTTAAACAGACGGCATCATAATACAGTCTTAAATTTGGTAGTTGTAGACCTCCTCTCTCTCTTGCATCGCATAAAATTTTCATTTTAATCCTTGGCTTTCTTCCTGCCCATACGAATTTGGATAATTCTTTCTGCCACGAATCCAATACTTTCCTTTGTTTTAGTATTGGAATGGTCTGAAATAAAAACATCAAACGCGGTAAAATATTCATTTTTACAGTTGCGATTCTTCCCATCAATGATAAATTCAAAGTGTCCCATTTCTTCATATCTTGCTGAATCCTATGCCACACCTTTTCATAATTGTTTTTAAACAGGTCAATATTTTTCATGGTTAATTCAATTCCAAGATATTTAGTCTTTGTAACTACATCACATTGGATTTTCTCTTGAAGTTCTATTTGTCTTTGCTTCGTCATGTTTTTACACATCACCTTAGTTTTGTTTTTATTAACGTAAAAACCCGCAACTGAGCCAAATTCTTCAATTTTCTCCATCAGATGTGGTATTTTCTCAATAGGATCCTGAATCATAAACATCACATCATCTGCAAATGCCCTATATTTGTATACGAATCCTTTCACTGAAAGTCCTTCAATACTATTATCTTTTCTTATTGCTGTCAATAATATTTCCAACATCCAAATAAACAGCAACGGGGACAACGGGCAGCCTTGATGTGTTCCCTTTTGAACTTGGAAAAAATCCGTCCTTTCTTTGTTTATATTCAAAGCCGCTTTTTGTTCTGAATATATTGCCACAATCATGTTTAAGAAGAACTGTCCAATGTCCAATTTTTCAATAACTTGCAACATAAACTCCCAATTTAAGTTGTCAAAAGCTTTTTCCGCATCTAGGAAGAGGAATCCAACTTCTTTTTCTGGATGCTTGTCATAGTATTCAATTGCGTCTATCACCACTCTTAAATTGTCTCTGATTTGTCTATTTGGTAAAAATCCAGCTTGTTCTTCTGCTATAGTATCTTTCAGATATTTTTTCAATCTCTCCGAAATTATTTTTGCAAATAATTTGTAATCATTATTTAATAGCGATATTGGTCTATAATTCTTTACTTGAGTCAAATCCAAACCTTCTTTAGGTATCAATGAAATATTTGCTTCTTTCCATGAATCTGGGATCCGTTTAGTCTTTCTTATCTCATTCGACAGAAGTACTAAAATGGGGGTTAGCTCCTCTTTAAATTTCTTGTAGAACTTTGCTGTAAAGCCATCTGGTCCTGGAGCTTTGCCCAACTTTGCATCTTCTATCGCCATTGTCACTTCTTCTTTCGTTACTAAACCATTTAATGATTCCTTAATTTGTTTTCCCAGCTCTGGAACTTCAATAGTCTCCAAATATTTCTTAATTCTCTGTTGATCAATTCCTTTCTTTTTGAATAATTTGGCGTAATATTTGAAGAAAGCTCTTTTTATACCATTCAAATTCATAACATCCTTTCCATCTTCAATAATCTTAGATATAAAATTCCTTTCTTTTCTATTTTTCAATTGCCACGCTAAAAACTTTCCTGGTTTGTTTGCTCCCTCAAATGCTTTTTGCTGTAATTTCTTCAGATTCCAATATAATTCCCTGTTTAATAAAACATTCAGCTGATCTTGCAGAAAGTGGATCTCCTTAATAATCTTTTTCTTCCCTGGTCTTTTCTTTAATTCCTTTTCTTTTTGTCGAATTTTTTCATAAAGGTCTTTCTGTTGTTGGATCTTTTGCTTTTTGTCCTTGGAGTTCAGAGAGATAAGCGTACCTCTCATTACCGCTTTGTACGCATCCCATACAACTTGTATATCCGTACCTTTATTTAAATTCAATTCAAAAAAACTTTTCGTTTCTTTTTTTAAAGTTTCATTAATTAGTTTTTGATCCAATAAGTCTTCATTAATTCTCCAATATAGTTGTTTAGTTTTTTCTTTAGATATCCAGAGTAAGGGATTATGATCAGAATTAGTTTTCGGTAAAATTTGTATTTTATAAGTTTTTTGCACCATCTCCTCTGACATCCAAATCATGTCAATTCGGGAAAAGGAATTATGTCTATTAGAATAAAACATGTAGTCCTTAGTCTTGGGATTCCACTTCCTCCAAACGTCTTCCAGTTTCTCTTGCTTCGTCAATTGAAAAAAAATTTTTGGTAACTTTCCAATTGTCTCTCCACTTGCTTTGGATTTTCTGTCCAATATGTTATTCACTGTACCATTAAAGTCTCCAGCTAGGACTATTTGATCATAATTTAAACAGTCCAACTCTTTAGTCAAGTCATTGAAGAAAGTCTCTTTTGCACCATTGGGTGCATATATATTTACGAGCAATGTCTTTTTTCTGTTCATCAATATTTCCACGCCAACATATCTTCCTTCTTTATCTGAGAAGATTTTTTTAGGGTCCAATTCTTTTGAAACATAAATCACTGTTCCTTTTTTCTTATTAGTTGCTGAGGAATGAAATTCTTCTCCCAATTTTTTATTAATCAAGTATTTATTATCTTGTTTTCTGATATGTGTTTCTTGTAAACAAATTATGTTACATTTTTGTTTCTCCAGCCAATGATTCACTAATCTTTTACTTGGTGAATTTAGTCCGTTTACATTCCAAGATAAAAATTTGTAATCCATAATTGTGTTGAATTAAATATCTTTAAAATCATCAAAATTGTTCTCTTTAAATCTGTATAAGTCTCCTTCAGATTTAAGAGTAGATCTCACCGAATTGTACACAAATGAAAGTCCATATGGAATCTCCCATCTGAACCTGATGTTCATTTCTTTTAGTCTGTCTGTCAATTTCTTGAACTTCTTTCTATCTTGTAAAATCGATCTCGGAATTTCTCTCAGAATTATTTTTTTTTTCCATTAATTTCCAACGGTTGTGTGAATTGTTTCTTGAAAACATCTTCCTTCATTTTTGTTGTCACAAATTGAACAATCACATCTCTGGGTAATTGCTTTCTCTTGGCATAAGCTGAGTTTACCCTGTAAATCAAGTCAAAGTCTGGATCCAAATCTCCAACATCTTCCCCTACATAAGTTGTCAATGTATTGATTACTAGAGCTCGTAGATCCTGATCTTCCTCCTCTTCTATCCCTCTCAATCTCAAATAATTCTGAGTAGCTCTATATTCCATCATAGACTCCAGTCTTGTATTTTCTAACAGGGATTTTTTAACCTTCTGTTCCATTTCTTCAGATTTTGTCACCAGACTTTTGACCTCTTTCTTAACTTCTTCTGTATCTTTTTTAATCCCTGACACTTCTGTTAGTACCAGTTCTTTCAGTTCTTCCATATTTTTTTCCTGTACTTGGACTTGCACTTGTTGAATTTGCTCCAGTTGTATTTGCAGCTGTTGTTGCAATTGTTGTTGCAGCTGTGATTCTATTTGTTTTCCAAGATTCTGCACCACTTCGGTCATCCGTTTTTCCATCGCTTCCATAGCTGCTTGCCACTCTTTTTTTCCTTCGCAGTCATTCTTGGACTAGGTGATGAAGCAGCTCTAGGTCTTGACCTCAAATCCGTCTTGGAAGCGACTTCAGTACTAATCAATCTTTATATTAGCAATCTTCAAGCCAAATCGCCACCTTTATAACTTGTATCAGCGCTTTTTCAGCTTAAAAATAACTTTTTAAAATTTAGTCCTCCTCAAAATGTCGGGCGCAATTTCTCTATGATTTTCCGGCTAGAGTAGGCTCCTTCCAAACTTCCTGTTTATCTGTCCGTCTCTGTAATCCAACTTCCAGTAAAGGTGGTGTCACACAATCAAACGTCCGTCTGTTTCCGGCACAGCAACCTCTAAAACGTCCACTCTAGCCTACTTCCTGTATCATAGAGTCACAGTTAGTTTCGTTTCTGCTACGTAAGGTTTAGACTTGATTAACCACAGGAATGCAAAACAAAGTCACTTTTCAGCCGTTTTCTCTAAAGGAAAGTTTTCGTTTTACTTTTAAATCAAGCGGAATAGTTCATTAAAGGTTTCTACACTTATCCGTACGTTTCAATTTCACGTTCTTCTTTAAACCGGTAAGCGCTTATTAGTTTGTTACCTTGCTTGTAATCTCGGGGTTTCGCGGTGCTTCTTCTGTAATCGATGTTAAACTTGATGTTAAAGAGATCGGTAGATGACGAATTTATGCTGAATTCTCAGCCCAGCTGGTATCTGTAGTGCTGATTTGCAACTGCCCTCTTCACGGAAGGAGATCAAAGTGTAAACAAGCTTCCTCCGAAGCTTATCCACACCGATCTCAACTCCCCCTCAGGCTTGGCTGCTTGCTTGCCACCCCCCGCCTGGGGAGTGCTGCGCTGGGCCAGGTAGAGCCCAGACTGTCGTCAGATACCGCAGTACACTCTGCACAACTCGCAAAGTGTGTCAATTCGCCATTTTACTCCGACCGGAAGCCTCGTCCACCCACTATTCCAGTGTGTTCCGATCTTGTTGAATTCTATCTCTGTCTTCCAAGGTGTTCACTACTCCTCCCAATTTGGTGTCATCGGCAAATTTAATGAATACCCCCTCCACCTCCTCATCCAGTTTGTTTATAAAAATATTGGAAAGCACCAGGCCCAGAACCAAGCCCTCTGGCACCCCACTGAACCTCCCTCAGATGAAATATGACTAAGATCCCATATTGCATGAAGCACTGGAAGTGAATGCACAAAAAGCTTGCTCTGAAATTAATGAGCAACAGACCTATAGTCTTAGAAGGGACAACAAATCTGTCAGAATCAGACAGCAAGCAAGTAGCAGATCATCTGAGGAGCCAGAGATCCCCAAGAGACTAATGCTGAATCCTGCCATGAAACAGACTCTGGGGAACGTTAAGGGTCTCTGGGGGCAGAAGCACATTGAAGTTCCACTGCTATATCAAGGTCTCAGTGAATTACTCTTAGCACTCTACAATTAAGAAGGATACATATACACATCTATCTCCAATTTTTGACATTTATTTGCTTCACTGTTTCCCCCCAGAATTAAATCCAAGTACTGACCCTGCTTAGCTTCCAAGATCTGAAGAGATTGGGCTATATGACACCTTCCCTCCCTGATAATGGAATAGCTCAGGCAAATTGCATGTGCTAATATAGAAACACAAAACCCTTCTCAAAGCTAGGGAGACAACATAACGACTGGCAGATATTGGAAAGGCAGACTACGAAAAAAATGCCACTCAGGATGATCCTGTTCTTGTAACATCCTTATTTTAGATCTGTTTCTTGATTCTGAACCACATCTTCCTTGGTTCTTGGGAGATCAGAACCAGACAGTGAAGTAACAGAATAACTGACAGGTCATCTTCCACCGGCTTCCAGATGCCAAAAATTACTTAGATTTGGAGCATTTCTGATATTTAGATTTGGAGCATTTCTGATATTTAGATTTGGAGCATTTCTGATATTTATCAATGGGCATTGTTCAAGCCAAATCTTGGGTCGAATCCCAGTAAAGATTTCTGGTTTTGTAAGAGAACAGAACACACAAAGTCATGGCAAATAGGCCTTGCACTAAGTCAGTTTGCCGGTATGCCACCTCATTCTTCTGACTATGCAAGATGCTGTGCACGGTATAGCTCATCAAGCCACCCCCACCCCAATAATATCTTCTTCAATGAAAATATATCACACATCCAAATTTGAGGTGCCTCAAATAGCCTCTTGCCTTTTGGTTTTTGTACGCAGCAATGCTGACCTGAAATGGAAAAAAAGTGCTTGAACTCAATGTCTTGTGCAAACGGAACTGCATCAAATCAAACTTCTCTTCTGCTATTTTTTGGCAGGAGTCTGACCTTTGATCTGCCAATTATCAGCTGCACATCCAGTTTGGTGTAGTGGTTAAATGCGCGGGCTCTAATCTGGGTTTGATTCCCCACTCCTCTGCTTGCACCTGCTGATGTGACCTTGAGTCAGTCACAAGCTCTGGCACAGCTGTTCTCGGAAAAGAACAGTTTCTGTCAGAAGTTCTCTCAGCCCCACCCACCTCACAGGGTGCCTGTTGTGGGGAGGGGAAGGGAAAGGAGTTTGTAAGCTGCTCTGAGATGCCTTTGGGCAGTGAAGGGCGGGGTATAAAACCAATCTCTTCTCTTCTTCTTCTCTTCTCGAAACTAGATGTTGCTTTGGATGGTTATATGGGCACCTGCACAAGGACATCTGGATTTCACAAACCAGGATCTTAAAAGACGGGGGAGGTATTTCTTTAATGTGGGAAAATTCAATGGTGGAAGTTAATTCCAGCGCCAGCATTGCACACACACCGTGGCAAAGGGTAGCACTGGAGAGGAAACAAACCACATAAGCCAGCCTGATCTCATGATGACCTCTCTGGATGAACCAGGACTGAAGAGGAGTAGAATTAACCACAAGGAAAAAGGAAGCACATTGGTCCTGTAATGTAAGACCTCGGTGCCCTTCAAGGAATGGGCCTTGCTCAGGACTGAGAGCAGCATGGAAATTCAGGGCGGAGAACAAGCATGATGTGATTAGAGAGTGTTGGGCTAGGATCCAGGAGACCTAAGTTTTTATTAAGAAATGAGGGCGGCGGGAGCTACCTGTCCTCATTTCCAAAATCAGACCTCTGGAAAGTAAATGTTCCCATCTTCCTTCATAAATGCTCCCACACAAACATGCACATATGTGAAAAGCAGGATAAAAAAAAAACCACAGAGGCACTTTAAGTAGATGCTGGGAAACATTTATTCAAGGGAAAATACTGCAAAGCTGAGAAGGAACAAATGAGAAGAGCACTGAGTCGCAAGTATATCTGAGCCGCTGTTATTCAGGTTACACCTTATGGAGGTTTGCTTGTGGAAGGCATCTGTTCTCACCGAGACCTAATGCGACAGAAAAGAACAAGTCAGTAGAGACTCAGACTTCAGTGAAATCCCTTCAGTGCGCCCGCCCTTTACACTGGACAGAGGAACCTGGTATTTTTGGCCACTGTGTGACAGAGTGTTGGACTGGATGGGCCATTGGCCTGATCCAACATTGGCTTCTCTTATGTTCTTATGTTTTCATGAACGGAGTGTTGCCAGTATTCTGAGCCAGCTGCAAAGGCAGGTCCTCCCTTAGCCCCAAGTCATTCCCTTTCTGCCACTTAAGCCTAGCGAACAGGCATCTGTATCGGCAACGTCCTGTCTGCAGGATTCTCCTTCACTTTGACCTCATAGCCGAAGTGCTGCTAGGTTGATTCCAACAACAGTGTCATGTAGCCTCCGGCAATCAGTTCTGTCTGGTGTTGATTCAGTCGCCCACTTAGAGCCGACTGGCTCGCAACCCCGTGGACTAGATTAAGCCAGACCCTCCTGTCTTCCACAATCCAGAGGTGTCATTAACTTCTGGCTATCAGCTCTATACAGTGCCAAAGTGGATTAATGCTTGTCTCAATATTAGCCCACCCACTCACATTCCAGGACTGCCCGTGATTCAGTAGCCCTGGCCTTCCTGATGGGAGAGGAGAAAAGAGGGTTCTGTCAGAGGCAGTGCCACTGTGAGGCAAGACGAGGCAACTTTTTCTGGAACCTGAGGGCATCCAATGAGCTGATGGGCAGTAGATTCAGGATGGATAAAAGGAAATACTTATTTACACAGAGTGATTAAAACGTGGCATTTGTTGCCAGAGGATGGAGTGATGGCCACAGGAATAAACAGCTTTAAAAAGGGAGTAGATAGATTCATGGGGGATAAGTCTATCAATGGCTACTAGCTGTGGTAACTGAGGAGAAACTCCAGATTCAGAGGCACTAAATCTTTCAATCCCAGAGCCAGGAGGCAACATCAGGGGAAGGCCTCAGCCTCTATGCCCTGTTGTTGGCTGCCCAGAGGAACCGGTTGACCACTGTGTGAGATGGGATGCTGGACTAGATGGGATGCTGGACCACTGGTCTTATCCAGCAGGGCTCCTCTTATGTTCTTAACCATCTCAGGGAGTGAAACCAAGTTGCCAAGAGGTGCAGGAAGCACCGGGGGGGGGGGCACATTGCAGATTGCCTGGGACTGTGAAAAGGAGAGGTCGCCATGGAGGAATGCCCTGTCTACATTTCATGGGCTGAGGAGGAAAAAAATCCTTTATGGAACCAGAAGAGTGAATTTCTTTGATATGGCAAAAAAAGAAAAGACTTCAAAATTTAGTGTGCTGTCCCTGAGCCACAGGCTTCCAAGATAGCAAACAATAAGGCCTCAAAATCAACCTGTCTGTAATATTAAATAACCAAACAGTAGGTGAAAAGAACACCTAAAACCAGTGAAACAGTAAAAACACGCTAGCCAGCATGGTGTAGTGGCTAAGAGCAGTGGACTCTAATCTGAGGAACCGGGTTTGATTCCACACTCCTCCTCCACATGCAGCCAGCTGGGTGACCTTGGGACAATCACAGTTCTTTCAGAACTCTCTCAGCTCCACCTGCTTCACAAGGTGCCTGTTGTGGAGAGAGGAAGGGAAAGGCAATTGTAAGCCTCTTTGAGACTCCTCAGTGTAGAGAAAAGTGAGGCATAAAAGCCTTCTTGTCTTCTTCTTCTATCCAGGAGGGGAAGGTAGTTATCCAAAACAATCAATCAGACCAACACTTGGCTGAAGAAATGTCTTTTAAACTTGGCAAATGGGGTTCAATGTGGCCAAGTGCAAAGTGATGCATATTGGAGCCAAAAATCCTAAATATAAATACACGTTGATGGGGTCTGAACTGGCAGAGACAGACTAAGAGAGAGATCTTGGAGTTGTAGTAGAATAACTCAATGAAAATGTTTAGATAGTGTGTAACTGCAATAAAGAAGGCCAACGCTATGCTGGGGATTATTAGGAAGGGAATTGAAAACAAATTCAGCCAGTATCATAATGCCCCTGTATAAATCATTGCTGTGACCTCATTTGGAATACTGTGTACAGTTCTGGTCGCCACATCTCAAAAAGGATATTATAGCATTGGGAAAAGTGCAGAGAAGGGCAACTAGAATGATAAAAGAGTTGGAACACCTTCCCTATGAAGAAAGGTTAAAACACTTGGGGCTCTTTAGCTTGGAGAAATGACGGCTGAGGGGTGACATGATCGAGGTTTATAAGATTATAAATGGGATCGAGCAGGTTGAGAAAAAAGTACTTTTCTCCCTTTCTCACAATACAAGAACTCGTGGGCACTCCATGAAATTACAGAGCAGTCAGGTTAGAACAGATAAAAGGAAATACTTCTTCATCCAAAGAATGATTAACATATGGAATTCACTGCCACTGGAGGTGGTGGCAGCTACAAGCATGGACAGTTTCAAGAGGGAATTAGATAAACATATGGCGCAGAAGTCCATCAGTGGCTATTAGCCACAGGGTATAGATGGGAACTCTCAGTCTGGGGCAGGTGATGCACTCTATTCTTGGTGCTGGAGGGGGCAGCAGTGGGAGGGCTTCTAGTGTCCTGGCCCCATTGCTGGACCTCCTGATGGCACCTGGTATATTTTGGCCGCTGTGTGACAGAGTGTTGGACTAGATGGGCCATTGGCCTGATTCAACATTGGCTTCTCTTATGTTCTTATGTTGTCTCTGAATGTGAGATGATCAGGGAAGAGGTGGTAGGAGTATTCCCAAAGCAAGGAGCCAATACAGAAAAAGGCCTTGTCTCTTGCAACTGCTAGGGATGTAAGTATGCAGAAAGGCCTTGGCTGATTGACCACGTGAGATCTTGGGCAGGCATATTAAGAGAGTGTGCTCTGTTGACTTATTATACTACAATGCTGGCTTATTTGGACTACCATGTTTGCAGTGCGGGTCCAAGTGCCACCTTCCTAAAGCACAGTTTATATAGCTAGGGTTGTCAACCTCCAGGTGGAGGCTGGAGGTCTCCCTGGGATTACAACTGATCTCCAGACAACACAGAGATCAGTTCACCTGGAGAAAATGGCCGCTTTGGAAGGTGGAGTCTATTGGTATTATACCCCAAACCCTGCCAGGCTCCACCCCCTAAAATCTCCAGGTATTTCCCAACCTGGAGCTGGCAATATATAGAAAATATTCATAATACATCAGCCTGTTCCATTGTTGACAATCATCACTTACCGGTAGAAAGACGAAGGCCTAGGCCACTCTGCCAAAGTCATACAGGAAGTGATGTCATCATGCGATTGATTTCTAGGCAATGCTCTGGTATTTGGGCAAAAATTCTATGGTGGAAGCTGGTTTTACCATAGAGTTTTTGCCCAAATGCCACAGCATCACCCAGAAGTTGCTGGTATGATGATGCAGCTTCCTGTGCAATGCCAGCAATGTGGCCTAGGCATTTCTTTTTCTCCTGGTAAGTCCCGCCCCCATCTCCCTGTAGTTGCCAGGAGGGACCTGCCCTTGAGGAACAGTCACATGGGATATGAAACTCAATCCACCCACGTGTACCACACTACTGAATCTCTTAGTTTTTCCCCAGACAAATATATAGAAACTTGCTTAGTCCTTTCTTTGAAGGCCACATTAAATGGCAACCTCAGGCAGTCTCCTTTGCCTTGCCTAAAGGTAGGGGTGTCTCCAGCCACAATGGTGGCCAAATTATATCCTATCATTTTTACCACTGAGATTCAGCAGACACCTACCAGACAGCAAATCAAGTTAGTAGAGGCTGGTGTCTATCATGCAGTTGAATTAGTTCCAGTTGTCGTGGCAGCTGTTGTAGTTGTCGTGGCAGCTGTTGTAGTTGTAGTGGCAGCTGTTGTAGTACTTGTAGTTGTTGTAGCAGCTGTAGTAGTTGTTCCTGGTCCAGGTGCAGTAGCCGGTCCTGGTAGAACATAGACATATATATAAGGCGACCCAGGTTGCCTAAAATATCCAGTAGACCCTGCAGGTATTGCCGGATATCGGAATGGATAATATGCACTTGGAGGATATCTATACGGTGGCCCTGGACGTCGTGAAGGTGGTCGATGGTATCGTCCAAAATGCCTTCTTTCCTTGCTATGGCTGCCACTGCTGCTAGCCTGGGAGGAAAGAAGAAGCAGGGAAGGAAACATAAAAATGGTGCTGTTTTTAAACTCCACACTCAGTAACTGATTTGCATAATAATCTGTGTAATTGGCTTGATGCAGTGAGGGAAAAGTTGATCTTTGAAAAACTAGATGGCCACCACTGCTGCTATTAATGGTCCATTTATAAATCATTGTTAGAATATTGTATTTATTGGATTATCAGTATTTGCTGTATCTGGAACAATTGTGCAGCATTGTACCTTGTACCTGCCTAAATAAAGAAAAAAAAATCATAACACTTTATGCTTTCTATGATCGTCTTCAAGCTTTAGATATAAAGGGCTGCTTCATCCCGATTCAGAGCACTGACCTATACTGTCGATTCCAGGTCTGTACAACATGCTCCCTACAGCCCACCAGTCCTGTATGGCCTCCCATTCAATGTTTAATACTCTCCCAGATGCTTAATCCAGGGATGAGGCACCATAGACCTTAGATTGGTACCTGGACATGGGGGATGTATGCAAGCAAAGCAAAACTTAATCAAGACAAAACAGTTGTACTATTGGTCACAGGTAAAACCAGTAAGCTTACAGTCTGATCTAAATGGAGTTTCACCCTTCCTGAGAGTGCACCTGCATAATTTCAGGGTGTTTCTGGATCCCTCCCTGCTGGTAACCTGCTGCAAAGAAGACTTTTCCCACTTTAATTTGCTTTGCCAACTGTGATGCCAGATCTAGGCTCAGTTAACCATAGGCTAGTAACATCCAGGTTGGACTACATACATAAGAAACCAACAACAATCTACAGTATATATACATACAAATACGGTTATTAAGTTCGACTCATACTTGTATGAAGGTGGGATAAAATTTAATAAAATTAAAAAATAAATATCTTAGAACAAAACACTCTACAGCGAAAAATAACAATCTCTGTCAGAACTGCTCTGTATAGGATATTTCCTGAGGAAGAATTTCATTTGAAATGAAATAAATAAAATAATAAAATAAATGTTGAAAACAATCAGGAAACAATGTTGAATAGGATTTTTCTTATGATTCATTGGAACCGTATTTTGTCTAATTGTGAATTGTATATATTTCAAACAGATATTATTCATTGCATAAAAAAGAATAGAATTCTCTTTATGACTTATTGAAACTGTATTTTGTATGCACTTCAAATAGACATTATTCATTGCATTTACAAGTTGTTTGTTGATACTTCAGAGTCTGATGTTCACCGTTGTTTTTTGATTCTGTCTGCAACATTAGACCGTGTTTATCATTATTGTTTGTTGTTTATTATGACCAAATATATCATACTGCCATTGATCTGATGATAGCTTAGATGCATGTATATATCAGGACCTGCAATGTTCCCTCTAGCGGAGTTTCGATTACTGGTACTGCATTATGTGAGCAGGCAATTTGGCTGCATGATCAGTCTGCTTTGAGCGATGACAAAGTGTGAGCAGAGGCTACTGTGATGCTCATACTCACAGAGGGACCTCGTGATCTATTTAGACAGATCTGGAAAGTTTCACTGGACATTTTTTCTCTCCTTTTTCTATCTATTGTTTGTACTGTTCTGACAGAGATTGTTGTTGTTTTTTATTGTAGAATGTTTTGTACTGAGATATATAAATGTATGCAAGTATAACTTGAACTTAACATCTGGACTATGGTAATGCCTTCTACAAGGGTTTGGAAATCAGCTGGTGCAGAATGTAACAGCCAGAACACTAACAGGGACTCACTCCAAAGATCATATCTCCCCATTTTGAGGTTGATTGCTTTGCCTACCTGTTTCCATGGACAAGTCTTGGTGCTGACCTTAAAAACCCTAAAGGGGATTGGGTCATGATATCTCAGGGTTCACCATATCAGCCTGCCAGTAGCTTAGATTTGCTGGTATTGCTTTTCTCTGTTTGTGTGCCTTAAGTGAAACAGAGTTAGCAGGCATGCAGAAGAGGGCCTTTTCAGTGGTGGTCCCCCAGGCTATGGGATTCTGTGACCCAGGAGACCATGTCATGGCGAGGGTTGTCAGCTGGAGATTTAGGGGCAGAGCCTGTGGAGGACAGAGTTTGGGGTGGGGAGGGACCTAGTCTAATGAACGTAGAGGCTACAGATAAATTATCCAGATATTCCCAGAAGTGTGGTGTGTCCTTCACATCTGTTCAATAGAGGCAATGCCTCTAGATCCTAATTTTGTCTTTGCTGTACGGCATCCGATGGAAGTTTGAGACTGTATATGTTTGTGTGTCTGTGTTTATAAAACTTATATTGTTCTTCAACAAAAATGGGAATGAATGACCGTGACGTCACTGGCGTAGGTCTGCCATGAATCCCTTACACGGACTATCTTTTTGCCCAAGTGCCCATTCCTGATATGGGGCCATTAATATTGGCCTACCCTACACAGGAGGAGCTGCGGTGGCTCAAGTGGTTAAGACGCTGAACTGCAGGCTCTGGAAGGTCAGTAGTTCAGCAGTTCAAGACCCAGGTGCCGCAAGACGGAGTGAGCTCCCGTCTCTAGTTCCAGCTCCTGCCAACCTAGCAGTTCGAAAGCAAGAAATTGCAAGTAGATAAATAGGTACCACTTCGGTGGGAAGGTAACAGCGTTCTGTGCACCTTGGTGTTTAGTCATGCTGGCCACATGACCACGGAAACGTCTTTGGACAGTGCTGGCTCTTCGGCTTTGAAACGGAGATGAGCACCGCAACCCTAGAGTCGGATTCGACTGGCTTTCGAGCAAGGGAACCTTTACCTTTACTTACCCTACACAGCTGTTGTAAAATAAATGAGATAATTCATGCAAAGTGTTCTGAACACTGCAAAGCAGGATACAAATCCTAAGAATGTATGTTATTGTCGTACCATTTAGAAATGCTTGGACATTGAATAGAAATCTCAGGTGCCTACCTGAAAGGTAACAACGAGGGCCAAAATGCAGGCAAGCACAAGTAGAGTCTTCATTCTGCTTGAGAAATCTCTGGAAACAGCAAGCAAAAACGATCTCTTATCACAATGGGATAGCTTTTAATCTTTACCCAAATTGAGCTAATTATTGGAATTTGCATATAAATGTACACACATGCATGAACATTCTCTGCCAACAAAAAATGGAACTGCATTTGAGTGCATTCATACATTGGGTTGGATCCAACCAGCTTTGGATCCCCTTGACCACTCAAAGGCTATGCTGGCAATCATGGACCCCTGCATGTAGGAAAGCCATGTGCGATGGGGGCTGAAGCAAGAAGGTTCAATGAAAAGTTGCCTGGATCATAGACTCACAGAGCTGGAAGGGGTCATACAGGCCAGCTAGTCCAAACCCCTGCTCAGCGCAGGATCAGCCTAGAACATCCCTGACAGGTGTTCGTCCAGCCACTGCTTGAAGACTGCCAGTGAGGGGGAGCTCACCACCTCCCTAGGCAGCCGATTCCACTGCTGTGCTACCCTTACTGTAATTTTCCCTCCCCCAACCCTAACCTGGTGCCTTTCCACCTGTAGTTTAAACTTTAAAATGGGAACAGCCTCCAGGCAGATAAATAGGAAGGATTAGAGGACAGCTTGGATATATGATCTGGGTCAGAGTTTATGATCAGATCTGGGAGTTTTGCGATATCTGACAGATCTTTGTCCCTCGGAGGTTGGGTGGTATAATTCAAAATATCGATACATTTACTCAACAGTACGAGCATAGTAACAGTTTAGGGACAAAATGGGTGAGACGCAAAGTCCTCCATTTATTCTTACACTGTTTGAAGAGGGGACCTGGCTCAGGAGATAATGCTATGTTTTGCAAACAGAAGGTTCCCAGTTCAGCCTCTGACAGCATCTCCAGCTAAAAGCATTACTTGGACAATGGAACATTATTGCCCTTCAGAATAGACAATACATGACAATAGATTAGTCTTGCTTGGAATATATGGGCTTTATGCAGACATATTATCTAGAGAATTATAAAAGTAGGTTCTCCAAATAGGGCTTATGTTACCGTAGAAGATAAATGGTTCCTTTATCCACACCATGAACTCAAATGTGAACTTGTGGATCTCCTTACATTAATATGTAATCTTTCTTTAAAACCTGCCTCCATTCCTGAGGACTGGAAGGTAGCTAATGGCACTCCCATCTTTAAAAAGGGCTCCAGGGGAGATCTGGGAAATTACAGGCCAGTCAGTCTGACTTCGATACCGGGTAAATTGGTGGAAAGATAAAAGGAAAATCTTAACATTAAACTCTGGGGGAAAGTGAGGGTCCATAAACATCTGTTCCAAAGAGCACACCTGATCATGCGTATTAGCTAAAAAAAAGGTTGCATCTGAAGAAGTGAGATCTTGTTCACAAAAGCTTGTGTTGGAATGGGATTTCGTTAGCCTTTAAGGTGCCACAATACTTCAATAAGTTTATGTTAGTAAAACCAGATGACAGTTGAATTTGCATTAGAACAGAAATGATATACATGTCCATGTAAATATTCTCCCTTACCTTCTTTTTCACAATGCAGTTTTCAGTTCTCCTGAGTGAATACTGAGAGCTGAATTAACATCAGCTATATATGCTAAAAAGACTTCCTGGTATTAGGTAGAAAATACCACTGAAATTGCCCGGGATTAGAATATTTTTGTCCTAATCTTTTCTAAGCACATACACAATAGACCTCCATTATCACTTATTTTGAAATGCTTGGGTGACGGCAAATTGTTGTGTTGCCAATAGCCCAAAAACAACAGCAAGGATTGACCCAACCAGCATGGGGTGAGCCCAGGACCAAGAGGGATCCCTTTGCTCTAAAAGATATTCCTCAGCACGGCTATTCTTGGGGGAGAGAGGGAATCTTCTGAGATAGAGAAGAATCCCATCAAGGCTTTCTGCATGTTCATCGAACACTTAATCATGGCTATCACTGAATGCCCCTAATCTTATCCTTCTTGTCCACTTTCTAACAAAGCCTGTCCAATCTCACTTTGACAACTGATGTCCCCCCATCATGGTATTTGACATTTTAACACTGATCTACAGAAATGGAGATTGGAAGCAGGAAGTTGTTTTCTCCTCTTGGAATCTGCAGTCTGAAGCGATTGCTTTGGTTACTTTCATGAGAAGTCTACTGTGTGCTTTTGCTGGAGTGGACAATGGCTGATTCTGCATTGGCTTTTCCTTCTGTTGTTTTATGAAACCCACGTTGGAACAGAAAGTCCCCTCTGCATTGCATGCTGGGTCATGTAGCTCTGCATTTTCAAGCGACAGGAAATATACTGTACAACAGTTTAGACCAGTGATCTCTAAATTGGTGCCTTCTTGCTTTCCTCTCAAAGCATCTCTTCCCCAATACAAAGAGCCATCCCTGGCTTTCTTCCACTTGAACAGAATGGGAGATGTTTCAAGAGCCATTATCTCTGAGTCTGCAGAGAGTGCCCATCTATAAACAGCTGCTTCCATAATAGGCTGGTTCTTGATTTGCAATCTCTTAGGCCGATTTCCCACAAGCGCTGCTCCACGCTCACCTTCTCTTTTGCCCCAATGGTACGTGTCAATTTCACACAAGCTGCTGTGGGCCGCATTTTGCCCTGCAGCTTTGTGTGATTTTTCCCATCTACTCAATCCTCAAAAAACAGGACTGAGTAGATGCAGGGGAAATCACGCAAAACTGCGAGGCAAAATGTGGCCACGCAGCAGCTTGTGTGAAACTGACACCTACCATCGGGGCAAAAGGGAAGGGTGAGCGTGGAGCAGTGCTTGTGGGAAATCAGCTTTATTAGTGTTTTAGTCAGCCTTGGACATGGATGAACGTTTCTTACCAGCTTGGTAACATATGCACATTTTGTGCCCTTTCTTTCTATCAAGGGTTAGCTGTTGGTAGGGGAGGCAGCAGGGTGTAGCCTGATCTTGTCATATATCCAAAGCAAAGAGGTTGGTGCTTGGATGGGAGACCCCCAATGAAGACTCTGCAGAGGAAGGCAATGACAAAGCCACCTCTGCTTCTCATGTGCCTTGCAAACCCCTTGCTGGGGTCACGATATATCATTTTTTTTTTAGAAAAAATGTCTTTTATTAAAAAGAAATTACCATGTCCA
This sequence comes from Gekko gecko, assembly GCA_029375565.1. Taxonomy (NCBI): domain Eukaryota; kingdom Metazoa; phylum Chordata; class Lepidosauria; order Squamata; family Gekkonidae; genus Gekko; species Gekko gecko. Next base: position 158,348,840 of record JAPDNY010000007.1, read on the forward strand.
TACAGAGAGGTCCAACATCAAACAATAGAAAACATGCATCCAAAGCCATCTTTCGACTGAGCCCAAGAGCACGAGGTTCCATTTCTTAAAACCTTAACCAGCTAAATTGTTGATCATCTATGGAAAGGACTCCTTTATTAGAAAGGAGAGTCAAAACTGGTGACCGTAGCTCCAAACGATCTACCTGAGTCATGATACCAGGAACTCCAAAAAAAGAACGGATTGTCTATTGTTCTGCTCATTAAAAACTGATCCCATAATTCAGCATAACATAAATTTAAAGAAGACCCTGATGCTGGGAAAGATTGAAGGTCAAAGAAGAAGGGGACGGCAAAGGATGAGATGGTTAGACAGTGTCATTGATGCAACAAACATGAAATTGAGCAAACTTCAGAGGACAGCGGAAGACAGGAGGGCCTGGCGTGATCTGGTCCATGGGGTCGCGAAGAGTCGGACTCGACTATACGACTGAACAACAACAACAACAAATTTAAAGAAGGGGGAGTCAGTTGGTTCCAGGCACTAGCTATAGTTAATCTAGCAGCCGCTAATAAATTAGATATCAATATTTTGTCTGTGTGTTGGTACATCCATTTATCCAATGATCAAGTAGCAAGAAATCGGGAGAGTAAAGGAGTTCTATAGACATTATGTCATAGATTTGGGAATGAACTTGTTTCCAAAATTTTTTGTAATTGGACATTCCCACCATAAGCGGTATGCTGTTCCTATGTTCCTGCATTTCTTCCAATAGTAAGGGTCATAGGTCTTTGATATTAAATGTAGTTTATGTGGGGTAATGGGTCACGATAAATCAGTTGCAACTTGTTGGCACTTCCATACATACATACATGTTAAGGAAGAATGGTTGGAACAAGGGGGGGAAGTAGAGTGTAGAATAAAACCCTAACCCTTTCAGTTGTGATACACTGCAGTTCTTTAGTGATGAAGGAAGGCACTTTGGACACATTTGGAGGCAATTTCCTTGATTATTGCTTCACATATTCCAGACTCCAGCAAAGATACAAACTGAGATAGTCAGCTAGCTTTTCAGTTCCATGGAGCTCTTACTCAGACTGCATACAGAACAAAAGAAGTCAATGAGCAATGCTCTGACCTGGTGTAAGGTGACTCCTTGTGTCCAGATGGCCAACAATCCTGGTTTTTCCAGAGGAGAACATCTGTTAGCCAATCTCCAGGTCCAGAAACACCAATTGACTAGTATTTAGATGTTTATGAGAAACAACAGCTAAACATGTGGCATGCTGTCATTAATTGGTCTATTTATTCATGGGGGGAGTTACATAACTCTGTAGAATTTGCAATTACATTGAAAGGAAACTGTAGCTGATGGGCAGGAAAGATTTCCTCCCCCAGTATAGGTAGGAAGGGAAGGCAGCATGGTATAGCCCAATCTCATCAGATCTCAGAAGCTAAGCCAGGTCAATGTTTGGACAGGAGGCCACCAAGAAAGGCTCTGTAGAGGAAGGCAATAGAAAACCACCTTTGCTTCTCAGCTAGGGTTGCCAGGTTCCCCCTGGCCACCAGTGGAGGATGAGAGGGTAGGTTTTCTAGATACAGGTTGGGATCTTCCTGGAGATCTGACTGGGGAGGACAGGGACCCCAGTGGGGTCCAAAGCAGCCATTTTCTCCAGGACTGATCTCTTTATTTTGTAAGATAAGCTGTAATTCTGGGGGATTCCCAGGTCCAACCTGGCGGCTGGCATCCCTACTTCCCACTAGCCTTGAAAGTCCCTTGCTGGGTTGGCCATAATTTGATTGTAACTGGATGGCACTAATATACATAATATAGGAAGTGTTTCCAATTGTTTTAAGTGAAGAAAGGATAAGGATAGGAGCCTGCTAGTTCCTACTCCACCAGTCCCTTAAGGAAACGTTGCCTGCTTCCATGTTTAGTACTGAGCAAAGTACCAATTTAGATGTCCATGCACAGTTCACAATTTACATGTTCACACAATTTACATGTTGTGCATAGCTTTTGTGCTAGGGTTTCCAGACCCCCGATCCAGCCAGGGGATCCCCCAGTTTTTGGGGCTCCAATCTGCCACCAGCCAGTTGTCATGATGATGTCATCTGGATGTGACATCATTGCGGTGCCAATGTTGCAAGTGATGCTGTAGTTTTTGTGCAAACTTTATGGTTTTGAGGACAAAAAACCATAGATTTTTGCCCCAAAACTAGAGTGCCACCCTCCCCCAGCATCGGCAATAAGATAATGTCATCATGGTGCACATGTCAAAAGATCCTGACCAGCAGCTGGGAGCCTTCCGCTGAAGACAGGTAGGACCCAGAAACCCTATTCTGTGCTCAGGTTTTACTGAGGTGAAACAAAATAAGTGTTACACAATCCACTATACATTCCTTCAGTTGGCAAATATATTTGAGTCAGTCCTTTCTCAAAAGGATTACACGCACCCTGGTCCAAATCACCTTGATGACAAGCGCTGGCCTTCCCCATTTCTGCTCTCTTAGTACTCAGTTGGATACATATTTAGAAGCCAGTGTTGATTCACTGTGTCCCCGGGTCCTGCGTCTGTGGTGTTCTGTCCCACAGTATCAAGCCTTGTGTTCGTTTCCACCACAAAGGATTAAACACAGTTTCCTGAAAAGCTGCCTGAAAGCCATCACACCCTCCCATCCATTGTAGCTCACATCTGAGGTCAGGAAGAATTTTGAATTTTGCAGTCTGGAATTATAGGTATGTCTCCCTTCCTTGGTGGTTATTAGGGACTGCCCTGACTAGATTTTGAAGCTGGCCTTTAGTCATTTTGATATCTTGAACTCGATTCTTTATACCAGTGTTGTGAAATGGTTAGACTATTTGACTAGGGCAGGGGTCTCCAGTGTGGTTCCTCTGGGCACCATGGCACCCACTAAAACCTTTGCTGGCACCTGCCAAGTGTTCTTAGAAAAATGGCAGGGCCAGGTGGGACCTTTGCCCAGCAAGGCTTCTGGTTGGCCTTTGGAGATCTGTTTGGCTATGCAGATTTCTTAAAATGTTGCTTAGTTTGGCAGCATCTGCCACCACAGCAAAAGGATCTTTGCTGCATGATCAAAGGTAAGCTGTGGCCAACATTTTGTGGCTAGCTCCCACTCATGCATCAGCCATTCTGTGGCAGCCATTTTGAGGCTGTGCCCACCATGCTGTGTCAGAATCCCAAAGGTGCCCACAAGTTCAGAAACGCTGAGATCCCTGGGCTAGGGTCTAGGAGCCCAGGTTTAAATTTCCATTCTGCCATAAAGCTCACAGGGTAACCTTGGGCCAGTCATGTTCACTCAGCAAAACCTTCCTTTTAGGTTGTTAGAATAAAATGGAGGAGGAAAGACTGATGTTGTTAGCCACTTAGGGTTAGCAGTGCGGAGAAAAGCAGGGTATAAATATCTAAATACAATAAAAGGGAAACACTTGTTGAGTTAGGAAATCAATCAGTTCCATTGAATGGATTTGTTCTGTGCCCTGCAGCTTTTAATTGTGCCATTCAGGGCTGGTGTGAGCATCCCACAAAGTGGAGCAGCTGCCATGGCCCTGACCTTCCAGCAGGCCCCCCCCACCCATGAGGCTGCCCTGCTACCTGGCCCCACATGCTGCCCAGCCCCACAAGGGAAAGGGCATGCAGGTGATGTGTGTGGCTGGGAGCATGGCTGGTGGAAGAGCTCACAAGGGGAGGATGTGCAGTTGGGTGGTGGTGGAGGGCCACACAGGTGGGTGAGCAGGTGCATGGGAAGGGGTGTAACTGGGGTCTGGCCGTAAGGAGGGACCAGGACCCCCCCCAACCCTAGAATCAGCTCTGGCATTGTAAGATGCCTTGAGTACAAGGAAATGAGGCTGCATGTAAGTAAGCCAATACTGACAAATAAGCCCTTGTTCATTGACTGGAATATAGCACTGACATATAGGGTTGCCAGCCTCCAGGTGGGACCCGGAGATCTCCCACTTTTATAACTTATCTCCAGGTGATAGAGATCAACTCTCCTAAAGAAAATGGCTGTTCTGGAGGGTGGACTGGACTCTATGGTACTGTACTGTACCATCCTGAAGTCCTTCCCTCTTCAGGCTCCACCCCCCAAATCTCCAGGTATTTCCCCACCCAGAACTGGCTGCCCTACTGATAAGGTTTAAGCACTTCTCATGTGTAGTCATTCCTGAAGCACATTTCTTTTCCACTGCTTCAAGAAATCTGCTTGAGGCCACCTACAAGTAAAACATAGCGATAACACCAACAGATAAAATTACTCCAGCACTGACTATTAACACAGCATTAAAAATCTAGCCAGAGCCTATGAACAGGATGAAACACTTTAAAAGAGTCTCACAGAACCAGCTACAGCAGCCTGTGGCCCATTCCATGTCCAGAAATACCTGGAGATTTGAGGGTGGAGCCTTGGACAGTGAAGTTTAAGGAGGGAGAGGACCTTGGTAGGGTACAATGCCCTACAGTCCAGCTTTCAAAGCAGCCATTTTTTGTCCAGGAGAAGTGGAATAAATGTTTTAAATAAATAATAAATAAACAAGCAATTTATGTAGTCTGGTGATCAGTTGTATTCTGGGAGATCTCCAGCCCCCATCTGGAGGTTGGCGACTCTACTGTAAAACAATTTCGAAGATCAACCCCCAATTAAAAGCTTGGGTAAAATGGAATGTTTTCGCCTGGTGCCTAAAAGAGACTACAGGCAAGCCTCTAGGGGAAAGACATTCCAGAGGCAAAGCGCCACCACTGAAAAGCCTTGTCTCTGGTTTCCTTTTAATTTCTTTAAAAATATTATGGTATGGAGTCTCAAAACCTAGCAATGACCCAGGCCTCTGTGAGGGTGAAGAAGGGGAAGAAGAAGAAGAAGAAGAAGAAGAAGAAGAAGAAGAAGAAGAAGAAGAAGAAGAAGAAGAAGAAGAAGAAGAAGAAGAAGAAGAAGAAGAAGAGATTGGATTTATACCCACCCTTCACTCAGAGCCTCAGAGTGGCTTACAAACTCCTTTCCCTTCCCCTCCCCACAACAGACACCCTGTGAGGTAGGTGAGGCTGAGAGAGCTCTGACAGAAACTGCTGTTTCAAGAACAGCTCTGACACAACTGTGGCTTGTCCAAGGTCATCCAGCAGCTGCATGTGGAGCAGGGGGGAATCATACCCAATTCTCCCAGATTAGAGTCCGCGCACTTAACCACTACACCAAACTCGTAGGATTGCCAGTTCTGGATTGGGAAATACCTGGAGATTTGGGAGGTAGATCCTGGGGAGGGTGGGGTTTGGGGAAGGAAGCACCTCAGCAGGGTACAATGCCGTAGAGTCCACCTTTCAAAGCAATCATTTTCTCTGGGGGAATGGATCCTGGTCATCTGCAGGTCAACTATAATAGTCGATCCCCAGGTGCTACCTGGAGGCTGACAACCCTATATGGGAGGCCTGGTCAGATATACACATCAGAGTTAGAAAATGTCAACTATTTCTTAGTCAAGTCTACATTCTTTGAGTAAGCAGACATACTTGGTTCTGTCCTTTCTCAGATGGATTACACACAGCCCACTCCAAATCCCCCCAATGACAAATATGATGTTCTTACTACCCAAATACTTAATCTGATTTGTTTAGAAGCTAAAGGTGAATCACTGAATACTGTGGGCTTGGTACTATGTCACTATGTGTTTGCTGCACTAAAGAGGAGATAACCAAAAAATAAGGAAATAGAGGATAATTTTCACCGCAAGAGATTAGAAAATGTTACACCCTCGTGTAGCAGCAAGGTCAGGGTACAGTGGCCCTGCTTGAAAGCTGCAATCCAATTGCCACTTGAGGTATCTCATGTCACTGCTTCTGATATTTCTGTGAAAGGCAAGGTAAGGAGGAAATATTTGTTTTATCAGGAACCCATACCAGAAAAATGGACTGGTCCTGGTGAATGGGGATGGAAACCAGGGTGAATAAGAACATAACAGAAGCCATGTTGGATCAGGCCAATGGCCTATCCAATCCTACACTCTGTGTCACACTGTGGCCAAAACCCAGGTGTCCCTCAGGAGGTCCACCAGCAGGGCCAGAAGCCCTCCCACTTTTGCCCCCCAAACACCAAGAATACAAAGCATCACTGCCCCAGATGTAGTATTCCATCTATATGTTGTGGCTAATAGCCACTGATGGACCTCTGCTCCATATGTGCATGGAAACCAGGAGCAGACTGGGACATGAAGTTTGCCAGGGAAAAGGGCCCCTAGCCTGTCACAGCCCTTCCTCCCAAAGGAGAGAGTGAGGGGAGCCTGCCAGCAAGCCAGCACCCTCTTTTCCAGCCCCCCCCCCCAAGCTTGGGAGGGTTGGTAGTGTCCCTTTGTGGTGCTGTCTCTCCCGCCAACCATGTGGGCTTCAGACAGGCCAGACACTGCTCCATGGGGGCAAGCCAAGTGATGCCTTCCTTGCACAGGCCCTTCTCACCACTTGGTTGGTCCAGCACAGATGGGATGGCTAACAACCCACTGGGAGAAGTCCCAGTTGCCATAATGGCCAATGTACCCCTATGAAAACCAGTGAGCATCCGCAGCTGCTTCCAGGTTCTCTGAGAATCCACTGGATTCCATGCCTTAAATAGAGTCCTTCCAACTAAGCCTTTTGCTTCCAGTGGCAGCAGCTGGAGGAGGAATAGGTCCCATTTGTAGTGTGAAAGCTACAACAAGGACTCAAATATCTACGTAGAATGATAAAGTAGGAATGTTCCATTGGATTTAGAGACCTCCGGGCAGCAGGGGTTCTGTCTTCCACAGCATGGGCTAAAGGCTGACTACAGACCCCACAGAAGTAGGGATGTACACAGTAGGGTTGCCAACTCTGTGTTGGGGAATACTTGGAGATTAGGGGGGTGGAGCCAGGAGCATGCTGGATTTGGGGTGGGGAGGGACCTCAGCAGGGTATAATGCCATAGAGTCCACCCTCCAAAGCAGTCATTTGCTCCAGGGTAACTGCTCTTGATTGTCTGGAGATCAATAGTGGGAGATCCCCAGGTACCACCTGGAGGCTGGCAACCCTAGTACACAGTAACAGGAGGCTGGGTCTGGATTTCATTGCCATCTAGAGCTGAAGCTTCAGGGCAGACCTATCAGCTGCAGCAGCCCTGGGTTCTGGGGGCTCTAGGTTTGGGCGGGGGCAGGGGTCTGGCAGCGTGTGCCCTTGCTGATCTTCTCCCACAATGGTCCCTGGCTCATCTTCAGATGAGGAGTCTGTTCATAGGTCTGAGTCTGGCCCAGGAGGGTTCCTGACAACTGAAGTCCTAATTCAGGTTTTATTTTAGACTTGACATGGATTTCAAACCTCTGGGATCTAGTAGACCTACACACAAACCAGCCCCCTCCCATATGGATAATTTTGAAATTCATCATAGGGCTGCCATTCCCTCAGGGGGAGGTTGCCTGCTTTTAGGGCCCCCAATCCGCCGGCCCAGATCTGGCCAGCGGGGGAACCCTGACCCCAAAGTGCCTGGGACCAACGTGCCTGGGGCAATGACATCACCTAGAGGTGATGTCATCGTGCAGGGCATGTTGCGGGAAGAGGCTCTATCATTTGAGGAAAAACTCTATCATCTTTCCTCAAATGATAGAGGCCCCACCCATAATGTCCCTATGTGATGACATCACTTCCAGGTGATGTCATTGTGGTGCATGCACAAAGCTCACGAGGAGGAAAAAGACACACACACACCGCCACCTGGCAACCCTAGTTCATCAACACCTCTTACTGGCTTCTATGAGAGAATTTGGCCATTCCCTGACAGAGACAGTGTTAACAGGCATATTGTATAACTCATGCCCTGAAGAATTTTTTTGGCAATCGTGAACAGCCAAAAAATTAAGTGTCAGACTAATTTTTCAGCCTTCAGGGATATTTTAGCTTATTGCTTCCACAAAACCTAGTATCCTAAACTCTTCACGGTTTTTCATAATTTTATTCAAACAATGACAAAAGTGTTGTAGCATTCAAATAAATATGGGGTTGTCATCGCAACAAAAACCTAACCTAACTTCTCTCCAGTGTGTCATAATCTCATTACTGCTTTTAAAAGCTCAGTTTAATTGAATATCGGAGCCTGTGTAGAAAGCAACTGGCTGAGAAATGAATTAATTAACTGAACGGTGTGAAGTTAACATATAAATAAGCAATAACAAGAACTTCACGTGGATGCATTTTTATTTGACGTACTCATTGACAATCATACTCTTCTATGAAATGATAAATAAGATTTGTACTTCCACTGAGGATTGCTGAGAGACATAACAATGGAATCATTGCTGAAAGCACTAGGCACCGTGGTGAAATTTCTAGGTGCCATGGCAACCTGACAGCTGGGATTTGACAAGACCTAGCACAAATATTGGCAAATAATTTTTGTGACCTAAAACTGAATGTCATCATCTTCCTTCCCTGTCAAGTATAATACATTAAATTGTACTACGTTGTTGAACATTAAAGCTTTCTTTACCCAATAAATCTGAGTCCTCAAAAAGGATTACATTTCTAATATTTTCTTCGAGGCATATGCCCCAGGTAGGGATGGGCACAAACTGGGAAAATCAAGGCTCGTTTCAGTTTGTGGTTCATGAGACCACACAAACCATGAACCTTCCTGTTTACTGAACTGGTTCATTTCATGAGGTTCACGATGCAGTAGAATAGTCCTTCTGTGAGCTATAGACACCAGCTGTGCAGCAAGTCTTCAGCTCACTCTCCTCTACCCAGCCCTCCAAGTTTGGTGAGGATTGGATTTAGAGGGGCCAAGTTATGACCCACCAAAGCAGGTGCCTCCAGGAAAGTGCTCTCTGGGAAAATCACCACCAGAGGTTCAGGAGTGTGTCAAATTCCACACACTCCTGCAAGCTAGAGGCATTAAACTCACAGTGGACCTCCCCAGGATGCCCTTCTATCTGCCCTCCAAGTTTGGTGAGGATTGGCTTCAGGAGGGTGGAATAGCAGCTGCCCAAAGCAGGTGCCACAAACCGCCAAACCTTCAAAAACTACATGGAGGGTTGTGGGAGGTTCAACTTACAAACCTCAGCTCACAAACCAGGCAATTTTCATCACAAATTTAGGTTTGTGAGTTGGTTAGTGCCCATCCCTAGACTTCCAGGAGCTTTCAGAAGAAGGGAATGCTGCTAGTTGTCTCTAGATGGAGCTACATCATCTTTAGATTTGACTTGTAGTAGTTACTGCCAGGAGGAAAGGTGGTAGGGTGGCCAGCTTTGGGTTGGGAAATACTTGGAGATTTTGCAGGTGGAGCCTGAGGGTAAGGTTTGCGGAGTGGAGGGACTTCAGTGCGATATAATGCTATAGAGTCTACCTTCCAAAGCAGCTGTTGTCTCCAGGTGAGCTGATCTCCGTCAACTGGAGATCAGTTGTAATAGTGGGAGATCTCCAGCTACCCCTCAGAGGTTGGCAACCCTAGAAGGTGGCATGGTATAGCCTGACCTTGTCAGGAGTTGGAAGCTAAGCAGCATCGGTACTTGGACAGGAGACCTACCCAGGAAGACTCTGCAGAGGAAGGCAATGGCAAACCTGCTCTCTTTCTCGCTTGCCTTGAAAGCCCCTTGCTGGGGTCACCATAAATCGGCTGCGACTTGATGGCCCTTTACAAACACACACAGTTACCAACCATGTTGCAGTGGTCTCAGGCTGTGGACATAACTTTATGAGAGCCATAAACACTTTGTACCTCTCACCCAAAGCACACCTCAGAATCAACGGATGTAATTCAGATTCTTTCAAACTATCCAGAGGAACACGGCAGGGTTGCCCTCTGTCTCCTCTTTTATTTGCCATTGCGACTGAGCCACTAGCTCAGGCCATTCGTTCACACCCCAACATAAAAGGAATCCCCATAGGACACCACCAACTGAAACTCAGCTTATTTGCTGACGATATGGCGATAATGGCAACAAATCCTAAATCCACGTTACCTTCTCTGGAAACACTCTTAGCCTCCTTTGGAGCCATTCCAGGTTTGAAAGCTAACCCAACTAAAACTCAACTATATCCAATCAAGTTAACACGACTACAACAAGACTATATCAAACAGCATTTCACTTACAGTTGGATCACCAAGATTTGGCACTATTTAGGTATAACTATTCCCCTTCACCTTACTGATATAGTTAAGCATAATTTCTCCTCCCTCAGCAAAGTCTTACACGACTTACCTTCTCGTAAAACCACTTCAATGCTATCCTGGATAGAAAAAATGCAGGTAATTAAAACATTTATTTTTCCTAAGTATTTATATCTGTTTCGTACAATTCCCATTTCTATACCTCCTTCTTTATTCAAACAATGGCAGAAGTCTTTTGTAAACTTTATTTGGAATAAGGCACCACCAAGAGTTAGTATCAAAACCCTAACAAGACCACTCAAAAATGGAGGACTTGCTCTTCCCGATCTAAAGATTTATCATGAAGCAACAACACTGCTGGGTCTCATAAAACATTACAACCAGTCTTATCAGACAGATTGGAAAACAATAGAAGACAGTTACATAGTTAAATCCTCCTTCCAAAATATTTTGTGGGAAAACCCAAATAATAGACCAACAGAAGTAATACTAAACATTTTCCTGCTAAATACACTCAAAATATGGGATAGGAGAAAACACTACCTAGCCCCAAAGACATCACCTATTTCACCTTTCCTCGGACAGTCATGGTTTAAACCAGGTTACCCTATGGCAGATTTTGGCACATGGAGACATCACAATATTACACAGTTATTTCATATTTTACAAGGGAATGATTTAGTTCCTAAAACCTACCTAGAACAAAAATTCAAATATTCTATTCCCTGGTTTGAATATTGTCAGGTAAAACACCTCATAAGCTCTTTGCTGGCCACCTCAGATCTTTCTAGACCGCTAACTCTTTTTGAAAGAATCTTGCAAATTGATAGATCAAATGTTAAGAACCTCATCTCAGTTTTGTACTCGGACCTCACCTTATTGACAGCCAATCAAACACTTAGTTATCAAAATTCATAGCAGTCAGACTGTGGTACTGCCCTTACAGATGATGACTGGCAAAAAATATGGTCCTCCCCTCCATCACTTCAAAATCCCTGAATATACAACTGCAAAATTATAAAGTGCTTACCAGATGGTACCTTACCCCCTCAAAGCTACATAATGTTACAAAAACCTACTCACCACTTTGTTGGAGGTCCTGTGGTAGCTATGGGTCCTTTATCCATTGCTGGTGGTATTGTCCTGTTGTTAAGAAGTTTTGGATTAAAATATCTAAAGCTATCAGAAACATTACTGGGTACTATATACCTCTTTCACCAGATGTTTATTTGCTTGACCTTTGGAAAAACCCTAAAATTCCCAAAATAAATCAAGAGCTTATCTCAATGTTTTTAACAGCTGCTAAGACAATTATAGCTAACACTTGGAAAAGCAAAAACACTTTAACCCTCTCACAATGGTATGCCAAATTGTGGGAATACTATTCCATGGACAAGATCTCGGGAAAGGTATCATATTTCCATAATCCAAACAATTTTCAAGACTTCCAAACAAAATGGTTTCCATTTTTAGAACATGTATTCTGCAACAACATCCCATCTTCTTTTACTGTTCCATGCAAATTTTATGATGTATTACACTTTATGTGATGCAGATTTATTTAGTGCTTGAATGTTATGTTGATCTGTTTAACCATATATCAAGTTCTGTAAAGGTTTAACTTACTGCTTTTCACAATGTGGCTTTGTTATTGTTTTGTTAGTGTTCATTGTTAGTTTGAAAATGAATAAATTTTGATTTAAAAAAAAAAGAAAGGGGTTCCAAAATGACAGCACTAGAAACAGTAAGACAAACGGAAAGGATGCTTTCTTCACACCTACGGCAGCAGTAGGCAACTAGCAGTCTGGGCTCCTACACCAGATCAGCCAAGTGGCTGCACTGCCCACCAGAAGCACTGGTTGGCCAGACAGGATTCAAACACTGCAATCCTGTGCAGATGTCCTTCAGTCTAAACCCACTGAAATCAGTTGACTTGGACTGGACAAGCTCTGCATAGGATGGTGCTGCTAATCTGAGATGTGACAAATTCCATTAAATAATATCAATTTAGCATCAGAATAGGAAAGTATCTGGTCAAGAAAAATGATCCATGGTGATCGGACCATCCCCAAATTGTCAATGCTGTAGACTTTGCCGTCCCGATCTGCCCAACTCTACCGCCCCCCCCCCAAGACTGTCTTAGCCCAGACTTTTCAACAGCACTATTACTTTTGGCCTTCCTCAGCACATGCACCCACACACCCCTTTATCCACTACTAGCCTGTTGCCCATGCTTTGCTATGGTATTTAAGTTCCGTAAATCCAGTTATGATACTGATGATGTGAAATCTGAAATGTGACATTTGTTGTAGGAATTCGAACAGAGAAGATTGTAGTGTAAGAAATGAAGTGAGACATATGGGCTTTTTTTTCTGTACTGAAGGACCTCTCTGTAGACCACGTTGGCGGTTCTGCCCTCAGGTGGTGGGATCACCAGGCTGCTTGATGAGCTCACTCTGGAGCAGGCCACATAGAACGGTCCATTTAAGAAGCAGTCCTCATGTAAGAAGCAGGAGTCATGTTTCTCAGAAATCTCTTCATGGGGGGGTTGACGTCATGGTAGGAATGCACTCCCCTTATTTTGGGTTTCTTGGTGCAAGGGTTTGGCCTGGGCATTGAATTTGGGGGGAGGGCATCCCCCTCCCCTTTCTTTCTGTTTTTTACAAAAATGCTTCTCATTTATGTTACATTTAGAACTGGGACATATATTCAAAACACCATCCGAGCAATCAGATATTAAGCAAGTTCATATGAACCAATTTTCTAGAACCCACATTGTGAGAAATTAAATAATCTAATAAAGGAAACCAGTTTTCTACAAATTTGGAGTATATTTCCATTGTGGGTGTGAGTGCGGCTAAACTGGGCCAGCAGCACCCGTGGATTAAGTACCCTGCTCCTGCTCCTACACCTGACAGGTGTTGGGGGGGATTATGTTTAAAGGCATCACGGAGGCTGGGCCAGCGGCAGAGCTAAGGCAATCCCTACATAGAATACAAAATTAAATCTCTGGAGATTACCTTAGATTCCTTACTCCTTACTTCTGAATGTGAGGCTTTTTCAATTTTAAGAACCAATCTACTTCGCTCTGAGTCACATTCATTATATAACTCCGCTAACAAAACCTGTTCACCTCTCTATTTTGGAATATTCCCTAAAGTTGGCCTAGTTGCCTCTTATCTCTATCAACTTCATATTCCCAAATTCCATAGGGCCCCTTCTATGGCCAGATTCAATGTACTTCCTTCAGCCTTATTATCTGGCCGCTTTCAGGGTGTGCATAGCCGGCTCACCCACTAGGCGAGCTAGGCGTTCGCCTAGACCGCAGCGGCCACAGGGGTGCCGAAAGGTGTCCCCCCCCCGCGTCTTCCCAGGCTTGCTTGAGCGCCCCACAGAGTGCCCAAGCAAGTCGGTGCTGGGAGGGAGGGGGCGGCGGTTTAAACCTCTGCTCCCTTCCCGGCTTTCCTGGGGGCCCCGCAGCTGCGGAGCCCCCAGGAAAGCCGGTGCTGGGAGGGAGGGAGCGGTGGCTAGACCCCTGCCCCCTTCCTGGCTTTCCTGGGGGTCCCGCAGCCACGGAGCCCCCAGGAAAGCCGGCGCTGGGAGGGAGGGGGTGGCGGTTTAAACCTCCGCCCCCTTCCCAGCTTCCCGGGGGGTCCCGCAGCTGTGGAGCCCCCAGGAAAGCTGGTGCTGGGAGGGAGGGGGTGGTGGCTAGACCCCCGCCCCTTCCCGGCTTTCCTGGGGGTCCCGCAGCCACAGAGCCCCCAGGAAAGCCAGTGCTGGGAGGGAGGGGTGGTGGTTTAAACCTCTGCCCCCTTCCCAGCTTCCCTGGGGGTCCCACAGCCACGGAGCCCCCAGGAAAGCCGGCGCTGGGAGGGAGGGGCAGCGGTTTAAACCTCCGTCCCCTTCCCGGCTTCCCTGGGGTCCCGCAGCTGCGGAGCCCCCAGGAAAGCCGGCGCTGGGAGGGAGGGGGTGGCGGCTAGACCCCCGCCTCCTTCCCTGGCTTTCCTGGGGAGCCGCGGAGCCCCCAGGAAAGCCAGCGCTCCGCCGCCGCCCCCGGTCTCCAGGCCTCACCAGGAGGTTGGCATCCCCGGTGGGGGTGCCTCAGGCTGTCCTGCCTAGGGCGCCCAGACACCTGGAGCCAGCCCTGAGGGTGTGCCCTTCTCTGATAGATGTTGCCCATGCACAAACGATCATATTGAAACGATCTCCCATGTACTGTTACAGTGCCCCTTCTATTGTGCGCTACATCTGGAATTCTTAAACCCTATGTTGACTCAATTAGAAGAGTACTCTGATGGTTTAAAGATACTTACTCTTCTTGATAATCCAAATTGTGAGATAACAGAAACTGTTTCAAAATTTCTTTCTGGTGCTACTTCTATTCACCCTTTATTTAATTGATTGGTTTTCTATCGCTGGCATATTTATATGGCAATTCCTTTTTTTTATATATATATATATATATTGTAGTATTATTTTATGTCATTGTTGTTAATGTTGTATATGAGTTTGTGAGTGTTACATGCCAATAAAGGTAATTGGATTGATTGATTGATTAATTGATTGGCTAAGGCAATCCTGCTGAGCAAACCTCCCTGGCAACTGTAAGCATCCCACCTCCTCTCCTATACCTGACAGGCAGCTGCCTGTCTAGTGTAGGAGGGGGAGGGGAGGAGTATTAAAAGCCACTGTAGAGGCAGGGCTGACAGGATCACTAAGGTGTTACTACTGGGGCGGCCTCCCTCGTGACTTTAAGCACCCTGCAACCACTGCTGCACCTGACAGACAACCACCTGTTAAATGTAGGAGGTGGGAGGGGTGTGTTGGAAGCCATCAGAGAGGCTGGGCCAGCAGCATTACTGCACCTTACAGGTGGTTGTTGGCCATTCCTGATTTCCTCAACTGTCATGAGCTCTCTGCAGTCTCCTGTAACTGTTGTGTTTTTTTTTACCTCAGAACACTGAGCTCTGCAGCTGACCAATCAGAGAATGGGGGGGGTGCAAGGAGGCAGGAGCCTGGCAGCCGCATAGGAATCAATGGGGGGAGCACATTTTACCCCTTTTGACCCCCTTAGGGGTTGTATTTCTAAAAATTCCTTCTTAGTGAGCATCTACACCATGGTAGGAGCACGCTTCCTGAATTTCGTGTTTCTAGGTCCAGCAGTTTGGCCTAGGCATTGATTTTATGGTGAGGGAACTTTCTTTTATAGATATAGATGATTGTGAACATTTTATTTATTTATTTATTTAACTTAATTTATACCCTACCTTTCTCTCCAGTGCGGATCTAAAGTTACTTACATCTTCTCCATTTTATTCCTGCAACAACCCCATGGGGTAAATTAGGGTAAGAGTGTATGACCAGCCCAAGGTCACCCATCTAAGAGTGGAACATAAACATCAGCAGCAAGGTGCTAGAGAATGTAGAGCAGATTGACAACCTTCCTTCATTATTTCCAAAAATGATTACTTTTGGACTAGTTGCAGGAACTATACTATTCAGGGGTCAGTTCGAGCCGGAGCGCACAAGAGCGGTGCTACAGCAGTTAACAAGGTGGTGGTGGTGGCGGCATGCCCCATCCTCAGCTCCCAGCAGCCCTTCGTCATTGGACAGCCACATGCACTTTGCTGCACAACATAAGGCGCGCAAGAAGGATTCGTCTGAGTGCCACTGCTCCTTGGCACCTCTGCCAGGCTGGAGCTGGGGAGTGAGGAGTGGGGTGGCAGCTGCTCGGTGCTCTGGTCTGGAGACTCTGAGAGGGAGAGAAGCCTCCAGGAAGCCACCTGGAAGCTCCTCAGTGGGGAGGAATGCAGGCAAGAGCTCCGTGTAAAATGGGGCCGAGCACACAGGAGATGGGCGATGTGAGACTCTTTTGGTGTGGGAGGGAGGTGAATAGATTCTCCCTCCCCCCCCCATCTGGCTGCCTCCTGGCTGACTGCAGGCCCCTGAAGGCCCAGGCGCCACTGCTCCTTCGCACTTCCGCCAGGCTGGAGCTGGGGTGGGAAGGGGGTCAGCAGCTGCTTGGCGCTCCAGTCTGGAGACTCTGAGAGGGAGGGTCGCCTCTGGGAAGCTGCCTGGAAGTTCCTCGATGGGGAGGGATGCAGGCAAGAACTCCACGTAAAACCGGACCGCAAAGTTCATGCACAGTCACCAAGCGCAGATGCTTCCGGTTTTCCATAGTGAATGGGACCTCCATCTCCAATTGCTGCCCCTGGTAGCAAAAGCTGGGAGGCTTCTCTCCATTGCATGGAATCCAATGCATTCTCAGAGCCCCTGGAAGTTGCCCGTGATGTTAATACATGAGATCACTCCTCAGTTCAAATTGCAATTAATTTTCAAATTGTGAGCAGCGCCCCCCAGACAACCCAAAAATGTTCACTATGAGTCAGGAAGCGGGTGAGGCTGTTTTTAGGCTGATTCTTAGGTGACCTCTTCTCATTCTTTGTGGTGAAAGTGATCCCGTTCCTTCTTATTGTGCTATTTTCCTAATACAGAGAACACAAGGCTGGACGGCGAAGGGCAGGGTAATAAACCCACAGAGTTCAATGATGCATTGATTCAGAACTAGCTTCTAAGCATAGCAGATTAAAGTATTTGGCTTGTAGGAATATAGAAAATCATGTTTGTCATCAAGGTTGGATATCTGTTAACTCAGAGAATGTCCTCTGGATTGTGTAACGCTTTTTTAAAAAAAATTGGTACGTATACCCAACTGCAAAAGGCTAAGACAAGTGCATCTGAATAGCTGCCTTTCTCTACTAAGAAACTAAATGTGGTTAAACCAGGTGGGTCAAATGAGGAACCAGCACTCCCAGCAGCTCTTTGGTCCGTTCCTTCCCTGCAGGGCCAGCTCGCTCACTAGGCAAGCTAGGCGCTCGCCTAGAGTGCCAGCCCTCAGGGGCGCCAAACTGGCGCCCCCCAAAAGCCCCCCCATTGTCCTGACCAGGTGCCCCTGACTCTGGGAGAGGCGGGCCGGCGGCCAGCCAGCGGGGACTCTCCCCACCAGCCCCGCTGCTGCTAGACTGAGCCCCCGGGTGGGAAGAGGCGGGGCAGTGGGGCGGTATGGCGGCGGCCAGCGGGGACTCTCCCTGCCACCGCCGCCAGTCTGAGGTGCTTCCCAAGCTCTGGGGGGGGAGAGGCATGGTGGCATGGCGGCGGCTAGCCAGCGGGGACTCTCCCTGCCACCGCTGCCGCCAAACCGTCTGGGGCACTTCCCATGCCCTGGGGTGGGAAGAGGCAGGGCGGCAGGGCAGCATGGCGGCGGCCAGCAGGGACTCTCCCCACTGCCGCCACCGCCACCGCCAGACTGAGAGCCCATCCCGGGCGCTTCCCAAGTCCTGGGGGGGGAGAGGTGGGGCAGCATGGCGGCGGCCGGCCAGCGGGGATTCTCCCCACTGCTGCCACCACCAGACTGAGCGCCCGGCCGGGGCGCTTCCCAAGCCCTGGGGGTGGGAGGCGGGGCGGTAGGGCTGCATGGCGGCGGCCAGTGGGGACTCTTCCCGCTGCCGCTGCCACCGCCAGACTGAGCACCCATCCTGGGCGCTTCCCAAGCCCTGGGGGGGGAGAGGTGGGGCGGCATGGCGGCGGCCGGCCAGCGGGGATTCTCCCCACTGCCGCCACCACCAGACTGAGCGTCCGGCCGGGGCACTTCCCGAGCCCTGGGGGGGGAGGCGGGGCGGTGGGGCGGCATGGCGGCAGCCAGCTGGGACTCTCCCCGCCGCCACCGCCAAACTGAGCACCCATCCCGGGCACTTCCCAAGCCCCTTGATGTTGCCTCCTGGCTCTGGGATCGAGAGGCTTATTGCCTATGAACGTGGAGGTTCCCTTTAGTCACCATGGCTAGTAGCCATTGATAGACCTCTCCTCCACAAATCTGTCTAATTCCCTTTTAAAGCTGCCTATCCCTGTGGCTGTCACTACATCAGATTCCACATTTTAGTCACTCTCTGTGTAAAGATTTCCTTTTGTCCATCCCAAATCTACTGCCCATTAGCTTCATTGGATGCTCTTGAGTTCCAATATTTTGGGAAGGGGAGAAAAATTCCTCTTTGTCGACTCTTTCCATCCCATGCATAATTTTATAAACGTCTGTCATGTCCCCCCTTAGTCTATTCTTGTCTGAACTGAAAATACCCAGACTCTTCAGCCTTTCCTCATAGGGAAGGTGCTCCAGCCGCCCCCCAATCATCTTGCTTGCCCTCCTCTGTACTTTCCCCAGCTCTGCAGTGTCCTTTTGGAGATACAGTGAGCAGAACTGTACACAGGATTCCCAATGAGGCTGCGCCATAGATCTATACAGGGGCATTACAATATTGGTCGTTTTATGTTCAGTCCCTTTCCTAATAATCCCTAACACAAAGTTTGCCCTTTTTTTACTGCTGCAGCACACAGGGTTGATGCTTTCATTGAGCTATCTACTACAGCCCCAAGATCTTTATCACTCTCAGTCTCAGCAAGTTCAGAGCCCATTAGCCTATGCTTGAAGTTGGGATTTTTTTGTCCTTATGTGCATCACTTTACACTTATCAACACTTCATTTGCCCCACTGTCATCCACTCATCCAGTATGTGGAGGTCCTCTTGGAGCTCTTCACAGTCAGCCTTGGTCTCCACCATCCTGAATAGTTTTGTGTCGTCTGCTGACCTGGCTGCTACATTATCCACCCCAGTTCCAGATCATTTCGAGTCAACCTAGATCTGTTTCCAACATACTCTCGTTCTACTCATTTTATGATTCTCATTCCACTCAGTCAGATGGCAGGTGCTGGGAATTAATTTCTCAAGCCCTGTTGGGCAAACAATGGCCGCCAGGGCCGTTTCACATTGGGAAAACAGCGGGAGGGAGGCTGAAGCCTCTTCTCAACTGTGCCACAGACCCAACCTGAAGCAAGCCCCGAGGCACTTGGGAAATTAGTTCCTAGCCGCCACTGTCTGACCAAAAGGAATGAGAGTAGGGTTGCCAGCACTGCCTTGACAAATGCTGGGAGATTTTGAGAGCGATGCTTGGGGAGGGAGAAGTTGGGGGGGGGTGTAATGTCATTTCTGTATGATGCTCTAGGGATTCCCCCTAATCTCTGTACTGAAAACCATAGAGACATAGGGAAACTCCTCAAACATACTATGGAGGCTGTTTTCTGGCCATTTTTCTTCCTCCCACTCCTCAGTTTCTTGAGGACGGAAGAATGAGATCAAGGGCAGGAGATTATCTGTTGTGGGAGGGTGAGCCAATGGCGGTCCTAAGTAAGAGGTTTCCCCAACCCAACGCACACAAAAATGCAGTGTCCATTCTGGCCCCTAGCAGCCAGTCTTCTTCATTACTACATTTCTGTGTTTCTGTGTGGTGTGTGTGAGAGTTGGACCACAGTCTTATGATGACTTAGGTTGAAACTTATTCATCAATGCTACAATATCGTATTTCTTTATTGAATTGGATTTTTAAACAGCCCTCCTGTGTAAAAACAGGGCTCAGGGCAGTGTACAGCAGTGGAATACATTCATATAATGAATACATAATTAAAACAATTAAAATACAGTAAAAGAAATACAGCAATTAGGCTAATTGATGATGCTAGAACTTCCAGTTGTGTCACAGCCTTTTGGGGGGAAGGCAGGGAGTAGGAGTGCCAGATAGATGGAACTGTCCCAGTTATTCCTTAGAGGTCTCCCATCCAAATAGTACAGTACAGTAATTCTTCTGCCACCTAATGCTGAGAGTTCTCCTTCATCTTCTCAGTTTGGGTTAGTGGACTCTAAACTGGGAGAACCGGGTTTGATTCCCCACTCCCCCATTTGCAGCTGCTGGTGTGATCTTGGGTTAGTCATAAGATCTTTCAGAGCTGTTCTCAAAAGAGCAGTTCTCGAAAGAGCTCTCTCAGCCCCGCCTACCTCACAGGGTGTCTGTTGTGGGGAGGGGAAGGGAAAGGAGTTTGCAAGCCACTCTGAGACTCCAAGTGAAGGCCAGGGTATAAATCTAATCTCCTCCTCCTCCTCCTCTTCTTCTTCTGACATGATGGGGGCTGGGGAGAGAAGCAGAAGACACTGTGCAAGCACAGACCAAACCAGGTACAGAGGCAGGTGTGAATAGGTGGTCCAAATGCTAATGCTACCTGATTTCCAACCAAATAAGATCAAAAATGGCAAGGAGCTTGGCTGTGATGGGGAATATCTTTTGGACAAAAGGGATTCTCCTGATTGTCCTTATCTTGGAGGAATGGGAACCCTGCCAGCACCACCTGCACACCCCCACGTCCTGTTGTACTGGCAATGCAACAATGATCACATTCACTAAAAGATTTCAAAATATTGAAGGCTATTGTGGTTGTCTTTAGAGAAGATTAGGGTGAAATGTTATAATCCTAGGAGATTATTTGTGGGACAGTACGCCTAATCCCAGGAGGTTCCAGAACATATATAACTGCTGCAAAAACATTTTCTTCATCAGCTCTGGAGAGAAGTGCTCTCTGTATTGTGGGAAAAGCAGGTGAGGAAGAATACTGGTTCATGTTTTACTGCTCCTTCTGTAGAACAAATTTATATCTGCTCCTCCTGTAGTTTTTGTGATAATTTATGGCCTCTGAATATACGGTCTGAACATAGATAATTAATCATTGGGTTTGATGGGAGAGAGGTAACTTTTCATTCATGATAATATTTAATTGGGACTCCAGGAATGTTTTTGTGCTTATTGTTTTTACAGATTGATCGAGAAGAATGAAGGCTGTCTTTGTGCTTGCCTGCATTTTGGCCATCACTGTTCCTTTTGAGGTAGCCCTTAAGAATCCTATTTAATTTCTAAGGTGGTGGCGGAAACTGCCATCAAGGCACAGCTGACTTAGGGTGACCCTGTTGGGGTTTCAAGGCAAGAGACATTCAGAGGTGGCTTGCCGTTGCCTGCCTCATCATAGCCCTGGTATTCCTTGGAGGTCTCCCACCCAAATACTGACCAGGGCTGACCCTGCTTAGCTTCCGAGATCTGATGATACTGGGCTAGCCAGGTCAGGGCACAGGTCTAAGGACATAACAGTAATTCTAATTTTCAGGATTCATGTCGTAAGTTGTGGAGTTCAAAACATTAGACGTGCATTATCTCAATATTCTTACTGAGGTTAGTAAGAGGAGGTGTATTACTAGAACCAGTCAGGTCATACGTCCCATTGCCCTCTCCGGACATCATTTCTGCATCCAGAACGGTCTTGAGCAGGGACAGTATAAATCCATCCATTGCAGGGCATAGGGATAAATCTGTTTGGCTGTGATCCAAACTGTGTGTTTCTTTTTCCTGTCACCTGACTTTAGTGTCAGATAACTTCCTGTCATGTGCTTGCTGCTCAGTGGGTCTCATGCACAGTAGGTGTCGGGTCTGGGAAGGCTGAAGACTAGGGTTGCCAGGTCTGGGTTGGAAAATACCTGGAGACTTTGGGGGTGGATCCAGGAGAGGGCAGGGTTTGGGGAGGGGAGGGGCCTCAGCATGGTACGATGCCATACAGTCCACCCTTCAAAGCAGCCATTTTTCTCAAGGAGAACTGATCTCTGTCAGCTGGAGATCAGTTGTAAAAGCAGGAGATCTCCAGGCCCCACCTGGGGGCTGGCAACCCTACCGAAGGCCCAGCTAGTGGGTCATGTTTGGTAGGCTTGGGGGTAAAGAAATAGGATTAATGGTTTGGGAGGGTGTGGCACCACTCCTTAAAGTGACAATCTGGACACGATCACAGAAAGGCTTAAATGTTTTTGAAATTGGTTGTTGAACAGGATGGCAAGCTAATGCATGGTGTTCCTCCTCTCTCCCTCCAGGCTGGTAGCAGTAGTGAAAGCAAAGAAAGAAGGTATTTCGGTCGCAACTGTCCACCATGTCCACCATGCCCGGAGTTGCCAGACTATCCACCAGGTGGCCAACCGCCCATCATCTGGTCTTATTATCCACCAGCCCCTGGAGCACCAGCTGACCAACCACCAGCCTTCTTGCCTGTCTACCCACCATTCCCTGGAGCACCATTCCCTGGAGCACCATTCCCTGGAGCACCATTCCCACCCCCTCCACCATCAGGTTGATCTGCGTTCTGGTAAGCATCAGTGGAAATACTTCCACATAAGATGGTGAACCTAGCAGTTCGAAAGCAAGAAATTGCAAGTAGATAAATAGGTACCACTTTGGTGGGAAGGTAACAGCGTTCCATGTACCTTGGTGTTTAGTCATGCTGGCCACATGACCACAGAAACGTCTTCGGACAGCGCTGGCTCTTCGGCTTGGAAACGGAGATGAGCACCGCAACCCTAGAGTCGGATTCGACTGGCTTTTGAGCAAGGGAACCTTTACCTTTACCTTCTAAGATGGTGAAGGACAGCATTTGTTACAGCTGTGCTAAAACCAGACCAGCCATTAGGGATAGGTACCAATAGGCATAAGAATTTATTGTAGCTACAAACTGTGATCCCTTGCTCGTGATTCATTTGCTGCGCAGATATAGGGAAGCATCTTCAGAACCTCCACACCTGAGGAATGGGGAAGTGAGGCAGGGGAGAGAGAGCAAACCCTAAATTCCATGCAAATTCCTGGCCTGATCCAATAGGGCAAAGGGGTATAACGGTTCGTGGGGTGGTTGTAAGGTGGACCTGAGAGAGCATTCTGAAAGAGCAGGTCCCGAGAATGCTGGCACAGTGGCCAGGCCGTTTCTTCGCAAACCAAGGCCCTGATCTGCACTTTTCTTTGTGTTAACAGGCCCCAGGTGAGAGGTTTTCACAACACGTTGCCTTCCCAAGCGCTCTGAAAAGAGATTTGCTTCTCTTCATGCTTAATACCCGTTGATTCTGATTTTCTAGCCAGTTTTCATTTTTTCCTCCGGCTCGTTTTCAACTTTGTAATCTGCTCATTTGAATAAATGTTTCCAGTGCAAATCTTTCTGCATATTGGTTGTTTGTCTTTACTGTGTCCCTATGTGTGCAAGTTTTCCTAGTGTATAACTCTGAAACGGAGGAGTGTGCTACTTGAGAGCCAGTTTGGTGTAGTGGTTAAAAGCAGCAGACTCCAATCTGGAGAATTGGGTTTGATCCCCCACTCTTCCACATGCAGCCAGCTGGGTGACTTTGGGCCTGTCACAGTTCTCTCAGACCGCTCTCAGCCCCACCTACCTCACAGGGTGTCTGTTGTGGGGAGAGGAAGGGAAGGAGATTGTAAGCCGCTCCAAGACTCCTTCGGGTAGTGAAGGGTGGAGTATAAAACCACTTTTTCTTGTTGTTCTTCTTTCCCCATCTTTTAAAAATGTTAATTGATTTCTCATTTTACTACTCCTTTTACACATGTTGGATACTGTCTGTACTCTCAGTGCACTGCAGCAATTATTTGCAACTGGGATTTCCCAGTTTCCCACAGGAAAATCCACTTGCAAGCTATTGCTGCAGTGCATAGAGACTGCAGCGATCGGGGAAGCAGCCATGGAGAAAAAGCGAGAAACCAGTTAACACTTCATTTCAACAAGGAAGTCACAGCACACCAAATTTTCCCCAATTTTTATACTCTGCCATAGGCGTCATCTTCAGGGGGGCTGGGGAGCTCAGGCCTCCCCCGAAAGTACTGAGCCCCCCCGGAGGCAACTGGTGTCAGCCAGAGCCTTGCTACCCCCCTCCCGTCCCCCACCCCATTTTGAAAGCGGAGGGTTTTCCCCTCCGCTTTCTGAGTCTGTTTGGCTGGGCTAGGAATGGGACGGAAGTCAAGGGGTGGGGGCTTGCTTCCTCCTGGAAGCTAAGCTCCACCCACAGTTCCCAGCAGCTCGCCTGGAGAGCAGCACGTGGAGGCTGGCTTCGAGGCAGCACATGCTGCCTCTGCTTGCTGCAGCCACCAGCCTGAAGGGTAAGTAGGTGGGGGATTGTTTCAGGTGGGGTGGGGTGGGTTGGGTGGGAGCCCAGGGCTGCAGCCACCCAGCCATCCTGCAAGTCCAAGCAGGGGAGCTGGGCAAGAATGGAGGGAGGGGGAAGGTGGGGGGCCCTTCTGTGGCCTCTGGTTGCCCCTGCCATCAGTGAGTGGCTTGCTTTCTCCTGCAGTCCAGTTTAAACTAGGCTGCAGGAGAAAACAAAACCCAGGAACCCTTGTGCTGCACGGAGCACATTGCTCCAGGATACAGAAAATCCTGGGCTCACTTTCTCCTGTAATGGGGGGGAAGGGGGGGCTGCGCTTTCTGTCCCTCTCTCTCTTTCTGTTTCTCTTTCCCTTTCCCTTGAGATGTGTGAGAGCTGGAAACGTTGGTGAGCTCCCCCACCCCCACTCAAGGCTGCTTCCCTTGCAGTCTGACTTTCTTCCCTTCCCTCTGTCTTTCACTTCTCTCTCCCAATCTATATGTTTTTCCCCCCAGCTTCCCCCTCTCCCTTGCTAAAATAGCCCCAGTTAGGATTGCCAGGTACCCCCTGGCCACCTCTGGGGGATGAGGGGAGGGTGGCCCAATCCAGGTTAGGAAACTCCTGGAGATTTGGGAATGGAGTCTGGGGAGGACAGGGACCTCAGTGGGGCACAGTGCCATAGAGTCCACCCTCCAGAACATCATTTCCCCCCCAGGGAAACTGATCTCTTTAGACTGGCAATGAGCTGTAATTCCAGGGGATCCCCAGGTCCCACCTGGAGGCTGGCATCCCTAGCTCCAGTGCTGAAATTGGAAGCT
The DNA here is from genome assembly GCA_029375565.1 of Gekko gecko. Lineage (NCBI taxonomy): Eukaryota > Metazoa > Chordata > Lepidosauria > Squamata > Gekkonidae > Gekko > Gekko gecko. The sequence continues at coordinate 158,373,576 of JAPDNY010000007.1, forward strand.
CTGGTTCTGCTGTGTGACTTGGTGCATGCAAACCTCTGGCATTGGCTTACATGTGCCAAACCACCCAGGTGGAGGAGGGGGGGTGTCATTCTACCAAAAATGAGAGTGTTTGGGTTTCTCTGTGAGTTTGAGGACTGGAACTGGCACTGGGGTGAGATTGGAAAAGTGTGTGTGGCTTTCTGAGAACCCTTGTGTTACCGTAATAATTATGCTACAATACAGTTTGTTTGTCCTAAAGGTGCTACTGAGTGTTTTACTATTTTGTATGCTATGGCAGTGATATGAGAGCCAATTGAGCTGTGGGTCCATCTCATGCTACTGACAGTAGTTATACATTACACCTTGCCCAAATGGTTCTGGGCATTAAAGCGCACTTACCCTGGTGTGATGTAAAATGCTAGCAAGTCATAGCCAACTCATGGTAACCCTGTAGGATTTTCAAGGCAACAGACATTCAAAGATGATTTGCCATTGCCTGACTGTGCATCATGTCCCTGGTATTCCTTGGAGATCTCCCATCCAAATACTAGTCAGAGCTGACTCTGCTTAGCTTCCAAAATCTGATGAGATCAGGCTAACCTGAGCCATCTGGGTCCATGGCATGGTGCTGTGTGGGGGCTTCCCAGGCAATCATCTTCAACCTATTCTTGGGAGCCACAATCATTAGGAAAGAGCCATGTGATAGAAGTGTAATAATAATTTACTCATAGTTGCAAGAGCCAATAAGATTTGAGTTTGATGGGGGATTGGGCAAATTGATCTAAGGAACTGAAAGAAGAGAAAGTATTAGCAAGCTCAGTGGTTAAGGATTTGAGTAGAGCTCTTTATAGTCCAATCCTGGGAGGAAGCCCCCTTGGATAGACCTCAGTAGGATGCCTCTGTTAGACTGATGAGGAATTGTTATAGGAAGGGGATAAGCAATTAAAATATATGAGAAAGAATGTCTGAAAATGTCATACAGGTTTCTGTGGACCTTGCAATAGCATTGTAGCTAACCCCAACTAAGAAACTTCCATGCTGTTTCTATAATTTCTCAAATGTACTTCACACCAACTGTGCATCTCCAATCCTTTCTAATTCCTCTCAACTATGTACAGCTTTTTGTGTTGTGCTTCATTTGGACTGCTTTGCTTTCTCAGTTCCTAGCCCCCTTCTTTTCTATAACCATGGATCTACATCCCCTTCCTCAAGCCTTGCTGCTTGTCCCAACACTCTAAAGTCAGACCAGTTTGGCCAGTGGCAACCGAAAATACATCTGTCTGTCCAGGAAGTTCAACTAAATGCCACTAGAGGTTTTGTCACCACTACTACATCACTTAATGCATTACAATATAGGTTCATGTTCAGGCTATAATTTATGATGTTTTAGTTTGGGAAGATCTGTGTTCTTGGTCACATCAGTTGGTGCTATTTTTTTCCTGTAAACTCCTCTTCCATCCCAATGGACTCTGCTGCTCACATGTTGTCTGTCAATCCCCTCTTTATTCCACCCTTCCTCCAGTCTCCCTTCCCTTATATTGACCTCACAACAATGGCAATATCACCCAGCCTGATGAAGGGGGCTTTGACTCTTGGAAGCTTATTCCCTGAAACTCTTGTTGGTCTCTAAGCTGCTCCTGGACTCAAATCTAACTGTCCCAGTATCACCGAGTAAGTATCATGCAAAATGTAGATCTGAACATGGGTCTCTTCAATCCACACTGGTCTTCATGCCATTGGTCCATCTACTTCAGCATGGTCTGCTCTGATGCAGGTGAGCTCTACAGGCTCAGACAGAGAAAGATCCTTTCCAACAGCTGTTCTCTTTGACCTCCTCGGTTTAAACCTTTATCCTTTGGCACGCTAAGCATGGTCTCTCTACCATCAGTGTCATCATTGTCTGCTCAGACTGGCAGTGGTTCTCCAGGGTTCTTTGCAGAGGATTTTGCCCATGCCGTGCTTTGTTTCTGAGCCATTGGGGCGGGGGGGAGGATGCAGGCGGGCTGCTTTTATTTGTAACACAAAAGTATATTACCTCTTTCTAACAATGTATGTCCATGCAAGATGTACATATGTTCACTGTAATATGTAAACAGGGCTTTTGTTTCCCTGAGTGGTGAGCAGGAAGAGAGGGAAATGGCAACAGATATGTTCTTGGTATGTACACCATCCAGGGAGAACACTTAACTCATGTTTATGCCACACATCATTATCCTTGATTGGCATGCAGATCAGAGGCCTTTTAAAATTTCCTTTTGCCCTGTGTGCAGTCCAGAAGGAACATTGGCAAGGAATGTACACTCTATATGTGTGGTACAGTTTCAAAGGGACAACTAACTGGGATGTATAAAAGAAATGACAGGATTGCCCATTACAAACAATGGGAGAGACTTGAAGGCCCACTGGAGATAATAGGAGCCAGGAATGCCACATGGCTCCGCCTCCATAAATAGTGACAATGGCCTGTGATGTCACTGGCTCCTCCCTATGATGTCACTGGGCCTGGGTTCTTTTAAGGACCTAGCACAGCAATGCCTCTGGCCCAGCCCCAGCCCCCCTGGGAAATTGGAAAGTCTACGCCCTTGTACTCTGCCCAGGTAAACTAGTGTTGCCAACTCTGGGTTGGGAAGTACCTAGAGGTTTTGTGGGTGGAACCAGGGGAGGGTGGGGTCTGAGGAAGGGAGGGGCCACAGCAGGGCATAATGCTGCAGAGTCCACCCTCCAAAGTGGCTGCTCTCTGCAGAAGAATTGGTCTTGGTCATCTGGAGATCAATTCTAATAGCAGGAGATGTCCAGGTGCCACCTGGAGGTTGGCAACGCTAAGGTAAACTGGCATTAACCCACCCTATCATCCAGTGAGCCTTTCAGCAACATCTGTCAGCCTAACATATACCAGTCTTCGATGGTAGAGGCACAGCATTACAAGAACCAGTTTCAGTGACCATTAAAAAAAAAAACCTCGGATGTTATTGTAGTTCTCTTAATGGACAGTAGATGGCAGACGAGATACAAGCTCCCAACCAGCCTTCTCATAATTCTGTGCTTACTGGGGAAGGGGGGGGGGGCGGTCCTCGGGGTGAGCTTTCCCAGTCTTTGGCACAGAGGGCGCGGTGTGTACAGGCGACAGTGAAAAGGGCCTGCGGTCTTCTTCCAAGCAATGCAAGTTGTGTAATGCTGCAGCAGCCTCAGGGGCAGAGTCAACCTACTGACCTGGGACTAAGGTCCAATGGGGAATTTAGATTGCCACAAATATTTCTTAGCCCGGTTGCCACACCGCAGTCCTGGAATGAACTCTCTGCAAGTCTCATAGCAGAGATAATGACTTCCAGGCCATTTCATATGAAAACAAAAGAAAACTATGATGCTGGGTCAAACCTAGGGATTGATTCCCGCCTGGGATTCCTGTAAGTACATGAGGAACAGTGTTCCCTCTAAGCTGAGCTAGTGTGAGCTAGCTCACCGTTTTTTAGCCTCTGGCTCACACACATTTTCGTCCTTGCCCAGGAAGGAGGGCTCCAGAGCAAACAAATTTATGCAGCAGCCAAATCGCCTGCTCACAACTTTCATGCCGGTAGCTCACAAAGTAGAATTTTTGCTCACAGGACTCCACAGCTCAGAGGGAGCATTGGTGGGGAGGGAGACAATTTCCATCTACTCTCTCCTCCCTCGGCAGCTGAAAATTCCCCCTGCAATGCTGCTCCTGGGGTGTCCCCGAGGAATAAGTGGGAGGCCTCCTGCAAGAGGGGAGACTCAGTAAAAATCACACACGGGCCCCCAGGAAATTCTAGGTGAGAGCCAAGGAGGAAGTCTGAACCGGTGTGCCGGACTGTTTCACAGCTGACCTTTCACCTAGGGTTGCCAGCTCTGGGTTGGGAAATACCTGGAGATTTGGGGGTGGGGGGTACAGCCTCAGGAGTGTGGGGGTTGGGGAGGGGGACTTCAATGGGGTATGATGCCATGGGGCCCGCCTTCAGGTGAACTGAGATCTGTCTCCCAGATATCAATTCCAATAGCGGGGGATCTCCAGCCACCACCTGGATGTTGACAATCCCACTTCCACCCAACCCGGTCAATCTGGTGCTGTGACGGGTGGTAGCAGGCAAGGTCTCAGGGCACAGCAGGGTTTTCATTTAAAGCATCCAACATATATTTTCAACAGGATTTGGTGGTGGGAAGGGCCATCAAGGCACAGCCCTGTAGGGTTTTCAAGGCACGAGCAGGGGAGGCTGCAGTTGTTTCTGTGCCCTAGGCGGGGCGCAGATGCCAACCTCCCAGTGGGGCCTGGAGACCTGCCATGCCAGCCCTGCCTCCTCTCCCCCCACAAGGGGGGAGGGGGAAGGCAGGCGAGCTCCAAGCCAGGGAAGGGGCGGGGGTTTAAACCCCTGCCCGTTCCATCCCAGCGCCAGCTTGCCTGCGCGCCCCACAGCCGCGGGGTACGCTGGCAAGCCAGGGAAGGGGTGGGGTTTTTTGGTGGGGGTGGGGGGCTTTTGGCGCCCCTAAGGGCCAGCACGCTCTAGGCAAACACTTAGTTTGCCTAGTGAGTGAGCCGGCCCTGGGCACGAGATGTGCTCAGAGGTGGTTTGCCATTGCCTGCCTCTGTGTAGAGGCTCTGGATAGTCTCCCTAGGTGGTCTCCCATCCCAGTAATCACCAGGGCCAACCTGCTTAGTTTCTGAGGTCCGGCAAGACTGGGCTAGCTTCACCCATCCAAGTCAAGGCAACACGATTTAAGCTTACCAGCATTCCAGAACTGAAGTTGAATGCTGTTTTTCTTTTTATCACTAGTATGACTGAATGCTTATAGGAAGTATCCCAGCTTTGCTACCCAAAGGTCCCTTACTCAGAGATCCCAGAATTGGAACTGGGAATTTCTCCCCGTGTGGGTGCTCTGGGCCTTTCCACCCAGCCCTGCAGCAGAACTTCCTGTGTAGCTCCCAAGTGCAAAGATGGGCCCTGGACACCCTGGATGTGAGGCATCAGCTCTCCCAAGAACTTTTGCCCCAAGGCAATCCTTAAAACTAGGTTAAATGTGGGAAGGAGGAACAGCTGATAATATCTGCATCCTCTGTAACTGCCCTGATCCAGCCAAGGCAGGGGCCTGTTTGGGAGAAAGCCCCACCTTCCAATCATCCCACTATTTTAATGCTCCAGGCATACTTATGGCAAATGCTGCTGAAGACAGGGTTGCCAGCTTCAGGTTGGGGAACTCCTGGAGATTTGGGGATGGAGCCTGGGTGGGAGGACAGGGACCTCAGTGGGGTACAGTGCCACAGAGTCCACCCTCCCAAGCATTCATTTTCTCCAGGGGAACTGATCTCTGTAGCCTGGAGATGAGATGTAATTCCAGGGGATCCCCAGGTCCCACCTGGAGGCTGGCATCCCTAATAGACATCACATTCCTTACGAGAGAAAGCACTTCTCCGTGAAAGACTGGGGGAAAGACTTTAGTTACTCTGAAGCATGAGCAAGAAATGGGGATAACTTAGGGTTACCAGCCCTGGCCTGGGAAAGTCGTGGAGATCGGGGGGGGGGGTAGGCTTGGGAAGGGTAGAGTCTGGGGAGCGGAGGGAGCATGGTGGAGGTGTGATGTCATAGATTTGCCCTCCCAAGCAGCCATTTCCCCCAGGGGATCCGATCTCTGTAGTACGAAGAACAATTGCTATTCCAGGAGAACTCCAGGCCTGAAGGCTGGCAACCATCAGACCCAGAGACTCATTGCATGTGCATGCACAGGGGTTCTTGCCATAGTGCCTTGAGACTTCCGCCCCAGCACACCCACCCACATAATAATGGCAGGCTTCTCACTAAGAAAGGGTCATTATGCAATTTTTTTGCCAGAACAAATGTATGAATGGAGTCGGAAGACAGAGCCGGAGCCGCGCTGACGCAGGAACCACGCGCCGGAGGGACCTGCGGACGCCGAGCCAACCCAGGATGAAACTGACAAGAACATCTCTCCATGGGGTGCTGGTAGGGCAGTCCCTTCCCAATCATCTATGTGGCCTTAGATAGGACTTCAGAGTAACTGTAAGCCGCTCAGAGACTCCCTCGGGGGTTCGAGCGGGATATAAATCAAAGATATAAATAAATAAATAAATAAATAAAACTTAATCTGAATAGTGAATGCCCAGACCCCTTTTTCCTTGCTGAGCCACAGAGATGCCTGTGTCTGGTGACTTTCTGGGCTTTACTTTGCTAGTCTATAAATTGGGGGTGCTATTTATACTTCCAAAGGCAGGGCTATTTTGGGCAGGAACGCACAGGACCGAAGTTCCAGCTGGCTCCCAAGTTGGCCATGCCCAGCAGGAACTCACTAGCATTACAGGCCACACCCAATAGCAGAAACTCATTAGGACTGGCTACATTAGGGCCTAACATGCAAAGGAGTTTCTGCTACCAAAAAAGCCCTGGGTTTTGACAACAAACAAGGTAAACAGAATAAGAAGGAAAAGGTGAGTGTGGCTGGATGACCATATGTCTGGTAACATGGGGTGTGGCCTTATATGCTAATAAGCTGTGCTGTCAGGGGTGTGGCCTAATATGCTAATACATTCCTGCTGGCCTTTTTCTATCAAAAAAGCCCTGTCCAAAGGAATATGCTTCCAAAGGTATATATTCCAAAGGTATACTTCCACATTCACAGTAAGGCCAGTCAAAGGGTGTAGGGGCGGGTGCTTGTGCATGTTAGCTGGTGTAAGCACCTTTCTAGGTTGCCTGGATTTATTTCTAGAGGGCTGGCAAAAGGGCTGTCCTTCCTCATAGGAGAGATGATGGTCCTCTGTTCTTTTGGGCCCTCACATCTCAATGAGTCAACTATCTTAGGGCATTCACTGAGTAACTAATGCTAACCTAGGGACTGTCACCCTTCCATGTTTAGTAACCCCTAGTTAAACCACCTCCTAGATAAGTGTTGTAAGTTAGAAACTGATAATTTTTTCATAGAGTTAAAAGGATATGATACGGCCTTCCTTCTCTTCAAAACTGGCTTGACCGAAGACAACGGAGGGACACTAGTAATGAGTTGTTACACTACAGAAAATTATGCCTCTGTCATAACATCTTTAGGTGGGGGGGGGGGAATTGTTAATAGCCATCCTATTTGTCACTGGCAGTACTAAGCAAAGAATAAAGGCAATTTTCCCATACAGACATTGGGTTAATTTCTTAAGAATATGTTTGGTGTTTTAGAAAGATATGTCGTACTTTCTATCTGCCAAAAACCACTACTGGAACAGTCTATGCCGTGTCATGCTGTTTCTTTTGGGGCGTAGAGTTAAAAACAAGCCTTGACTATTATCTTGGCTGTGGTGGGGCTGCTGCCAAGCACATGCTCAGGGCCAGATCCCCTCTCCGGTATGTTCATGAGCCTCAAAAGGACTGCTATCGTCTGGGAGTGATCTTAGCAGGTCTGCTTGGAAGCAAGTCCCGCTCTGTTCAATGAGTCTTAATCCCAGGAAATATTTTTTTAGGATGCTAGCCCTTTATGTGTGAACCCACTATTAGCCATGTCAGCTTCCATTCAATTTCTATGTCTGAGTTTAAGTTGCACCCTCAGTAGTTTTCCTTTGACAAAACCTGCCAACTGGCAGTGATCATTCCAATGGCATTAATATTTCTGCTTACTGCCTCAGAAGTCAACGTCTCCAGGCCCCACTCCACAGAAGCCCAAATAGGTCTTGCTACCAAGTATTTTCTCCTTCACTGTTGCTGTTGTTAGACAGTGTAAGCTATGACATTCTCATCATTCTCAAACCTTTCTTTAAAAACCCTGCTGGATACTCCAACACACGAGCCCAAAACTAGAGTGTAGTGGCTGGGGTGTTTGGTGTTGGCCTAGAATCTGGGAAACCTAGATTAAAATATCCACTCCACCACAAATAGGGTTGCCAGGCAGTGCTGGTTTTATACTGGAAACTCTATGATTCCTAGAGCTACCCTATATCACCTCTGAGTTTTCCCTGGAAGTGATATAGGTGCGTCGAGGATGCCATTTTCTCCCACGCACACTGCCTCTCAGAGTGGTGGTAGGCAACAGAAGCTGGGGCTAAAAAGGAGCTCTCCTGGGGGAATGACAAGCCTAACCACAAAGCGTACTGGATGGCCTTGGGCCCGTCACTGTCACTCAGCCTAACGTGTTTCACAGCTATGTTGTGAGGGTTAAATGGAGGAGAGAAAACCAGTTTACATTGTCTGAGCTCCATGTTGAATCAGACCATCCCAACATCTTGTTTCACACAGTGGCCAACCAGTTGCCCTGGAGGGCCTATGGACAGGGCATAGGGCCAAGGCCTTCCCTTGATGTTGCCTCCTAGCACTAGCATTCAGAGGTAGCGTGCCCATTCCCCAGAAAACCCCTTGATTTCCACAGAACTGCGAAATGTCCTTTGAACAGGAGCCCAGTAGATGCCCTTTTAAGTCCATTTTGGAAGATGACTGTATCTTTTCTTTTTTAAAAAACACTGGGATTGAGATCTCACCACATATCTCAGGAAGTTCTCAGGGCATTGTTTCTGGGAATGTGCAAAGCTGAGCATTTCCAGATGCTTATAGACAGAAAATACACATACCATCTCAGGTTACAGGAATCTCTAGCGTGGGTGATAAATGCGGTAATTTCATTTCCCCAAAGAGCTGTCATAAAAAATATAGCCTGATAAATGCAGACATTGGTCCAGAAATCTTATTAAAGGGAGATGAGCCATCTGGATTCAGTCCGTATGATGATGCCCCGGATTTACAGTTGGGGGCACAGGAGAAGGGGAAGAGGAGTTCCGGAATGGTTCCCCAGTTATGCCCTTCTTTCAGCCACTATTAGGGTTGCCAGCCTCCAGGTGGGGCCTGGGGATCTCCTGCTTGTACAACTGATCTCCAGCTGACAGAGATCAGTTCCCCTGGAGAAAATGGCTGCTCTGAAGGGTGGACACTATGGCATTGTACTGTGCGGAGGCCTCTCCCCTCCCCAAACCCCACCCTCTCTGGGAACCACCTCCAAAGTCTCCAGGTATTTTCCAACTCAGACCTGGCAACCCTAGCCACTATCTACCAGAGGGTATCTGATTTTCTGCTTGCGTAACCTCATTCCTCTCCTGCAGTGAAAGTTCCCAAAAGTAAAGCTCTTGGAATCCTTGCTCCTTTCCACTGGTGACAGTAAATCCATTTGAAGTAACTCCAGTACCTAAAATCAAATGTGGGGTGGGGTTATATCAGATGTATTTTAAAAAGACACTCTCCCTCCAGATCATCCATAGTGAACAAAAATTATCCATAGGTGATGAGATTTGGATGCTTTATTCATTTTTGCTCTTAGCCCATAACTCAGTCACACTCTAGGCAGGCCTGTTACTTGAAAGTTTTGAGAGCTACTACCCTTGTGGAATTGTTTGGAAGATCGGTGTACCCCTTGGAAAGAGGCCTCCTTGCCAGCTAAATGACTCCTTGCATTTTTCAGAGTTCAAAAACAAGACATTTTGTGATTGTGTGTAATATCTTTTGGGGGGTCTCACTATGTAAATATTTCATTTGTGTTTTATTTCTCTGATTTAATGTGGGATTCTTATCTGTATGTTGCCATGGGCTAAAATGTAGGCTTCTAGAGTCAGAAGGGGGGGTTCTGGGTATGTGACTAAAGTGTATTATGACTGAATATCAGCAGTACCCTGGGGTAGTTGACTGGTTTGGAGAGAGGAAGAGAGAGGGAAGAGAGTTGAGTGGGTAAAGAGGGTGGAGTGTGAGAAAAATCTGTGTTCTTTGTGGAAATTATTACCCTAAGTGGCAAGGATGCCAGCCTCCAGGTGGGACCAAGGGATCCCCTGGAATTACAGCTCATCTCCAGACTACAGAGATCAGTTCCCCTGGAGAAAATGCCTGCTTTGGAGGGTCAACTCTATGGCATTGTACCCCACTGAAGTCGCTGTCCTCCCCAGGCTCCATTCCTGAATCTCTGGGAGTTTCCCAACCTTGGCCTGGCAACCCTAACCCCCCATCCCACTGCCAGTGGCCAGGTGGGACCTGGCAACCCTAAAGTGGCAAGTGAGGAAACTAAGCCTGTGTGGAAGTTGTTAGCCTAAGTGGCAATTCTGAAAATCGGCCTTTGTTAGCTATGTCTGTTTAAGGAATTTTAGAGAAAGAAGGACTGTACCTGGCTGAAACCATTATGCTTGTGAACCATACTGAAACCATTATGATATTTTAAATAAATTCTATTTGTGTTTAAGAGAAAACAACTGGTTTTTTTAGAGTAAAGAATTCCCTTTTACCTCAGAGCCACCCCCACACACTGACCATTCTCTCATTCTACCAAGTATAACTAAATTTCCTGTACTTTGGATCCAACTATGAATTCTAAAGATGGGTTCCACAGAGCTCCAGCTTTAGTGCTTGCCAGTAAAGGTCCTGGCGTCCCCTTCCCATTCAGCAATGCTGGGGGGTGGGGCTGGGATATTCTATGCAGTCCGCAAGACACTTCTGTGTCCAGCTGTGATGAGATGTGAACCAAGGACTTTCTGACTCATCTTAGCCCTTGTGTTGTGTCATTTTTTAAAAAGCAGACCATCATAAGAGAAGCAATATAAAAACATCCCACTGCCACCCATTGTCTCTTTGCTGCTGACCACCCAGAAAAAAGAGCTAAATACGCTCCCTTCATTCCCCAGCTTTAAGATAAGCTGCTGGTGTTAATAAAACATAAATAATTTTTTAAAAAAGAAGAAGTGGGAGAAGACAGAACTAGATGTTGTGTAAGATAAAGTTCCTAGAATCAATTCCCTTAGGCCAGGCGTACATTGAGAAATCAGCCACCACAGCGATAGTGTTCTGCTCCAGGGTGGGGAGTCAAATTGTATTTTCTAAAGGAAGGGCAACAGAAGAGTTTTAGTGCATTTGCGGATGCTGATCAATCTACTCAGTGACCTGCATACCTCACTTTTGCTCATGGTAATGTGCAGGAGCAGAAGTTGATCTGGCTGCTGTTAATGCTAGAAGAAGAAGAGTAGGCTTCTGTACCCTGCTTTTCTCTACCCTAAAGAGTCTCAAAGCAGCTTACAATTGCTTTCCCTTCCTCTCCCCACAACAGGCACCTTATGAGGCAGGTGGGGCTGAGAGAGCTCTGAGAGAACTGTGACTGGCCCAAGGTCACCCAGCTGGCTTCATGTGGAGAAGTGGGGAATCAAACCCCATTCTCTAGATAAGAGAGTCCACTGCTCTTAACCACTACACCACGCTGGTATAAATTGCTGGATATGTTCAGGCGATGAATGTGCCGAAAAGAGAGACAGCTAAATCCTGCACTTCGAACAAAACACACAAACTTAATAAATCACTCATTGACTCAGCATCAATTCTGCTTCCAGATTTAGAAAGAACATCAATGACGGAGGGGAAGTAGAGAACAGAACAAAGTGAGAGGAAGTGGGATAGGGTTGCCAACCTCCAGGTGCACCCTGGAGATCTCCCACTATTACAGTTGATCTTCAGATGGCCAGGATCATTTCCCCTGGAGAAAACGGCCACATTGGAGGATGGACTCAAAGGCATTATACCCTCCTAAGGGGCCCTCCCCTCCCTAACCCCACCCTCCCCAGACTTCAGCCCAAAAATCTCCAGGTATTTCCCAACCCAAAGCTAGCAACCCTAATTAGTGGGAGCTTTGAGGTTAGGATTCCTCTAAGACCCAGGAGGCCAGAAATAGCAACTGTATGCATGGCAGATACAGAGGTTTGTAGGGTGCCTTGAAAAACATCACCCTGAGTGGAAGCAGTCATGTGCTGAGGAGATGTCATGTCTACACTTCCATGCTTTTCACTCTCTCCATGAGGGACTATGAACTGGAGTGACAGGAAGAGACGTGAGTTTCTCAGTATGGCAAATGTTGCTCCTGAAAGAGTGGAAGTCCTGAGACACAGGAGTGTGGAGGGGACTGCTTAAATCTAAAAGTGATTTCTACCCCTGCAAAAACAGAGCGGAAAACAAATTGGCAACATCCCTTAAGTTAAAAAAAAAAAGCTCCACTCATTGAGTCAAAATGTGCTGCGATTCGGGGAGCTGTGAAATAGGACCATCACCTGTAAAGCGCCAAAAGAAGGAAAACAACTGCGAGACCGTGAGGAAACGATGTCTTGGGTTTCCCAGAACATTACCAGGTCTTCACTAGAACAGACTGTCCTTGTTGCTGCTATGGTACATCTCCTCTTCAAAAGGCACACTACATTTTAATACTAAATAAGGAACTACCCGTGAAATAAGGAGCAGATGGCAAGCCTACAGGAAAACAATGCTAGCAGGTTAACAGTGGATGCTCTCTATCTGTCTGTCTGTGTTTCATTCAGTTTGTCTGTCTATTTATCTGCACTGTTGTCCAGCCACTAAGGCCAATAATGTCTAATGCCACTGAAACTGGATGCTTTTGCTGCAAAGTATGACTGGGATGGCTCTAACTGTTCAGCTCCCTCTTGACCATGTGGCCCTGGCCTGGATGGCCCAGGCTAGCCGGATCTTGTCCAATCTCACCTGGTAAGCAGGGTCAGCCCTGGCCGGTACTTGGATGGGAAACCACCAAGGAAGGAAAGGCAGGCAACGGCAAGCCACCTCTGAACGTCTCTTGCCTGGAAAACCCTCAGGGGTAGCTGTAAGTCAATTGTGACTCGATGGCAAAAAAAATATTTTGACCATGTAATTGCCTTTGAAGTTTGGCATCCTGTGCAACTTATGTCTGAAGCAGTATGCCTGCACATGTAAGCTTACACTTTGAATAAAACTTTGTTGGTCTTAAAAGGTGCCACTGGACTCACACTTGTGTTCATACGGGAGACGGTCCAGAACAAAGGCTGGAAGGAGCTCCATTCGGAGTCAGCCAGAAGTCCTCCTTGTCTTATCTGACATCTGGCCTTGGAAATGTACTGATACATGGCATCCTTGCCTTCTTAGTAACAAGAAAATGTTGTGTCTGCTTAGAGGAGTCGCGTGTGGAGAGGCGATGGGCTATCGTACTTTTTGGTTCATATCTGGGCTTTGGAGCGCAAATTCCGAATGTCAGGGGAAACTAAGCAAATGCCTCATATTCAGATAGTGAGGCTGTGATCAAAAGAACTGCTTCCACGAGTGCAAAGGGGTTAGAAAGACTCAGCAGAATTTTGATTGCCTTTTTTCCCCCTCTTGGACCAGCTGACCGCTGGGATGCATTACACAATTTTTATGTGTAATTTTCCACCAGGTTTTAAATTAGGAGCCGCCACCAAGGAATTGAGTCATCGGAACATCTATGGCCCTTGATAAACCACTGATTATACCAGCAATGGACTGTCTACAGAAGATCGCCATCATCTGTTTTTACATTGTGTTTTAGTATTGTAGGTTGTTTTAACTAATTTATTGTATCTACTGTTTTATGTCAATTTGATTGTTGTACATCACCTTGAGCCAGCTTGCTTAAAGCAATAAATACATAAATATAAATAAATAAATGGAGGACACATTATTAGTGAAATACTGGGTTCTTAGTTGCGGTCAGAAGAAAGCTTGCAGAGGGGAGTCAGTGGGCTGAAAAGAAGCTCAACCGTCCCCTGCTGATTCGCCTTTGCACAGGACCTTCTCAGGATTTTAGAACCTAGTTTTCCTCAGCCAGACTGAGGATCCAGCCCAAAGAATGTCCTGGCTGTCCTCAACCCGAGCCAGGACTTTCTCTGTCCTGGCTCCAACCTGGTGGAACTCTCTGCCAACTGATACCCAGGCCCTGCAGGATCTATTACAATTCCACAGAGCCTGCAAGGCAGAGATGTTCCGCCAAGCATACGGTTGAGGACAGCAACTGTATGGTTAGTTCTTCTCTCTCCCCTCCCTCCCCTGCTGATCAGGGTTAGGAAACCTGTAAATTATGGCACCTTAGGATTCAGGACCTTGTTGTTCCATAGTTATTAATTTTAACAGTTTAAATTATTATGTATTTGCTTTTAAACTGTTATACATGACCCTGAGCCTGCCTCGTGGGGAAGGTGGTATAAAAATATAAATTAGTAGTAGAGTAGTAGTAGTAGTAGTAGTAGCAGCAGCAGCAGCAGCAGCAGTAGTAGTAGTAGTAGTAGTAGTAGTAGTAGTAGTAGTGCAACAGGAGGAAATGGCTCCAAAGCGAGATTTGCAGAGAAGAAATTGAACACCCATCCTCTTGCCTTCTGATTCTCCCCTGCAAATAGTCTCTGCCCTTAAATCCGTATGACGAAACAGGATTTTGAAGGTCACATTTGCTGAGATAATGAATAGTTCTGCTCTAAAACGCAGCTAAGTTTGAAAAGCAGCCTGCCATACGTCATTGGGGGCTGTTGTTCTAGAGGAAGCAAGCCCTAAGGAAATTTTTATGCTGCCTCTCTAGAGTCCTCCACATGGTGGCTTACAATTAAAATAATTCATTCTCAAACAAGGCATTACAACCAAAGTGTTAAAAGCAAGACAACAGGCATATATTGCAGCATATAACTAATATCCTTGTTCTTTGGAACTGTGGCCGTTGTTTGATAGAGATTCAAGGGACCTATCCAATAGCACTCAATTCAGAAGACACAATTTTCAGTGAGAATGTCAAGTTCAAAGCTTCAAAAGTCAGAATCAGTGTCCCCTCAGTCTTCGACATAGACGCCTTATGATACAATCTTTGGATACTGTGATACAATCTCTAATTCTATTCTTAGGGTTCTTTCTTGCCAGATGACTTGCTTGGGCCTCTTAGTGCCTTTATTTTGCAAGATAACAAAAGAAACGAGGAAGAGGGATAGCGAGATCCATTTCTTGTTTCCAGAAGACTTTTGTAAAGAGTTGGGATGGAAGATGTTCCCAGAGTTCTATGCACAAACCAGATCTGTCCTTTTCCCTGTGTTTCCCTTCTACCTTAAACAAGAACAATTCATTTTTATCATGGCCTGGTTACGAATACCAGATGCAATTATATAGATCCATGTAGAATGTGCAGGTCTTAGCTTTGGAGCCCGGCATCTTCTTAGTCTGCTCCCATGGTATGGTTGGAAGTTACATAACTGGTTTGGCCAGTGCCTGGATTGGAGACCTCCTAGGAATCCTGAATTGATTCCCGGAGTGGAAGAAAGGGGGGATGTAAGTGTCATCAATAATTTTTTTAAAATTCTGGGTCATGGCCTGCAAAGCCTGGTTGAATTTCTCCATGATAATTAGAAGTTATGCAGTCTAGTGTTGTGTTGATCCCACTGGGAGAAAGAGAAGCTGCAACGGAGGTTTAGTTATCCCCCCCCCCTTAGCTGCACTGTCCTCGATTCACACTGACACAGTTGAAGGGCTCTTTCACCTTTTCCACTACAGCAAGAGAGGCAATATTGCTAAAATGGAGAAGGTGGGGAATCTGGGTCCCCACAAGGGTTGCTATGTCCTTTCATCGCTCTGGCGGGGGGGGATTTGGGGTGCATTCCGGGGTGGCCCTCAAGCCCTACCCCCAAGAGCGACCACCCAGGGCCACCCCTCTCCCTCCCCTCCTAGGAGATTTAAAAGGCTTCAGTTGATGGGCAGGGAGCACGTGGCCTGTTGATCAGCTGGAGGGGCCTTTAAATCTCGCAGGAGGGGAGGGAGAGGGGCTGTCACTGGCTGCGCACTCCACTCGCAAAAAGACCCTTTAAAGGCTGCTTGGGATTTGGGTATGTGCGCCACTGCCCCGCTCAGTGCAAGCCCCACTCACAGCCAGCCCTCCACACCACTGCCCCGTTCCCATTGGCAGGCTTCTTGGCCATTTAGTTTGATTGGACTTCAGGGGCACAGGAATCAAGAAACCCATGGCAGGGCTGCCGAGAGCCGCCATGGGCCCCCGGGCAAAGATTTCTCCTGCCCCCCCCCGACCCTGATCCAAACTAAATATTATAACAAAACACATCACTTGGCTTCTTGTTACCATGAGTCTATAGTAATAAAAATCTGTTTTTATTTACTTTATTTATATCCTGCCTTTCTTCCCAATGGGAATAGGGTTGCCAGCTCTGGGTTAGGAAATACCTGGACATTTTTGGGGTGGAGCCTGGGGAGGGCAGTATTTGGGGAGGGGAGGAGTCTCAGCAGAGTACAATGCCATGAAGTCCACCCTCCAAAGCAGCCTTTTCCTCCAGGGGAAATAACTTTTGGGTTATCTGGAGATCCATTGTAATAGCAGGAGATATTCAGGTGCTACCTGGAAGTTGGCAACCCTAAATGGGGGCCCAAAGCAGCTCACATCATTCTCCTCTCCTCCATTTTATCCTCACATCAACTCTGTGAGGTAGGTTAGGCTGAGAGTATGTGACTGGTCAAAGTTCACCCAGCAAGCTTCCATGGCTTTAACTACTACATCACGCTGGCAGGCATAACTCATCAGACAATAAAGCTAGGAGACTCAAAATTGGCCACCAGCTGCAGGATGACGATGGGAATTCCAGGGCCAAAACTGAAAGGGACAGGGAAATCCTGACCAAGGTGAGACAAACCATCTTGTGCAATTTGTAATGGAAGCGCAGGGTCTCTGTTTGTGGCTGGCATAAACCAGAAAATAATTCTACATATTTGAAAACTGGCCACCAACCCCAGAATGATGATGAGAGTTGCAGTGCCAAAAATGAAAGTTATTGGAACATCCTGAAATCAGGTTATCTACACAATAAGCAACCTGTAGTAAGAGAGCTTTAAGCAACCTGTCATGTGTCTCTAATTCTCAAATCCCCAGTCTGCCATGGAAGGTTACTGGATGACACACTCTCAGCCAGATCTACCTCGCAAGGTGGTTGGGAGAAGAAATGGAGAGCAGGAGAACACTGCAGCTTTGGGTCCCCATTGAGGAGAAAACTGGGTATGAAATCTGTTATAAATCTAATTTTAATGACATTACAAAGGGTTATTAGATCTTTCAACAACACAATAATAATGATAACAACCCAGTGCCTGAACAAGGTATAACCGCTACAACAGATTAATATTCCATGACCAGTTATATCAGGGGGGGCAGTCCTTTTACTACTTTTGTTAGATCATAGAGAAATATTAACCCCCCCCTTCTGTTCATATTTGCTACTGTACTACTGTTAAGTACATTCTGTTGCCAAGCAGGATAGGGATGAAAAAGAATTGAGACCTAGACTTGAAAATAGTGGGGGGGAAATGGAAAAAATTAGGTGGAGGGAGAGAAAAATGAATAAGAAAAGTGGGGAAAAGAGGGAAAGAAATTAAGGAACAGAGGGAAAGGTCGTTATGTCTTGCTGCAACACCCTAACTTTTGCTTAGCAAGATCTGGCTGAGCTGGGTGCAAGGATAGGGAGAGAGAAAGGCCTAGACTATTGGAGAGAATGATCTGCAGGCTGGCAATTACTGCAGCAGCCATCAAGTGTGCTGTCATGTCTTGCTCCACTGCTGGCTTGGTTGATAGGCTTAGCACAATCTGTTAGACAAGTTTGCTTCAGTCATGGAGAGAAGCAAATCTAGCAGATCATAGGCTGCAATCACATGCAGAATTAGCCACGCCATAGGCACAAATCCTGGGTGGATTTTAAGGGCACGATCAGACGTAAACATCTGGGAAGTATCCTGCACCCATCAGCAACCCGTTTTGTTCTGCCGCAGAAGCGGGGTAAAAAGACACTAGGGAAAGTCTGATAGCAAATGGGTTGCTACTGGCCAGGAATGGACTTTCCCCTGTGTGGTCATTCTAGCGCACTCCCATGGCGTCGGGATGGTCTGATCGGGCCATCCCAACCCCATGCTGTTGTTTTTTCCCATTTCAGTATGTGCATCATCGCACACTGCATATGGAGCACTCAGTGCAGAGATGCAAATCATTGATCCCTCGTTGAAGCGTACTGGAAACACGCGGCAAAAAAAAAAAAACCTGATTCACCCACGTCTGTTCATGTAGTGGCAGGCTGCCCCTGCAGCTCCCAGGGACTGTGTGATCGCACAAATGTGGGTCAAATTCCTACAGAGCAGATAGCCTTACTCCCCCCCCCCCGCATTATCTCGCATGTGTGACTGCAGTCATAGAGTGCCTTTTACTGTGCTCAGCCTTCCCTGAGCCCCTGACCCATGTTGGAAAATATACAGGCTCCCTCTGAGGTGAAGGACAAGCAACACTGCGGGGAGGGGTCAGGGGATGTGGCTGAGTGGCAGAGCATCTGCTTGGTGTGCAGAAGGTCCCAGGCCCAATCCCTGGCATCTCCAGCTAAAAGGCCCAGGTACTAGATGATATGAAGGACTTCTGCCCAAGACCCTGGAGAGCTGCTGCTCTCAGTCTGAGTAGACAGTGCTGACCTTGATCGACCGGTGGTCTGATTCAGTACAAGGCATTCACATGTTTGTTCATTCTAATAGCATTTCAGATGCTTTAGATACAGCTACATGCAACTTTGTGCCTATTATCTGATCAGAGTTTTATTAGTAGTTTGATTAACACTTTCTCCTGTCCAGAGCATTAGAATGCTTATCTTCATCTGGAGTGCTTTAAATTCTCCCTCACCCTCTTCCAGACACATTCAGATAAGAGTTAGCACTGCTGGCCCAAAGCCACACAGTAATCTTTATGGCTTGGCAGAAATTTAAATCTGACTCTGCTTGTCTGCTGAGCAACTTGCAGGCAACGGAGTAGTAAAGACTTACCTTGTGGGAAAACACCGAATGCTTATTCTACTAGCAGCTTCTGGTTGTAAAATGATAACTGAGTATGAGCTTAATGTTTTCTGCAATTTTAAAAAAATGAAATGCAGAGAGAAATAGATCGCTGGTGGTATAATCTATGGACACAAGTTATTTCTCAGCATGGCATTTTATTGCACCCTGAACAGGATCCTCTTAACAGCCTTATTACAGCCTGTGCAATAATCTGGCAGCCATTTCCACGCCTTTTCCCACTATGCAGAGAGGATGGTTTGGGAGCACCTTATTCAAGGGGCTGTAAAACCAGACTCCTTCATCCAGTTCATTTGAAACCAGTGTTCCCTCTAAGCTGAGCTACTGTGAGCTAGCTCACAGTTTTTTAGCCTCTGGCTCACACGTTTTGGCTTCACTCAGGAAGGATGGCTCCAGAGCAAACTATTTTATATAGTAGCCGAATTACTCACTCGCAGCTTTAATGCCAGTAGCTCACAAAGTAGATTTTTTGCTCACAAGACACCACAGTTTAGAGGGAGCATTGTTTGAAACTTAGAGTGTTTTTAGAAGTGAAGGTGAACTAGGTTCCTTGACATTTTGCCTTGCAGGATTTTGCCCATGTTCATATGGAAACTCACCTTATAAAAGACTGCCCCTAGAATCTGCTGTGTTTTAGGGAGGCTGGAAGTTGTAAGGCAATATCCCTCCCCCCCAAAAAAAGTATTTAATTTATCATGCTCTCGGGACTGGTACAGCAATGTCTAGACAAGCAGCTGGAGAAAATTCCAGAGGTTCCTCAGAGTGCAATCCTGTACAAAGTTCCTCCAGTCTATGCCCATTGATTTCAGTGAATTTAAGACTAGAGATACTCTGCACAGGATTTCACAGAGAAAGGGAGATGAAATTCTTCAGATAACTTGTTAGATGGGTGGCTTAACTCAAAGGTACAAATTGCACAGGGTACCAAAGATAAGGATCGAATTAGCTGAAGAATCTGAAACCGAGTGAGCTGGAAATTGCTGGAGGATTCCAAATGGCTTTTTGCAGGCATGGGTCATCATCTTTTGAAGCCAATACGAATGCCATTTCTACAGGCTGAATTGAACAGAGATTCATAGCCTGCCCTCTTCTAAATGAAACTTTATTATATAATAGAGGGAAAAATCCTGCGCAGACCAAAAGCTAGTGAAATGTTCTTTGGTCCCACTGAAATTAATGCAATTTAACTCAGAATTCTTGGTTGGCCTTCTCCCTGCATTTTGCCGAGGGCTTTATAAGAGAAACACATTCACATCCTCACTCCCCAGCCTTCTGAATTAATGCAATCCAGCAACTAAACGATTGTCCAAGTCAACTGATGGAATAAGAAGAGTTGGTTTTATACCCCCATCCTTCACTACCTGAAGGAGTCTCAGAGCGGCTTACAATCCTCTCCCCACAACAGACGCCCTGTGAGATAGGCGGGGCTGAGAGAGTTCTGAGAGAACTGCTCTTGAGAGAACCGCTCTGAGAGAACTATGGCTTGGCCCAAGGTCACCCAGCTGGCTGCACGTGGAGGAGTGGGGAATCAAACCCGGTTCTCCAGATTAGAGTCCGCTGTTCTTAACCACTGCACCAAGCTGGTTGCCGACTCTGGTTTGGGAAATACTTGGAGATTTTGAAGGTGGAGCCTGGGGAGGGAGGGGAGGGACCTCAGCAGGCTATAATGCCACAGAGTCCACCCTCCAAAGCAGACATTTCCTCCAGGGAAGCCTGGTCATCTGGAGAGGAATTGCAGTAGCGGGAGATCTCCAGGGGTTATGCAGAAGCTGGCAACCCTCCAATGGAGTAATGCAGCTAGAAGTTAAATGCAAATATAATTTTTTGTAAAGAAATCTCATTTCACTATGGTCAAATTTAAAATGAGGATAAGTTTGGGGTTAAAAAAAAAAATCAAAAGAACGCTCTTAACAATAGAGGATTTTAACATATGCAGCATACAGAACCTACATAGCAACTTTGCATGTAAGAAAGGTATTTCCAAAAGAGCCAGTTCCCTGCATTCTGCAACACTCTTTTCATAGGTTGCCAATCTCCAGGTATGGTCTGGCAATCTCCCAGAGTTCCAACTGACCTCCAGCTACAGAGATCAGTTCTCCTGGAGAAAATGACAGTTTTGGAGGGTAGATTCTGTACCGACATCCCTTCCCTCCCCAAACCCTGCCTTCCCCAGGCTCCACCCCCAAAATATGCAGTATTTTCCAACCAGGAGTTGGCAACACTATCTTCTAATGTCCCATCACACTTTAGTGTGACTGGAAAAGCACACGATCCATATAATAGCTTTTATTAGGACCAACCAAATGACAAATCACAGCATGCGGGCTTTTGAGTTCACCAGAACTCTTTAGAGACACTTGCTGGAATTTGTTAATACCTGTGGAACTGAACTAATTTATTGTTAGGGTTGCTAGCTGCTAACAACTTCTTTCAGGAAATAGAAGTCATGACAGGACTAGGCAGAGAGGAGCAGGCCTACCCTTCTCCTGTCCCAGAAGTGGATCCTAGAGAGAATTTCTTTACTTTTTCCCATTTATGTAAGGGGTTGTGACTCACTCTCATGGGAAGAGATAAGCCACTGCACTTAGGGGACACTGCTGTGATGAAGCCATAACTTGTGTCTACACTACCCCGGTCACTGCATACCCTAGCTTCATAGATGGTGGTCCTTCCCGGGGGGGGTGCTTGGGGCTAATTGGGTTCCACAGATAACCTTTATATCCCCACAGAAACCTGCAGGGGGTGCCATGTTCAGAGACACCCCCCCTTCCATGAAATATACCAACCTTCCAGAAACCTGGATCCAGCTCTGAAGCTAAACTGTCAAATAGAAAAGGGCCAGGTTCCAGTCAGACCAGACTCTTAAAATTACCTCAGTGCTTGGTGATCTTGGGCCAGTTATTCTCTCTTAACCTCTCCCAGGATAAACTGAGGGCAGGTGCATCATGTACACTGTGGTGAGCTCCTTGGCAGCTTTAACAGCAGAGTTTAAGCACACTCTTCATTCTCAAGGAAGCTGGTGTGATGTAAGAGAAATGGCAACGTTTAAAGTGATTGAAAAATCTGTTATCTTAAAACCGAACCAGGGAGGGAGGCTGAAAGTGGCCCATTTTGCCCACCCTTGCATGGTGAGCTCCAACGAAATTAATAAATATACCTTTCACAGATCCAAGACCCCCCTTGCCACTAGACTACACTATCTGTTTATATATATCTGTTTTACTATATCATCTATCATTTTAATATTTTTAAGTGTGTGATTATCCTGTCACAGAAGAGAAAGAGAGGAAAAATTTTGCCCCTCCCTTTGGCTGCAGCTCTGACCCACGTATCTATCTCTCGACCCTGGAAATATACTTTTCTGGCATTGGAAACAGCTTGAGAGGGGAGTAGCGGGCAGAGAAGACAACACAGACCTTGCGCCCACAGAATGCAGGATCCAACCCACAGAGTTTTATTGTATTTTCTAATATAGATAGGCACACTCGGTCTGGAGCACTGTATTCTTGGTGCTGGGGGGGGGGCAGCAGTGGGAGGGCTTCTAGTGTCCTGGCCCCACTGATGGACCTTCTGATGGCACCTGGTATTTTTGACCACTATGTGACAGAGTGTTGGACTGGATGGGCCATTGGCCTGATCCAACATTGGCTTCTCTTATGTTCTGATGTTTTTATGTTAATACTGTTGTCACCTGCATTGACTCTTGAGTTGGTCAGGAGAAAAGTGCCTGTATAAATATTTTTAACTAAATAAATGGTCTGTCACTTCCAGGCCTGAATGTCTGTGCATCTGTCTGCAGTGCTATGGCAATTAATTCATCTCCCATGCTGGCTTTGGTGGACTGTGGTGATGTATTGGTATCAGTGGGGAGCAACCCCTCTCCCTGACCGTAAGTCTGATGGGGTGGTGAACAATTAACGAGAAAAGTCTGCAATTCACTCTGGTAATGTGCAAATAAATGAAACCATTTTGGTGTTGTTTTGGCGTCTGCCAAGTCTGAGATAACATATCGAACATACACAGCCACAACAAAGTTAGCAGTGAAGAAGGACCTCTGTCTCCACCTTGACATATATACTGGACTCAATGAACCACATCCGTGACCTTATTTGTTGTTAGATTGTGATATGGGGGGCTGCACACTCCTGGAAGATTTGACTGTGAGCATAGAACAAGCTCCAGGTTTGGGGGGGGGTGCTTTCTGCATAATGCAAGGAACCATGGGGAGGAGGCTTGGAGCACTGCACCTCCCTGCCAGTTTCCGTAGGCCATGAGTCTGTAGGCCCTTGGCCCCATTTTGACCCGAGAAGAAGAAAAATGAGAATACGAGTCTTGGTGTTCCAAGTGCTTTCCCTTGCTATTGCAGAACAACAGAGAGCCAGCACAATGAAATAGCTAAGAGTGTTGGACCCAGGTTCAAATCCCCACTGTGGCTCCAGGTGATCTAGGAAGCTGCCATGGCTCTCAGGATCATTGTGAGGACGATCGGAGGAGGGGAGAGTGACGTTCTAAGCTGCTTTGGGTCCCCATTGGGAAGAAAAGCGGGGTATAAGTGTCTAAATAAGCAAATAGAATGATGAGTAGCCTACAAATATCTGAGATTAGAGGAAGGGGTGTCCAGGGCAAAGAATACTCCTTCCAGACAGTTGTGACCCTCAGCAGCTTTCGTTCCAGACATCTGAGTGATGTACGTGATTTTCATATCTCATCAACACATGCAAGAACACAAACATCAGCTCTGCAGATTGTGCCCATAGTTCCTGCAGCTACTGCGTATGTGTGAGAGATAACAGCCCACGTATGTGCTCTCTCAGTGAAGATGATCTGTGCAGGCTCTCAGGACTGGGTTGTTGGAGTCCTGCTTCCATAGTAGGATTGCGGGCTAAGGGCGGGGTGTGGGGGAGATAAGGTCTGCTTTGAACCGCTGCCTGACCTGCGGGCCTCAGTAGGAGTGCCTTTCACTGCACGGAG
This sequence comes from Gekko gecko, assembly GCA_029375565.1. Lineage (NCBI taxonomy): Eukaryota > Metazoa > Chordata > Lepidosauria > Squamata > Gekkonidae > Gekko > Gekko gecko. The sequence continues at coordinate 158,397,170 of JAPDNY010000007.1, forward strand.
ACACACAGCATCATTCACTGAAGCCTGTCACTCAAGCTGCCCTTAAAGGCACAGGAGCAGAATCGGGGGGGGGGGTTTAAAAAAGCTGGCATCCATTTTCCCCAGCTCTACAAAGGAAGAGTGTAGAGGGCAAAAACATGAGTAAGAAATTGCTGGTGCAGGGTGGATTCTTGTTCGTTGCCTGCTTGACATTAGATGCGCAGCCAGTTCTGCAAACAGGAGGGGGGGCTCAGGTGAAGAGGTGATCTCAAGGGAGTGGATTGCGGGAGACAGCAACTGTAAAGTACTGGGTTTCGGGCCTCATGACTCGGACGACGACATAAGAGAAGACGCGTTTATTCGTACTTCACATAAGACAAGAACACACAGTAACGGCCGGAGGCCAACTATATACAGTTAGGGGGACGGCCCTATATTCCTATTGGCGGGTTTGAATCGCCCGCCAATGCTGCCATTGGTTCACTACTGGCGAGCTCAGGAACCTAGTCCCTATTGTTCTCAGAGAGCGAAGCTTGGCTGTCTTTCGCCAGCTCTGCCTTCTGATCCCAGGACACAACACCCCTCCCCCATAGTTCGTCTCCTATCCGGTGACGTAGTCTTTTAAGTATAGTTGGTGCCCTCCGTTCTCTTAGCGAACGTCGGGGGGCCGGTACCGGACTGGCGGGGCCCCTATCGGGTGGTCCGCCAGCACAAGGAGCTTGGACCTCTGGTAGGTGACGGTGACGGTGGCGGCTGTAACGGCGGCGGCAGTGGCGGCGGCGGTTCAGCTGTCACCGGGGCCCCTCCGGATTCCGTGGACTTTCTGGCGCTGGCTCCGCTGTCGGTGCTTGCGGTCGCTCGGATGATGGGGCGGCGGCGGCATTTCTCGGTAACTGGATCTCTGTGTCGGGGTCTTGCCGCCTCCGGAGCTGGTCGACGTGTTTACAGAGGACCCGGTCCCCATCTGTTAGGACTTCGTATGACACTGGCCCGGTGGGTTTTAGGATGCGCCCTGCCACCCACTGCGGCCCCGCCCCGTAGTTCCGGAAGTAGACAGGGTCTCCCGGTAGGAAGCTTCGGGGCGCCTCCCTGTTCTTGACCAGCTTTCTCTCGGGGGCTCGGTCCGGGTGGAGTCTGTCTAATAAAGTGGTAGGGCGGCGGCCCATTAATAGTTCTGCGGGGCAATGCCCGGAGATGGGGTTTGGGGTGGTGCGGTGTTTTAGGAGGAAGCGGGCCAGCCGGAACTCCCAATCCCCCTCCGTTATGCGGCTGAGGGCTTCTTTGGCGGTGCGTACCGTTCTCTCCGCCTGTCCATTTGTTGCCGGGTGGAAGGGCGCCGATCGTATGTGCCTGATTAGGTTGCTTGCGAGGAACGCTTGAAACTCGGCAGATGTGAACGCTGCCCCATTGTCCGACACGATGGTGTCTGGCAACCCGTGCGTTGCGAATATTTTCCGCAGGGCCCTTATTGCCGCTTTGGCAGAGGTGGTAGACACTGGGCTTATTTCTACCCATTTCGAGTAGGAGTCTACCGTCACCATGAACTGGAGCCCCTGGAATGGCCCGGCAAAATCTATGTGTAGGCGTGACCACGGCTTGTGGGTAGACTCCCAGCTTTGGGTTGGCGCTCTCGGGGGATTGGGACGGACTTCCTGACACCGTGTGCACCCTCGGACCCAAGTTTCAATTTCTGCGTCCATCCCGGGCCACCACACGTAGCTCCTTGCCAGAGCTTTCATTCGTACAATGCCGGGGTGTGCCTCGTGCAGCGTTTCTGAAACCCCTTGTCTCATGGGCCCCGGGATGACCACCCTGTCCCCCCATAGTAAGCACCCTTTTAAGGCGGATAACTCTTCCCACCTGGCTTTGTATGCCGTGAACTCTGGCCCTGTCTGTTCCGCTGGCCATCCCCTCACCACCCAGTTTAGGACCCGGGAGAGAATGGGATCACGGGACGTGCGGGCGGCCACGTCTGCAGCCTGAAGGGGGGTTTGGCAACTCCTCCATTAACAATGCAGCGGGAGCCGGGGCCGGATCTTCCCCTGTATGCGGCAGCGGCAGGCGGCTCAAGGCGTCGGCATGACCCAGCGCCTTGCCCGGCCGATGCTCCAACTGGTACTGGTAGCCCGCTAAAAACAAGGACCAGCGCAACACCCGGGGCGACAATACCTGCGGCGTTTGTTTGTCCGCCGCGAACAGACCCAGGAGCGGCTTATGATCGGTTACGAGCGTGAAGGGCCGCCCGTACACAAAGTTGTGAAACTTTTTAACCCCCGCCACCAGTGCCAAGCCCTCCCGGTCGATTTGCGCATAGTTCCGCTCCGCGGAGGACAGCGTGCGGGAGTAGTAAGCCACCGGGACTTCCCTCCCATCTGGTAGCTTGTGGGCCAAGACCGCCCCGACCCCATACGGTGATGCGTCACATGCAAGGATCACCGGGAGCTTTTCATCAAAGTGGGCGAGTACTGCGTTAGAAATCAGGAGTACTTTAACCCCCCGAAACGCCGCCGCCTCCCTCGCTCCCCATGCCCAAGGTGTCGCCTTATCCAGCAGCCTGTGCAGGGGTTCGGCCACGGCGGCTTTGTGTGGGAGAAAGGTGTGGTAAAAGTTCAGGAGGCCTAAGAACGCCTGGAGCTCCGCCTTGGACTTCGGGGCGGGGGCCTCCACGATGGCCTTCACCTTGTCCCTCGCCGGATGCAGGCCTGTTGCGTCTACCCGGTACCCCAAGAACTCCACCTCCGGCACCCCGAGGAGGCACTTTTCCCGCTTCACTTTCAGCCCCGCGGCTTGGAAGCGTCCCAGTACCGTTCGGAGGCGGGCGGCGAAGCTTTCCGGGGTGGTCGCGGCGATGAGGACGTCGTCGAAGAACGGCGTCACTCCAGGGATCCCTTTTAACAAGTCGTCCATGAGATTTTGGAAGATCCCTGGGGCCACACTGACCCCGAACTGCAGCCGCTTCACCCTGAAGGCCCCCAGTGGGTTACTATGGTTTGCGCCTCGGCCGTGGCTGCATCCACCGGGAGTTGCTGGTACGCCTGCGCGAGATCCAGCTTTCCAAATATGCGCGCCCCCGCCAGTGTTGCTAAGACGTGGCTGACCACGGGTACGGGGTATGCATGCGCCTGAAGTGCCTGGTTAATGGTGCACTTATAATCCGCGCAGATGCGGATTTCCCCGTTTGGCTTAACGGGTGTCACAATCGGGGTCTCCCATCGAGCGTTCGGGACAGGCTCTAGGACTCCCTGGGCCACTAGCCGGTCCAGTTCGGCCTCTATTTTAGGGCGGAGGGCCAGGGGCACGGTGCGGAAGCGCCGTCGGATGGGCGTCACTGTGGGGTCTAAGTGGAGCGACACCGGGGGCCCTTTATAACACCCCAGTTTCCCGTCAAAGACCTCGGGGAATTCCTTGCACACCGCCCCCAGTCGCGCATCCCGCACTTATTCACTCCCCCAATTGTGATGCCTAGGGCCTCAAACCATGCCCGCCCCAGGAGACTCACGAGATTTCCCTCCACCACCACCAAGTCCAAGTTCCCCTCAAAGTCTCGGTATTGCACTCGGAAAGTGCCGACTCCCCGGATGGGGACAGGGTTCTTTTGAAAGTCCACCAAGCTTAGTGGCGATGGACGTAGAGGGGGTCCTCCTGACGGGCAAAGTCTTTTTAAAGTGTCCATGGAAATGATGGACGCCGCCGATCCCGAGTCCACCTCCATGCAGCAGGGGACCCCTCGATCCGCACGGTTACTTGGATCTTCGGGGTGGAGGAGAGGTTGGGGTTGGGGAGGCGAAGTACCTGCAGCGGTTGGTCGGTGAGGTGGTTCAACTCGGCGACCTCTTCCGTCGTCTCGTAGGCGGTGGACGATGCCCGATGCGGTGGGGCCGACGATCTCGAATTCCGGGGGCCCTTGGATCGGCAGACCCGTGCGAGGTGTCCCTGCTTTCCGCACCCGTGACAGACAGCATCCCGGAACTTGCAGGCCTTCCTTGCGTGGCCTTCCCCGCAGCTGGCACAGACGACCTGGTTGCCGGAAGGCTTGGCTGGCTCTCTGTTGGCCTGCTGGAACGGCGCCAGCCGGCGTTGTTGAGGTCTGAGGGCGAAGACCTCTTCCGTGTCCACATTCCCGGGGCTTGGACTCCTTCCAACCACATGGGCGGCCGCGGCCGGGCGTTCCCCTTCCGCGGCCTCGTGGGCTGTTGCGGCGTCTAGGGCCTCGTCCAAGGAGAGCTTCCGGTGCCCAACCAACTTGCGCCGCAGCTTGGAGTCCGCCAGGCCCCACACGAACTGCGTCAACAGGTTGTCCTCCACCTTCGGGAATCCGCAGTCCACCGCGAGCGCCCTTAGCGCGGCCAGGAAGGTGGCAATGGATTCCCCTTGGGCCTGGACTCGCCTCTGGAAATCCATCCTCTTGGCCAGGAAGGTCGGCCGGGGGCTGAAGTAAGCGTTGAGGACATCCAGGATCTCCCCAAACGAGCTCTCCAAGGCCGTGCGTGGCACCAAGAGGCTCTTGGCGAGGCGGACGGTTTGGGTGCCGCAGGCGTTCAGCAGGATCGCTCGTTTCTGGTCGGGGTGGCGGATTTCGTTGAGCTCCAGATAGCTGATGAGCTGGTCGACCCATGCGTCCCAGGTTTCTGGCTGCGACTGATCGAAGTGCTCCAGTGTTACATGAGAAGCGGCCATGGTTCTGTCTGGTAAGGCGAGCGCCGGGGCGAGCGGTGCGGTGCTGCTCTCGGGGTCAGCGATGCGATGCTCGGCGAGCGGTGCGGTGCTGCTCTCGGGGTCAGCGATGCGATGCTCGGCGGTGTCCTTTTCGTCGCTCATGGAGTCATGGAAGGCGTTGAAATCCCATCCTCGTCGCCACTGTAAAGTACTGGGTTTCGGGCCTCATGACTCGGACGACGACATAAGAGAAGACGCGTTTATTCGTACTTCACATAAGACAAGAACACACAGTAACGGCCGGAGGCCAACTATATACAGTTAGGGGGGACGGCCCTATATTCCTATTGGCGGGTTTGAATCGCCCGCCAATGCTGCCATTGGTTCACTACTGGCGAGCTCAGGAACCTAGTCCCTATTGTTCTCAGAGAGCGAAGCTTGGCTGTCTTTCGCCAGCTCTGCCTTCTGATCCCAGGACACAACAGCAACCTCTGCCACTGCTTTGCCGCTGCCATTCCTACATAGGAGACGGAGCACCTCGCATTCCTCCCCTTCTCATTCCGCACATGTCTTTAAAATACATGCTTTCCCAACAGGGTTCCCTAAACTTTTGCAAGAAGCATTGTGTTGTGCTTTAAAGCTCCCCATGGAAATGAGGAGAAGGTATGCATTATCTGATCTGGCTTCTCAGGGATGCAGTGGGCTGGGAAGGGGAGGGGAGGGTAGTAGGCGGGGGGTTGCCTCAAGTGGTACCCCTGGCTGAGCTACCACTGATTAGATGGTATGAATGTTTTGTGCATTGGAACTGTAAAAATCTGAGAATTCTCAGTAGGGCAGGACTATATGTTCCAAGGCAAACATGGGGTTCTCAGCTTTGAGTTTGCCTAGTAAAGCTAACTCAGGGTGGAATTAGCAGACTGGCGGGGGGGGGGTTAGCCCTGTTTTCATCTCTGGTTCTCTTCCGCACAAGCATTCAGATTAGCTGGCAGACACGTGTTTAGGAAAGGTGCTTGCAACTGTGTTATTCTGCCCCTCAGCAGTCCATCCTCAGATGTTAATTTCAGCATCCAGAATTATCACCCGCGGGCAACAGGAGCAAACTCTTTAATCTGATGTGAGTGGTTCAAAGTGGTCCCAAAGGAGTTTGCACCAAGCCCTGTAACATATGGAAATGATCAGAGGATCATTTCTCATTCATCAGATTATCACACAGGTGTGTCAAGGGGACTCTTGAAAGTGATTCTAAAAATTGATTGCTGCTTTTCTCCTCTAGGGGGCACTCTTCCACAATGCTGGTGTTCTTAACATCGCTCTGCAGACTTTATTATTACCTGCTGTAATTCCATGAACAAAATTCAAAGGAGGATCCAACAGTACAGAGCAGTAATTTTTTTAGTGATTTTTCTGGAATAAATCAGCACTTTACTTAACAAAAAAATTGGTCTGATAATAAAAATCAGCCCCCCCACGGCCATAAAGTGAACATATTGTCAATATGCCTTTATTTGATCAGTATGTGATTTTATTGTGTTTTGGGATGCTTTGATTATAGTTATTTATATTGCATTTAGCATGTTGTATAAAGCTGTGAATGCCATGCAAAGAAAAGTCGATCATTACACTGGGTAGTCACTGGCATACTAATGTCGGTCATGGAAGTTCTCCCATGAGCTCTCATGTTCTCATTCACTGCCATACCTAATTGTCATTGATCTGTCTATGGCTCATGTCTTTAAAAAAGCGTCAGCATTACCAGCCACCACAACATCTATCAACAACAGCTTCCATGGGTTAATTATACGCTGAATGAAGATATATTTCCTTTTGTTTGTCTTGAAGCTGATGTGAATCAGTCCAGTGGGATGACTGCCCAAATTTTAGCATTTCAAGAGAACAAAACACATTCTCTCTATTCAGTTCACACTGCTTATAATAATGTGAAATTCTGTTCAGGGATGCTCAAACACCTGCTGGTTTGGCTCACATCCTGTTTATCAGCTGTGAACAGGGAGCCAGTTTTTCAGTGGACATTTCATCTATTTGTTGACCTGTTCATGGCTGTTCAGCAGGTTTCTTCACCGTCTTCCATCTTAGCAGTGCAATGTAGCACAGCTGGCTTTTTGTGCATGTGCATTCTCACACCGCCCGATTGAGTTCTACTTCCCCCCTTGGCTGCACCACTGCTCCTGTCTGCGGGAATAGACAGTGGACTTGGCTACAGATCTATCCTGAATAAACATTGTGTCTTTTTTAAAAGCCTACCATTTGGTATTAATCTAAGTCAGGGTTGTCAAACATGCAGCCCGGGGGCTGGATCAGGCCCCCGGAGGGCTTCCATCAGGCCCGCAGTGGAACTGGCCATCTCCTGCTTCCAGTTCTGCTGCTGCTGCTGCTGCATCATAGCTTGCTTCACCAGACTCTCTTAATCACTCAGCCATTTCATGTTTTAACCTGGGTTTTAGAGTCAGAACTCTGAGCATGAGATTTCTGTGGTGAATGTCAATAAATCAAAAGCAGGTTTGCAGCTTCCAGAGCTAATGTTTTAAGCAAGTTTTTATTTTAAGTAAAAAAAAACCCTTTATGTTTACGTCCTTTATAAAGTTTATATCTCCGCTACCTGGCATTACATTTTATGACACACGTGGCCCCGGCCCAACGAGATTTCATTTATGTCAGATCCGGCCCTCATAACAAATGAGTTCGACATCCCTGATCTAAGTAGTCCTAAACTTTCAATCTGTTTGGATTGTGCAATTTTGAAAGAAAAAATGGATGCAAACCTGTGTTTGGGAGGCACTTGAGTAGTTTGGTACCAAAGAGACTGGGTGATCTTCACAGTCAAACATAATAAATGTGACTGACCACATTTGCAGCAAAATTTGCCATGTCCCTATTTCATAACATCGCTATATTGTTCCCAAGCCACAAATTCCTAAAAAATCCCCCCCCCCGCGCAATAAGGAAGATATTCTACCTTCTCGGTCATTTTAGATTCTCCTTTTAATGCCTTCCCCTATTTCTCCTTTTGAAGGTGGGGTCACATGCCCTGAATGCTGTATTGTAAACGTGGGAATGCCATGAAGGCATCTAGTGGCATGATCATGTAAGAGCGGGGGTTTCCTTGGTCACTGAGGTGGCACATTCAAGCAGCATTTCCGCTACACAATTGAAAACCATGGCAGTTGGCAGGAAAAAAAGTCTCTGTACCAGATCTCTGTGTGTGTCTTTTACTGTTGCACACCTGTGAAAATTTGTTTGTTACAGTGTGATAAAAAGGAACCTTTTGGTACAGACATATATGAAAAGCACACATTGGCCGAGGACAGACTGGCAATTTGCCGCGGGATGGGACCCGGGCTGACAGCGACTCAATATCGGAGTAAATGGAACGTTCACACAGGCACATCTGCCTGGCGTCCCCCACCCGGAGCTTACCGGAGCCCTCGCGCTTCAGAGCCGGTTTAAAAAAACACCTGATAAAAGCCGTCGCAAATCGTGAAAGCCTGTGTTCGTCGCGCGTTTCCCCGCTTCCGGGGAGTCTGAACGCGCAGCCGAAAAGCCGGGAGCAACCCGCGTTGGGCATGAGGCAGCAGCGGCGTGATTGGCTGAGCTCTGCTCCACTGCTCAATGCGGTGCCGGCGTTGCAGGGCAAAAAAAAGAAATCGCTGAAATGCGCTTATGCGCATGACCGCATGAGCGCTCATGCGCTCATGCGCACATACGCCCACAGCCGAAATAATGGGGGAACAGCGAATATAGCGCGCCTCCGGCGCGGCAGTCTGAACGGTCCCGCGCGCCTCCGTCCCGTTTCTTCCGGCAGAGGCCCCCGCTGTGTGGACGGGAAAACCCGGTATCGTTTACTCCGGGTTTTTTTGCCGCGACTCGATACCGGGGCAAATTGCCAGTCTGTCCTGGGCCAAAGTATGACCACAGTTTAATAGACGCCAGCATATATCTGTACCAGATCTCAATGGGGGAGAAGTGTTTGGGCATCTGTTCTCAACAATTAAACATGATGGGTTTATATAGTGTGAATAAAACTCAGGGAGAAGCTCAGAACCTATCTGTCTCCTTGTGGGATATGTTAACAGTGGTCCCGGTCACATGAGCGGGATACTGCACCGCTGAAGGGAGGCAAATTAGAGCCGGAGCAAAAAGATGCATGGTAGTGCGATCAGACGGATCCCCGCGATGCTGCGCAGACGTCGATAGCCGGCGATCACACGGTGATGTTGAAGTGCATCAAAGGGTTTCACTTTTGCATTCTTGCGCATGCGCAATCTTACGTTTCTTTGCATACTGTGGAGGCTTGGAAAAAACACATCCGGTGTGAAGGGATGCATGTGCATGCTGGATGTGCCAGATTAACTTCGCTTCCACAATCCAACGCTCGCCTGCGACCCACGTTTTCCAGTTGCTACTAACCTTTTCCTGGTACTTTTAAAATCCGCTTCTTTGGGCTCGATGGTACGGGTTGGTGATGGGTGTGCTACGCTTCCCAGATGTTGCTGTATGATCGCGCCCATTTGATGCGCCCTCAACCTGTCCGTTTCGTGGCGCAAATCCTCCCATGTGACCAGGGCCAGTGATGGGTCATTCAAATAAATTACAACACAATTCAAAGTCTCAAACAGAGGTAAGAACATAAGAGACCTGCTGGATCAGACCAGTGATACTTCTAGTCCAACATCCTGTCTCACACAGAGGTCAACCAGTTCCTCTGGACCGCCAGCAACAGGGCATAGAAGCTGAGACCTTCCCCTGATGTAGCCTGCTGGCTCTGGGATTCAGAGGTAGTGCCTCTGAACATGGAGGTTCCCTTCAGTCACTATGGCTAGTAGCTACTGATAGACCTATCCTCAGGGCTTTTTTGTGGGGGGGGGAGGTGGTGGAATGCTCCAGGGGGAAATGAAGTTTTCAATCTTTATCCTGAAAGCTCATGAACTTTAAAACATTTTTAAAAGAATTTTGTTAAAGAGGTTCTGGAACTCTGTTCCGGTGCATTCCCCCAGGGGAAAAAAAAGCCCTGGAGTCTACCCTCCAAAGCTGCCATTTTCTTCAGGGGAACTGATCTCTGTCACCTGAAGATCGGTTCTAATTCCAGGAGATCTTCAGGTCCCACCTGGAGGTTGACAGCCCGGCCTACCAGGCATGTGTTGTTGTGGCCTGCTTGGTCTTTTACCTCCCCACTGTTTTTGCATTCCCAGGCAGGCCTGGATTTGGTTCAGGACAAATGCTGTTCAGGCATCTTTTGCTAGATATGCTGTAAGACTACCCTGACATTTATTATATAGCTTAAAGGTGCTCAATTGAGGTATTATGTATTCCATTTTCATGGTCCAGGCTTAGATGACTGTCTTACCTACTGGCACTTTTCTCTTTTTACACGGAGTGGCACAATGTCAGCCGTTTCACCTTCAAAATCAATGAACAGAGCATTTCACAAGGGGAGATATAAGTTACACTTTTAGCCAGAAAACCAAGGGGAGAAGTCAGTGAGCAGGCAGTGAACCAAACTGGCCCTTAACAGACATACGACACACATCCCAGCCAGTTTTGAAACTGGACCAGAACCCTTTTTAACGGTTAGGAAATCTAGCACAGGCTTCTTCCAGTTCTTCCTTTTAATCTGAGTGGGTGTAGAATGTCGTCTGAGACTAATACTCATGTCCCAGGAAACCTGTTGGTCAGACCCAATACTGCCTTTTGGCTGTTGCACATTTTATAAACAGATTCAGGTGGGTAGCCATATTGGTCTGAAGCAGCAGAACCAAGTTTGAGTCCAGCGGCACCTTTAAGAGCAACAAAATTTTATTCAAGGTATGAGCTTTCATGTGCATGCGCACTTCTTCAGATATATGTAAGCATTTTTGGCCCAGGGACTGTACTGCTAATTTTTAAAAAATCAGACAGTGGATATATCATCACAAAATGTATTTGCATGCCCCTGACTTTCCCCCTCTTTCATTTTTTTGCACTCTCCCTCCCTCCCTGTCTGACACAGAACCATGTGCATAAATTCTCTATCACTGCTGCACATAGCACATGTACCCTTCAGACTCAACCTGGTTATTCCATGGAGATCTGAGAAATGTCATTCTCTGATGTGAGCAGACTAGGAGCTCTAATCAAAAATTCTCAGCACTCTCCCCAAACTACAGTTCCCACAATTCTTTGAGAGTGAACGGGTACAGAGCAGATACAAAGTGATTAGAGTGCATGCACCTGGCAATCACATTCATGCACACTAAAGTACAATATACCTTCTTTGGCTTGCATTCCATAGAGTGCAACAGATAAGGATGTGGCTTGAGCTGGCATGGAAAGTGAATGCATATGTTTCTCATGATGGTAGAGAAAATCTTGAAACATGGAAGCCTAAGGTACAGCCAGTGTGCTTCATGGTCAAGTGGTGACTTGAATCTAATGACATTGCTTTATGGGAGGTGAGGAGTCATGGCTCAGTAGTGGAACATCTGCTTTGCACACAGAAGCTCCCAGGATCATTCCTTAGCATCTTCAGTTTAAAAAGGATCAGGTGGCAAGTCATATGAAAGACTTCTTGCCCAAGAGCAGCTACCAGCCAGAAGAGACAACAGTGACCTCTACAGACCAAAGGTTTGACTCCGCATAAGGCTGGTGTGTTTACAGCCATATTTCATTCCAAAAGGCCTTTAAATTTTGTGTTATAATTATTTTCTGCTCCCTGTTTTACCTGGTTATTGTGCTACTTGCTCATATTGATGTGATTTGGCCGTGATTTTTTAATGTATTTCTATGTAGGGTTTTATTGATGTTCTTTTTTGGTATTTTTGCATTTTTGTGTATGTGTGTGTGGGTGTGCCCAAGCCTGGAAGTCATGGCGGCCTCTGGCAATTCCTATTGGGGCATGGAGGACGTTCAGAGAAGGGGCTTCCGAGATCTGCCTGACTATCCAGGTCAGGGCAGGTTTTATTGATCTTCTGATTGTTAACCACATGGCTCCACTGGTGGACCTCCTGATGGCACCTGGTATTTTGGGCCACTGTGTGACAGAGTGTTGGACTGGATGGGCCATTGGCCTGATCCTACATTGGCTTCTCTTATGTTCTTATGTTCTTAACTAAGCATATGAATTTATCTGGCCATCACAGGCATCTTTAGGGGTATTGCTTCATGTGTCTAGAGTTATATGAGTGGAAACTCAAGAAAAGGGCCTTTTCAATCATTGCACAACTATTGTGGAATTCCTTCCCCTGGTAGATTAGTCTGTCCTCCTCTATCATTATCTTCTGCCACCAGGTAAAGACTTTTATTGTTTCATTTGCTCTTCCCTTATTGATCCCCCTTCCTATTTAATTTTTTAATTGTTTTGTGGGGATTTTTAAAAAGTTGGTTTAAATGTTTTTAACTGTTCACCACCTTGAGGTGGTATGGGGCTGTGGCCCAGTGGCAGAACATCTGCTTGGCATGCAGAGGGTCCCAGGTTCAATACCCAGCATTTCCAGGTAGGAGGTGATATGAAAGACCTCTACCTGAGACCCTGGAGAGCTGCTGCCAGTCTGAGTAGACAATACTGACTTGGATAGGCTGAGGGCCTGATTCAGTTCAAGACCACTTCGGGTGTTCATGTGAGGATCTTAATCGGATAGAAATGTGGGATAGAAATGTTTTAAATGAATTAATTACCTTAAATAAAGTCAAATTAAATAACAAAACCCGAGCCTCCTATACTCTAACACATACCCCAAAAGCGACTCAGTGATTTCAATAGGTCTCTTAAGGTGTGAGCCCAGATTCAATCTGTTCTCAGAAGTAAATACCAGCATGAATCTACAGCTATTAAGAAAATTGCTTCCTTACTGAAAGTGGAATTGGCACTGGGAGATGAAACATGATTCCGTGGACGCCTTTCATTCTGTGCCCTGCTACGCACTGTTCCTAACTCTCTCGGCAGATTGTTAAATCACGACCTTAGCCTCCATCACTCTCGGTAGCTGAGACATATGGGAGAGAGCTCCCATTCAGTGGAAGCTGCAGCCAAATGACAGGGAGACTAAATGTCACCAAGGAAAAAGTGGAGGATATGTATAGACTGAAGAAATAACATTGCATAACAAAAATGTATTTCCAAAAGAGAGAGAAGACTCTACGCAGTACAACAGTCCCAGTGCCTTTCGGGCACTCTCTTTCTCTGATATTTGCCCTTGATAAAACACTATCCCGGGGGGGGGGTTGTATTCTGAGGACATGTGGGCTCTTGAAACATTTTGTTAGCGTGCAGCGTGCATGTATGCACTAGCCTTCCTGTCTCCTGCACTAATCTCTTGAGGGGGAAGATATTCATCTAGGCGCTAATGCACATAACATATGCAAAAGGCGAGTGGACTTCTTCCCTTCTGTGCTTCTATTCTGGTTGTTCCCTTTTAATGCCTTTTGGGAACACATGAGAAGGGTAAAATTAATGAGTAACGGGGGGAGTTTCCAGTGACAGAAAGAAAACTGTAAGTAGGAACTTGCTGTATTTTGGGGGGCAGGTAACAAATGTCCAAATAGGACAGAGTTGTAGAGGTGCTTCTCTATCCATTCTAACACCCCCCCCCCAAGAAAAGTGCAACTGGGATAACCCCCCCAAAAAAACCCTATTAATTAGAGTTTTAAAAGGTCCCCAAAAGGGACACCAAAATGATCAAGGGGCTGGAAAGACCTTCCCTGTGCAGAAATGCTAAGAGGTTTGGGACTCTTCAGTTTAGAAAAAAATATGATAGAGTACTTAAGGTTATGGCGGCAACAGGGCTGAGGTAGTTCAGGCAGTTGAGTAAGTCTCTCACGGGATGCGAGACTCTGGCTGGCAACACTAAGCAGGGTCTAGGGTGGAGGATTCAGTGTCCAAATCTGGGTCAGAAGGCAGGACTGCCTCCCAGGTTGACCTGGGGTCTTGGTGCTCTTCCTGCAAGTCAGAGGAAGTTCCTGGAGGTATCTCAACTGCCGCCTTCTGCAGTGTGTTAGGTGCCCAGCTGCCTCCTCCTCTGAGTCTTCATCCTCTTCGTCTGATGAGGAGGAGTCTGTACCCTGGTCCATGACAAATAGTAGCGCTCGGAGTACCCAAGGAAGTTGATGGGCCATAGATTGAGGGCGGACCAAAGGAAGTACTTCTTCACTAAATGAGTAATTGGCAATCCTAAACTGAGTTACATTCTTCTAAACCCAGTGACTTCATTGGGTTTATAAGGGTATAACCCTTTTTAGGATTGCACTGTAGATTGTGGAATTCACTGTCGATGTAGCAGTGGTTGCTAGCAACTGGTGGCTTTAAAAGGGGACTGGACAGATTCACAAAGGATACCTCCATCAATGGCTATCAATCTCTGTCTCTAAATGCAACTCCCATGTTCAGAGGTAGTATACCTCTGAATACACATTATCGGTGGAAAACAACGCAGGGGGAGGCTCTAGCCTTTGGAACTTCTGTGACATCTGGCTGGCCACGGTGGGGAACAGGATGCTGGACTAGATGAAACAGTGGTCTGATCTAGTGGGGCTCTTCTTGTGTTCTTAATCTCCTCTAACTGACTATTTCAACATGTTTTTTTTTTCAAATGTGTTTGTATTGTAGCTTTTCTATAATAATTATAACCAGATCTGCTGTTAGATTACATTTTCTATTAAGGGTTCTTAATTTTTTTTCACAGTACATGCCAATGCAGGGCAGACAGTCTAGTGCCAAGCCAAGAAATATAACACGTGGAAGAATCAGTGAATGCCTTCAATGATGTGTAATGGGGTGGGGATGGGGGTGGAAGGAATGATTCCCGGTGTGAGAACAGGGGTCTTAAAATTACCCTTATTTTCATCTCAAAAATGTTGGAGGTCATGCAGCATCAGGCAAGCCAAGTTGCGCAACCGCAAAGGATTGATTGTGAAAGACAATAAGGATCTTGTTTGAAAGCAATAACAAAAACCACCAAGGAACCGTTGTAGTCTCTCAGTCTCCCCCTTCAGATATCCTGATTGTTCCTCTGACACTCATCCATCTCATCTTCTCCAGGCAGAAAAGGTCACCAGTGATCAAATTCCTTCCACTGTGGTGGTTGTTGTTGTTGTGCGACTCTTGTTTGCATTTGTTTGTGGCTGGAATCAGACCAAGCAGAAGTTGGGACACTGAAAAACCAACAGGGTTGTCTGGGACTCCATGCTTTGCCATTGCAGAAGACAGTGAGAAAAGTGGGCTTGTAGATAAACAGGCCAAAAGTTGTTAGAAGTGAAGCACTGTCTCTCAGCCTCAGACTTCAGAGGGGGACTATAAAGAGTCAGAGAGATAGATAGGCCAGGTTCCTGATCATCCTTCCCCTCTACTGCTCTGATAGTATCCCTTTGATATGTGGATTGCTACTCTTGGGGAATCTTCCTTCCTTCCTTCCAGCCTGACACCTCCTCTCCACACTATGATATTCTTCTCCATCTTGGCACCATGAGAGCAGGGCATGCTTCCTGCATCTCTATCCATCCTGGCTAGTTAGACTAGATTAGAATCCTGTCTCTACCCTATCCTGTCTAGAACGGAGTTCCTTACGATAAAGGACTCATATTAGAATTTGCAAAGATAAAGAGGCTCTGTCTGTAACTTTGTTTCTTGTCAGCACACACAAACCAGATATTCTGCTGCATTATGTGTCTTGAGCACGCTGCTGATCCAATACTCCTTCAGCAAGAAAGGTGGGCTCATAGATAAACAGGCCAAAATTGGCAGACAGACACTTGTTGAAAACCGAAATTTGTAAGGTGTCTGAGGGTGCTATTGTGTCTCTGAAGGGGGAAAAGGTTGAGGAATATAAAGCTGTGGTTTTGATGCTCTGCCTAAAAAGTTTCTAAAATTTATTTTAAGCAGTTCAGTGACCTTCAGTACAGTACTTCGATTAAGGGGTTGAGACCACTAACTACCCTATGTCATAGGAAACCTGGAATGCAGTAAAATGTTTGCAATGGGCAATCAAGATGCCACAAAAGAAGGAGGGGAGAAAGGATACCTCCCAAAGCATGAAGACACCACACATAAAAAAGTTATTCATCGCAAGGTACCACAAAAATATAAGCATCAAACCAAGGGATTTTGTTCTTAATGCTCCACTGCTCAAAGTGCTGAGAAGTTCTAGGGCTGGTGCTTACCCAGGTTGGTATTGGATTAAATGTAAAAAAAATCAATTGCCTTGGAAGCACAGATGCTTTACATAGTATGCTTGATCCTCCACATTTCCCAATTAAGGGGAAAATGCTGTTCAAACATATTACAAAGATAACCTGACTCCAATGGTAACAAGAGAAAGAATTTTTATTTACAAAACTAGAAGCACGTCTTACATAACATATTCATGCAAGTACATTTAACGTATTGTGAACAGATTAACTTTTTAAACAAGGTTTTAGTTGCTACAGCTCCAAGCCCAGGTGAGAGAGAAGAAGAGAGGTCCTATATAAGATGAGCAAGAAAAAACAAAGGGGAAAGAAACCCAACCACGGCAACAGGGTGGATACTCAGAAGGTTGAGTATAACAAACTTAAAAATATACCAAAGTATTTATTACACAATTAAAAACAAGAGAGAGAGAGAGAGAGAGAGAGAGAGAGAGAGAGAGAGAGAGTGCTAAAATACAACCTATTGAAATTGTACATCAACTGAACATGAATCACATAACAGAATATCTCATAAAAAGCCACTAGACCACAGCCTTCTTCAGTGGCCTAAAACCAAATAGTGCACATTTAAAACAAATTGTAAAAATTAAGGGCCAGGCAGGTTTGTAGTATTTCAGTATGAGGGTAGTCTCCCTGTGAAAATCAGGCCTATAAATCATTCTGAGCCAATCCACAAAGAAGGCAGTGTCTCTCTCCAGTTATTCTGTCCCTGTCCAAGAATACATCAATTCCGTGTGTTCTACCAGCCAAATTCAGAAGGCTTTTGCATCTGTTTAGAGAAGAGGTTAAGGACTGGCTTGCTCCTAATGTAAACCCTGAATTGTAACAAGAGCCTGATAACTTTGAAGACAATAGGAATACTCCCGGGGAAGACTTTGACGAAACGAGCTTACATCTGGGTGCTCATAGTAACATCTTGAGGATGCAACATCATAAGGATGGACTTCTCTTTGTAATATTATAAGGATGTACTTCTCTATAAGGTGACATAAGATATGGAGTGTAAAATGTTTTAGTAAATGTGTTAGCCAGCATACTACAGTGTTTGTTTGTTTGTTTGTTTGTTTGTACTACCTGGAGGCTGGCAGCCCTAATTGGGACTATTTTAATTGGTAGGAACTCTTGTGCTTGGTCAACATCTCTCTCACAGGCACATGATCTGTCCCGTACTTTCTACTCCAGCTCCTCCCACCACTGAGACCTCAAACCCAGATGCAAGGATTACTGTCAGATCAGAAGGCCCCTGCCTGCTTCTAAGTGTGTAAATAATTTCATTTGGATTAGTAATTTTTACTACAGGATGAGAGTTATTTATGTAGACTTCTATTCTACCTTTCTCTTCAAAGGGACTCAAGGCAGACTACAAACTAAAGCCAAGAAGGAACCATCATATTTTTTTAAAGATAAAACACAATACAAACCATTTAAAATCATAACATCACAGATCCCTACTAGAAACCAGCTGCCTGCAGCAGCACAGGCCCAAAAACAATTGCCTGAAGAGATGGGCTTTGCAAAGCCATCGGTGCAGGAGTTAGCCTTACAAGAACCAGCAAGCTGTTATACACACCTGAAAGGTGTCATAACTGAAAAAGCTCTAGATTGAGCAGTGGTTGATTTAACCTGCCCCAAAGACATAATCTTCAAAAGATCCTGCTCAGATAAATGAAGCTGTTGTGGAAGGAGGGGCATGAGATCCAGTGCGGTATAGTGGTTAAGAATGGCGGACTCTTAATAAGGTGATCTGGGTTTGATTCCCCACTCCTCCACGTGAAGCCTGCTGGGTGACCTTGGGCCAGTCACAGTTCTCTTTGAACTCTCTCAGCCCCACCTACCTCACAAAGTGACTGTTGTGGGTAAAGGAAGGGAAGGTGATTGTAAGCCGCTCTGAGACTCCCTAGGGCGCAGAAAAGCAGGGTATAAAATCTACTCTTCTTCTTCATCTCAGGAGAGATGGTCATGTTGGTAGATGGGCCACACTTCAAAGGTCTTTCAAGGGTTGGAAACCCACAACAACACCTTGAATACCAACACCTTGAATTTAACCTGGAAACTAATAAGCAGTCAAAGAGGGTAATCTATAACAGTGGTGTAATAGCTGTATTCTGTTGTGGCTCTGATAAAAAGTGCACTGCAGCGTTCGAGCTTCAGTTTCCAGACTGTCTTCACAGATAATTCCATACAGAGAGTGCTGCCATCTCACCTTGAGGTTACTGTTACATGGATCAGTGGGTCAGATCATGCTTATTAAAATTCCAGTTGCACATCTGCATATTTTATATCTCCCCGAAGGTACCAATTTCATCCTAGGATTCCGAAAAGAATGTAATGAAATGCAGTCTTGTAATGGAGGGAACACGAATCACAGTCATGATCATTTGAATTCCATTGTCCTTGGAAGACACAGGGGCCTTTCAGTATTTAGGAGGAGGACTGTAAGGAATTGACCTCCTCGGGGTTGTCTTCTTAATTGTATTCTTGAATTCACTGCAATCTCTTTGGGATACTAAGCACAACTCTTTGGCTGCGGGCTTCTCATTTTCAAGGATGTGCCAAAGAATCTCAATAAAATTAGTGAACATTTTCAGGTGGAATCTCTGAGAAATCAATCTCTCCGTGGAGCTCAATAACAGCTCGAACTGAAAGCCTGAATTGTAGCTCTGATATTTAGAGACTCTTCGAGAGATACTTTCACCGAGTCGGTATGAGCTAGATAAAGGGAGAAAAACCTTCTTGGTACAATCCAGTTCCTCCTCCATCATCTTATTGATGGGCTTCAGGGAGTGTGTGAATCTGCCAAGTTCAAACTCCCCATGTTGCTAGGCAGTGCGCCAACAAGATGATTACATTCCTTCATGTGAAAGTACTACAGTGAAGATAACTTTATATTGGATTTTCTTTTTATCTTGATCCATTTTCAGATGTCTTTCCCTCAGCAGGCTTATGAGACTGTAAAGCAAAAAATAAATATAAAAAATTCTGAGGTCACTGAATTATAACACCTGCCGGGGGGGGGGAGGCTTCCCTTTTCCTCCCTCCTCAGCCTCCTCCTGATGTCAGTGAACAAATTTGTTTTTGAACTGTGCTGTTTGCTAGCATTCCCTCCCCCCCGCCCATCTGTCAAATCTAAACACAAAGATCTCTTGCAACTGCTTTGCAGTAGATCATGAAGACTGCAATAGTACTATCTGCCGGGCTAGGCATGCCTGCTCTTCCTTCCAAATGGGAACCCTACCACTCTTTACAGCCCCAAAATATTTGTTGAGCCTTACAGTTCCACAAAACAGGTGAGCAATTATGCTCGCAAGATTAAATGCGCTACTGTCTGCAGTCTCTGAAGGCTGTACATTGAGTACACCATTTTCAGATAGATGGTGCGGTTGTGGCTTAGGGAATCATAGACACTGTGAAGTGTGTTTTACTTCAATGTCCATGGTATAAGGAGGCTGACGAAAAATGGATTGAGCCACTTACGCCCCAGCGAAATGAGCCTCCACCAGACATTTTAGTTACTAAAATTTTACTGGATCCTAAACCAGTGAATACACTTTTTTCCAGCTAAATTCCTTGTTCAGGCCTTGAGAGTCTGGGCAGCTCCTGACAAGACACCTTCTCTAACATACTATATAGCCTGTCCTCTCTGGCTTGAATTCTACCTTTATTTATTTTATTCTTAGCTAGGATAGATTGTTACTACTCAAGACCTGTAGATCAGCGAAGGAGAGAGACAGAGATTTACAATGACAGCAAAGCTAAGATCTCATGGTAGCTCCACTCCAAAGCAACCTTGGAATAGCAAATGATTGCCAGTGAAGCACTGTTCAGTCAGAACCTGGTAGGCCCATGATCCTTTGCAGTGCCACAGAGAGGCTGGACACAACAGTCACTCATTCATTTATTCTACTGTAACTTAGCAGTACATTTTCAACAGTATGATTCACATTTGTAGTAATTCTGGAGCCCTGGGCAAAAGTCAAGGATACCCACTCTTTATGTCACCCAGCTAGGGTTGCCAACTCCTATTTGGGAAATTCCTGGAGTTTCAAGGGAAAGGGGACAGCAGAGTTTGGGGAGGGGAGGGAGCTCATTGGTGATGTGATTCCATACATTCCACCCTCCAAAGATCAGTTGTGATCCCAGGAGATCTCCAGGTCCCGCCTGGAGGCTTGCAATCCTCAGGTCTGCACAAGGC
This sequence comes from Gekko gecko, assembly GCA_029375565.1. NCBI lineage: Eukaryota > Metazoa > Chordata > Lepidosauria > Squamata > Gekkonidae > Gekko > Gekko gecko. The sequence continues at coordinate 158,417,169 of JAPDNY010000007.1, forward strand.
CTCAGATGACACCGCCGCAGCCATTGGGAAGGATAGTGCTGTGGGACCAGTGACCTTTTCTGAAAGGAGATTGCAAAAGTTCTGTTAGCAATCTGCTAGACAGCCCCCTTCTTGCCGTCCATTCCACACGCTCTTTTGCTTTGTTGTCTCGCTTCCAGAGACAGGACAAGCCTCTTGACCGCAGATTTTTTATTGTTGTCTTTTCTAGCATTGGCTTGTTCCCTGTAGGCATATAATCAGATATTGCTCCATTATGGTTATCTCCATGGCCCGAGTCTGCCCCCTTTCACCAGATGCTATGTAAAGAAGACTTTTTGAACCCTCAGAACAAAGTTTGAGTCCAGTGGCACCTTTAAGACCTCTGTTCTGCTGCTTCAGGCCAACACCGCTACGCACCTGGATATTTTTGAATCCTGTGACATGTCTCATAAGTGCCTGCCTGGACATAATGGCATCCATATAGAGCAAATGGCAGCTATAAATCCAGCTGAGGGAATATCCGATTAAGTATACCTTTATCGTGGTGTAATTTAAATGGCCAATACATACAATGGATTGCCCTAGAATCAACATCAAACCAATTCTCCTGTCTGGCCTGACCATAATAATCCCTAATCTGTTCAGAAGTTGTATACAGCAACTGGAACAATTTTAATAATGCACAAATAGTAAAACACAAAGATTTCTCTCCAGAGCTCAGTGACAGGAGTTGATGGAATAAGTAAGTTGCAAACCTTGGGTTCCCAACTCATACTGTCCAGGAAGGTCTGGATGTTTTGTTAACAGCCAGACCCCTCCTCCCACAAAGGGACAGTTTGACGCATAGAGAGAAAGAGTCACAAACACCCTTCACATAATATCATCTCCCAAAATCATAAATATAAGACACTGTCCGGCCCAAAATGATACAAAATGGATGCCAACCAAAGGCAAGCCAGAGACAAGCCTGGGAAACATTTTTGGAAGGTGAAATCAGAGCGGCTGGCTTGCTAATGACCCTCTCCCCACCCTAAGGTAATGCATAATTTAGGAACAATGAGTCTCCCAAGAAACTATTACCTCATACTGTACTAATCCCAACAACGGTCCCGCCACTTTCCCTTTATTCAACATTTAACACTATTCACAAAACCTGGTAGCTTTTCCTATCTGTTACTCTGCAGGTCATCAAGAAACATTCACACCTTTAGCACACTTCAGGAAATCACATCAGACTTCTCCCACATCATTGTTTACCCCTCTGAAAAACCCATTAAGGTATTGTTTTGGGGGCAAGCAAATCAGCATAGCCCCAGGAAACATTTTTCCTATAACTGTAGCACTCTGCTCCATGGAAGCGTGTGTGTGTGCTGGGACCCGTGCATATACCTCCATCTACATGTGAGTCCTCCCTTCTTTCCATGAAATGCCAGTCATTTTTCTGCTGCTTCCATAGACCTCTATCTTCTATACTGATAATTATAAGCCTTCCCAAAACTGGTCTCTCCCCAGTGATCCCTGATTTTCTCTTAGCTAGTCTTGGGTGTGCAGAAAAGGGCAACTAGAATGATAAAAGGGTTGGTGCCTTCCCTATGAAGAAAAGTTAAAGTGCTTGGGGCTCTTTAGCTTGGAGAAATGATGGCTGAGGGGTAACATGATCAAGGTTTATAAGATTATACATGGGATAGAGCAGGTAGAGAAAGAAGTACTTTTCTCCCTTTCTCACAATACAAGAACTTGTGGGCACTCAATGAAATTGCTGAGCAGTCAGATTAGAACAGATAAAAGGAAGTATTTCTTCACCCAAAGAGAGATTAACACATGGAATTCATTGCCACAGGAGGTGATGGTGACTACAAGCATGGACAGCTTCAAGAGGGAATTAGATAAACATTTAGAGCAGAGGTCTAGCCACAGGGTATAGATAGGAACTCTCAGTATGGGGCAAGTGATGCACTGTATTCTCGGTGCTTGGGGGGCAACAGTGGGAAGGCTTCTAGTGTCCTGGCCCACTCCTGATGGCACCTGGTATTTTTGGCCACTGTGTGACAGAGTGTTGGACTGGATGGGCCACTGGCCTGATCCAGTAATGGCTTCTCTTATGTTCTTATGTTTAAGTATGCTGTATGTGTGTTTTGCCCTTTTTTTTTTTTACTCTTTTAATAAAAACCCTTTCTGGTCAAACATCTGACTGGTTTACTTTGAGAGTTCTCTAAGGGAAAAATCCCTATAGACATTAGTGGAGATCCCAGTTACCCCCTCTCACAAAGCTCTCTCTTCAACTGTTAGTTTTTCTTCAACTGCCATTCACATGAATACTCCCAAGATCTCAGCACCCATTGGAGGAATTGCACATACAAGCTTGCATGCCTTATATAAGCAGCCCCTTCCAATGAGTTCTTGTCATGTGAGAGACCACACTCATAATACCTGTCTGGAACACCCCTCACACTTACCTTGTGACTCTGGTGTAGCCCCAGTAGTGGCTAGAAGCATATGGGAAGCTAGGACATGAGGCATGTTTTACTGCTTTCTTAACTATGTGCAGTCAGCTGTGGAGCTTTATATAAAACAAGGGGCCACACAACAAATGGGGTCTGATTTGGGGGACACAGCATTGGTTGTCAAAGCATATTAGAACTATAGGTTTTGAAATAACCTATGTATTACTGGCCTTTTCAATTTCCAACCTAAATATGCCAATCGGTGGATCTGATTCTGAGACGATTTGCTAAAAGGGGGGGAGGACACATATACTATTTAAGAAGTAACCCAAAATTTCACAAGGGTGATTGTACTATCAGAAGCATGGGGTTTTTTGGAGCTCTGTTAACTAACTTCACCCTGGAACACACAGTAGACGCTGATATCGCAATCAGGCAGCTGCAACAGATGCAACCGCTTTCACCCTTGGGCATCAATGTGTGTTTTGAAACCCTGGTCTACAGACAAGACAGGTCTGGTGGCAAGCCAATTGGGCTTGAAATGGTAAAAGGCCAATTCCTGCTTAATATGCATGTCCTAGATGGGTTGATGTCGTGGAATGTTCAAGAAAAGAAAAGCCCTCTGACATCCTTGAAAGGAGGTGGTGGCGGCTACAAGCATGGACAGCTTCAAGAGGGAATTAGATAAGCATACGGAGCAGAAGTCCATCAGTGGCTATTAGCCACAAGCTATAGACAGGAACTCTCAGGCTGGTGCAAGTGATGCTCTGTATTCTTGGTGCTTTGGGGGGGACAACAGTGGGAGGGCTTCTAGTGTCCTAGCCCCACTGATGGACCTCCTGATGGCACCTGGTATTCTTGGCCACTGTGTGACAGAGTGTTGGACTAGATGGGCCGTTAGCCTGATCCAACATTGGCTTCTTATGTTCTAATGAAAAGGCCTCTTTTCATAGCGGTTAGAGAATTGGAATAGAATCTGGGAGACCAAGGTTCACATCCCCATTCTGCCATGGAAGCTTGCTGAGTGACCCCGAGCCAGTCACTCTCAGTCTCAGCCAGTATTCCCTCTAAGCAGAGTTAGTGTGTGGGCTAGCTCACAGGTTTTTTAGCCTCCGGCTCACACATTTCTGCCTTAGCTCAGGAAGGATGGCTCCAGAGCAAACGAATGTATGCAGTGGCCAAATCGCTCGCTCGTAGCTTTAATGCCAGTAGCTCACAACGTAGAATTTTTGCTCACAGGGCTCCACACAATCTCCCCAGAGTTGTTGTGGTGAGAATAAAATGGAGGAGGGGAGACCGGTGTTTTAAGTTGCTTTAGGGAGAAAAGTGGCATCTAGAGATCTAAATGAATAAATAGACTAGAAAAGTTGAAGCAGAAGGTACACCATGTATTGCAACAGAATGGTATGATTTGTCAGTCTATGAAGCCTAAGATAAATTATCTGATAGCAGCAGTCAAAGCAGTTGACAGCTGCTCACTTTTATGCACTCCTGTCAAATCCTCAACAACTAGTAGAACACTGCTGAGGGAAATCTGTCTAATTTTTCATGCCTGATCTATAAACAGATGTTTTAAAAATGTAAATCATTGCAAGGGAACAAGCTAATAACATTACAATTGTGTAGACAGTTTTCAGGACAGCCCAGGCTAGCCCAATCTCATCAGATCTCATGAAGCTAAGCAGGGTCCTCCCTGGCTAGTACTTGGATGGGAGACTTCCAAGGAATACCAGGGCCGTGACGCAGAGGCAGGCAATGGAATCTCTGGACGTCTCTTGCCTTGAAAACTCTATGGGGGTCACCACAAGTCAGCTGTGACTTGACAGCACTTTCCACCACCACCAGATAGTTTGGGAAGATATTCTAACTAGAAAAGTTTTGCTCATGCAAATCTCCTCTTATGAACTTTCCATTATTCTGCCTTTATTTCTGTGTGACGAACCTTCTTAGGTGTTTATTGTTGCATACACATATATACACTGTCTTCAGATGTGAAAAAAAATGATCAAGGTGATCACCAAGTGGGGGCAGAAAGGGATGCTGCCAACCTTCCCAAGAGCACATACGTTGGAAAGATTTTTTTTTTTTAATCTGGCAGTTTTGCTGACAAACAATATTTTGAGGTAGCTAGATCAGACTCTGTGTGGTTACCATCCTCCTAGAATAACAACTTATCTCCAGACTACAGAGATCAGTTCTCTTGGAGAAAATGGCAGCTTCAGAATGCGGACTCTGTATCATAAAGTCTGAGCGGAACAGAATTTCTAGAGTGATATCACATCCAATGCTCCCTCTAAGCTGTGGAGCCTTGTGAGCAAAAATGCTACTTTGTGAGCCACTGGCACTGAGGTTGTGAGCTAACAACTGGGCTGCTGCATAAATTAGCTTGCTCTGGAGCCATCCTACCTGAGCTAAGACAAAAATGTGTGAGCCGGAGGCTAAAAAACTGTGAGCTAGCTCACACTAACTCATCTTAGAAGGAACACTGATCACATCCCTACTGATCTCCTTCCCTTCCCCAAGGTCCGCCCTCCGCAGGCACAACCTCCAAATCTCCATGAATTTTCCAGCCCGGAGTTGTAAACCATATTGTAGTTTCATATTTCTTCCAGAAGTCTGCCCCCACTTGTGCCCTCTCTTTTTCCAGCCCAATGGAAGCACATGTCTCTTAAAATGGTTTCCCTCAAGATATTACCGGTCTGCATCTTACAGCATTTTTTCAAAAAATAGAGCAACTACAGCAAAAGGTCAGCTATCCCAATAGCCTGATATTCAGATTCACTGTTTACCTAACCCTCTGGCTCTTTCCACACAAACAACAAAAAGTGGTAAAGAAAACAGAAGGTGCCTCTGTATTAAAAGATCCCCTGCATGTAGTAAAATAGATGTTCGGTGGGAAAAGATATAGTCTTGCATTCTCCTTGATATGCTAGTTTTATACATGCAGGGAAGTTCCCACCCCCACCCAGGGAAGCATTTGGTCATGTGATCCCATTTTCAGTCTAAAGGAGTCAATATTATCATTTTATACTCTGGAAGTCAAATGTGGGCTCATCCGTGGATACTTAAATCCATGGATTGGGCCCACACTAATTAAAAACAGATTGTTCTGCAAACCTGGGTGGACTCTCTAGGTTGGCCAAAACAAAATCTGAAAACGTTTTAAAATGTCCTAAACCCCCCTCCCCAAAAAAGCATTTTCTGTGTATGCATAGTCAACACAACTATCTCCTCCCCTTCTATCGGTGAGTTCAGTAGTGCAGACATCAGAACATAGTGTGGGGGACAGGGAGTCTCAGCATGGCAGTGGAGTCACACTGGCCTTGCCTGCATCAGCAGCAATGGTGGGGGTGGCTGGGAGCTGTGACTGTCCCAGCACTGGCAGTGGTGATGGAGGGAGGGAGAGAGAAGTCACAGAAGGCCCAGAGACAGAGGCCAGGAGCAGCACAGAGCCTGGTAGTGGTGGCAGCAATGGTGGGGGTGGGGGAAGCCACAGTGGCCACATAGGCTGGGAGCCTTGCCAAGGCCTGGAATTGGTGGTGATGGGCCCAGTGGTGGATGCCAGGAACTGCACCAAGCCTGGTGGTGATGGGAAAGGGGGTCTGGCTGGGAGCCTCAGCAGTGGTGATGGTATGGGCAAGAAAGAAGCTAAAAGGAGGAAGGGATCTTCTCAGAGTATCACAGGTCTTGACTTGTATATTCTAATTCTCAACCTGACCAAAACTGAGGATACTTCAGTCTGGAGACTGGAGATGTGAACAGACAAGACAGATCTTTTTACAGACCTTGAAAATGCCCCAGGTTTACAGAAAGACCTGAAATCTAAAAAATATACATTTTGGAGTGGTGTGTTGAAAAACCCAAAATGATAAAAGTAGTACCTGTAGCTTTAAGAAATGGATGCCCTCTGTGGCCATTGTTAGGCAACCACAACAGTTTTACCAGCATTCCACGCCTGGTATCTGTCAGTATCTGTCAGCAGAGGGAGGTGCAGGGCATTTTCCAAGGCCGTTTTTCCCTTAGAGGGAGTACTCATTGGAGCCAGGCCTGGCGGCAACCACTCTAAAACTTGTTATCCACCTTGTATGATTCACCTAGGCCTGGCTGCTTGCTACTGTTGAACAGTAGCCATTGTATGAAAACCAGTGTTGCATGGTCATTAGAGCTTCAGACTAGGGTCTGGAAGACACAAGTTAAAATTACAGGTCTGCCATGGAAGCTCACTAGGTGACCTTGGGCCAGCCATGTACTTTCAGCCTAACCTACCTCACACAGTTGTTGTGTGGATAAAATGGAGAGAATAATGTGTTTTGGTCCCTACTGTGGTGAAAGGTGGAACATAAATGAATAAACATAGCTGAAGATGGAAGCAGGTAAATAGGTTGGTGAATGGCTGAGGAAAAATGAGGCAAAGAAAGGGGAGCGGATATGGGGGTTGCCAGAAAGAGGGAAAGAGCAAATAGTGTGGGAAGTGGGATATAGGGCAAAGTGAGGTGCCCCCACAAGTGAACCTAGCCTAACACCACACAACCAGGCCATAGTTTTCCCAAGCAGAAACTGCTGGGGGGGGGCATTTGGAGATGTGGGGCAGATAAAAGTAGATTGGCTGTTGGGTGTGAAGGAGATAAGAAAGGAGGAGAAGGGGGCTACAGGGGCTTTCAGGGAAGGGAAAGAAAATAGTGCAGAAGGAGAAAACGAGATATCCCCCATAAGTCCTTGAGGGTCCCCTGATTGTGGAACATCTATGCATCCTTCGTAACAGGTATTTTCATGGGTTACTACTATGAATATAAAGATGACAGGATTTTGCCATCCTGGGATAAATGCCCACGAAATGAAGCTAAGAATCCCCCTCAAAGAGGCAGAACCACTGTATATGTAAAGTGTCATCAAGTTGTGGTCAAGTTATGGTGACCCCATAAGGTTTCCAAGGCAAGTGCCTAAGCACATGTGGTTTGCCATTGCCTTCCTCTGCAAAGTCCTCCTTAGTGGTCTCCTATCGAAGTACCAGTCCTGATTAACTTCTGAGATCTGACAAGATTAAGGTATACATCAGGGGTCATTTCATAGAAAAAGAGCTGCAGGAGCTCATTAGCATACCGTATGCTAATGAGCAATTAGGCTATTAACATATTAGCTCATTAGCATATGCCACACACCCTTACATTACCAGAAGTGATGTCAGAAGGGGAAGCAAAAGGTGGGGGAAGCAAAGAGTGGGGGGGAGCAAAGAGTCGGGATGCAGGAGGAAAGAGGGAAAGAAAGAGAAGGAAAGAAGGAAGAAAAGAAAGAAGGGAAGAAGGAGGGAAAGAGGAAAAGGAGAGAAGGAAAGGAGGAAAAGAAAGGGAGAAGGAAAGGAGGAAAGGAGAGAAAGAAAGAGGGAAAAGGGATGGGGGGCTCTGGGGGGCTCTCCCACCCCATCAAGCCCCCCACCATCCCCACACTTACCACAATCAAGCTTCTGCTGGCGGGGGGGCCTCTTCGGGCATCCCCCGGTCCGCAGCACTTCTGCACAGGCCCAGGGACGCTGGCCAGGGGTCCCTTTGGGCATCCCCCGAGTTGCAGCACTTCTGCGCAGCCCCAGGGACACCGGTGGGGGGCCTCTTCAGGCATCCCCTGGGCTGCAGCACTTCTGCGCAGGCCCAGGGATGCTGGCTGGGGGCGGGGCTTGCCTCCACCGCCATTTGTGGTGGCTCCTGAGCTGCCAGAGTGGCACTCCGGCGCACTCCAGCCCCAAAAGACCCCTGGGTATACTACACCATTCTACATCCCCTGAAGAACTACTGCATACCCTGAAGAACTACTGGTGTAGTGGTTAAGTGTGCAGACTCTAATCTGGGAGAACCGGGTTTGACTCCCCACTCCTCCATTTGCACCTGGTGATGTGACGTTGGGTCAGTCACAAACTCTGGCACAGCTGTTCCTGAAAGAGCAGTTTGTGATAGAGTTCTCTCAGCCCCACCTACCTCACAGGGTGTCTGTTGTGGGGAGGGGAAGGGAAAGGAGTTTGTAAGCCGCTCTGAGACTCCAAGTGAAGGGCGGGGTATAAATCCAATCTCCTCTTCTTCATTCACCTTTATTTTAAATGGCCCAAATAGCGAGGCTTTCTGTGACCTCATCTTTTAAGGGCTCCCACACAGAACATGTTTCAATTTATTTCCAGCCTTCTGACAGCCATCTTGATATGTCACTAAGTCTCATGAAGATAGAGTCGTTTAATACAAATTCCTTTCCATGGGGAACTGGAGTACTCCACCTAAGTCTGTATTGTCTTCTCAGATCAGCAGCAGCTCTCCAGGTTCTCAAGCAGAAGTTCTTCACACTACCTATTGCATGGTTCTTTTAACCAGAGATCCCAGGGATTGAACCTGGGACCTTCTGCAGGCCAAGCAGATGCTCTACCACTAAGCCACAGCCCTTCCCTTTTAGACAATGCACCAGTGACTGATATTAATGATAGTGTGGGACAGCTAACCTGGAGCCATTTTGAATGGCCAGCTTGAAACTTCTTAAGGAATGAGGGGCTCTCCCAGTGACTATTCTGTTATAGCAGCCAAATGATGAGTCACTTTCAGAGTTTTCTTCCATTATCTTCACTGAAATTTCATTCATCTGAATGGGCTGGCAACCCAAATCACATAATTTAACCAGGTATACTTATGGTGATATTATGCTGCTTGCATGATGACAGGGAAGCTCAACTCTTAACAGCAGACCCTGCATTTTTCTCTGGCACCATTTGTCTTCCTAGTTCAAATAAAAATAATTACAGTGATCTTACTCCACATTATCTTGTCGGTTTTATTAAACTGGCAGGTTGCAAAATAGTATAAAATGGAGAAGTGTCTTGGGGGGGAAAGAGCATTCTATACCAGTAGAATTAATGTAATACATAAATCATTGGTGATTTCTTATTTTAAAGCTTTTTACAAAAATTATGCCACATATCTGTATAAATGCATATAACTGAGAACTTCAATATATACAAACTAATCTTTACACATATACATAAATGTATTTTACAAGTAATAAATAGTAATATTTAAGGCCAGTTATATGTTCTCACATATTTTTTGGAAAAACCCTTCACCATTTGGTGACCAAGTGCTCTTTATATTTGACCTTGTAATTAAAATGTACAGTTCGTAACACATCTTATTTCAAAAAGAAAACCTCAGGAAAATGGTAGCAAGTCAGAGTTTTTACAAAAATAAACTATAGTTCATTCTTTCAGTGCACGGTAATCAAACTTTAAACTTATCTAGCCTCAAACACAGTTGGGAGATATTTAAGCATTCTTGATCACTGTCCATTTCTTCCATTAGAAGGATGCACCTTCCCTTGCGGTACACTGATTTTAATGGTTTGCATTTTTATGTGTGTACACAATTTGTAATTACTTTTTGCTAAAGCCATTGATGTTGACAGACTTCAAAACGAATTCACTACATAATTCATCAAGCAGCCCAACTGAAATTAATACTGGTGTGCTTGTTTCGTAATCCAAATACATTTGCACAAATATACCTTCTAGTACTTGTTTACTTACATGATTTGTATTGTGATTCTCTTTGCAACTGTTAAGTTTATTTTTAATGAAGACTAGGGAATTCTTTTCAGAACACTAGTAAGTTCTTCTAGCAAGAGCAGTGGGTATTGCCTCTTGCTTGTATTCATAGCTTCTTAATTCAATGGCCATATGTCTGCACATATTCTGAATAGATGTACAGATAAAGCATTCTACTATTGTTTGCATTACTATAGACAAAATAAAGTGATTTCAGCTTCCGCCATTTTTCTCATTGTTGGCCAATAAATATTAATTATTCTCAAAATCAGGAATACCAGCATCAAAGAGGAGCCACTGTTCATTCGCAGTTGGAGATATGGAAGTAATAGTGAAGGTAAGCGTGACAAGAAGAGACTCTGTAGTAGTTTTGTAACAGTTCCCACTATTTGACACTGGTAACGGAAATACTGTTCCTGTAGTCTTTACAGACTGTTGTTTCTTGCTCCTTTTTAGGTGATAAAACATTGCAATAATTGCATGTGCTTCTATATAAATGAAATGAGTGAATAATTTGTTACCATATAAACACTACAGAATTATAAGTGACGGGAGGTGTTGACTGAATTTAACCTGGAACCTTTCAGAGTCCACAAACATTCTCTCTCTGTTTGTTCACTCCTATCTAGATTTCTGGCAAGCGCCTCATGCTACTAGAAGCATGATTATGACATAGATAGATTTCCCCATTCCTTTAATCAATTTAATAGAAGCCATTGAACTTCAGACATCAAAGGATGTAAAAACTCAAATCAGCGGAACGGGATGTTCTTCGATAACAGAACTGCCCAATGGTAGAATGTTTCAGAGCTCTAGCCAGATTAAACACAGTCCAGACAGATGCCCAGATATGTAACTTTTAAACAAATTCTATGGATTTTTCATAAAAAATCAAGAAACTTTTATTACAACATAGCATTATAAGTTAAATTATTTCCCAGTACCACATCTGTCTTTGTTTGGGAGAGGCTTCTCATTTAGTTCATAAACTTGGCCAACGAACTGTTCTGTGTCCTGCAACGACCCTCAAAACTACCAGCTCCAGGCACGAAAAACCATGTGTGGGTGGCAGACTTCAGCATGAATTTCAACTGCTGGATCAAGGGTGCATCAGCTGCACATCTGAACACGGATGCTATCCAGCTGTGCTGCAGTCCTTTCAATCAGATATCCAGATGGGATGTGTACTGCCATGTACGTTCTTGTGGGATTACTAGCCACATGAGCCTTGAGTTGAAGGATGAAAGTCTCCTAGAGTGACTTAGAATGTTGACAGTATCACAGATTACTAGTCAATGTTTCAATACATTCTGTATTTCAAGGCCACAGTGGTAGTGGTGGGGGTTTCCCCTCTCCTCCAAAAACTGATCTTGTTATTCGTCAAAGAACTCAAGCACTGATTTTTCTTTCATGATTTGACAGCTCCCTAGAAAGAAAATAAACATGCACACATTTAGAATCCCAGTAGCTAACAGTGCTTTGTGTAAGATATTAGAACGATGTGACTGGCCTGTCTACAAGGAACTGCTGTTCTATAAAGGGGTTAGAGATCTCTAATAGATAGTTTTCAATGTCTTGACAAGCTACAGTTCCCAACAGTCTTTGGGGAAAACATGACAGTTGGAAGGGTACAATTCTGTATTATAGATCCGTCCCTAGTGCTCTGCTGTCAGAGTATATATGATAAAATAGCAGACTGCCCCCCAAAAAACACTGCCATAAGAACACCTTCCCCAGATTTCTCGAGCTTTGTGAGCACAATGTCTGCAAGAGAAGCATTCTGGGGATAATCCATTCTCAACTGACTCCAGTATGTATGCTTTCATTCTATCACACAAACTTAACAGCTATACAGGCGGAATGCATAGTAGCCAAAGTGTTAGGGGCAGAATAACATGTCACACTGGCAAATGTGCGTTTGTTGGTTAATGCAGAGGCACAGGGAGAGCATCTGCAGGAGACAATCAGATGGAAGGGATACTTATGCATTCCTGTGCCTACCAGTTCTGTCCTGCACATACACGCACACGCATGGACACACACACACACAGAGCAGCTGTCTCTTGCAACCAAGGCTTCTTTTGGACTTGAAATTCAGATGAAGAAGAGTGGTTAAAAATTGGATTAGCTCAGAGGTGGCCAAACTTGCTTAACATAACAGCCACACAGAATAAACGTCAGATATTTGAGAGCCGCAAAACATGAACAAATATTACACACACGTTGTTATTGAAAATATGCAAATTTGCTTTTTATTAACAGTAAATTAGACTGTGTGAAAAAGCTGCATGCAGCTCTCGAGCTGCAGTTTGGCCACCCCGGTCTAGATAACTGGTCCAGCCAGAATAATGACATGAGGGAGATGTAAGCCCTTCCTCCCTGCACACCATGGTCCCAATCCAAAACAGGCCTCTGCACAGCTGGGCATTTGGGAACTCCCAGATCATGTCTATCAACCCAAACCGGGGAACAGAGCCCTCATGTGTAGTTAGGCCCTCATTGCTCAGTTCTTTTGTGTGCAGCACCTACAAAATCCTTACCATGAATTTTCTTTGATAGCATTTTTCCCAAGGCATCTCACAAAATCTGCGGCTCCTTCCCCTTTCTTGAGAGAAGAAATTTCATTTCGGGAGCAGAATACCAACCTACACAATACACAAAGAATTAATGGTGAGATGAGCTGGAGAAGCTATTAAAACACAGCACGAATAAGGATAGTGCTTTGCCTCTCATTAATTAGTCTGTCTCTTGAAAAGTGACATTTTAAGAATGATTGCTTGTACCAAGGCTGTGACAGACAACTGCATATGTAAAGTTTATTTACAAAGCAGATGTGTGTTTAGCACATTCAGGAGCCTAAGACCAAAACTTGTCCAAGTTGTCTACAGTGTTAACTTTGCGCTGTTCATCTTAAATTAGCTGTTCTTTCATTCTGGAAGAAGAATTCCTAATAATTCCAAAGTGTGTACCCAAAAAAGATTGTCCTGTGAAATGTATTCCCTGCCTATTTCATTGCTTCATTTTCTCTAGCACCCAGTGGTAAAATCTCTCTACAGCAAACTAGCAAAAAAAGAAAAAGAAATAAAGAAATGATTCAAGTCTTGGGCAATGTAAATGCAATAAAGATCTACTAAAAAAAAGAGGAATTAAAGTACTGAAATTTAATAAAACTATTCACAGGGCAATTCCAATAACCACAGAACATTAATTTACAGCCTCAATTATTTCATGGCATCAAAAGTTATCCTGGGTTATCATGCTCTCCAAAAAATTATACTAAATCATTCCGTGCAATAATGAAGCAGTTTGAGACTGCGTCAGTGATTAGAGACAGCAGCTGGGCCACCCACATACAAGAGGAAGTTTTTGGATGCATGGAAACTTCCAAGGTATGAAAGAAAAATGTGCCTTTCCTCTTTTGCACCCCCAAAGGGTTTGAAAACATAAAATACAGGCAAAATAAAGCCTGGAGGAGATATGGCCCTGCACAGCCTAAACTGGAAAGAAGCAGGTTGCTTGCAATCATTCGGGCTAGAGACTAATTAAAAAGTAAAGGTAAAGGTTCCATTTCTCAAAAGCCAGTCGAATCCGACTCTAGGGTTGCGGTGCTCATCTCCATTTCAAAGCCAAAGAGCCAGCACTATTCGAAGATGTTTCCGTGGTCATGTGGCTGGCATGACTGAACACCAAGGCGCACGGAACACTGTTACCTTCCCACCAAAGTGGTACCTATTTATCTACTTGCAATTTCTTGCTTTCAAACTGCTAGGTTGGCAGGAGCCGGAACTACAGACAGGAGCTCACTGGCACTCCTGGGTCTCGAACTGCTGAACTACTGACCTTCCACAGCCTGCAGTTCAGCATCTTAACCACTTGAGCCACCACAGTTCCATAGAGGCTAATTAGGGGTGTGCAAAAAAAAAATTGCAGCATTTTTCAGCTTTGGGTAAATCAGACCTGAAAAATATCAGTAAATACCAAATTTCCCCAGTAAAATATCAGTAAAGTATTTGGATTGGGGCTATCTTTTTTATTCCCAAATATATTCGGGTCTGATTTACACCACCAGAGGGAAAGCAGGCATGTTAAAATGCCTTCTTTCTCTCTGGTAGCCCCTACAGATTTCCCTGTCAATTTCACTCACCACCAGTCAGCCGGGACTGAAATTGACAAGGGAAAGCCTGGGCTCTCTGCCTTCCCTTCTCTAGCTGAAAGATTGTAGCTGAAGAAGGGTGGGCAGGAAACCCAGGCATGTTTAAAATGCCTTTCTTTCCCTCCCTGATCTCGGGGACGGAAAGAAAGGCATTTAAACCCGTCAGCTGACTGGCGGCTCAGGCTGTTAGGTTTAAATGAGACCTTTTTTGGGATAGCAAAATGAACCCGAAAAAAGGCCAGAAAATATCAGTTTTTTGGGGTTCAGCTATACTTATGTGATACCTGAAAAATACCGACAAGGTATTTTTTCGGTTCAGCTGTAGCCAAATGCAAACCCCTAAGGCTAATAGTTGGAGGGAAAATGTCCTCTAAGCATTGCTGGGGGTAGGTGGGTAGGAGCAAGCTGCTTACCTCCTGCCACCCTCACCCAAAACAGCTGCCTGATAGCTCTACAAGCAGGGTTGCCAGCAGGGATGGGCATGAACCAGGAAAATGGGCATGAACCAGGGTTGCCAGCAGGGATGGGCATGAACCAGGTTTGCTGTGTGAGGTTTGTAATGTGGTAGAAGCCACCCCCACCCCAGGCTAGAGACTCCAAACGCATAGCAACTCTCTAGCTGACTCTCCTCTCCTACCCTCCAAGTTTGGTGAAGATAGATTTAGGGAGGCTGAGTTGCAGCCCCCCAAAATAGGTACCCCTAGGAAAGTACTCTCTGGGGAAATCACGGCCACAGGTTCAGGACTGTGTTGAACGGATCCACTACAACCTAGAGGCATCAAACTCACAGTGGACCTCCTTGGGATGGCCCTCTACCTGCCCTCCACATTTGGTGAGGATTGGCTTTGGGGAGGGGGTGGAGTAGTAGCTCCCCAAAGTAGGTGCCATAAACCACCTGAACCTCCAAAACCCACATGGAGAGTCGTTGGGAGGTTCGGTTCATGAACCATAAACCAGGTGATTTCCATTACAAATTTACGTACATGAGCCGGTTTGTGCCCATACCTAGGTGCCAGACTCCAGGTGGTGCCTGGAGATCTTCTGGAATTACAACCAGACTCCAAGGATCAGTTCCCCTGGAGGAAATTTCAGCTTTGAAAGGCTGTCTGCATGGCATTATACCCTGCTGAAGCCCCTCCCCTGTCCCGCCCTCCCCAGGCTCCACTTGCAAATCTCCAGGAATTTCCCAACCCAGAACTGATAACCCTAACTGCAAAACTCAAGAGCCATAGCTTTTAGAGTCCCTGGACCCTGCAGCTGAGCTTTGCACGGTTACAGGTCAGTACTGTGTTACATGGGAGGAGAAAATAAGAGAAGAACAAGAGGCTTACCTCCCACCTCACCTCCTATCAATTGCATTAGCTGCAACTTCCCTAACAAGACTTGCCAAACTCACAGCTGGAAGGCTCAAAGCACAAAGCCTGGGTTCTGCTACACTCTGGGGGTCATTCTCCATCAAGATTGCTGGGGGCATGAGAGGAAGGGCAAGTAGCTCACTTTCCCCCCACTATCATCTCCATCAAGAGAGCACGGGTACAAATTCACCCACAGCCTTGAGAACTCCCAGTTGTTTCCTGGCTTCCCAAACTGGCAAAGCTCAGAAACTGAGCCCTATGGCGGAATTGCGCTAACGAAGCTGCTGCCCTAGGGGGTAGTTTAGGAGCAAACACAAAAACAATTAGCAATGTTTTGTTACAAGTCTGCCTGATGGGAAGCACTTTCTAAGGTGCCGATGTTCTGCAGAGTAGACAGCCCAGATTACTCGCTCCAGTTTAACCTAATACCCCTCCTTAAGCAGAGTGTTTTAAGTCAGCCCAACATTCTCAAAAATGCCATCTGCAGACTCTTCCATTTGCACAATGACTAGAATCAGACAGTAAGGATTTGCTTGAGTGCACTACTGCAGGCTGCAGTTGGAGTGGAGAGGAGAGGGCATGGTTCATGGCCTCCCTATCAGAGGAAAGACCCCGCACATATAAAATTAGCACCTCTGAAAAGACTACACGGAGCCTTCTTTTTCATGTGCTTTCTTTCCATGTGCAGGGAGTTCGTGTTGAAAACTGTCAACAGATGACATTATGTACCTCTGCCCCAAGTCTCAAGTGGTACGACCAGTGTTCCCTCTAAGCTCAGTTAGTGTGAGCTAGCTCACAGTTTTGTAGCCTCCAGCTCACACATTTTTGTCTTAGCTCAGGAAGGAGGGCTCCAGAGCAAACTAATTTATACAGTAGTCAAATCGCTCGCTCACAACTTTAATGCCAGGAGCTCACAAAGTAGAATTTTTGCTCACAAGACTCCACAGCTTAGAGGGAACATTGGGTACAACCCCAGAAAATCTTTATTGCCTACTATCAGTGTAAACTGGCTTTGTTTACAACAACGAGGGCAATCAACTCTTTTCGTGAGAGAGCATCCTGTTCTTTTAACAGCTTCCTTGACTGGAAAAGAAAATCATATTATAAACTTCCCCCCCCCAATCATACAGCTGCAGTGACAGGAAATTTCTTTGCATCAATGCAGCCATTAAAAGATCCCCTGTGTAGAAAGGAACTTGTGAGCTCCCTTCTGCTCCTTCTTTGCTTCTTCCTGGTACTCAAAAACAGCAGGGCTTTTTCTAAGAACCAGCTAGGAGTATTTGAGACTGCCTTATACTGCTTTGTGGACTTAAGTCAGCACAAAATATTTTAAATTAAATAAGCAGAGGTTCAGGGCAGTGGCCCATCTAGAGAAGTACTGTCTGCTCTGACAGGCTATGCCTCTTCGAGACCTTAGGCAAAGACCTTTCCTAGCGCAGGTACCCAAGATCCTTTAAAAAGAGATAGCAGTTCTGCACTATAATTTATCTGGTGGTGACTTCTATGGGGAAAGAGCAGCATACCCTTGGCTCAACAGCACCTACCCCTAAGTAAAATCAGCGTTACTACAAAGTAAACAATGTAAAAGTGCATACAAACTCTGGAGAGTCTCAAGGCACAATCCCATCATCTCTCTCTCTCTCTCTCTCTCTCTCTCTCTCTCTCTCTCCCCTCTTTCTCATAATTCCCTGCAGCAACAGCAAGCTTCCTTACTTTTTCTGAGTTTCTCCAGACTTGACTCTGACCCTCCGGATGGCAACCTCTGGCGTGTTCCACCATTCTTTCAGGTTAAATATAGAGTCTTTTTTCCATTCCAGCCTAACAATGAGCAGGTCTCCAATATCCACTGCGGTGTATATCAGAAAGGAAAAGGTTTGGTTTGTGGAGATCTCAGGCCTGTGAAAATATAAAACTTGAGCTTTGGGCATCGCTTCTTTGAAATCACATGAAAGTTCCATTATCTCCTTTGGCATATTCTTGGTTATTTCTTCATTGTCAACAGATAGGACAAAAACTAAGGCTGGCTAACATAATACAGTATGCATCTTTCCAAACATGCATCAGAGAAGTCACAGGTGTCACCAATCACCAATTCTACCCTGTGCCCTTTGTTCAGACATAACATAAAACCAGGGTTGGTTTGTGAAATTATGATTTGGCTTGAAAAGGATCACCTTTGTCTTTCACTTTGCCTCCCCCTGAGGAATGCAGCTGGTATCCTAGCCAGACAGAGGTAAGAAAGACAGCCAGATGGCCAGGTTTGTAGATTGATCAAAACCATAGTTAAGACTTCCCCTGGTCAACAAACCAACAACAAACTATGGCTTCATATCATGGTCTGATGTATCCTACTTTCCCATAGTTAGTGGGGTTGCCTGCATTTGGGTGATCACACAAACCATTAAACAAGTTAGGATTTTGCATACAATGTCCAAACTGAGCTAATGTGTTAACCATGGTTTCACATGATGTATAAATATGGACATCTTGGCTTGTTCCCCACTCCACCCTTGTCACAAAGCAAACTGGGATACCAGCTGGGAACTCTGTAGGGGAAGAGCAAAGGCAACAAAACTGGCAATTATCAAGGCGAAGCAACATTTGAATGACTGCCTATGGACTGAATCTTGGTTTTCCAAATTAATAATACTTTAAACAAAATAGAAATTCACATGCACTTTAAAATCTCTGATGACTAACATATTTAATCTCAACTGGATGTTGGGGCAATAAGCTCTCTCAGGATGGAGACATTTATGGAGGATTTGGAACACAGCAATGAAAGGCAGATCTAATGGTGGTCTATCAGTCCTGAAGGCATAATATGATGACCTCAAACTACATTCTTCCATCTCCCCCTTCCTCAATAAGAAAGAAATTGGGGGATATTTGCCCCCATGAAAAGAGTGACACAAGGTGAGACTCTTGCTACTAATTTGCTGTTACTCAATCCACAATTCTCACACAATAAAGGGCCTCCAAACAATTCTAAACCTTTATTATAATGTCTTATTGTCTCTTTGGTGATTACTTTAGGACCTTGTTTATTTAACTGAAGGAGGAGGAGCATGGCTTGTGCATTTCTCCTCACTTGGAAATGTAATAACAAGGAATGCACAACTCTCACATTCTTCTTTCTTTGGTGCTTTGGTATATCACGTACAAAGCCGATGTTGAGAACCTTGCAAAAAATTCTCCCCTCATCACAATTTAGGAAGACAAACTGATGTCTAAATTGCCATCTTTTCCAATGAAGTGTAATCTCCTAATTCTGTTCCCAAAGGCCACACCTCTCCAAGAAAAGCAGCAGCTTCCACGCATGTGTCATTCTCAATCTTTAATCCAAAAGTAAGATAGTTACTCTGGACACTGGCAATTTCTGACTAGGACAAGCCACAACTTGGAGGGAAATGCTAAAACTGACTTTTATTTTAAAAATTTAAATTGGAGTTGTTCCTCCTAGGTTCTGCTGAATAATACAAAAATATTTGCTTATGCCGATACTCACAGTGTGACTGGCATGTCCTTGCTTTCCCCCTCAGTGCCATACAGAGAGATAAGGAAGTCCTCGTTTATCTTAGTCATGTTTTCCTTAGCAAAAAAATGAATCTTCACTTGGTAGTGAAAGACTGAACGCGGAAAAGGATGGAGAGGGAGCAGACACACAAAGAGAGAAAGACGGACAGAATTATTGGCACTGCTCACAAAGAGATTAAAAAATCCAGCAACTTTAAAAGGTTTAGCATCCATCTACTAGCCTTATTCAGGCAGACTAATACTTTTGCATAGGAGTCATCAATCAGTTGTGAAGTATCAGTCAATATAAAGAAATCCATTATACAGTGTAACCAAAGACAGCCAAATCTTATACTCTAAGCAGGTTCTCTGGAGAGGTTACATACACGCTTCCTAAATAAATTTTAAATACGGAAGTTTTACTCTGACATGCTTAACAGGATTTTCACTTTATCTTGCTTATCTCCCCAACGGGAACCCCAGTGGCATAAACATCACCCTCCCATTGTACCTTCACATCAACAAACCTGTGAGGTAGGCTAGACTATGAGTGAGTGACTGACCTATGGTCCTCCAGCAAGCTTCCATGGCAAAATGGGGATCTGAACGTCTCCCAGTCCAACACTCTAATCAAGACTTGCTCTTGTACTGGGAGGGTGGTATAATGTCACGTTCTGTGATGTGTCACAGAGGTGATGAGAGTCAGTATCCCCCAGTCTAGGTACTTTATTTGCTAGCAAAACAAGTCTTAGGTATGCTAGACTAGTTAACAAAGTTGTATTGTAGTGGATGGTATTTGGGGTGCTCTCATAATGGCCATCTCTCAAGCTGGTTTCATGAACGGTACTGGCACAATTATGTCCCTTTTTTGTCTCTCCACAACTTTATTAAAAACACAGGAATGAAGAGGCCATTTCCAGTAAGTTGCTTACTCAATCCAGTGCCACCAAAGAATATCCACAGAGCTTCTTTTTTGAGGCAAAGTTTTGTAAACTGTGTTTCCAGAACAGAGTTTCCTGCATAGATTCCTACATATGCAAATCAGACCGCCACATATGTAAACAAAACTTCAGCATGCCAGGCTCATTTCCTTGGTATTACCACCTGAAATACACTGGACTGCTCTACAGACACTACTTTTTCTTAATCAAGCCTTTCCTGATGTTTGTTGTACGTTCTTACCCAAGTCTCAGAGTGGCACAACACTGATTATAATGTGAAAACACATTATTGATTTTCTTCCTCCATCAGCACTAAGAATTTTTTATTTCAAGTAAACGTTTATCTCCTATGTGTTTGTCACTTAAACTGCCTCTCTAACTACACCTAGCTTTTGAAACTAGGGTTGCCAATGGCTGCTTGGAAAATTCCTAGAGATGGGGGGGGAGGCGGTGCCTGGGGAGGATGGAGCTTGGAGAAGGAGCTCAGCAGGGATGTGATGCCAAAGTATGCCCTCCAAAGCTGCCATTTTCTCCAGAGAAACTGGCCTCTTTTGCCTGGAGATCAGTTGTAATTCCAGAATCCCAACCCACCTCTGGAACTTGGCAACCTTATTTGGAAATCGAAAGCTTTCTTAGGGGTGGGGTGGGAAGGGCACAATTCAGCTGGAAAATCTTCTGTATAAGCTACTTTAATATGAATGAGATCCAGGCAAAAATACTTCCACGCTTTTTAAAAAATGCCTATTCATTTCACTAGTCACTTGTGCAAGAGAGTTTCCTGCCAGATTGTGCTCAAAGCCGACTGTGTTCTCCATGTTATAAAAATGAAACAGTTTTTGCTGATATTTTTTAATACGTCTCCAGCTGCCATTTTCATTATCCAGCCATCTTACCTTTATAAGGTGCCTTCTCCCCTGTCTTCAGGTACATTTTGGCTGACCTCTTGGTTCTCACTTTGTTGACTTTGTAGCCCAGGTTGTTGCAGCGGTTCTTTCTGCAGCTCAAGCAGAGCCCCTTTTCGAATGCTTCTTTGGACTTGCAGCGGTAGGCCATGATCGGTTTCTCTTCGTGCATGAGGGAATCGATGAAGAGGTGGATGGAGCGTTCGTGAGAGCATTTCAGTAGCTGATCTGCCTCTTTGAAGAAAAGGAAACAGTAGGTTTACATTTCCCAACATATGGCTGCAGTTAAGGAAGGGGCTTCTTCTTTTTTTTTTTTTTAGCAAGTCCAGTTTTCATGCCAAACTAAGCATTTTAATGGGGTAGAACTGTTGCCTGAAAAACACCTTAACTGGGAGACTGTAGTCTTATTCTGCACCATTGTGATGAAGCCGGCCGCTCGGCTCAGAAAACTCTGAAGCCACCCTGACCTAGACAGCCCAGGCAAGCCCAGCCTCATCAAATCTCAGAAGCTAAGCAGGGTTGACTCTGGCAAGTACTTGGTTGGGAGACCTCCTTGGAATACACGAGCCGGGAGGCAGGGGCAGGTTTTATTCAGCTCCCTCTCTGAATATCCTCCAGGCCCCCAGAAGGGGTCACCAGAGGCCGTCATGACTTCCAGGTGCACATACACACACATTCACATAAAAATAAACAAAAAAAACCACAGAAAAAGAAGAAAACGAAAACTCTGAAGCCTTCCTCCAGCCTTCACAATATTATGGAGGAGCCACTTAAGTTGGAGAAAGGGCTCCCTTAAGTTGGAGAGAGGGCCAGAAGTTGTTTTCCAAGGTTGCAAAGCACAGCATCTGGATCCACCCCACTGCTTTCCCCTGGCTGCTGGGGCTTCCTCCATATTCTCCTGACTGGCCCACCACTTCTTCACAGTCAAATGTGTGATCCACCCTGTTCTACACAGTGAATGGGGATGTTGTCTTAACAGTATGTAGTCAGTTAGGTCCAGCTACATGACATCACAGAGGACAACTGAAGGCAATGAAAACAAATAAGCAAACATTTCAAAGTGCAGAAAGAGGAACGTCTTTTGGCAATGTGAGAAACTGGATGTCAGAGAGGGCTGTCAACCTCCAGGTGGGGCCTGGGGATTCCCAGAGCTACAGACTACAGAGATCTCCAGGGGTGCTCTCACGCATGCTTAATAATGCCGTTTCAATCCACTTCAGCGACCGTTTGCAAGTGGATTCTGCCATTTCGCACAGTAAAATCCAGTTGCAAAGGACACTGAAAGTGTGTTATTTAGTGTGTGTGTGAAAACGTCCCCAGACTACAGAGGTCCCCTGGAGAAAATGGCTATTTTGGAGGGAAATTCTATGGCATTACACCCAGCTAAGGTCCCCCCTCCCAACCCAACCCCGCCCCCACTCCAGCCCCAAATCTCCAGAAATTTCCCAACCTGGAGCTAGCAAGCCTAGTGTTAGATCAGCTCTAATTTAAGAATGCATATGGCTACCTACTACAAAGAAAAATGTATGAACTATAACTGGTATGAACCACCGAAATTATCAACTTCTATACGGCCCTCAGTTTGGAAGACCTGAGCAAGGCTGTTAACGATAGGATATTTTGGAGGTAATTAATTCATAGGGTTGCCATAAGTTGGAAGAGACTTGACGGCACTTAACACACACAAACATCATATTTTACCCCAGGGCCCACAACCCATTGAACATTCACAGAAGAAATATTATTTATTTGGTTTATGATGCATAAGAGGGAAAAGGTGATGGATTGCTGATTGTCTTTTAGTTGCAAAATACGGCAAGTCCCTATTTGCAACTGACATGTTGGAGATGTGTGAGTCTAGTGCATAGCACCCTCTGGAAACACTGTGTGATGCACCTTAGTCTGAAGATATTAATGGCTACATGACCTCACAGAGGGCAACTGTAAGCAAGGGCAAGTGAAGGCGACGAAAAGAAATCAGCACACATTATGACTTTGTTGTTGTTGTTTAATCCAGTGCTCTTTCCAAAGGCTGTAAATTATCTGGGAAACCAATGATATTCAGGTCAGCTTGGAATCAGTGTGAACAGAAATCTTTATGCACAGTGGATTCAAAGCAGAAAAGAAAAAAAATTATTTTGCTTTTGTAAAGCACCTAAAATGGAGACATAATTTTCAGTAGAGCACATGTAGAAAACAGAAGCGGCCACTGGATTTCAACATGAAAAATTACCTTGAAACCCTTGAAACCCCTTTTCTGCAAGCCTCCGCAGTGTTTCCGTTACTTTACAACCTGGTTGGAAGCTACCTCCATTAGGGTAGATGTCAATGTGCCCCACAGGCTTCTGTATCCCAATGCTGCGGTCTGGAGACCCCCTGGTATAAGTGTGCACGACATCTACAAAGGCAGCATCATCTGGGGAAAGGCGTCTGGTTTCATTGGCATATTCAAAGCTAGGTCCTGCAGGATCTAAACCTTTATGGGAAGATGGGAGCAGAAAATAAAACTGTTACCAGTGCCTAGAAGCTGATGCTATATACTATTGATCATTTGTTTACTTAAATATTTATACTACACTTTTCCTTTGTGGTTCATGGTGGCTTAAAGCCAATGTTGGATCAGGCCAATGGCCCATCCAGCCCAACGTTCTGTCACAGTGGCCAAAAATACTAGGTGCCATCAGAAGGTCCACCAGTGGGGCCAAAACACTAGAAGCCCTCCCACTATTGCCCCTCTCCCAAGCACCAAGAATACAGAGTTTCACTTGCCCCAGACCAAGACTTCCTATCTATACCTTGTGGCTAATAGCCACTGATAGACCTCTGCTCCATCTGGGGAAGGATGGCTCTTCAGATGTGTAGGCCCATGAAGGGCTTTAACAGTCACCTTGAACTGAATTAAAAAACAAAACGGCTGCCAATGTAATTGTTTTAAAATAGGTGAGATCATCCTTCCTGTTTCTTCCTGTTGGTTAGCCACTGAAAATAACAGGGCTGCCAATAATCACAAGTGATTATTAAAAGCACAACCGATACTCCATTAAAGTCAATGGCAAACTTTCCCATTTATATTTATGAATTTTTTACTGAATGTATCTCTTAATAGAGAACCGTAAGTAAATCTGAAAGCTAGTATTTATCACATTCTTAACTCACATGGAAATCCATGGAACATTGAACTGCCCAGCAAATACAACTGGGAATTAGTATGGTAGGTTTATCAAAGCTATACTTGTATGAAAAATTCGCTGAAGCAGTGGACTAGAGAGATTTCTCTACATTTAGGCCAATGAAAAACAAATGGCTTAAAGCATTAAAATTAAAGTTTCTCACCCAAACCTAAAAATGTTACAAAAGCAAGAAATAATGAAACAAAATGCATAATCACTAGAACAAAAAGCAGCCCACAAACAGGTAATCAAACTGGTTCATAACAGTTTTAAAAATCTTTAATCTTTTTTCTCAAATGTCAAGTAGCTCTTAGTTATAAAAGATTCAATTTCTAGCATTTGTACATGCTCTGCATAATTGTTTTCTGAAGGCCCCTGATTCCTAAGATGTCATTAAGTTCCTAAATGGCAAATACCCATCTGAAATAAAAGTTAAGAATTGCCATCCATTTTTTTGCATCTATTTTTGCTTATTCTGTGTACCAGAGCTTAATTTTACACAAAATGCAATCCTCAAGCCACACTGGGGGGAGGGAGGGGAGATTATTCAAACCAAGAAGTTCAGGATGGTTTTTTTTTAAAAAGTATAGATTTTCAAAACACAACACTTCCACAGCATCCTGCCTTAACAACACAGGCTGGGAGGCACATTTTATCCTCTGTTCCATTATAAGGCAATTGCCAGTACAGTCAGTTCCACACCAGATTCTTGTCAGGAAAAAGATGCAACAATTAGGGATGCCAGCCTCCAGATGGGACCTGGGGACCCACTAGAATTATAGCTCATCTCCAGTCTGGAGAAAATTGGTGCTTTGAAGGGTGGACTCTATGGCATTGTACCCCACTGAGGTCCCTTGTCCTCCCAGGCTCTGCTTCCCAACCTGAATCAGGCAACCCTACCCCCCCCTCCATCTTCCACCAGTGGCATGGGGGGACCTGGCAACCCTATGCATCATGGAACCATGGCTTCTATCTCCCTATCCCAATGGCATCAGGATTTGTTTACCAGTAATTCTGCTGATCTTCTTATTGGTCAATTTTCCAGCAATACCAGCAACATGAGCGCCGAGGCTGTATCCCAGCAAATGGACATTGCTCAGGGAGTAGGCAAACTGCTCCTGTGAGTGAGCATTTTTAAATTTATTTTAATCTCCACAAGTAGTTTCAACTTCACATGCCATAAAATAGCTAAACCTTGATTTACAAAGTTAGTGTTAGATCAAAAATGAGACACAAGTGAACTTACTACACATCCACTCAACTTATATATATGAGCACGAACACACACACAGATATAATATCACAGAAACTAAAGTGGCAGGGTTCAGCAAGAGCTGCATTGTGTGATTGTGCCAATTCTCCAGTATACATATTCCACGGAACAACTTTGTGTCCTACCTCTGTAACTCTGTTATGCACTGTGCATTGTTTCTTTATGATGCTTACCTCTAGCCAGTTAACAAATTTGGCAACATCCTTCCCCACCAGCTCTGTGTTACTAGCTGATATTATGTAGTGTTGGCTTGCTCGATCTAGCCAGTCAACGATGATGACATTAGAGTTCGGCTCCGTTTTATATAGCGCCTTCACTAGCTTGGCTATCCAGCTCTCGTACAAAGGAATTACCTTCAAGAAAGGAGAATAAACCATATTATTCTGTCCACGCCAAGGATGAAAATGAATAGGCAAGGTACATATACACAGATCAGTGCCAACTTTAAAGACGTTCCTAAATGGAAACACTGCTGAACAGCCAGCATGACTGAGATATAGCAGGGCTTTAATGATCACTACCCATGTGTCGTTATTATGTTGAGTGAACAATGGGCAATGTGCAGATTTACCATGCACATACAGCTCTTCCAGGGTTCTCATTCATGTGTACCAAGGCCATATACCTTGGGTAAATACAACTATTACCCCTGTTCACATAACATGACAACTGCACATACTGGAAGAATTTCCCGTAGCATCTGCTCCCATTACTTGAAGTTGGTGAGTTCCCAGCATACATAGATATAATGTCTCAAAAGCCTAGCAGTATAGTACAGTAGCATTCAGGCAACATTCAAGTTCACAGGATACAGACTTTGCAATGGTTATTGGAATAATTAATTTAGGGAACTCACTGTCAGAGCTGTAGGGTTGAGTAGAGAATAGTCAATGGCAACCATGACATATTTACAAAGGGAATTTCACTTTCATAGATTTTTTTAAAAAAATGCTTCAATATTAGTACTAATACATTTCTGTGCAGTTATACAAGAATAAGCATCAAAAAATGATTCCACAATGCTGACAAGCACAGTCCAATAACCTAAAGTTCTTACAAACAGTAAATCTTCTTTGTGTCTTTCTCGTACTAACATTGGATTGTAGACAAATAGCATAAAGGTCACGAATTTGCAGACAGGCCTGCTCCAACACCTGTTTCATAAGGCTTCTTCAGAGCAGAACACACGTAAGACTCAGTGAATACTTTCCTACTCAGGATATTCATCTCTGCATGCTGTCTCTCTGCATAATGCTCACTCTCAGTGAAATCTTCTCTTATTCCACTTTCTCTCTGTACGCTTTCTCTCAAAGCTGTAGGGTTGGCTTCTAGCATAAAGAGCTTTTAATAAACATCTGGAGACATAATCATGAAGGAAACAGCTATTGGTGACTAATAGCCATTAGACAGACCTACATTTTACCCATAGCTGGCTATTTGTCATTCTGCCTCTGTCTCCCCCGGACAGAGGAGCTTAAAATCTGGGCCATGTCACCACCTGCCAGGGGCTAGGAGCATCTGCAGAAGAACCACTTTTGAAGGCCAACCCTTGAGTTCATCTGCAGCTCTATCGGTCACCGCCCTTTAGAGGGAAGAACCTGAAACCTGGACTGAAACATCAGTTGGCAAGGGCCAGGAGAGAATGAACATACAACCACCATCTATCCCTAACATCTTACTTGGACTGTTATTGCTCTAAACCTCTTGGGGAGTCAATCTTGCCTGAGAAATGGGATATAAGCGGAACAAATAGAAACTCTACCTCCAGAGGCAACATATGCAGGAGACAAAAAGGGGGGAGGGGGATTACCATTTCCTTGCCTGTGAACTTTTTGGGATATCTGGCTAATGACACTGGACTGGACCAGATGGCCCTTTGAAATGATCCTGCAAAACCAAGTTTTATTTTGCTGGACAGGTGGTGAAAACAGTAATCTTTAAAAGAACTTTAAACACAACTGTTCTTACGGAGCAAAAAGGAAGTATGATTCCTTCTTATAAAAATGCCAAAAGGCATAGACAATGCCAAGCAGTCCTTACCCCCACGAGCCAGAAGCACATCTCTTCACAAAGATTCAGAGTAATAAAAGTAATTATGCAGCAATAATTAGGCAGCAGAATGGTCAGATCATTCTGGGAGCTATTACTGAAGTAACCAGGGAACTACCCTATCCTCTCACCGTCCATCCATGGATCACCACAAAGGTTTTACTTGTATGGTTGAAGCCGCATTGTGTCACGCTGTCTTCTTGCCCAGGAACTAAGAAGCAAGTGTCTTCATAAGGCTGTTCAGGTTTCCTTAAAGAAAATTTGCTCTCAATGCCGCTGAAGTCTCTCTTTTCTCCTGTAGTATTTCCTGAAGTGAAGACAGAATATTAACGTGAAAATTAAAATAGCTTGAAAGAAAGGAAAGGAAACATAGGACTAGCTCACTATTTGCTGGCATTATAACCACAGAATTATAGCTGAGGCCAAAAACTAGCTTATTTTGGATGGGTAGTTGGCAGGGTGTAGGGCTGCCTTCCCATCCCCCCAGATTGCTCTGTTCCATGTGCATAACTATTGATTGTTTGACACAACCTTTATGCTTCTGAATTGGCAACTGGAGGGTGCTGTGGTACCACCCTCAGCATCTGGGTTGAGCCCAGCAACCACCTTTATGTATAAGAACAACAAAAGCAAAAGAGCTAAGCATACAAATGAATGGGCTGACTACCAAAGTATGTGTTGCAATGGTTATAGCAGTAAGCCTCAATTTGGTGCCCAAAGATGCCACAGTGGCTTCCCTTGTGTTTTTGGTGCCCACTAGCTTCTTCTCAAAGCATCTCTTCCCCATAGCAAACGAGAAGTCCCAGCTTTTCTCCACCTCATTTGAGCAGGAAGTGCTTCAGAAGAGCCTGTGGGACACTGTCTTTGTGTCTACCAGCAGTACCCATTCAGAAACAACTGCTTCCATGCCAGACATTTTGTGACTGGTCCCATCTCTCATGGCAGCCATTCCATTATGACAACCCTATTCTCAAAAAGTTCTGGACCACTGCCATTGATTGGCTACCTACTGACTTGAAGCAAGTTATAAAGAATGTTCATACATTCATATAAACTAGAGAATATGCTGAGATGTATCTGTAGCTTGGTGAGATGCAGGAAAGGGGAGAGGAGGACACCTAGGTGCAAAGGAGTGTTCTGTAGAGTAAATAGTTGTGTAGAAGAGGGAACTGGGAGCAGATGTAGCCAGGAGAGGCAGCTTCATGTGTGCATATCTCCACTGGATGCAATGCTCATGGTCTCAGACCCTTCCACATCCTACATAAGAGACAGCAGTGGTCCAACAAACTGGTACTTTCCCCAAGTCCCAGGTAAAGAATACATAGCTAAACGGATGCACGGAACTGAGAATTCAAAGCTCCTTGTGAATATCTTTCCCTCCTGAAGATGATATTGAAACCATAGTCCCTCTCTCCCCAGTGCCTTTTTGACTGCTTGATAAAAGACAAAGAGCTGGAACATGAATTAAGCATCTTGTGCTTGGAGAGAACTTGGTTAGGCCACCAATATGACAGAAACCTCAAATTGCATACATGCCTTTTTGTGGTTTATCCCATCCCCCATGGCAGCCATTTTGTGGTGATGCCCACTACCTGTTCTCAAAATTGTTCCCATAGGCTCAACAAGGTTGGGGACCACCAGGTAAGATAGTGGGACTGGCACCAGAGAAACCAGAGTATAAATCCTCACTCAGTCATGATGAAGCACTGGGAGGACTTTGGACTCATCACCAACCTCTTGGCCTAATTTACTCCACTCCCACACTCAATCCTGATTTAACCCCATCAAAATCAGCAAGCTTAGAGCATTCCTATTACTTTACACATAAAGGTACATCTAACAACAACATGATCTATGCTTGCTGATTTTGGTAACAGGAATATCAACAAGACTCCTATTTATTTTGCACTGAAGACCACACAAGAAAAAATTTGCTTTAACACGTTCAAAATATGAGGAACCTTGTTAGGGTGTAACTAAAAAAAATCCTGAAACCATGAAATCTGAAGGATTTTTAACACAATCCAGTACCACAGAAGCACTTCAGAAGAACCAGAAGAATGCTCACGCCTGATACACATTTCTAATGGAATGATTTTAATTCTAATTAAGGACAAATGTCCTTCCAGCAGAAAATCAAGGTTGTCTGCATAATTATTAGTTTTTCATGATGCTTGGTCATACATGCTGCATTGTTTTCTTCAGGAGTAGCACTTTCTCCCCCCTCCCCCCCACAAGTAAAAGACAGCCAGTCACCTATAAGAGACACCATTGGGGTGGGTGAGCCAGAAGTGAGTCAGCTCCACTCCTTCGCCTGTGTCTCTCCACCTCATTCCCCCTCTCCCACCCACCCCCATGAGTTCTTCTTGCCATGACCCAGATTTCAGTGAGAAATGGGTTCTGTATGTATAATGACCTTGTGATTGGTTTATTTTAGTATATTACGTGAAATGATTACACTAACAAGCACAGTTGGAAGTGTGTTGTGCTTTTTACATATAACTTTGGTGCAGGTATCTAGAGGCAGCTCAATGTTCTAACATAAGTGCCTGATGTAATCACATATTTATGCTTTATTCTTTGCTCAGCAGGAAAGGCCATGAGCGGCTATACCTAACTCAGACCTTACTCTCCACCTGTCAAATATTTATCCACTTTTTCGTCACACAGTTAAAAGTCAACATTGTTGTGCTGTTTGTCTAAATGTGAACTCAATCCTTTTCCATCAGGGTTTCACAATGTTCTGGGAATCTCTTTGCAAACTAGTCTTCAGAATCAGCAGATGGGGTGGGGGTAAAGTCTTTTGCATACAGTTGATGATTATTTTTATACAAGATTCTAAGAATATGGGATATTATCTTGGTACCATCCTTCCATTTAATGTAAGATAAGTACATAAAACATCACATCAACAGACCTGCAAAACCACTGAACTTGGAAGCATTAAGTTGGCATTAAGTCAGGCTGCCACTCAAACTGATGCAAGAAAGCCTCTAGCCCCAACAGATAGTTCTGTGCTTATATGTTGAGTCTTAATTGCAAAGAAGCCAACAACACACAGGTGGCAGGAGAGATTTCTGTTTAAAAGTCAATCCTGGCAATGTTTACAAGATAAATCTGGCACCCGAGACTGTATTATCTTGTTTAAAATCAATAGAATTTTGGCTCTCACTGACTTAGGTGCAAAGGTGCCAATTGGGTTAAGAGGTATGCATGGAAAGTGGGCAGAGGGAAGCAATTAAATTCAGTTATTTTCACGGAAAGGAGTCTCAGATGTTGGAAGTAACTTCTGCTTCCCTGCCTCTGAAGAGAAGTCTTTCAGGGAGGCCAGGTTCAGACATATCATATCACACATTTATTAGGTCTAGCTGTAAATATATAATGAAACTGATGGGCAATAAATTCAGGATGGACAAAAAGTACTTCTTTACTCAACAGAGTGATTAAAATGTGGAATTTGGTGCCAGAGCACGTTTAGAATCATAGAGTCGGAAGGGACCTCCAGGGTCATCTAGTCCAGCCCACTGCACAGTGCAGGAAATTCACAACTATGTAGTGATAGCCACAAGCATAGATGTCCTTAAAAGACAATTGGATAAATTGATGGAAGGATAGGTCCTACTATTAGCCAAGGTGACTGATGGGAACCTCTGAATACCAGGCAACACTGTGGGAAGGCCTTGGCCTCTATGCCCTTTGGTTGGCCTTCCAGAATTCCTGCTTGGCCACTGTATGAGACAGGATACTGAACTAGATGGACCACTAGTCTGATCTAACAAGGCTCTTCTGATATGTAATATATGTAATATGTAATATATGACATATAAAATATGTGATATATGGCATGTTCTATTTGTTTATTTTTACATGATATCTTTTGCACCATTAATATTCACTGCCCACTTTATGAAACTCCTTTCCAAGAAAAACACATTCATTCCTACACTTTGTACATCCCCAATTGTCAGATGAAGGCTTTTTAGTTCCAGCAAACACTCCCAGGCTGATGCTGTTAAATTATGCATTAACACGTTTATATTCCTGGGTTTTTTAATGGTATTTTATTGCCTTCATCTGAACTCGGTGGCAACTTGACGTTTTATTGTGGTCAGTTTGAATGATGGCTCAGAGTACAGTTGCAATACAAAAATACTGTAAACAAATAAAATGTTCCCAATTCATTGCCAACTTTTAAGAAACATCACTGAAGTTATACCCGAATTGAGTGTGTGATACAAATATTTATTTTACCCATCAAGAAAAGAAAAGCTCTCGTGACTGAATAGGTTTTAAGTTAAACATTAACTCTATGTTGATTCATCAGTGAAAGGAAAGGCAAAGTTCTGAATGAAATAAAAGGAGCTTTCAACTACCACATGGAATATATACAGGAAACTTATAATAAAGACTTCTAGCCTTGAAAGGTGCCTATTCCAAATAGGAAAACAAACAAGAAAACCACACCGGCATTTTAGTCATTCCTTTTCCTTTACAGTATTTAGCTCCAAAGTCTTAAAATTATTTAAGCAACATATAAGTGTTACTAGACTGTGCCTAGCAATATAGCTTGATTTTTTTCAATGCCTCAGTTTTTCCTATGAATAGCTGCTTGCTAGCTAAACATACACTTGCTCTTATGTGGAATTGTATAAGATTCTTATTAAGAATTTCATAGCGCTTTTGGATTCATCAAATGCTGTTAACTTAAGATCCATATTTATCCGCTTTTTCATCACACACTTAAAAGTCAACACTGTTGTGTTGTTTGTCTAATTGTGAACTCAATCCTTTTCCATCTACATTTTGGACTACATTTTGAACTGCCCTCTCTTTGTAACATGCCCCATCCCACTTTTTGGTTGTGTATATAAACCAGCCTGGAGGATTTATAATCCAATGCATCTGATGAAGTGAGCTCGACAGTAAATTTTGTTCGTCTTTAAAGTGTCATTAGGCTCCTGTTTTATTTAGATAATGGAGAGCAAACTATTTCTTACCAAATCCAGTTATTTCCAGGAATAACAAGGCAAAGGAAGAGCACTGGAAGAGCACAGAAAAGTGCCAATTTAAATTCAGGAAAGAAACATACCCTATCTGCTCCCATACAACCCCTGGCCATGAGAAGTGAACACTGCTCCTGGTATGTTCACTGAACTGCACACCTATGAAGTCAGTATTTTAGTGTAATTTATATTTTTAAATGCTAGCAATGAATTTAGTACTGAGCATTCAAAGCTCTATATATATATATATATCAAAATCCAACTCAGTTCAAGGACCTACCCTCAGTTAAAGCCCCATAAGAAACTCACAGTTCAGTGACTATTTTCAGTAGGAGATCAGCCGTTACTTGCAGTTCTACTGTGTTTTCACACATCACAAAGCAGGTCCCTCCTTTGCTACCCTATCACCAAGCTCAGGGCTTCACTGGGCTGATATGATAACATGGGAATGCACTTGATCTTTGATAAATGGGTGGTTTTCCCCACTGCAATAATATTCAGGAGGAAGAGCTGGCAGGACCATAAGTAGCAAGAGGAAGAATAAGAGGTGACAGGGAGAGTTCAGGGCCCAAGCATGTTATCTCCCCTGAATATGGATCTTAACTTAACCAGAGCCAGGAAATTAGAAAAAGGTGAGGTCACACACACTTTTGATCTGAACCGCTTTGGCTGTACTTCTACAGAAAGTAATATTTTCTTCTAGTTTCTTCTAGTCCACTGTATTAATTTCTAGGACGCAATAGGGCCTCAATTACATGCTGCAGGGAAATACTGCCAAAAATGGTATCCCTGCTGGTCATCATGGACAAATTTCATTTTATGCCCACATTCCCTGCTAAAGACGATCCACTGTCTGATGCTGATTCCGGCACTGTTTGAGGTCTACGAGTCATGACAACCAAGAGATCACAGGGGGCATGTTTGTTTGTGGTTTGAACCACAAATATACTACATTTACATATCATACTGCTTTCTGTTCACTGACTGTATGAAACCTCACTCCAGCCCAGTGCCATAAAGGCTTCAATGAACTTAATAGAAATCATGGAATTTCCTTGGAAGTGGCCACCATCGGCACAGATCCTGTGTTCTGCATAAACGGTAACTTTCCCTTTTCCTACTAGAGTCATCCATGCCCCTAAAGTTGTGTCCTGTGGATCAGAGGATCCCCAGGAATGTCAAGTGGGGCTGCATTGTCAGAGTGAAGTTCACCTATTATAATTCATGTCACCAGTATTCTCCATTACACGGCTTGAATGGTATTACTCAGTTATATTCTTAGATGCAGTTTCTTGGTATTGTATTTATTCTATACTCAGTAAAAATTGGGGGGGGGAAATGTGGGGCTGCAGTAAGTGAGAGAGATCAGTGAAAATTGCCATACCCTTCTTCTGCACACAGAAAATAGGCTTAGGACCCAAGCCACTTCTCTACTATGAACACAGTTTGACACAGTTAAAGGCATGTCTTACAGCAACTTTTTTTGCCTCTGTATTGATTCTTCCTCTGTATTGATTTCATCATTTAACAGCATTTATGGCAAGAAAATTACAAGATCACAGGGCAGGACCCTGTTTAGCTTAACTAGTATAGTCCCATTTTTTTAAAGAGTAAACACAAATATATATACAATATCAACATTTACACACACAGCTGAAAAAAACTTCAGAAACTACCTGCAGACATAGCCATAGATCAACTGACAGCTTCATATCATGCATCAGTCATACACACATCAAATGAGATTGAAATTTATGCTGAATTTTAAAAATCTGAAACACCTTAAACTACATTGCTAAAATCCTGCAGTCTAAATTTTTTAACTAAACTGTTTGACATGCTAGGACACAGTTTATTTACTCACTCGCGAAATAACTCTAATTCCACAATCACACAGTAGGTTTGGAAGGTGCTGCAAATGACAGGGAACAAAAAGCCCACCTAAGTACTGAACTACAACCTCCCGGTAGTGGCTGGAAATCTCCCATTATTACAACTGGTCACTAGGCAACAGAGATCACATTCACCTGGAGAAAAGGAACACTTTAGAAGGTGGACTCTGTGTCATTATGCCCCACTGAAGCCCCTCCTCAAACCCCACCCTCCTCAGGCTCCGCCCCAAATATCTCCAGGTATTTTCCAACCCAGAGAGCTGTCAACCCTAACTACAACTAAGCCTTATCCTCCAGAAATGGGTGATTGGCTTGAATCCAAGTGAGAGGTTATCTGCAAGAGCATAAATGGTATTTTCATAATTTCTTTATTACTCAGAATCTTCCCTACAATTTGTTTTCATTCCTGCATTTTACTACTGCATGATCATGTAGCTTAGCTCCCTAAGGCCATGAAAAAATAATGTGCAAGACGCATCCATTGTTATACTTGTTCTGTTAACAAAAAGCAGCAGCTAAAAGCCATGTTTTTATAGGATCAATACATAAGCTGTAGGAGTATGGAAGCTATTGACAGTGCCATCCTAAGACATTAACAGCTTTCTAAGTCCACTGAAGTCAACGGCATTGCGAGGGACACAGAAATCAGAAGCTGTTGTTGTTTTAATTTTTAAAAGCCCTGTATCTTGTGTATTTTAGTGAGCCAAATTACGTATGCAGAATATAGCACGTGGGAAATACTATCCTGGAACTGCATCACAACAGAATGCAAGTGGGAAAATACATGCTTGAAGACTGCAAAAACACACAAGAACAGCCCCAACCTGGATAGCCCAGGCAAGCCTGATCTCATCAGATCTTGGACGCTAAGCAGAGTCGACACTGGCAAGTGCCTGGATGGGAAACCGCCAAAGAATACCAGGGCTGGGAGGCAAAGGCAGGCTAACAAGCCACTCCTTTGAACATCCTTCGTGCCCCAGTAGGAGTCACCAGAGGTCACCATGACTTCCAGGGGCAGGCACACACAAAAATGCAAAAATGCCAAAAAGGAAAAAACACACACAAAGCTAGCATGTCAAGGTGTCTATATCAGAAAGCTTATTTCGGTCTTGTTACTCTCCTTTTATTTGCAGAGAACAGTTAGCATTTGGCAACAGAGAATATTAGCATAAATCCTGTTATTCAGAGTTTAAGCCCATTTGACTGGAGAGCTCTAGGTTCAAGTCTTCCCAAGTCACACTCACATGATTGTGAGAATGAAACAGGACAACCTCAGATGCACTCTTGTGAGTGCAAAAAATAATTTAGAAAGGTCACAAGATTCTTCAAATTTAGCATACACTACACTACAATTTTGTAGTTACTGTCAAACATTTAGATGAGGCATGTTGATCAAGATTTGCTTTTAAAAACACTCAAAATTATAACTTCAGATTCTAAAAAAAAATACACCCTGAACACATTGCAATTAACTTTTTTTGTTTTCCCTAATGAAACCCTCTGCATGGTGAACAACTGTAAGCATACTTTGGTATAGACAGGCATGAGAGTTTAGGGTTGATTTACACATAATTGGCCCATTAAGGTTTTCTGTATTGTGATCCAATATTACACTTTTATTTTTATTAAGGATTACAGGTATCACTGGGACAATCCTACATTCTCCTGCTTTCTCAAAAATACATGATCCAAGTATAGGAGGGTGGAGGAGGAACGATGGAAAATGGTTTGACTCTGGCTGGTATTTTCCTGTCCAGCTAGTTATAAATGTTGCGTCACAACTCACAATCTCAGTATCTAAAGGAGAAAAACCCACAGGTTTCATTACATTTGGCTCAGATACCAAAAACTTCCCGGTTCCCAGCTTCCAAGAAACCGCATTTTGCCTTTGCATAGGAACTGGGCGAAATTGCTCTTCCCTACAAACCAGGATTCTAAACCACAAATTAATTCTCTAGTGTGTTCTCTTACCTACCAACTGTAATTTAATCATTTGGAATCCTAGTCTGTAGAATTCTCTGGATAAAGAGATTTCATTTAGCAATCAGTTATTACTGTAGTATAACTATTGTAGTAGTAAAAGTACCACGCACAAGGACTTTGCCTCAGGCAGACATTAGAGCAAAGACTAAACAGAGTCCTTCTGAAATTAAAGGAGTCTAGAATTTTAAGTCTGCCAGACCCAAAGCCCGACCCAAAAATTCTTAGTCAACAACTCCACAGTAAAATCTACTATTGCTAGTCTACTGGACCTTGTTTTGTCAATGCCTAGAAGCAGATTACTGTATCTCTGAGTGTAGGTTACTCCCAATTTTCATTTGGCAGCTAATGAAGATTTTTGGCTGCATAGACGGTTCAGAAGTTGATGGCCTTCTACATCAATGGCCTTACAAAGGTATAATTCTGCTTAAGGTGGCACTTCAGACTGTCCCGGATGCACACTTACTTGAGAGGAAGCCTCACTGAATGAAATGGGCCTTGTCTTTTAAGTAAAGGTAAAGGTTCCCTTGCTCGAAAGCCAGTCGAATCCGACTCTAGGGTTGCGGTGCTCATCTCCGTTTCAAAGCCGAAGAGCCAGCGCTGTCCGAAGACGTTTCCGTGGTCATGTGG
Organism: Gekko gecko; assembly: GCA_029375565.1. NCBI lineage: Eukaryota > Metazoa > Chordata > Lepidosauria > Squamata > Gekkonidae > Gekko > Gekko gecko. The sequence goes on from JAPDNY010000007.1 coordinate 158,454,023, forward strand.
CCGGCATGACTAAACACCAAGGCACACGGAACGCTGTTACCTTCCCGCCAAAGTGGTACCTATTTACTTGCAATTTCTTGCTTTCAAACTGCTAGGTTGGCAGGAGCTGGAACTAGAGACGGGAGCTCATTCCGTCATGCAGCACTCTTGAGTCTCGAACTGCTGAACTACTGACCTTCCACAGCCTGCAGTTCAACGTCTTAACCACTTGAGCCACCGCAGCTCCCCTTGTCTTTTAGGTAGACTTTTATACAATAGGGCTGTCCATAACAAATACTGAACCATCTGGCCAGAAACACACACAGTTAAGGTTTCATATTAAGGGACAATTTCTATGTAACATTTTTGCACATGGGGCAGTTATACCTATATATTCAAAAGCAGCATGTATGAAGCAATGTAAAAACTGTCTTACAGGGACAATATCTTAACCCTTGTACATATATCACGAAGATGATTTAGGTACTGGTTTGATATGGAATGTAATGGAGCTGAAATGTATAGTCACAAAGCCATTCCTGTATTACTTTATTGTAAATGCATTTTTGTTCAAGGGCATGTGCTAACAAGGGAACCGGAGAACTGGGTCACCCCAGCAGCCAAAGACAACCTCTGCTGTCATACAAAGAGAACTTCCAACTAGACCCTGTGCCTCTTTGATTATGTACATATGACAGACAATGGCTTGGATCCACCGGAAACATTCTACATGTTCTGGAGTCCTTGCACATGGAAATGTGGGGAGAAAAACCAACTCATGCTAGCACCTTGCACTAAGTTAATCACAGCATATCCCAAACTGCTTTTCCAATTGCACATGCTGTTGTGCAAGCAATTTCTGGGAATTATAAGATACAAGGAGGAAAGTGCTCAGTATTGCACAAGATCTTGCCCAAGAGGAGCTGTGCTAAATCGGATTACGTTTCTGCTTGCGCACTGCTGGATCCAAGCCAATTTGTTTATCTCATCAAGAGGAAGCCCTTATCAGCCAGACAGAAATTCTCAATTACCTCTTCTTACGACACTCCCTCCGATAAAAGCCCTGCATGTCTAACATTTAGATTGCAAACAGAAGTTTGTTTACTTCATTTATACCCTGCTTTCTTCCCCAAACGGTGGTCTAAAACAGCTTACATTGTTCTCATCTTTTCCACCTTCTTCATTTTATTCTCACAATGATGCTGTGGGGTAGGTTAGGCTGAAAGTGTGTGACTGGCCTAAGGTCACCCAGCTAGCTTCCATGGCAGAGTGGGGATTTGGACCAGGACCTCCTCCCAGATCCCAGTCCAACCGCTACATCATACCGGCTCTCCACCAGTGAAACATCTGTGTTTGCCTACCTCCATGTAGCAACCCTGGGATTACCTTGGGAGTCTCCAATCCAAATCCTGTCCAAGGCCAACCTTGATCAGCTTCCAAGAACTGACAAGACTTGACTAACCTGGACTATCGAGCTCAGGGCATTGTACAAAATGGCACATCAAATAAGTATGCTATCAACATGTGGGGAAAAAAACATATTTAATCCATCATAAGCAAACCTGGACAACACCCTCAACCCTGTATGAATGCTGATGAAGACTACAATTAGAAAAATTTTAGCCAGTTTTTTAATCTATATATACATATATTAGGGGGTGACCAGCAGTAACTGCACATTATCTGATGCCTTTGCAAAGGGAAAGGAATGCATCCTGCCGTCAGATTCAGCCGCACCTTGCTGCGGCCATTGGTGAAACTGACAGCAGTGAGTCCAGAGACTCCCAAGGAAAGTGACAGGATGTGTCTTGAGAATTCCATGAATTGAAATAGCAAGTTCTAAACACAAAAATAATTGCTATTTTTCACCAAACTTCTTGGACTGGGCAGAGCAGAGATCACCTTTAAAATATTTTTTCAACAGACATGGGTCTACATAGCTGTTAACTACTCCTGGGAATTCTGTCACGGCTTTTATCTCACTGCTTGAGCAAGAGTAGGAAGAAACCTAGTGAAAAACAAGAGAGAGTTGTCAGTTTCACTAGCCTTCTGAGGATCTGGCTGCTGAAATCCCAGCAATTAGGCTTATTTCACCATTTCTTTTTATTTGTGTGTATGTGTAGGGGGCAGACAAACATAGTTAGGTGCTGGAGACACAGTCACCAACAGTACTACAAGTGGCAACTGAAAGAATTGTTTTGCACATGCAATGGACCTCTAAATCAATACCTGATAAAAGTGGGATGGCAACAGGCCAAACATGGAAATCCAACAGTTTGCAATTAACTGCGGCTGCTTCAAGACAGGAATGTGCAGCACTAGCAAGCAGGATGGAAACAATGTGCCTGTCCCTGTGCCATTTGCTCTGCTGCTGCCCCAGCCCCTACTCATCCTCTTGTCATGACTACACAGGGTACCCAGCCCCAACAGCCCATTAAAGGGCCTTTCTTTTCCCCAGCCACACTGTACTGCAGTGTAAGGATATACCACAGCTCAGGAAAGAAAGGTGGGGGGGTCTTTAAAGGCTGAACCTGGGTGGAAAGTTTAGCACCACCACTTTGAAGGCGGAGTTGAGCTCCACCACTCCTCCCAACAGAGGCTCCAGACAGATGCTCAGCCCATAGTTTCCCCTTTAAACCCGAGGAAGTGAGTAAAGAGGAAGAAAACAGGAGCCAGACTAGTCAACCATTAAGTGGGCATGGCATTGTCTCGATGCTCCCCTTTACTGTAAAGACTTGGAAATGTCCCCCGTAGAAGTAGCTACTGTCTGGATTCTCAGGAATGAGAACATGAATGTGGCCAGAAGGAGAGAAATTGGACTGCATTCAAGATATTCACAAGGGAATACCTGATGAAGAAGAGTACTTCCTTTTTTAGCACAAAAGCAGCATAAGGGGAGAAAAGGTTAAGAATACCCTTCCCTCCCCCAGTTCCACCTCACCTCAGGCTCCTACTCCAGTTTGCAGCCTCCATGGCCTGCACTAGCAAAACAAAAGAGCTGCAAGACATACCCATGCAACTGTTTTCAGGGGAGATAGCCACGTTGGTCTGCAGACAGTAGAACAGCTAGATCTGAGTCCAGAAGCAATTTAGAGGCCAACAAGATTTCCAGGGTAGGGTAGGAGATTTCAAGAGTCAACAACCCCTTCATCAGATGCAGCTCCTACCGGACAAAGTGAACTTTGACTCAGGAAAGCTCATACCTGGAAATCTAAACTGCTCCTGGACCCCTATCTAACTGTGCAACAGAACACCACAGCTTCTGAGATTTAAGTGGTGGGGTGGAGGGGAGACATATAGCAACACACTAAAAAATTCAGACCAAAAAAACCCTAAAAAAGATCCTCAATTTTTTGGTAAAAGGAAACGGGCCGTGTCCAGAAACCCAGCCCAGCAAACAAGGGGGCCATCCTTACTCAATAGGTGCAGTCAAACAGGGACACTCAGAGTACCTGATTGCATATTTTATCACACTGTACACCTGCCGGGGATCTATACAACACCACTGTGTGTGGCGGGGGAAGGCGATTTATCACCGATCTTCTTCACTGCACTTGCAACGAGGTGGTGAATCTTTCTCCGGCGGGTCTCTAACAGTTAAACTTCCGAGGCGGAGACGCCTTTTCCTTCCACCGCCCTTGCAATACAAACGCAGGACGTTCCACGCCTGCCTTCCGAAGCAGCTCAACACGCACGCTCCGGCGGGCAAACTCTTGGCTCGGCCTTTCCCCTCCCCTCCCCGCATACCGCTTTTCTTCTCCGGGGCTCGACCCTGCGGGGCTTCCCCCGCCACGGAAAGCCACACACACACAGCTCCGCAGCCCGATCTCCCTCCCTCCTTCCCGGCTCCTAGCAGTCCCTGAACCAGGGTGACCTTGGCCCGCGTTCCAGGAATTCCGAGGCGAAAGAGCCGAGGAGTTACTAGCGGTCACCGCCGCCGACGGCGGGCCCCTTCCCCGCCCAGGACACTCCTCCGGCACGCATACCGGAGGCGCGGCCCGGCCTAGTCACTGCTCCAAGCATCATATTAAAGGGGAGGGGGGCGTGAGTCGTGGGAGTTAGCGCGTTGCCACATAAACAGGGGTCCCGGGGAAGCGGCGGGACTGAAAGGCACTCTAGTCGAAGCTTTCCAGGAGTAGAGCGGAGGCCACGCCCAGCTCCTCCCCCCCCCCCGGGATTTTACAGACTCGCATTTCGCTCTGCAGTAAAAGAGCTGCCTAGAGCGCGTGCAGGCATCGATTCCGAAGGACTGCGCTGTAATCAACTAACCCTTAGACTGGGATACCGTCCTTTTGGCCTTTCCACGCTGCCACTGCCACGAAACACGGAAAGTCCCGTTCATTTATGCGGCCGACGGGCTAACCACAACTTCCTCTCTGGGGAAAAACAAAACCCGAAGTCTGGAGACAAGAGTAACTAGTTCTTGCTCGAGCAAAAGTTTTTGCTGACGGTCCCCGAAGGGGGGTGAGCAAATGCCCTTTTTTTGACACACACACCCTTCAGGCGCCTCCGCGCTTTCATGACGGTGCAAATTTCCCCCTTCCCCGTTCAGACAAAACAACGGCGACCCGGGAAATAGTCTTGGGGGGGGAGCGCCCGCTTGTCACAGACTTTCCCACTGGAGCCGGCACGCCAAGGGGCGGAGCACAGGTTTGCCCTGCTCTTCGGGAGAGCCCTCCGAGCCGCTCAGCCCCCTCCCGCGCGCGACTCTCTCTTCGACCCACCCGCACTTGCGCCTCAGCAACCCCGCGCCCCCCCCCCCGGACTATGCTACTCTTCCCCCTTCGCTAGGGCCCCTCCCCCTCCACACAGGCAAAACTCACGCACCCTCCCTCCCTTTGTTTCCCCGCTTAGCTCCACCCCCTCCGCACGCGCCGGGACCACCTGTCTCCACGGCTTCCCACCTGCGACCCCCAGCATGCTCCCCGGGCCGAGTAGGACCCGAGCACCCCACCCCACGTGCTCCCGCACGCCAAGGCGGACAGTCCGCGGAAGGTTGGCGGGGAGAGCGGCTCAGGAGTCGCACGGCCTGGGGAGGGGGTTGACAAGCCGCCCCTTCCGGCTACCGGCCGCATTCGAAGGTGGGCATGTGTCCCGTTGGCTGCGAACTGTGCCGGAGGGGCCCTCCAGACTAGTCCTCCACCTCAGCCCTAAGGACGCCTGGCGCTGCGTGGGAATCCATTCCGCTCTCTCCGCTGACAGGGATCCTCTCCCATCCAACTTTTCCCGCCTCCTCTCCCCCCCCCTTGCGCAAAACCCCTTCGTCGTCGTCGCCGGCTCTCGTGCAGCCCACCTGCTACCTCTTGCCCCTCCCGGCCTCCCCTTCCCCGCCCTTCGGGTCGTGAAGTCGGCAGCGCGTTCCCAAAGCGACACTTCTCTCTGCAGACCTGGCGCCTGGCCCGTGGCTCTTCCGGAGGACGCGGAGCCGACTTACTCGGGACGGAGGCGGCGGTGGTCGCGGGCTCCCGGCATATAACGACGAGGCAGTGGCCGGCGATCCAGAGGGCTGCCAGCAGCGCTCGCCCGCCCATGGCTCTCCACTCTCCGCAAAGCCCGGCTGGGACGCAGACGAGGCGTGGCGCGGGAAAGTTTCCCCTTAGTGTTAGTTTCTTCGAAAGTGCGAAAGTGGTGCTGGGGAAAGGCGCCGCGTGGGTCCGTGGCAAGACAGCCAGTCCCTCCAATTAACTCCAGCCTTTCCGCCGCGCCTGGACCGTTCCCCTCGGGCGCCCTTTATGTGAATGGCAGATATGCAAATGAAGCTCATCACCAATTGGCTCTAAAAATCATGAGCGGAGGAGGGGCCATGACCTTGCCTATAAATGAATTCTGCAGGCCGGTGGTTGCTTCTGGGCTCTTTAGGTCGATTGAGCAGGGTCTTGCCAAAAAGCAACACCACCCACTTCTTTTTTGGGTCACTCTGCGGACACCCAGCTCCAACTGGGGAAAAGCTTGCTCCAGAATTCTGCCTGGGAACTGCTAAGCGCAAAAATCACTTGTGCAAAATGATTTGAAAGTTCCACAGCTTGCAAAAGCTTCTAGGGAGCCTTTGCATAGGTGTGTAGGATTGTGCATTGGCTTTCTTATACAGAGGGCTTTCGTCTTTGCCCTGCGAGTGGGAATCTGAACCCAAGCCTCCCAACATTCTAGTCCAGCATATCAACCACTACATTGCACAGGTTACTGCCTTACACAATATTTGTATTTAACATTGTTTTGTACTGCATTGAATCAGGCAAGCTGCCTACTGGCTTAGCTGAATCGTGCATGGATTTTTCTGGCACTAAATCCAATTGAATTTAACAGGTCATTTCACTTTTTCTGAAAAATCAGTACTTGGGAGGTTGTTTTCTTCCCTGCTCTGAGAAATGCACTTTAAAGTCTAGGTGCACAAGCTAGCAGGAACTCCTGCTACCCTGTAATGTATGAAATAGGTAGGAAGCTCTCCTACATTGACTCTGCTCTGTCTTAGAAAGCAGAGGTGTCAGACTCATTTGTTATGAGGTCTGGATCTGACATAAATGTCACTTTGTTAGGCTGGGCCAGTGTGCCATAAAATGTAATGCTAGGCACCGGAGATATAATGCACAGCAGCTGGTAAACCCAATGGGAGGCGGGCCAGCCATGCAGTGCTGGGCAGATTCCCCCCCGCGCCTGGAGGGCAAGCAAATCCCTTCCCTAGCTCAGAGCCTGGGCTCCATGGTAAAAACACAAAGCCGTGAGCGCCCCGTTCTCCTGAGTAGGATTGCCAGCTCTGGGTTGGGAAATACCTGGAGATTTTGGGGGTGGAGCCGGAGGAGGGTGGGGTTTGAGGAGGGGAGGGACTCCAGTGGGGTATAATGCCATAGAGTCCACCTTCAAAAGTCGCCATTTTCTCCAGGGAAACTGATCTCTGTTGCCTGGAGATCAGTTGTAACAGCCTGAGATCTCCAGCCAGCCACCTGGAGGCTGGCAACACTACTCCCAAGCCACCATGGAAGGGGATTGGGAAGATAAGTTGAACTAACCCCCCACCTGCCGAAGTGGGCTGGTGGTGGCCCAGGCGCAAGGCCACATGCACAGCAGGACCCAGGCCAAGCAAAGCCCAATAGGCTGGAGACACCCCTACAGCAGTGGCCACCTCTGGCCAAGGCCGGCAGGCGATCGAGGGTGGAGCGATGCTGGGCGTTCAAGCCAGAGATCATCAGCAAGCCGTGCCATCCCGATGTGGCAGTAGCTGTCGCAGGCTGAAGGCCACTGGATCGTCTGATGGGGGAGCCAGCACCACAGAGGCCCCAAGCCACTTCATGACCAGTATAGCCAGAGATCACTGGCACCACCACCCCACAAGGTGGCAGATGCCAATGACTGAAAGCCACCAGGTGTCCCATGGGGGAGGGTGGCCCAGCCACCAAGTTGTGTGCTTAGTGGCAGGACTAGGCCCCCAATGTGTGGAAGAAACTACCGAAGAATGCCCCTACAGGCCAAATCACAGCTGCCCCATAGGGGTGTGAATATGGCAGTCGCACTGGCCCCCAGCAGGCCCCAGCAGAGGATCCTCTGTGCCCTCCCACATCCAAACGCCGATCCCCACGGCCATCCTGGACAGAATCCCCGGAGCTACAGGCCGAGAGGAGAGGCAGGAGACCTCACCTTGGAACCCAGAGCTGGAATGAGTGTGGCTATGGCAGCTCCCAACTTACCAGTGAGGCTGCCATTGAAGCGAAGGGGTTCTCTGCTTGACTGCTGCAGACGAGGTGGTTGGCTGTGCAGAAGCCACAATCAGAGTGTCTCTGTCCACTCCCCCAAGCAGCCTCCTGTTCCCTCGGTTGCACCAGTTGCAGGGATATGCACCAGGGATATGAGCCCTGTATAGAGGTCTCACTTCTGTCCACAAGTCAACTGCCTGCTGGACTGTGTTTCAGGCTGCTTACTACTGGAGTTTACAGAACCAGCTTCCTCATACCATTTGGTCATTCATTACCTCAGGACTTCCCTCACTTGTTATAATTAGAGAAGAGCCAACACACACATCTCTCTCCCTGAGAAATGTCATTACTCCTGCAGAAACTCTTTCCTTGGCTGGGAGGACGGGGTAAAAATCCAATAAATAAATAAATTTCTGCTTACTTTGAAAATTCCTGGTTATGTTGCTTTGAACAGGAACCACCCAATCCATCTTTTAAAAAATCACTTCAAGTGGAATTCATGGGGGGAGGGGCAAATTCAGCGTCCACCCCAAAAAAAGTCTTACCAACTTTTATCTACTGCACAAAAAGTTTCTTTATTAGTCCTGGACTCCCAGAGGGAAATACGAAAGGCAGATGACTCCAGCAGCACAAATGAAAGGGTGCTTGAACACCTGTTGGTATAGTTCACGTTCTGCTTGCCCATTGCAAGCAGGGAGTCAGTTTTTCAAAAAGCAGTTCATCTGCTTGAAAGTGGCTTGAGCCACTTTTCTGTATATTCATACTATACAGTGCAGCTGGCAGCTTTTCACGCATGCTCTTCCAAAGTTCTAAGGTTCCCCTCCACCTGTTGTTGCTGCCTGCTGGTCTGTGATCAATTGTCTGCAAAGTGAGCAAAGCAGACGGCCAGATAGTGGTTATAAATAAATAGGTTTTAAAAGAAGGAATGTTTACTGTTAGATGTTTGTAAGCCTGTGTAATCAACATTATTTTGCACTTGTGTGTTTTTGCACCGCCTTGTGGGACTTGTAATCCCTTCCACGTGGTTCAGTTATCTAACCCAGCCATTCGTTACTTGGGGGGGGGGGCCCTGATTTCATCTCATGCAAAGATGTAAAAGCAGCAGCAATACAGAAGGAAGTGAAATCCCAGAACTACTGTGCAGCTACAAAGCTGCTTGGCAGCTGCTCAAATCAGGTGATAGAAAGATGAGGAAATCCAAGGCTCAGGACCCAAGTAACTGCAGCTGTCAAAAACAGGATGCTCACTTGCCAAGCATGTTTGCTACAACATTTGTGGGCAGCATCTCTTGTAAAAACGTGCGTTCATATTTTCCACTGGTGACATGTAAGGATGTGCATCTCATTAAAACTCTTTGCTTCCTTCAGATTTCCTTGGCTGTTTCTGTCCCTTCTATTGAAACCTCCACACTGAATTCAAAATCCTGGTTTCATGGCGGGGGGACGGGGGGACGGGGACGGGACACTGTTCCTCTCAGTGTAAAACAAGCTTTTCTTCTGGCAAATGTTGGGGTGAGATATGTTGCCACTTTCTCATGGGACTGGTAAAAGTGGAGCATGAAATCTTCAGAGCTTTCTGGTAGAACCAGCCCTACTGAGTGACACCCTAAGTGTTGATTGACACAGCCTTTTTCACTGGATCATGAGCTCATCCATGCAAGGGTAGCACTGCGAACAAGCTGTGTGAAACTAGCAATTGCAGACTGGCCCTCATAGTGATATCTCCACATTCTTCTTCTCAGACACTGAGGAAATTTTGTCCTATCAGGTGTGCTGTTCCTTCTCACACACCAGGTATATTCTTCAGATTCATGGATACTGACTAATTCAAATATACATTTGGTGTTTGGTGTAGTGGTTAAGAGCAGCGGACTCTAATCTGGAGAACTGGGTTTGATTCCCCATTCCTCCACATGAAGCCAGCTGGGTGACCTTGGGTCAGTCACAGTTCTCTCAGAGCTTTCTCAGCCCCACCTACCTAAAAAGGTATCTGTTCCGGGGAGAGGAAGGGAAGGTGAATGTAAGCTACTCTGAGACCCCAAGTGAAGGGCAAGGTATAAATCCAACTACTACTACTCCTTGAAAAAAAAAAAGTTTCACTATACCAAACTGAAATATATAGGCCTTAAACATGTGACATGGTTCTCATGATCAAAACATGTTACATGACAAGGGCACATCTACTTTATGTTTGCAGCTAGAAGCAGATGACAGACCAAATAGTACTTGATCATTCAGTTACAATCACAGCATAGCAGCTGCTTCAAAAAGCAACCACATTGGTGCCATTCCATGTGGACAGATGTTTGAATAAGCCAATTAACAGCATTTCACACTCCTCAAACAGCAAGAAGTTCCCCAGGCAACTGCTACAGTGTCAGTTTCCCCAGGAGAAGGATGCCCTGGAGAGTTATGATGTTTTTGTAATATCTGTATTAATAAGTATAGAGGCATTTCCCCCAAGCATCCAGACTGACAGTGCTAATCTTTCAAGAGGCATCCGTCTCTCCATTTCTTCCCAGCCAGCTATAAAAACTTTGCCTTCTGTCATTTCATTGATAGGTTTTCAGGTCCCCTCAGCTTTCTAGCTACACATAGTTAAGTACCATAGTGGTCCGGTCTCCCACTTTGGCTGGTAGGTGTGTCCATTACCTGCAGGCACCAAAAGACCTTGAAACAAACCTGCCAGCCATTATTGCCACTTCAGAAGCCAGCAATGTTAGGTAACCAATAGAACAAGGGTGGCCATTACATGATGTCTGGGCAAGTTCATTTGTGAGACTGGTTAGACTACGGAAAGATAGATGTTTGTTTCACATGGATACCTTCTCATGTTGTCCTGTCTGAAGCAGCTACTCAGTTGTAATATATGAAATGGGTAGATTTGGGGGATATAGAAGGGTAACAATTTGAGCCCTCAGAAGGCAGAACACTAATCATGAGAACTGTATTTTCTTGATATCCTCAATGATCAAAGCACACACTGTTACAAAAATGAAGAAGTTCAGCTCCCACCACATCTGCTGGGCCAGTTAAAGGTAAAGGGTGCCCATGAGTTGCAACTGACTGCAACCCCTTGAAGTTCCACCTCATGGGGTTTACAAGGCAAGAAATGAGCAGAGTTGGCTCGCCATGGCCTTCCTTTGCATACCAGCCTGTCTTCTTTGGTTGTCTTCCATCCATGTACTGACCTTTCTTAGCTTCCAAGTTCTGATGAGATTTATTTATTTATTTATTAAATTGGGTTGACTAGGCCGCCCTTCCCTACAAGTAGGATCAGGGCAGTTTACAACAGGATATTGTACAACCTCAGATTAAAATAAATCAAAACAAGCCAATAAATACCTATACATAAAACAACATTGTCAAAATGGCAAAAATACAGCATATATGAAATGGCAGAAAAAAATCCAGCACCCCAGGCTCTGGGGGGGTAACAAGGGATGGGGACTTGTGTGAGAGACTGACCAAGAGAGAGATCTTGGAGTCGTAGTGGATAACTCGCTGAAAATGTCTACACAATGTGTAGCTGCAATAAAGAAGGCCAACGCTATGCTGGGGATTATTAGGAAGGGAATTGATAACGAATCAGCCAGTATCATCATGCCCCTGTATAAATCATTGGTGCGACCTCATTTGGAATACTGTGTACAGTTCTGGTCACCACATCTCAAAAAGGATATTATAGCATTGGAAAAAGTGCAGAGAAGGGCAACTAGAATGATAAAAGGGTTGGAACACCTTCCCTATGAAGAAAGGTTAAAATGCTTGGGGCTCTTTAGCTTGGAGAAACGACGGCTGAGGGGTGACATGATCGAGGTTTATAAGATTATGAATGGGATTGAGCAGGTTGAGAAAGAAGTACTTTTCTCCCTTTCTCACAATACAAGAACTCGTGGGCACTCAATGAAATTGCTGAGCAGTCGGGTTAAAACAGATAAAAGGAAATACTTCTTCACCCAAAGAGTGATTAACATATGGAATTCACTGCCACAGGAGGTCGTGGCAGCTGCAAGCATGGACAGTTTCAAGAGGAAATTAGATAAACATATGGAGCAGAAGTCCACCAGTGGCTATTAGCCACAGGGTATAGATGGGAACTCTCAATCTGGGGCAGGTGATGCACTCTATTCTTGGTGCTGGAGGGGGCAGCAGTGGGAGGGCTTCTGGTTCCCTGGCCCCACTGCTGGACCTCCGGATGGCACCTGGTATATTTTGGCCGCTGTGTGACAGAGTGTTGGACTAGATGGGCCATTGGCCTGATTCAACATTGGCTTCTCTTATGTTCTTATGTTCTTATGTAGTGCCAAAGGCTACCCTGTTGCTGTCCTCGACCGAAGGCCCAGCGGAACATCTCTGCCTTGCATGCCCTGCGGAATGATAACAGCTCCCGCAGGGCACAGATGTCTTCCGACAGAGCGTTCCACCAGGCAGGGGCCAGGAAAGAAAAAGCCCTGGCCCTGGTTGAGGACAGTCGGACTTCTCTCGGGCCGGGGACCATCAGGAAATTCTTATTTCCTGACCATAACGCTCTTCCAGGGGCATACAGATTGAGCTAAGCTGGCCTAGCCAGCTAACCTCTGGTAAGAAAACCCTTGGTAACTCCTAAGAGTTTCTGAGTCACTTCTAAAGAACTAGCCTTTGTACATCTCACAGAAAAACAAGTTCAATTGTTCTCAATAAACATCTGGAAGCAAGTGAATAAACTCAGCTCGGGAATCTGTTGCAAAGGCAGGGCAGTGAGTACAACAACACGATATCTCTGTCTGGGGCCACCAGTTCTAGCAACATTGTATATTGAATATTGGGCACCTGTCCTTCCGTAAGCCAAGCTATCATTAGAAATCACTCCCACGTAATCCACTCATTCAGTTCTCTGGAAGCACTCCACCGATTATCCCTCTGAAACCATTGGGCCAAGTGCCAGTCCCAACACTTTACCCAGCCAGTTCTCAGTTATGCAGAACATATCTTCTCCATATCTGAGAAACTGTATCAGAAACCCAAGAACTGTGTGGGAACATGGTTCTCCTTCCTGCCTGCTTTGAAATCTGATCTCACAACAGCATCTTTTCTCTAGTCACCTTTGCTGAGCAATTCAGCTCTTTGTAACACCTGGTTGGTGCACAGAATAAAAGGGAAATAAGATTAGGCGAGGTAGAAGGAGACAGCATTTAATCTGCTTATAACAGAAAGCTGGTGTAGCTTGGTGGAATGAGAAGGACCTGCTTCAAATCACACCACAGCCAGAAATTTGTTAAATAGTCCATGGGCAAGGCATTGTCTCTCAGCACGATTGTATCGTGGATCTGGGACACCCTGGTTCAAAAACCCCTTTCTGCCATGGAAGCTCGCTGGATGACCTTGGGCGAATCACACTCTCTCAGCCTAACCTATCTCACAAGGTTGTTAACTGGAGGAGGAGGAGGAGGAAGAAGAAGAAAAAGAAGAAGAAGAAAAAGAAGAATCATGCCCCTGTATAAATCAATGGTGCAACCTCATTTGGAGTACTGTGTACAGTTCTGGTCACTATACCTCAAAAAGGATATTATAGCATTGGGAAAAATGCAGAAAAGGGCAACTAGAATGATAAAAGGGTTGGAACACTTGCCCTATGAAGAAAGGTTAAAATGCTTGGGGCTCTTTAGCTTGGAGAAACGACGGCTGAGTGGTGACATGATCGAGGATTATAAGATTATGCATGGGATAGAGCAGGTAGAGAAAGAAGTACTTTTCTCCCTTTCTCACAATACAAGAACTCGTGGGCACTCCATGAAATTGCTGAACAGTCAGGTTAGAACGGACAAAAGGAAGTACTTCTTCACCCAAAGAGTGATTAACACATGGAATTCACTGCCACAGGAGGTGGTGGCAGCTACAATCATGGACAGCGTCAAGAGGGAATTAGATATGCATATGGACCAGAAGTCCATCAGTGGCTATTAGCCACAAGGTATAGATAGGAACTCTCAGGCTGGGGCAAGTGATGCTCTGTATTTTTGGTGCTGGGGGCAACAATGGGAGAGCTTCTAGTGTTCTGGCCCCACTGCTGGACCTCCTGATGGCACATGGTATTCTTGGCCACTGTGTGACAGAGTGTTGGACTAGATGGACCATTGGCCTGATCCAATATTGGCTTCTCTTATGTTCTTATGTAAGAAAAATCACATTTGGATCAATATCTGCTAGTAATTTAGCTACAACCTCTTGTTTTGTGACAAAACTCCATTTTTGGATATGGATTGTGATCCATTTGTCACGGGCCAAATTATATTTGTTGCAAACTATAAAGAAGTGCCAGATAGTGTCTAAATCACCAGATTTGCAGTCACATGGTTGCTTAGAGAAAGGAATTCCTAGGAACCTGCTTGCTAGTTCCCCTAGTGCCAGGACATTTAGTCTAGCCTTAGAGAATAGTATTCTATATTTGTGAACCATTAGAAACTTACAGTAAGCAGGTAGAGACTTTGGAATTAAAAGACCCAAATAATGTAGGGAACATTCAAGCTCTGCAGCCAGTGCTCCATTTATCAAAATGATTGGTTTGCATGCAGAGGGATAATCCATTTGGTTAAAGAGCTGGAGGGAAAAGCCCATTGTCTGTAGCCTTTCACCAACTAATTTTAACCAGGAATTTTTAAAGCCATCCTTAGGTAGATGATACAGATAGCACTCCTCCCAAGAATAAAGAAAAAAATCAGTTTAAAGAAGGAAGTTGCTATCCAAGCTTTGGCTTTCAAGGATGGTTCAGCAAATTCCAAACAGATAGCTGGACCAGAGATACACCTAGGGAGATTTGACAATGAATGTGGGAAAGAAATTAAGCAGGAATCATACTTGTCATTGACCTTAGCTATAGACAATGGCATACTGTATAATAATATAGGATCTACCGTCACCTGAAAGGCATGAGTAGCAGCAGGTACATAGTTACCTCCTGTGGCCTGAAAGAATCTCAGAAGGGCTGACAAACGTATTGATGCAATCCTCTTAGCAGTATTATAATATGTCTTGTCCAGAAAACAGGACAGCTAGATAGCAAGAGGTATTCCCTTGAGCAATCGGATGGCCATTCATAGACCAAGATGGGGGGAATCATGGCTTCTCGCCTCCCCAGAGTTTAACTCTTCCCCACTGAAATCTATCATGTAATTTTGGCTGGTTGGGTCTAGTTATACCCCCATTTCGTTAGGCTTCATTTTTGTTGTAAAAAAATTCGAGGGCTTGGGGAAAGGAGAATCATAACGGACCCATTTATGAATGGTCCCTAACTTTAAATGAATTCCTTATGGACAAGACAGAGCTAAGTACTTTGAGGTGCTGTTCCTTTCGCAGGAGAGAGGAGCACCTGATTCAGTCTCTCTCACGGAACAATTTCCTCCCTAGAAGCCCATTTAATTGTTCTCAGGATCAGAGGCTCAACGTCCACCACCATTGGACCAAATACATTTAGGTCATGGCATGGATACTCTTCTCAATCTGATTGCAATTATCTGCAGCTGGGAGAAAAATCTTACAAATACTGGAAGCCTCACCATGCCAAGGACTGAGCTAATCTGCTGGAATAAATGATGTGTAGCTGTATTTTCATATAAACTAGTTCAGGAATGATTGATTTAAGCAGCTCATTTGCTCAGCAAATGTGTATGTTTCCCTGCACTGTATACAAGGAATGTGTACACTTCTCCTTTTGAATCCCACACATGGATCCAGCCACAATAAGAGTGCTGGACTTGGAAGAGGGTTCCAGACTCCAGTCATCTGTGAAACTCCCTGGGTGGCCTTGTGCAAGATCCCAGATCGACCTGTTCTATTAGATTGTGGTGCAAATTGAACAAGAAGCCCCATACACTGCCCCAGGATCCTTGGGAGGGAAAACAAGAAAAAATGTAACAGATGGACCGAAAGTCCAGCATTAATTCAATGGGCTGGTGGACCTAAATTTTGCACTGGACTTTTTTTGCTGGTGTATCTTTGCCATGTGTTAAGGAAAGAGTTTCCTCAATGAGAAACCCAATAAAACCTAAAATTAAAATGAAGATCCCTCTGCAGAGGGGAAAGACTTCAGAGAGCTAACTCAAGGTCAACATTTTGCATCTATCCCGTTCTGCCACGTGTAAAGGACAGGTGGTTAGTCTTTCCCCTGCAAATCCTCAACATGAGAACTCAAAATAGAGGAGATACAAATGCCTGTAGTCATGAACTGCTAAACGGGAACTGTTCTGTGGCATTCTCCCTACTTCCGTGGAATTCTCCCTACTTCTCCCCAGCGGGGAGGTGAGGGATATAAATTTAATAAATAAATACATTCTTAATAGTGCTGGCATTTCTTTAGTGCAGGAAACAGGCCTCTTTCTCATGCTTTAGAACTGTATGCAATTATTCTCTATGGAGTAGCCACAACAATTGTTTTAGTTAATGAAAATATCAACCACCCTCTTTTATTATTCTTGAGAAAATTATTATATATTCCTTGTTGCATAGTTGGCGTGGCTCTGCTTTCAGAATGGAGCCAACCTTCCCTTGACACAAGGCTTGGTTACAAGCATTTAGACCAGGGGTGTCAAACATGAAGCCAGAACCAGGGTTCTTATCCGGCCCACAAGTAACTAGTGCAAGAGAGGGAAGGCAGGAGGCTGCTTGGGGAGGGAGCGGGCATGTGGGTGCACACGGTGAGGTGCGTGTGGTCAGAGGTGTCAAGAAATGAAAGGAAATGGCTAGTGGGCAGGTATGGTGTCCCTTGGAAAAAACCTAGTCTTGCATAAAATTAAATACATTTATTGGGGCTTTTGTAGATTCTCCAGTAAATCAATTGCTTTCCCTCCTAGGAAACTGCTTTTGTTTGTATTTTGGGTAAAAATATAATAATATCATTAATTTTGTTTGCCTGTGTCACTTATAAAGTTTATATCTCCAGTACTTGGCATTTCATTTTATGGCAAACATGGCCTGGCCTGACAAAGTAACTTTTATGTCAGATCCAGCTCTAGTAACAAACGCATTTGACACCTCTGATTTAGATTGTTCATTAAGCTATATTTGAGCAGTAACGATTCTCTGGCAGTCTTGAAAGAAGATCCTTGTGGGTCAATATGGTTTAGGACTGTCTTTGAGAAACTCTTGGCTCTCAGTGTTAACCTGGATACCATTCAGGACCTGGGTCTTCATGCAGCACTTGCTTTGCTGAGAAGTGATGTAAAATTAATTGATCACGGAAGTTCTGCTTTTAGAGCATGCCACATCTCTACTTTGGGGGATTCCCCCAATGAAATATCTTCCTTCCTATACCTATCTGTTGACTCCCCAAAGCCTTTTAAGAGTGTTCATCCCGGCCAGACTAAACGCCCACTCCTTGGCGGTTATGAGGGGAAGGTTCATATGTGTACCTTATACAGAACAAATCTGCCCTGTCCCTTGGTAAGATCGACATGATTGCACATATTCTTCTGGAGTGTCCTTTGTATGCTAATTTCAGGAGGTGTTACATTTCACTGTTTGCCAGTCCACTCTGCTACATAGTCTTATGAATTAGTTACATATCTACTCACTGACAGGAGTATAAAAAGAACTCTAGCAGTGGCAAAAAAAATTTTTTACTCCTTTTGTCTATTTGGGTGATAAGTGATTAACAAGAACAATTCACTGCTCAAGACTGATGTATGATAGGTCTTTTATCGGGTTAATTAATAATTATCGTATTGTGGTGTGTGTAGTACAGCCAGGAGATCATAAGACTGGCAGCCAGAAGTTCTAGCTCTTTTAGTGTTATGTACCACTAGGTGGTGAACTAGACTTGTTTTTAAGACAAGAGATGTTTCAGAGGTGGTTTGCCATTATCCACCTCTGTGTCACAGCCCTGGTATTCCTTGGAGGTTGTCCATCCAAATACCAGCCAAAGCCAACCAGAAGAAGAAGAAGAAGAAGAAGAAGAAGAAGAAGAAGAAGAAGAAGAAGAAGAAGAAGAAGAAGAAGAAGAAGAAGAAGAAGAAGAAGAAGAAGAGGAGGAGGAGGAGGAGGAGGAGGAGGAGGAGGAGATTGGATTTATACCATGCCCTTCACTTGGAGTCTCAGAGCGGCTTACAAACTCCTTTCCCTTCCCCTCCCCACAACAGACACCCTGTGAGGTAGGTGGGGCTGAAAGAGCTCTGAGAGAACTGCTCTTTCAAGAACAGCTCTGACAGAACTATGGCTTGCCCAAGGTCATCCAGCAGCTGCAAGTGGAGGAGTGGGGAATCAAACCCGGTTCTCCCAGATTAGAGTCCGCACACTTAACCACTACACCAAACTAATTGGATAGCCTGGGCTATCCAAGTCAGGGCCTGTTATTGGGTAAAAGGAAAGGAAAGGACCGTATGTCACATTAAAGGGAAAGTGGGGAGCGAGTGACATATACTCCAATCGTCTCTATTTGCCAGGGATACTCTCAGTTTTTTTGTACCTATCATGAATAAATAACACCACTTAAATAGGGTTGGCATCCCCCTTTTGTCCCCCCCAAGGGCTGTGCCAGGGATCATGGGACCACCATATGAGATGGGGGGGCTGTAATAAGGAGGGGAATAGGGAGAGTCTGAGTAAAAAAGTTGGCACAATCCAACCCACAGTGTGGGGTAGTAGTTAGGGTGTCGTACTAAGATCTGGGAGACCCAGGCTGGAATCCCCATTTTGCTATGGAAGCTCACTGGGGGTGACCTCCCACTCTCAGTCTAACCTCACAGGCTTGTTGTGGGGCTAAAATGAAGGAGAGGGGAACAACGTCAGCCACACTGGGTCACTGTTGGGGGACAGAAGTGGGGCACAAATGAAATAAATAAATTAAAAAGTTGCTTTATATACATTTCCATAGAAATCTTTGCAACACCCTAAAAGCTATGCCAGCAAACAGCCTGAAAAAGGGTAACTTGCCTAAGATTGTATAATAAATGGATGGCTAAGATGAGATCACATGTCACTCTTTTATACCCCGTGCTACACCAGCTGCATCATCACCCCTATTTGCTATTTTTTAAAAAAAGTTTGTGTCAGCCCCATCCTCAAAAACATCTAAAAGTTAAATCTTTCTAATGAAAGTTGCCGGGGTTGAGGAACCTTCCTTGACTGTAGTGCACATAGATGTAAGTGGACGTGCACATGGACACTGCTCATGTAAGAACAGCAGTTTTGCAAGAACACAAGAAAGCCTTTAGTTTCATCTATAGAAATGCTATTGATATCCACAGGACGGCAAGAAATGAAGCGAAGTTACTATTAAGTTAAACAGAGGGAAACATTCCCAACGGTAACATCTGTTCATCAATAGAACAGTCCGCCCAGAAAAGGTCTATTATCTCCTTCCTTTGAGGCTATCTAGGACAGGCCAGACAGGAATCTATGAGGAATCCATGAGGACGGTGTCTGATATCCTGTCTTTTCCTGAGGAGCAGAGGATACGACCTTGCTCCCTTATGCTTGGGGGCCATGACTTCTTGGGGGATAAGGTGGGACTGCCATGTTGCAACCCTGGACTTCGGGAGATGAGGCAGCCAGATCTCCTCCCACACATCTGTTTGGCCCACCCCTCTTCCAAGGGCAATGCACAGGATTCCCTCCTCCATTTTATTCCTGTAACAATGCTTGAGGTAGGTTAAGCTGGAAGAACCATGTCTGGCCCCAAGGTCACTAAGTGAGCTTTGTGTTAACTACACGATCCGCTTTTCCTGGCTCCATCCCCCAGTCTGGTCAACAGATGTGGTCTGGGAGTTCCAGGCTTCCCAAGTGCACGCTGGCTCAATTTGGGTCAGGAATGCAATGCATGGAGGGAGGGGGACTCAAGCCTTTCCCCCCCCACACTCTTTTCCCAACCAGTAAGAGCCCTGGGGAACTGCTGTTTGCCCAGCTGAGGAAACTTATTTACCATCAGTACATGTTAAATTTCCCCAGCGGATCAAATAACTCCCAAGGGCTGTTTCAGGTTGGGAAAATGGCACTGGAAGGGAAGGCTCAAGCCCTGCACCACAGTCCTGATCCAAATTAGGCCCGTGTGCATCTGGGAAATGTAGAATTCCCAGGTCATGTCTATCCACTGGACTTAGACATATACATGGCATGGGGGAAATGAAGCATGTAGTAGGCCCTGAATGAGCCCTCGAACCTTGATTTCTCCAATCCAACACTCTTGCCAATAGACTACAGCAGCTCCTTTTATTCCTGTTGTCTGTTCCCTCCTCTATTTGCTCCTCAACACATGTGGAGTCCTGCAGTTGCTGCATTTAGGGCAAGGGGGCAGATGACAAGCCATACCTGCCTTGTCTCCTGGGGCCCCCACAGCATATTTAAAGATACTCTGGGTAGTAAGATAGCAACTTTTTGGTCCAGTATGTATGTAAGAGCTGTAAAGACACAACTGACTTATGGTGAATGACTCCATACAAGTGAGAAGCAGAGATGCGTTGCCATTGCCGTCCTCAGCAGAGTTGTCCTTGGTGGTCTCCTGTCCAAGTCCCGAGCCAGCTTAACTTCCAAGCTCTGGTAAGACAGGGCTCCAGCAAACCATTCCACATCCCCTTTTGGCTCAATAGGGAAGGAGGAAAGCCTCAGCTCTTGGACTGCCCTGTTTTTTCATCTGTCACATTAAATCACCCTTGCGGATTCAGATGGCTACCCACGGTCCCCTGTTTTATTTCTTTCAGACTTCTCAGAGTTGAGGCCAAGTCATTTGCAGTCGGGGCCTTCCTGGCTCATGTTCTTAGTAGCTGCCCCAGATATACACACACACATACACACACCCGAAAGACAAACAACACCATAATCACAATGTAAAGCTAAACAATCATGTTGATCACCATAACACTTCTCATCATTTGAAGCCACTTCTTGTTGATTTACTGCCAATCATTCATCCGCCTTTTTACTGCTGTATTACAGATTTGTATTATTTTTTTAAATTTCACAGAAAGCCAAACAATGGCAGGGAGTGTGAAAATGGAGTCAGGGAGCATTGAAGGGATGTGAGGGCACAGGGGGCTTCATCTTGTTCCGGCGTAATGTTGAGGAAATGTCCTTGTGAGGATGGAAGGCAGCGTGGTACAGCCTGATCTCATCAGACCTTGGAAGTTATGGAGGGTCAGTGCTTGGAGGGGAGACCCAACGAGGAAGGCTCTGCAGAGGAAGGCAATGGCAAACCACCTCTGCTTCTCACTTGCCTTGAAAGCCCCATCGCTGGGGTCACCATAAGACAGCTGTGACACAGTGGCACTTTGCGCGCGCGCACACACACACACACACACACACACAATGACCTCATGCTCTGTTCACCTCTGAAGAAGTCCATGTTACTTTGTGGTCAGGAATGAAGAGTTTACAGCTACACCCCTTGAATGTCGTCCAGTGGTCATTCTCTCATTTATTTTTCTAAAAGTCCACATCTGGAGAGCTGAGATGCACGTCAATTTGAGGCACCTTTTCAGCTTTCTCGCCTTTCAGTTTCCGCTAGAACGGACCTGGTGTTGTATTTTTTGGTGAAGTTTTAGAGCATTAAAGCCTGATTCCAGGAAAAATCCAAGCTTCAGATTTCAAACAATCCAGCCTGTGGTTTTTCTCAAGAGCTGTTTAGTTAATAACTCTGCAGAGCCCACATCCCACCCGCCAAGTAGATCTGGTTCTCTTGCCAGACATTTTTCTTCTTTTTTCTTGAAAAGCATGCAATGCAGAGAGACAGGCAGGTGCCAGCCATTTCCCAGGCCGGGGGTGGGTGGTGGGTGTGGAGGCCAAGTCCCTTCTCCGATTGGCTGTCTCCTTTTGATGTGTGATCCAGGGCTTGTCGCTCACATGGTTCCTTAGCTATTTCTGCAGCAAAGGAAAGATCCCGCTGCTTCAGTCCTTTGCCAAGCTACATAAATGTCCAAGAAGCAAGGAAAAGATTTGAGGGAGGGGGGGGGTCTAAGCAACCCTAAGCTCCTAGATCCTGCAGAGCTTTGGCGTCCTTGAGGACAAATAAGCCTCTCCTTGCCAACAGACTCTGAACTTTCCAACTCCTGCTCCTTCTTTGTCTTCTTATATTTATTAAACAAATCATCTGAGCCATGGGAATGACTTCCCCTTGCTCTGCTAACCACAGTCCTTCTTTCCAAACAAAATACTATTAGGGGTAAGAAAGAAATAAGAAAAAAAGCACCCAGATGCCGCTGAGAATTCCCAGTAATGATAAATGCTGCTTTGGATGTTCCAAGATTTACAGTGCAATCCTAAACAGAGTTATGTCCTTCTAAATCCACTGGAATCAGTGAACTTTAAAGAAGTATAACTCTGCTTTAAAGTTAAAGTAAAGATTTCCCTTGTTCGAAAGCCAGTCGAATCCGACTCTAGGGAGCAGTGCTCATCTCCATTTCCAAGCCAAGGAGCCAGCGCTGTCCGAAGATGTTTCCTTGGTCATGTGGCCGGCATGACTAAATGCCGAGGTGCACAGAACGCTGTTACCTTCCCATGGAAGCAGTAGCTATTTATCTACTTGCAATTTCTTGCTTTCAAACTGCTAGGTTGGCAGCAACTTGGGCCAGGTTCATTCTGCCCTGTGGCACTAGGGTCTCAAACTGCCAAACTACAGACCTTCTAGTCTGCAGCTCAGCAGCTTAACATCTGAGCCACTACGGCCTCATTAACTCTGCTTTAGGATGGCACTATAAGTAAACCAGGCACCTTTTGCTCATTTTTGATCTGCTTAAGAAGAAGAAGAAGAAAAGCGATTGGATTGGATTGGATTTATACCATGCCCTTCACTACCTACCTCAGAGCGGCTTACAAATTCCTTTCCCTTCCCCTCCCCACAACAGACACCCTGTGAGGTAGGTGGGGCTGAGAGAGCTCTTGACAGAAACTGCTCTTATCAGAACTATGGCTTGCCCAAGGTCATCCCGCAGGTGCAAGTGAAGGAGTGGGGAATCAAACCCAGTTCTCCCAGATTAGAGTCCGCGCACTTAACCACTACACCAAACTGGCTGATAGGATTTCTTTCTTTCTGTACACATCCCTCCTCCAGTTGGGATCCAAAGCTACTTACATAACTCAGACTTCTACAGCTGATCCTATGCAGAGACAGGCATGTTTAAGCCTTTTCAACGAAAACAGAATTGACCTGTTAAGCGTCCCACTCTGAAAGGAGTAATTGCAAACTTTGGATTTTGCCACCTTCCCTTGAAACCACTCATTTTCTCCCCCACCCCACCCCACCCCACATACACAGACTTTTTCTTTACTGAACACAGCCTGTTCAACAAGTCAAAAGCTTGCAGATTGTTTTTTGGTGCACACTTTTGGGGATAATATTTTGTCGGTTGTAACAAAAGGTATTGCTCGATGTTATTTTAGGAATTCGTTGTCTAGAATCTAGATTAGGGCAACTGTTTACAATCCTAACAAGCCTTTGCAACTGAAACGGAGCTGAAAGCTCTAAACCAGGAGTGCCCAACATGGTGCCCGTGGGTGCCTGCTGACACCTTTTCTGGCACCTGCCAACTGTTTTTAGGAAGTAGGTGGGGCCAGGAAATGCTTTTGTTCAGCAAGGTTTCTGATGAACTATTTGGAGATTTGGTTGGCCGTGCAGATTTTTTTCTAATGTTGCTTTGGCAGCAGCTGCCACCACAGTACAAGGGACTACACTGTGTTACTGAAGTTAAGCTGCGGCCCTCCTTTCTGTGGCTGGCTCCGCTTCCTGTGGCAGCCATTTTGTGGCAGCCATTTTGTTTCTGTGCCCAGCATGCTGTGTGAGATTTCCAAATGTATCTGTGAGAAATGCAAATAAAGATTTTTGATTAATTAGCTGAAAATGTTAGCTTTGTATACTTTGAACGCTTAAGATGTTGGCTTTGGGAATAATAATAATAATTAAATCTATTGATTCATGCTAAAAGATTAAACCTGCTTGCTATGCTACAGGGGATTTTTAGAAAGGGGAAATGAAATCAGACAAGCAGGCCTAAAAACGAAAATTGGCCTCTGGGTTAGAAGGCAGAAGTTGCAAAGGGCAACAGTGCAGTTATACCTGGTGGCCTCAATAACCAGAAAAGTACCTACTTTTTCTAATTGAACACAGGGGAATCCTATATTAAAAATATGTTAGCAGTATGATTAAGTAGTAAAAGTCAAAATCTAGAGTAATCAAAAACAATATTGCTTGTCTGCTTTAACTAGAATAAAACTAATCCTGCAGAGAAAAAAAGGGAAGTTTCACATGGGACATATGTGAAGAGGATCTCCACAAGACTCAGATGGTCTAAAGTCTGGGTCATATGGCTAATTAGCTAAGAATAACTCAGTCTGTAAAATATGAAACAACAGGAAATTTCTAGCTGAGAGCTTGCATTATGGGATTGACCAAAAATGCTCAGAATGAAACTTATATGATAAGAGAAATATCCAGCCATATAAGGGAATAAGGGTGCTTTTTCTTATATGGAAAAGGAAAACACGTGGTATATTGATCAGGCGTTTGGATTTGTTCTGTGAACTCCAGCTGGCAGCCTGTGGCAGCTGGAGGAGGGATTTTTTGTTATTTTTTTTCAAAGCGTCATGATAGGAAGTATATAACGGCTTGTTTCAAAATGCAAAGGTGTGTTCAGTCATTTGGCTGATCACCCACGCTTGCAAGAGTGTATCAATAAAATATTCTGCTTCATTGAAAAAGGTCTGTCTCCAGACGTTCTTTTTCGGTAAGAACAAATTGCATTTCTGACAAATCCATGGACTCCAAAGGGTTGGGGACCTCCACTCTAAACTTTGGTTGATTCAGGTCCCTATAACAGTATTTCTCCCCTGACCTGGATGGCCCCGGCTAGCCTGATCAAGTCAGATCTCGGAAGCTAAGCAGGAACACCCTGGCTGGCATTTGGATGGGAGTCCTCTGAGGAACACCAGTGGCATGATGTGGAGGCAGCACCTCTGAACATTTCTTGCCTTGAAAACCCTGCAGGGGGGGATTTATAAGTGAGCTGTGACTTGATGGCACTTTTTGATATGGTTTTCTATATAATAGTAATTTGTATTCGGTCTGTAGGCATAAAGCACTCACCAGGAGACAGAATTAACATTCTGTCTCCTGGTGAGTGCTTTTTGCCTACAGAATGAATACAAATTACTATTATATAGAAAGCCATACTTTCCCCATTCTTGGAAACTTTATTAAATTTGAAGTTCAACCAGTTCAGTCATATTCATTCTACTTTTTATGGAGCCATCTAGTTCAGTTTGAAAAGAAACAAATCCAAACATACCCATGCTGTAGAGTTTTAGCAAAATGATTGTGAAGATTTGGGGGAATGCTGCGTTCACCTATAAAAGAGATGTTTATCGGAGGACAAGCATCAGCTATGAACATTTCTGCATTGGTGGATTTAAGGAGCAGTATAAGTTGATGTATTGGGGAAGTGGGGAAAAATGAGGCAGACTCCATCAACAATGACCTTGGCACCATAAGATATGGGAAATGTATATAACGGACAAAATCCCTTTTCAGGGAAATCAATATGAATCCCATCCTTCTTGTTCAGATTTTACTGAAGTTTGATCCATTGTATTAGATTACTTGCAGCAACTTGAAGTGGTTCCAAAGAACTTAAAATCTTTAATTCTAATATAACACATACATTGTATTGTATTGTATTGTATTGTATTGTATTGTATTGTATTGTATTGTATTGTATGTATTGTATACAGTTTAAATGTAGTGATAGATGGTATTGCTCTGCTTCAATGTATTTGGTTTTTTTATTTGTTTGTTGATTTGTTAATGGATGTTTTGTTTAAAAATGGCTAAATTAAAAGAAATAGTTAAATAAAAGAAATGACTAAATTAAAAGAAAAGAAAAATGGCTAAATAAAAAGAAATTAAAAGAAATCACCAAAAAAAATGACCTTGGCTCTCAGAATTCTGCAACTTTTCCCAACAATCCAGAGCTGACGTGTATTCTGCAGACCGCATGCTGCAGTCCTGTGTTTGCCAGACCAGGGGCAGCCTGCACAACAAATGACACAGATGCACATGGAGCAGGAGCCCTTGGATGGGCACAAAGCTTCCCCCTTCCAGTTTTTTGCAGGCTCCACCACCGCTGTCCCTGCTTATTCGGTGTCCACAAATTAAGTTTCCCGACTTTCTCACTGAGGCCATGCCTTGAAAGGCTCCTTGATGTACTGCATTTAACAGAAGATAACATTTCTTTCCATTCCACACATCAACCCACTGCCCACAGTACAGGTTGTAAGTACGGATACCTATGTTTGTCTGTGGAGCAGGGTGGTCTTTCTGATCAGGAGCAGGGTTGCCATCCTCTGTGCTGGTGGCTGGAGATCTCCTGGGATTACAACTGATCCCCATGTGACAGAGATCAGTTCATCTGGAGAAGATGGCCGCTTTGGAAGGTGGACTCTGCATCACTATACATCCTGCTGAAGTCCCTCCCCTCCCTAAACTCCACCCTCCCCATGCTCCACCCCCAAAGTCTCCAGGTATTTCCCAACTCAGATTCCTCCTGTTGCACTAGCAGGGGGATTTGGGGGGTGTTCTAGGGCATCCCTGATGCGATGACATCACCCTGAAGTGAAATCATCATGTCAAGGACATCGTGCAGCGATGCTCTGGTTTGGGGGCAAAACTCTATGGCAAGACTGGCTTCAAACCACAGAGTTTTGCCCTCAAACCAGAGTGTCGCCATGTGTTGTCCTCATGCAATGATGACACTTCCAGGTGATGTCATTGTATTGGGAATGTCTCGCAGTGATGTCGCTGTCTGGGGGCAGCAGCAAGCAGAAGCCCCGAAAACTGGGGGGAACCCCCACTGGGACCTGGGGACCAGCAACCCTAGACCCTAGGACTCAGGAGACAACTCAAGTGTAGGCCTGAATCAAGCCACACATAATCCAGCATGTTAAATTTCACATAAATGGGAGGACTGAGAAGTTAAAATGCTCCAGGAACAAGCTATGCTCGGTGGTGCCCATGGCTCTCTCAGCCACTGGAGCCAACAATGGGAGTGGCAGCAGCTCAAGAGGAGCCAACTGGTGACATGGTATCACTCACCCCTGGATCAAAGGACAAGTGCACTGCTAGGAGAGCTACCAGGACTTGGTAGTGGCTCTTCAGTGAAGCAGGACACCAAGAGCTTTCCCGGGAAGGGAAATGGCCAGTCCACCCCTGCACATAAAGCACATATTCTTAAACTCTGTATCTGGTAGAAGTCAGGGGTGGGGCAGAGATATCTGCACTGCATTTGTAGACCTTGTCTGGCGTTTACATAATCCTGATGCTGTCATGAAGGAATGCAGATCAAATTAAAACAGTTACTCTCGCAAACCCCTTTGCTTACTCACTGTGCAATGACCAAAGGCTAATAAATGACTCTGTGTTTGGAATACATAAAGACCCTATTCAGTGTCCTCTTAAGAGGCTTAAAGCTCGGCAAAGATCAAACACCCAGCATGAATTAATGACAAGCTGGCAGTGTTGTGGACTCTGGTGTGGATGAGCTGTCGATAGTAATGTTTGTAATTCCCCAGCTGTCACAAATACCTCTGGAAACAGGCAAGGTAGTTCTTTGGGGGGTGGTAGGCTGTGTCAGATTGTGACAACATTTCAATGATTTTAGATAGATATCTAGGGATGTTGTTTTTCTTAGTAGCTTTGCCATGGCATATTTTTGGTTAACTGCCTTTCCATGGAATCTGGGGAGAGACGCACATATTCAGCTGCCCTTTTCAGTCTGCTTTAGTAGCATTGGTGGGTGATCTCCAGTTCCCACTGGGCAGGAGAAATGCTTCTGATCGCAGTCCATCGCACTTACGGTGGGTCATACCATTTCACTGCACAGGTTGGTGCAAGGCTGTGGAATAGGGGGTTCCACCCTCTGATGATTTCAATTGAAGGCAAAGAGTTCCTTCTAGAGAGGCGATATCGACCCCTTGGGAACTGGTCTGTGGCATTTCCCAAGGTTTGCTGCTATTGCCAGTGCTCTTTAAATGGAAAAGAATTGTAATTTGGCTATCATCAGTATGTTGACTCCCAAGTATACATTTTTTTTAATCAAAACTCTAGGGCTGATTTCCCACTACAGCTGCCTCGGGGTTGCACCGCCGTTTACCCCGATACTATTCGTCAATTTCACATCCGAAGCCGCAGGGCTGCATTTGACCCGTGGCTTCGCCTCAATTTCCCCACAGTTTCGTGATCCTGTTTTTTGAGGATTACGAAACTGCGGGGGAAATCGGGCAAAGCCGCAGGTCAAAATGAAGCCCCATGGCTTCGGGTGTGAAATTGACAGAATAGTATCGGGGCAAACGGCGGCGCAACCCCGAGGCAGCTGTAGTGGGAAATCAGCCTAGATGTCATTTTATCTGTCTTTAATCAGTGCAAGGAGATCTTGGTCAGGAGGATGAGGGTAAACCAGTCAAAACTGAATTCAGTTAAATAGAGGTGCTGGTGGTGGGGAAGATGGATATGCAGAAGGGGATTGATTTTCGCAGACTAGATGGGGCCAGTTTGACTCTGGGAGAAAAGCCAAGGTGTGGCTCTGGACCCAGCAGGCTGTTGCCAAGAGTTATCTCTGTCCTTTGCATCTAATCTGAGAGCTGTTTGAAGCCCACTGACCTTACCACTAGGGATGCTTGAGCACCCACCTGTTCAGCCCACAATTCTACTCACCAATCACTAGCAGGGAGCCAGTTTTTCATTGGGCAATTTGGCTGCTCTTGAGTAACTTGAGTCTGTTTGGCCTGTTACTTTCTGTGAATTCAAACAGAACATTACAGAGCAGTTAGCAACATTTTACATATGTGCATTCTACACAACTCAATGGGAATCTTGTGTCCCATCCTGCAATACATCAGCCATTGCTACATGCAGTTTTGCAGTCAATTATTTAAAGAAAGAGTAAGTAAACCGGTCAGTCACTTATTTATAAATAAATACTGTTGGGTTGTGTTTTTTTTAAAGGTCTTAGCATTTGGTGCTCATTTCACACATGAGTGTTTTTGCACAGCCTTCTGAGAGTTATAGCCCCTGACCAAACCATCTGTGGGTTTGGGGGAGAATCAATTTTTCCACTGCACAGTTGCAAACCAGGCTACAAGGCAGAAGGAAATGAAACTCCAGCACCACAGCTGCTGAACCAAGTAAATTTGGACTTAGTGGGTCACCATAGCAAAAAGGTTGGGAGGTTACCTTTAATGGAGACAAAATTTACAGCCTTCCTAGTGGTTGCCCTGTCCCTGTGGAATGGCTTGCTAGTTGAGTAAGATCCAAAAGGTTTAAGCCAAAGCTATTCTCTTCCAACCAGGGTCACCAACCACTAGGTAGTAACTGGAGGTCTCCCCTGTTACAACTGATCTCCAGGCAAGAGAGATCAGTTCATCTGGAGAAAATGGCTGCTGTGCGAGGTGGACTCTATGGCACTGTACCCCATTGAAGTCCCTCCCCTCCCCAACCCCCACCTTCCTCAGCTCCACAGACACACCCCAATCTCCAGGTATTTCCCAGCTCAGAGATGGCAACCCTACTCAGAGCTTTGGAACCTGGCCTCCCCCCCCCCCCCAATTTTGTACTGGGAGAGCAAAATTGCTGTTTTAATTTTCTGCTTTGGGGAGAGGTCTGTTGTGGGGGAGTTTTTTTCTTGAGGACTGGAAGTTTGTTTGGGAGAAGCTTTTGTATATTGAGTTTTCCTGGAAGTCAGGTTAACAAAGAGCTGAGAGAGCTGAGGATGTTACACATTCAGTAAAACCCTGAGGCTCAGAGTTCCTTAGGACTCTGCCATTTCCGACTGTGGTCCACAGATCACATGCTTGACTGAGCCCCTCCCTCATATTGAAAATTCCCTGCCTATAAAAATTAGCATGATGGGTAGGAGGTTATTTTGTCATTGCTCTCATCGCTTAAAATCTGCTAATCGTTGACTATAGCCTAACAATCTCCTGTTTCTTTCTTTCTTTTTAATTACCATAGTTTCTGTGAAGCAGCATTCAAACATTCAGCTTCCACTTGAAGACTGAAATGGTGTATGGCCCACGGAACTCTGTGCCACAAGATTTATCTGCATACATATATTGGATCCAGGAGGGAGAAGGATAACATGGGATAGATGCAGTGTCCTGGGAATGCTAAACTGTGAAAGGTGTGGCTACTTCTTCAGGGATTCCCACTCTCGGGGGTCAATCACAGAAATAATGTTCCAGCACTTCACACACACACACACACACCAAGACCTTATTTGGCCTGACTGTTTGTCTACCCTGATGGACTGACTTCACCCAATGCCTAAGGAGAGATCCAATTTGCTGATAAGGGAGTGCTTACAAAAGCAGACCTTGAATTTCTCCGAAACGAAGTTCATCAGATCTGAGGATAGTCAGTTGATCTGAGGACAGGTAAGTTTACAATGAGCAGAAACAGAGGCTGAAATCCAGCACATGGTTACGTAGGGGGTAAGTCGCATTGACATCATAGGAGCTAGCTCTGCCCACCATCCTTGAAGGAATAATCATATCCCTCCAGTTTCTCCTCCTCTTCCTGTAAGCTTGAGAAGAGCTGGTAATGACTGCAAACAGGAAAGAGATTAACCAGAAAATACTCTTTCTTGGTCCCTATCTGTAGAATCATCTGGGCTTTTGGTGAGTGTTTCCTGTCGCTGATCAGGAAACATAGCCCAACACATGGGCTGATCAGAAGGGGCCCTGCTAAAATTACATCTAGGCTGTACTCCAGATAGAAGGCATCCAAAATTGAAGAATTGGCAATTTCGTCACAACAAATGGAGAACCAGTGTGGGGTAGTGTTTAGAGAGTTGTACTAGGATCTAGAAGACCTGTGTTTGAATCCCCACACTGCCATAGAAGGGTCACTGGGTGACATAAGGCCAGTCACACATTCTCAGCCTGACCTGCCTCACGGGATTGTCGTGAAGGTAAAAAAAAGAGGAGAGAGGAACGATGTCTGCCCCTTTGGGTTCTCACTGGGGAGAAAGGCAAAGTATAAATGAGGTCAATAAATAAACAAACAAGCATAAATATCTAAAGCACTGACACAAAGTCTCTATGTATCCTAATGTCTATGAACTGTTTGCATCAATAATATATTACCTGCTTGTAATGAACAACTTCCTTCAATAAATAATCTCCCTTAAATTGCCCTGCATCCTCTTTTTCTTTTGAATACATTTTTATCCCAGTCTTATTCTAAAGAGCTTGTTGTAGCATATCATTCTCCCCTCCTTAGCTCATCCTCACAACAGCAATCTTCAGAGGAGGAGGAGGAGTTGGATTTATATCCTGCCCTTCACTTGGAGTCTCCAAGTGGCTTACAGTCTCCTTCCCTTCCTCTCCCTACAACAGACACCCCTGTGAGGTAATTTGGGGATGAGAGAGCTCAAAGAATTGGTCTTGCTAGAACAGCTCTGAGAGAACTGTGACTGACTCAGGGTCACCCATCTGGCTGCATGTGGAGGAGTGGGGAATCAAACCCAGTTCTCCAGATTTGAGTCCGCCGGTCTTAACCACTACACCAAACTGGCTCAGGCTTGAGAGTGTGTGATTGGCCCAAGATTACCCAGAGTATGGATTTGTCTCCTAGATCCTAGTTCAACAGGCAAACACTAGGCCACAGAGGCTGTTCAGCATCCTGCTGTTTTCACAGTTATAGCAGTTAAAGAGGAATTATTTATCTCAGTATAATATTGATTGATTGATTGATTGATTGATTGATTGATTGATAGTGATTCTCTCGAAAAAGGTATTTGGAGCATAGCCCAGGCAAGGCCGATCTTGTCAGATCTTGGAAGTTAAGCAGGGCCAGCCCTGGCTAGTGAAACCACTAAGGAGTACCAGGGTCGTGACACAGAGGAAGGTGATGGCAAGCCACCTCTCAACGTCCCTTGCCTTCAAGCCCCACTCGGGGTCGCCAGAAGTCAGCTTGATTTGATGGCAAAAATAAAAGAAAGAAAAAAGTATCCGGAGGCTGGAGGAATCTTGAATGGCAGAAGAGGGTATGTCAGATGGGTTGAGTTTGAAGCCTTCCTGTTTTGTGATGCAAGGACTAGCCACTGGTGTTAAAAAAAAATTCAGAAAATGCCCTCATAAAGTCAAGCTCTTTGAACTTGAAGTTGAAAGGTCATGAGATATCAGGAGAAAGGCAGGCTAAGGCTTGTAAATATACTCCTTGAGTCTCACCAAGAAAGGTGGGAGGGGTGTGGCTAAAAGATAGATCATCTGGTTGGCACGCAGAAGGTCCCAGGTTCAATCCCTGGTATCTCCGATTAAAAGATCTGGCAGCAGGTGATGTGAAAGACCTCTGCCTGGGACCTTGGAGAGCTGCTGCCAGCCTGAGTAGGCAATACTGACTTTGATGGACCCATGGTCTGATTCCGTACAAGGCAGTTTCATGTGATAATAAATAAACCAAATAAATAAATGTTAACCCTCCTTTAAAGTAGGCAAATTTTGTGTTTTGACTTCATCAGTAAGGAAGCAGATGTCACAACCCATTCCTTAACTGCTTTGTATTATTGAAATTAGGAGCTGTGGTGGCTCAAGTGGTTAAGACGCTGAACTGCAGGCTGTGGAAGGTCAGTAGTTCAGCAGTTCGAGACCCAAGAGTGCCGCATGACGGGGTGAGCTCCCGTCTCTAGTTCCAGCTCCTGCCAACCTAGCAGTTCGAAAGCAAGAAATTGCAAGTAGATAAATAGGTACCACTTTGGTGGGAAGGTAACAGCATTCTGTGCGCCTTGGTGTTTAGTCATGCCTGCCACATGACCACGGAAACGTCTTCGGACAGCGCTGGCTCTTCAGCTTTGAAACGGAGATGAGCACCACAACCCTAGAGTCGGATTCGACTGGCTTTCGAGCAAGGGAACCTTTACCTTTATTATTGAAATTAGCAATAAATGAGGTTAAGAATTTTCATTGTTTTTATGCTTTTATCGCTCTTTAGCTCCTGTTCCTGACACTGGTGTCAGCTGATCTTTGATTGTGATAAACGAATGATGATGATAGATATTTTAAATAAATAAAGCTGTCCTGTCTTGACCTGGATGGCCTCGGCTAGCCCAATCTCATCAAATCTTGGACGCTAAGGAGGGCCAGTACTTGGATGGGAGACCACTGAGGAAGTCCAGGGCTGCTCTGCAGACAAAGGCCACGACAAACCACCTCTGCTTGTCTCTTGTCTTGAAAACCCTACAATGTCGCCCTGAGTCAGCTGCGACTCAGTGGCACTTTCCACCACCAAAGCTCTCCTAAGAGAAATATAAACGGCTGTTTTCACGGCCTTTTTCTCCAGATGGGGCAATCAGAGCCCCAAGAGGGGCGAGGCGTCTCTGCATCCCCCATGTCTGTGGCCCTGGCTGCCCTGCTGATCCCTTACAAACTAGAGTCTGGAAGAAAGGATGTGGTGGCTTTGGGCCAGGGAGGATGATGGGGGGAAAGAGTGCCCTCTAATGTACAAATCCAGTTACGCAACACAGAAATGTGCCCGGCTTTGGGAAACAGTCTTCTTTCATCAAAATGAACTATAAAACAGCAACCAGCTTACTATTTAGAAATCAGGCAGCCTCTGAGGGTAATAGTTGTAGTTCAACAAAATGGTTAGTTTGTTAGTTAGTTTATTACGATCTGAGAACAGAAAAATCATACCCACAGTAATCAAATAAACATTCCGACGGTTACATTACATTAATTACATTAGTTAAAATTAGATAAATATTGTAACTGTAAATATAAGCTATTATACTAGTTTTAGCAGGGGAGCACAGCTATTGTATACCCTTGACTGGAGAACGGTACACTCCTTCTATCTGGGATGGTCGTCTTCTTCAACTGAGTGCGCGGCTTCGGGAGGGATACACATGGAGCAGTGAGGGAGGTAAGGGACACCTGTCTAGCCAGCCAGATCAGCCAGATCAACCCTGGCATTCAATGGGGTGACTGTCTAATTCAGCGAGCCTGAGCAAGAATCTCCTGCTTTATGAATTAATATGAATTGCCTTATTCTTGTAACAGTCACGCATAAGTCTATCGGTAATAAAACTTACCAACCTATCAAGATATACTACAAATCTATCAAGGTATACTACCACTATCATTTCTAAGGGTTGAAGAGCTATAAAAATATGCAAAGATCTTCATTTTTAAAACTATCCCAGGTGAATTTTAATGGAAAATTTAATTGCAACATTGGTATTACTATTATTTCTTACTGTTGTTGTGCACAGTGTTTGAGGAGTCTTTGAGATGAAAGATTTGTCCCGCTAGCCCCCAACACTTATTACCTTTTTAAAAAAAAATGTGGGGAAGGGATGCAGGGATAAATGGAGCAGACCGTGCATTCATTCCTATTAACATGCCCTCAGGTTCTGCTTCACAATGGGAGGGGCACTAAGGGGTTATGTGAAAAGGTGGGACAAGAAGATAAGAACATAAGAACATAAGAGAAGCCAATGTTGAATCAGGCCAATGGCCCATCTAGTCCCAACACTCTGTCACACAGCGGCCAAAATATACCAGGTGCCATCAGGAGGTCCAGCAGTGGGGCCAGGGCACCAGAAGCCCTCCCACTGCTGCCCCCTCCAGCACCAAGAATAGAGTGCATCACCTGCCCCAGACTGAGAGTTCCCATCTATACCCTGTGGCTAATAGCCACTGGTGGACTTCTGCGCCATATGTTTATCTAATTTCCTCTTGAAACTGTCCATGCTTGCAGCTGCCACGACCTCCTGTGGCAGTGAATTCCATATGTTAATCACTCTTTGGGTGAAGAAGTACTTCCTTTTATCTGTTCTAACCCGACTGCTCAGCAATTTCATAGAGTGCCCACGAGTTCTTGTATTGTGAGAAAGGGAGAAAAGTACTTCTTTCTCAACCTGCTCAATCCCATTCATAATCTTATAAACCTCGATCATGTCACCTCTCAGCCGTCGTTTCTCCAAGCTAAAGAGCCCCAAGCATTTTAACCTTTCTTCATAGATGAAGAAGACAAAGAAGAGTTGGATTTAGACCCTGCCCTTCACTCAGAGTGAAGGCTTACAATCTCCTTCCCCTCCTCTCCCCACAACAGATACCTTGTGAGTTAGGTGGGGCTGAGAGAGCTCTGAGAGAACTGCTCTTGAGAGAACAGCTCTGAGAGAACTGTGACTGGCCCAAGGTCACCCAGCTGGCTGCATGTAGAGGAGTGCGGAACCAAACCTGGTTCTTCCAGATGGAAGTCTGCACCTTAACCACTATACCAAGCTGGCTCTCAAGAGAGGTTTGAACAAAGTGAGTGAGGATCACATTATGCTGGTGTTCTGGAAGGCAGTTCCAGTATAAGGAGCAGCATAGTTCAAAGGGTGGAGTTATCTGAGGTGAGAGATATTCAGAAGTCTGAGGATGTTGGGTTAGGGATGCTTGAACACCTGCCAGTTTGGCTTACGTCCTCTTTGCCAGTTGCAAACAAGAAGCTAATTTTGAACGGAAACAGTCTTCTGTTTGTTGACCGTTTTGTAGTTGTTTAGCAGGTTGCTTCAATGTATGCTTTCCTAACAGTACAGCACAGCACAATCTACTTGTTGCATGTGTGTCCTCACACAGCCTGATGGGAATTTGACTTCCCCCTTTCTTTGCTGAGCCACTGCTCTGCTCAACAGACAATTGTTTAAACAAACAGTTAAACAAGCAGTTAAATCAGCTACAAGTCCTAAAGCCAGTCATAAAAAATGCGGGGTTAAAAAAAATACTACCATTTTGTGCTCATCTTAGTGATGTTCGTGGCTGCCGATCAACTTGGTGTTGGAATTACAAGGTCCATAGCGCACCTACTAGAAGAAGATCAGAAGAACAGCCTACAGGGGGCAGCTGAAGGTGTGCTACTCAGCTTAGCTAGGTTAGGGACTTTCCACAATTTCAAATTGTGTCCTTCCTGTCTCCCGATTGGCTCTTTGGAGACTTCCTGCTCCAAGTGAGCCCTCCCCCTTCATTCCTGTCTCTCACTGCAGTTAGGTAGTTAAGCCTCTCTCCCTCTCCTCTGCTCTATCAGAGCTTATTTCTTCTTTAATAAACTGAGTTATTTTCTTTAAACAGTTGGTGCTCCGTTCCTCTGCATGTTTAAACTCTGCCAGCACTTGGATGGGCAGCACTTTTGCACAGTTTTGCAAGAACCCAGTGCAAACTGACTTGGCCAGTGTTCGAGTAATTCAGTGCCAAACGGAAGAGACTGGCAGTCAAAGACGCTGAAAACATTCACCGTGAAATTCGTGGCCTTCCTAGTTAGAGTGGGAGGGGAAAGGTCATGGGGGGATGTCAAAAGTAAGGATGAAGAAGGACCAGGCCCGTAGCTAGGATTTTTTTAATTCGGGGGGGGGGGGCAAGGGAGCACCACAAATAAAATTAAAAATTGGACGTTGGGGGGGCCTGGGCTGGATGGGGAAGTCAGGGGACCAGGCCTCAAGATGCCCCGCTGTAACTACAGACCTGAGAAGGACCCAGGAGCAGACAAGAAGCCAATGAAGAGATTTAAGGTGAGGCAGCAGAGGTTCAAGGCTATAAAGAAAGTGTGTGGTTTTGGTAGCAGACTACTAGATAAAATTTGAATCATTTGATAACTGGATAATTTGACGACTCAATTCTTCCCCCTCCCCTATCTTAAACAAGCATTTTTTCCAGACATCATAATGTATAGTCTGGCAAACTCCTGGACTTTATTAATTGCAAAACAGCACATGTCAATTTTTATTGCATTTTTAGTGTCGATTCTCCAGAGTTCAGGAGCAAAATGTATGGGAAAATAAAATCGTGAGCATCTAAGTGTAAAAATATGCCTTCACTAGTTGTTGGAAATGTGTATTTTGAAGGTTACACCATGTTTTGATTTCCTGCCATTAGTCCAATTGAACGAAGCTGGTTCTTTTGGCTTGATCACAGTCCCTTGTGGGTTAATTGGGCTCAATCATCTGCAAAGACTTCATGAATAATCCCGCACTGAAGAGTATGTGGTTTCCTTTGTGAGACTTTGGATGGCATTACTATGAAATTGTTGTCTTTGAGTGGATTGACTTCTGCCAGTCACAAAATGTTGGGAGTTTTCAAGCCTCCTACAATGGAAGTTCCAGCTCCTGCCAACCTAGCAGTTCGAAAGCAAGAAATTGCAAGTAGATAAATAGGTACCACTTCGGTGGGAAGGTAACAGCGTTCCATGCGCCTTGGTGTTTAGTCATGCCGGCCACATGACCACGGAAACATCTTCGGACAGCGCTGGCTCTTCGGCTTTGAAACGGAGTTGAGCACCGCAACCCTAGAGTCGGATTTGACTGGCTTTCGAGCAAGGGAAACCTTTACCTTTACTTTTACAATGGAAGCTGCTATTTTTATTTTTATTTTTGGATGGGTATACCCTGTAGACTCAAAGATGATGCCTCCTGGGCTCTTCTGAAGCACCTCGTGCTTCAATGAGGTGGACGAAAGCCAGGAATGGCTATTTGCTTTGGGGGAGACAGGCACTGGGGGAGATGGTTGCCAGGAAACCCTTTGGCCTTGGCCAGCACCTTGGTGCCCCCAAAGCACCATGTTGGGGATCACTGTTCTAACCACTCAGGTAAATGAGGTATATATACGCTGTGTACCAAGGTCTGACTGAGGTAGCAGGTGGTGTGAAAGACTTTTACCTGAGATCCTGGGCAGCCACAGCTGGTCAGAGCAGACAATACTGACCTTGATGGACCAATGGTCGTCTTACTCAACAGCTTCATCTGACTTGGTGCTCATTTACAAAGGAGTAAAATAGAGAAATCAATATTGTCACGAAAGTGATTCCCCAGTCTATGTAAGTGTTTGCATTTATGTTGGAATTGTCATCTTGTAAGTATTTTCAGGATTGTTATCCAAGTCATGAAGTGCTTTACTTAACAAGCACCTGTAGGTAGTTGCCTTTCAGTACAGAAGAAGAAGAAGAGATTGGATTTATACCCCGCCCTTCACTACCCAAAGGTGTCTCAGAGCGGCCTACAAACTCCTTTCCCTTCCCCTCCCCACAACAGACACCCTGTGAGGTAGGCGGGGCTGAGAGAGCTCTGACAGAAACTGCTCTTTTTTCGAGAACAGCTCTTATCAGAACTACGGCTTGCCCAAGATCATCCAGCAGGTGCAAGTGGAGGAGTGGGAAATCAAACCCGGTCCTCCCAGATTAGAGTCCGCGCATTTAACCACTACACCAAACTAGCTAGTAGCTGGGAACTGTCCAGGTAATTGGTTGACAGTAGACCATCTACAGCTCAAATGTCAGTTTGGCAGCTGAAGATCTAGATTCAGTTCAGATCAGTTAGATCAACTGATTGAGCATTCTGATTGGTCACTCAATTAGCAAAGTGACAGATGAGCTAGCATATAGGGCAAGAGCGATGAAGCCAGAAACATCACAGAATAATACCATACAGAAGGATACAGCATGTCAGAAAGAGGTCATGAAGCTGGAAGAAGGATCTTCACACTCGTCAAGACTTCCACTCTTGCATCATTGCCGCTGGGAAGACTGCTACTCAAGGCATCTGCTTTGGAGCTGTAAGCTGCTCAGGGTCGGTGTCTAGAGGCTAATTAATTAGATTTGCTGTTTTTGTCTCGTTGTATTTTGTAAATAAATTTCAAAATTCTGTTTTAATAATTGGAGTAAGTTACTGGTCCAGAACCCAGGGTCTTTTTTATCCCATTGCCACAAATTTATGCTACCAAAAAGAATATTTCTTCCAGCTTGGTATAATTAATTCCTCTTATTTCTTATCACCTTGGCCAATAGACATTGTGGGGGCACCCTGATGTTGTGACATATATATCGCCTTTGATATATCTCTCCTATGATATATATCTCATTACAGCCAAATATAATTTGACTGTAATGACTACCTGTGGTATGCCTGTTCATACTCATCCTGCTATCATCTCTGCTTACAGCTTTTGCAGATTTTTATAGGATATCAGGAAGGGGGAGTTTAATCAGGGAATATATGAGGAGCAAACAAAAATCTGTGGGGGGGGGAGTTTAATCAGGGAATATATGAGGAGCAAACAAAAATCTGTGTGCATCAGTGATGTCAAACTCAAATGAGCTTGGCAGATCAAATTTCCCATAGATCAGATGCTCCATGCCCGTCTCCATGGTTTTATCAACAAAAATGTCATTTCCATCTCCCTTTGATGGACATTAGTTCTTCAAAGCCCCTTGCAAATGTTTCACTACCTGGGGTATATTACAAGCAGGGGAAATACAGGTGTTAAAATATGGTTTTAATGACAGCTATTTAGTTTAGTGCTGCATTTTGTTATGATTTATTATTTATTTTACTCAACAGTATATACTGTTCCTTATTTTTAGAATCAAAATTTTTATTCATTTTCAAACTAACAATGAACACCAACAAAACAATAACAAAGCCACATTGTGAAAAAGCAGTAAGTTAAACCTTTACATAACTTGATATATGGTTAAACAGATCAGCATAACATTCAAACACTAAATAAATCTGCATCACATAAAGTGTAATACATCATAAAATTTGCGTGGAACAGTAAAAGAAGATAGGATGTTGTTGCAGAATACATGTTCTAAAAATGGAAACCATTTTGTTTGGAAGTCTTGAAAATTGTATACTCTTCCTTATTGGTTTATGTGCATAACTTCCTTTATGAGAAACTCTGTATTAATTATTCAGTTTATTCAGTCTGTGCTTGTACTTGTTTATTTTTGTCTTGGTCTTATCTGGAAAAAGTCCTAAATATCTTTCCTTATATATAATTGAGTTTTCGTCTGCCCTTATATGGCGAAAATGCGCGCCATAATCAGTTGGCCGAAGGACCTGCCGGTCAGAGAGGCGGTCCCTTGCCACTGGCTGCCTTGGCTGCCTGCGTGGGCGCAGGCCCACCCATGCAGGCAGCGCGCAGCCTGACGCCCCCAGTCTCACGGCAGACGCCAGGAGGGATGGCTGCTCTGGCGGAGCCCACCTCGGGACCCGGCTCCCTTTCGCCTGCCCTGCCCATCCTCCCTTCTGTACGCCGCCGCATGCCCTGACTCGCGCTTCAGGCCAGCGGGCCCGCACGGCTCCAGCCGCTCTGGAGGATAAGCGGCGGCTGCTTTCTACACCGCGCCCCGGGACTCGCCCGCAAGCCCAGTGCGCCTGCCCTCCTGCAGCCACGCCTGCAGAGGAGCGGCCCCCGCTTCCTCCGGTGTCCGGCCCCAAACGCCCTCCAGGACAATGGGACAGCCCGCCTCCAGCTGCCCATGGAAAGAGGTGCCACCCGCTTCCTCCGTGGCCACACGCGCAGCGACCTCCCTCCAAAGCCGCGGCTCCCACACACTGTTAGGCCTCAGGAAGCTTGAGGCCCATGCCAGTCGATGGCCGCTACTGCAGCCCACGATCCCCACAAGGCCTCCATCTAATGCCTCTCCAGCACTGGAGAGACGTGCCGTGGACGCTGCCTTCCCCCCCCGCCACTGGATGATGGGGGCCTCCCCCCACACACCAGCTAGGGCCCGTTGCATTGAGCCACGCAACGGGCTTTGCGCCTAGTATCTATATATTTAAATAAAGGTGGTGTGATGGAAATATCCATCTCCTGCTGTCTGCCAGCTCTTGCCTCCTTGGTGCAAGGAACACTGTCTCGCCTGTCACTTGAAATGTGAGAATGGGGTCTGGCCAGCAGAAATGGCAGTCTGGCACACCTCTCCACCTTCATCCCCACTTTGGGGTCAGGAAGGAATTTTCTTTCAGGCCAGATTGGCCCTGGGATCCTGGAGGTTTTTTGCCTTCCTCTGGGCACAGAGCAGGGGTCACTGGGGGAGTGGGGGACTGTGAATTTCCTGCATTGTGCAGGGGGTTAGACTAGGTGACCCTTGCGGTCACTTCAGGCTCTCTGTTTCTATGACTTAGGCCCTTTTCAAACTGCCTTTGTATTCCATTTTAGTAACTGTTTGCTAGTGGCTTTTTCTGTCATTTCAGACAGATCTGGCTGCTAGTGGAATTTATTCACCCGTTCATACAAACCCGCTTGCATCAGATTAGAAAGGTGTGGTTGAGCCACTTTTGAAGGAAACTGCTTTTGTCCATTTTCTACCCCTTCATTGCACTTCTGAATGGCTGTGGTGTGCTGTTTAAAATGCCCATAGCGCTTCCTATAATGCCAGTTTCTCCCCCACCACCACCCTTTTTTGCTGTGTGATCTTTCTTGGGCTTTCCCCCATGTTCTAAGTTGAGCGCTTTAGCACTAAACCAATATTGCACCATTAAGATGCCTTGATCCCATTGAATCGATAGAGGAGGAAGTCAGAGGAAGATCACATAGTAAAAAAGGGCAGGGGGGGAAAGCGGCACTGTTTGAGATGACCATAGTGCTTCAGCGATGGCTCATTAACATTAAAATTCACTGTATGAAACCCCCGTCCCTGTATTGCTTTACTCAAAGTCGGGCAAACAACAAATAGCACCCAGTTTAGAATGGTAATGTGAAAAGGGAAGTACCTAATGGGAAACAGTGCATGCCACCTTCAACTTTTCTAAAAACCATCACCAATCTCCAGCCTAGGGGGGGTATACAACCAACTGCAGACTTTGTGGTGTGGGGCTTTGCCCATCCCCCCAGTTTTGTCCTCAAGGATGAGCAGACACTGGCCTGCAGTCAGACAGGGATTGGGTTGCCAAGTCTCCCACTACGACCTCCCATTGGCAAACTGCACTTTCTGCCACCACTCCTTCAGGTGCTGGGAGAACTTTCTTTTAATCACCATTGCTGTGTGCAACTTTGCATCCCTTCCAGGGAAAACCCAGAAGTGACATCATGTCACTCTAGGAATTGCTGGTAAAACCATAGAGTTTCTGGCAATTCTTAGAATGATGTGACAGCTCCTGTGACAATGGCACCCCCCCCCATGTACCATGTTTCCCCCCATTTCACACCAGGTGACAGCCATTGCCTGGCAACCTTAGCAGTGGAATTGGCAGAAACTGCTGCCCCCTCATCCAACCACTGCCCTTTGGGAAAACTTTGAGTTTTTACAATTGCATGGCTGAAAACAGACTACTGTCCCGGAATGCGTCCCCTCTCCAAATTTTTGCCCCAGTTCTCCAAACAATCTTTGCCCTATATCTTGAAAAGGGACTATTTATTTCACATATGACACAACTGTCTGAAGTGTTGGGCCTTGTGGACACTAATCATTGCTGAACTGAAAATAAATCCTGAGTTTTGTCCTTCTGACCCAAGCCCTCCCCGCCCCCCCGGGAAAGGCATATGTCTGCCATCAGACAGCATGGCAGGGCCAGCTCAGCAAACTGAGCCATTGCTAAAGGAAGGGGGGAGAATAATGAAAGAGAATTGAGCAAAAGGCTCTGGGGATACGTCCAACTTCTTCCCATCGGCACCGGGGATTTGGGCCTGGATGTCTAGAAGAGAGGAGTTAGGTCTAAGCTGCTTGTGGCACTGCAGTTCTCTGAGTGGAATTCTCACTGGGTTATTTGACACTACAAAACAGCTACGGGGAGGGTGATACAGAGAGGGGCTGTCAACCTCCAGGCGGGACCTGGAGATCTCCCAGAATCACAACTGATATCCAGACTGCAGAGATTAGTTCTTAGGGGTGCCAGCTCCAGGCTGGGAAATACCTGGAGGTTTTTTAGGTTAGCGCCTGAGGAGGGCAGGGGCTGGGGAGGGGAGGGACTTCAGCGGGGTCTAATGCCATAGAGCCCACCTCCCAAAGCAGCCATTTTCTCCAAGTGAACTGATCTCTGTTGCCTGGAAACCTAGCCAAACACTGCCGCTCTCAGAGATGTTCGCAACATATATTTTGTTAGTCCTGAATGCCAAAGGGGAGCTTTTGGAAATGGTGACTTTAAGGGGGGGTTGATGGAACCTGAAATTCCCTGTACTTGTTCATTACTAGCAAATTCTGTCTGGATGCTACACAGAGAGGACTAGTTTTTCACCTTGTAAGCATCCCTTGATGCATGCAGGAATGAGAGGGAACTCCCCTTGAATGTCCTACCAGTTCTTATTTAATTGGTTAAATGGGGCATGGTTATTGTTCACCAATCGTTCTGTCTCATTGACTTTCTTGGCTTCTTTGTAACCTTGTTCTGACCACAAGAGATGATTCTGTCACATTTTAAAAGGGATTTATGACCCTCCAATGCAGGACCTCATGGTGAATGTTAAGTATATTATTATTATTAAATTTCTGAATTGCCCCATCCCTGAATACACAGGGCTCTGGGTGATTTACAATAAATGAATATACAAAAAATGCATTTTAAAATCAACAATCCGTTCGTCCCAAAGTTTCACAGTCTTCAGATGGCATCTGTAATTTAATCTGAAACCTGCTCTGGGCTGTTCTTTCATCTCATGGGCAGGTTAAGGAGGAGGTCGAAGCGGGCAGGATGGAAAAAAGAAGAAAAGAGGAGGGTGCCAGCTTTGATGGAAACCTTCGCTGTCCTCAGCCAAAAGACTGGTGGAACATCTCTGCTTTACAGGCCCTGCGGAATTGCATTAAGTCCCACTGAGCCCTGATGGAAGTTGGCAGAGAGTTCCACCAGGTCGGGGCCAAAGCCAAGAAGGCCCTGGCTCTGGTCGAGGACAGCCGGATGTCTTTGGGGCCAGGGATCACATTACTCTCAGCAGAACGTAATGCTCTCCCAGGGACACAAAAGTAAAATATCCCCACAGACCACAGTCCATAGATCTGCAGTCGTGTATTTATAGATCTCTTGCTAATTTAAGAAGCCTCACTGATTTTGATAGAAAAATCCAGTCTGCCTGCAGGAATTCTTCCACTAGGGGAATGGGCTCCACAAGGGATGACACCCGATCCGGCTTTATTGCTAGAGAAGCAAGCCGATGCAACTGCAAAAAAAAAGGCATTCTACCAACACGAAT
The DNA here is from genome assembly GCA_029375565.1 of Gekko gecko. Classification (NCBI taxonomy): domain Eukaryota; kingdom Metazoa; phylum Chordata; class Lepidosauria; order Squamata; family Gekkonidae; genus Gekko; species Gekko gecko. The sequence goes on from JAPDNY010000007.1 coordinate 158,497,575, forward strand.
TAACCCAGAAGACAGCCCCTACCTTGTTTCTGCTGACCTGGCCATGTGGATCCATGCTATGTTTACCTCGAGGCTAGACTACTGTAATGCACGGGATATGGGCCTGCCCTTAGAGTCAACTTGGAAATCACTGTTGGTACAAAATGCCACAGCCCAGCTGCTATCGGCTGCCAATCAGGATCTGTATATCAACCCTTTCCATAGGCACGGCTCTGGTTACTGATCAGTTACCAGATTTAATTCGAGGTGCTAGCTATCACCTACAAAGCCCTTAAAGGCACTGAACTATCATACCCATGGGACCTCCTCTCCCGCTATGTTCTACTGTGACACCTCTACTTATCTACTTCTGAAGATGCAATCCTGCAAACAGGTAAAATCAGCAATTTCCTGTTCACATACACTGTGCTGATACCTGCATTGTGGAATTTTCTGCCTGATGCTATTAGAAAGCATATGCACACACATGCACACCACACTTCTGTGATGCAAAACAGAATTGTTCAAGAGGGCTTTCTTGTAGAAGGAGCAAAGCTGTGGTGTAATGGTTCTGCTCAGGTGGTGACTTTCGTTAGGGATAACATCTTTCCTTCACAGATTGTCCTGTTTGCTTTAAACAGATAAGTTTACATATATTGTCCTCCCCCTACAATCCCAGCCCAACTGCATTTGTAGGAGGGCAGGGAGCTGTTCCCGTTGGCAGCAGAGGAAAGGACTCAAAATAATGGGTTTAAATTACAGGTGGAAAGGTGGCTGGATATTAGGGGAAAACATTTAAAGTAAGAGTAGTTCAGCAGTGGGATTGGCTGCCTAGGGAGGTGGTGAGTTCCCCCTCAAGCAGCAGCTGGATGAACACTTGTCAGAGATGCTTTACGCTGATCCTGCATTGAGTAGAGGGTTGGAGTAGATGGCCTGTATGGCCCCTTCCAGAGACATCACCTTTGTGTCTCCAGGGAGCACTTACTTCAAAACTACTGTCTCCATCACATAAGGATGCTTAGCTTGGAACAGCACGATCTTCTGCGGTTTGATGCAGTTCCCAGGGCAGCCATTTTGTTGTGCTAACATTCTCAGGGAAGCAAAAGTACACTCAGTATCGACATGGACGGGGACGCCCGTGCTGCAGTATAGCTACACTGATCAGGAGTTTAGCTGTTTTAAAACACCACAGCACACAACCAAAGCATCCTGGGATTTCAGTGTTTATTTTTGTGACAAGGTCTGAGATTCTGGTTGCCAACCCTGGGCTGGGAAATACTTGGAGATTCTGGGGGCATGGCCCGGAGAGGGCAGGGTTTGGGGAAGGGAGGGACCTCGGCGGGATATAATACCATAGAGTTCAACTGCCGAAGCAGCCATTTTCTCCAGGGGATCTGATCTTGATAGTCTGGAGGGGAATTGTAATAGCAAGAGATTTCTAGGTGCCACCTGGAGGTTGGTAACTCTGTCCAAGATCTGTAAGAATGACTGGTAGAACCATTTCAGTTCCCAGCATTTGTTGTTGTCATTTGGGGGGGGGGTACGGAAAGCTGAGACAGAGAAATGGGAGTCAAACCTCTTTAAATGTGAAGTGTAGACCTGCCTTTAAATGGGCTCTGCGAACTTTGTATCTGTAAAGCAGTTTCCATACCAGCAACACATTGCTGAATCACAGCAATGCTCGAAAATGGCCGAAGGCCTTTCAGTAAGGCCTCGATTCAGTCCTATGAGGTAGGGGAGAGACGGATAACTTGATGAAAGTTAAGCTTATCCTTAAGTTTCTTGCTGAACTGGAACTGGTTATGTATTGTAAACAAGACATAGAGAGAAGAGAGACAATGGGTGATTCTGCATCTAGCATTCGCTCCACATTTTCTCAACTGGGAGGAAAAAATGCAGCTCAAAACCACACTCAAAATCCTCAGGGCAATGCCATACTGAGTGCAAAGTCACTTCCGAATGGCCATTAAATCTATGCAGAAGGTACCATAAAACCCAATGATCAAAGGAAGCGAAAGCGGCATGCAATGCAGAGGGGAATTTCTGATCCGACGTGGGTTTCGTAAAACAACAGCGGGAAAAGCCAGTGCAGAATCAGCCAGTGTGAATGAGCACGTACTTCCTTTGACCATCCTGCAAACTGTGTTATCACCTCCCCCCCCGCCACTTTCCTCCAAGATAACCTCTTCTTTGAGATAGCAATGGATTTTCGCATGGCTGTCTCTGAACCTGGCAATTTCAAGCCCGTGGGGGGGAGGTGGAGGGAGAGTTGTGCAGGAGATGGACGCCCGCCAGTGCTGATTTTCCATCTCTTTTCCAAGAGGCCCACGCAGCCCAGCCGCTTTTAGCATGTGCTGGCGTGGCTCGCCTCCTCTTCCCAGCGCAGCTCTCCGAGGTGCTATTTGCCTCTTCCCTTGTAATCAAATGCAGGCTCCAATCGCCATCCACTTAACTCTGCAGGAGGCAGAACTGCTTGTTTCCCTCGGAGGACACAGAGACTCTAATGAAGTGCCTTGGAGGGAAGATAATGTACGAGCTGTCGTTATAATTTAGAGTCCCTCCATGATGATTTTAAGCTTTTTTCCCCCTGTTAGCTCTGCATCCGTAAAGATGGATTCTTCAGCCTCCTTAGTTTTCAAAGACCAGTCAGGCATTGCTGTTTATTTGTCAAGAATTCAAAGCATCAGTCCTTGGAAGTGTATTCCATATGTTTTGGTTCGGCGTATTGGTGGGCATGTAATGATCAGGGTTGCTGTTTAAGGAGGGGGAGGCCTGTCCGCCAACCACCCACCTGAGACTGAGATGGTAGGATCCCCATTCCTCGGAAGCGCTTCTTTCTTTGACAAGCTCACACACCAAGAAGCTGCTTTATGCACAACCCAACAGCTTAAATCTCTGTGACAGGATAAAGGGTGACTCACAGGATTGTGAGGATAACATTAAAGCCACGTTAAAAAAAAAAGAACTGAAACACCACAAACGCTTCCGAAGTATAGTCTCATGTTCTCTTTTTGTGATTCAAGCTCCGACACATTCCAAAACAGGCAACCAGACCTTGCTGTGAGTCTTCCTCTCCTACTGAAACATGAAATATCATATCTGATCCTGAGGGATGGATAGAGTGTCTAGCCCAGGGGTGTCAAACATGCAGTCCAGGGAGCGGATTGCGCCGGAGGGCTTCTATCAGACCCACAGTGGAACTGGCTGTCTTCATACTCAAGATTGCAACAACACAGATATTTTGAAGCAATACTTCAGAGCAAGAGGTGTCAGTTATCAGAGACTGTTAAATAAACAACATATTGCAAGAGTGCTAATGTTTTAAGCATGTTTTTATTTTAAGTAAAAGAAAACAAACCCTTTGTGTTTGTGTCCTTTATAAAGTTTATATCTTTGCTGCCTGACATTACATTTTATGACACGCATGGCCCCGGCCCAACAAGGTCTGACTTATGTCAGATCCAGCCCTCATAACAAATGAGTTCGACACCCCGGTCTAGCCCTTCTCGGCCTCTGAAGCTTAGCTCCATCTGCAGGCGTGAGTAGGAACTGCAACTTGCCAAACAGCTTCACTTGCACGTTTCCAACAAGATTATTTCCATCAATCACTGGCCACGATGACCTGCTGCCTCCCCTTCATATTTATTCATTTTAAATATTTACATCCCACTTTACTCCCAGTCTTGCTTACCTTAACGATACTGCTCTTACAGCCCATTCAGTTCTGAACAGTGTCACACTAAGATTTTAAAAAGAAGGAAATTTATTTAATACATGTGTCTATATAATGTAAAATTTAATGATTTTTAATCTTAATCGACTGAGAAAAGAACTTGGCAACTGCCAATGTAATATTAAAATCCACTCCTGCTAAAACTTTTCTCCCAATCAATAGGACTCAAATTGGCTTAGGCTGAATTTAAAACCAATACAGTATCTCACTGGCAGAAAGAGAAATAGAAAGAAGACAGCTGCAACCCTCACTCATGGCCTACTAAAGGCATGATGAAAGAGCTTGCTTTAAATAGCCTACAGAATATGGTCAACTTACTCACATCTTCAGGAGACCCGTTCCACAGTATAGGTGTAGGCACAGAGAAAGCACCAGTTAGTCAACAGCAGTGTTTACTGACCTAAATGGGTGGAACTACTAATAATTTGAGAAGATGGGACTAGGCACAGCTGCTGGCACTGGGTTGGGAGGCAACAGAGGGGGGGTGTACTTGGGGTAGCAGGAGCAGGAGGGAGCTGGGACCTGGGAGGGGAAGATGCTTCCCCCACAATTTCTAAACCACTGCTGTCAGAGGAGTCCTCTCCAAAGAGTTCTAGCAACTGCTGGTGTCTGGACCAGCAGACTCCAAAGAGTTCTAGCAACTGCTAATGCCTCTGTTTCCTCTTGGGAAAAGCCCCAAGGACAGAGCAGGGGAAGAAGGCTCCAAGACCCTGGCGATGCCCCCCAGGACTCCGGGGGGGGTCTTCTGCCTAGGGAGAGGGGCCTCTGGTTCTCTGGGGAGGGCTTCTTCCCCCATGATGAGCACCCCTTCCACCCACTTTCACCCTCATGGTGTTCACTGAGCCCCTGTGCTCAGCATGAGTGCAGGAACAAGATGCCAATCCAATCCCTGATTCAAGAAAACTCCCAAGCCCTGATGGCAGACAGCAAATGAGATCACTAGCCTGGGGGGCAGTGAGGGATAAAAAGGCACCCAATAAGTCCCTGTGCTCAGTGTGAGTGCAAGAAGAGCAGAACCAGATCTCTGGTTCCACAAAACTCCCAAACCCCCACAGCAGAGAGCAGAGCAGATCACTAGCAGAAGAGATGGGGGGTTGAAAGGCACTCAATAGCTAAGCTTCTGTGCTCAGCGGGAGTGGAGGAAGAGCAGAATCAGATCCCTGTTCCAGGAAACTCCCAAACCCCCACAACCGACAGCAGAGCAGTTCACTAGCAGGAGAGGGGAGGGGAGGGGAGGCACAATAGCTAAGCCCCTGTGCTGAAAGTCAGAGCCCAGAGTCCACCACTGCACCCTAATCCCAAACCCCATCAACAGAAAGCAGATCAAGCAAACAGAAAGCAAAGCAATGAATCAGCTCTGCTAGTTCCATGCCTCTCTTTCGCTTCACCAGCCCACGAAGGAGGGAAAGGGAGGAGAGCTCACTCAATATATAGCCTTCTGAGCCCATAGATCACAATGTGAACTCTGTTATTGGCAGCCAGCAGTGCCTCTTAAACTTTGGAAGGCTCCTATTGGTGTTTCCAAGGCTGGAGAATTCTGCCACCAATGTTGCCTTGGGGTTTTGTAAACAGTTTAATTAATTGGCACCAGTCTGTCTCTGCTCACAAACCACCACAAATCCCGCTAAAAGTTCTTGAAAATTTGTGACATAGAGCCTCCATAGACATCGCTTCACGGACCACAGTCCAGCCAAAATTCATGATGAACTTCAGTTTGTGAGCCAGTTCATGCCCATGCCTAATTACAAGTATACTGTCACACGCTTCTCAATCTCAACCCCGATTCAAGCCCTTAAAGCTCATTTTCCATCTGATCATTATAAGTTCCTGCTGATAAAATGTATCTGTTGTAGTTGTTCTTTTAATTTAGGTTTGCACGTCATCCTTCTGTGTTTCAGTATTGTTCCATTTGTGTGATTTAATTTGTTGTGACCTATGGTCAGGACGATAAAATGATGGAACATTTATCCAACTTATGCAAGAACTAAGCGTTCCCATGTACTCATCAAGAGGCCCAAGGGCAACTGTGGAACATTGGGTAAGGCTTGTGCAAATACTAAACAAAAAAAAAAAAGGAAAATTGACACTGTATATACAACAGTCAGCAGAGATAACAAAACAGCAAGGACCACATTCAATTTTATTATGGCAGAATAGTGGGTCCTTCCTATATAAACAGGAAGGGTAATATTGTGTGATAACTCAGCACTAAATTCTGAGGAAACTCAGGACACTGTGAGAACAAACTCATGACTAAACATTGGGCCATAATAAGCCTCTATGTTACTAGCATAATTGAGATGCAAGAGAACAGGATCTGGCATAATTTATTTACTTTATTTATACCCCACTTTCCTCCCAAATGGGAACCCAAAATGGCTTACAACATCCTTCCTTTCTCCATTTTATCCTCACAACAATCCTTGAGGTAGTTTAGGCTAAGATTGTACGTAGGAATGGGCACGAACCAGGGAAATGTGGTTTGGTTCGTGGACTATGGCATGCCTGGTTCACGAACCACGAACTGTCACAAACTTTCAGCTGCCTCACAAATTGAGTCAGTTTGTGAGGTGGTAGAACCACCTGCTGGTGTCCTAGAGACACCAAGCTCACAGGGGATCTCCAACTGACTCTCCTCTATCTGCCCTCCAAGTTTGGTGAGGATTGGATTTATGTGATCCAAGTTACGGAACTCCCCCCCCAAAAAAAAAAAGAAGGTACCCCAGGAAAGTGGTTTCTGAGGAAATAACAGGTACTCATTTTGACAGGGGCAGGTTCAGGAGTGTACAGAACAGATCCTGTGCAATCTAGAGACATCAGTCACAGGGGACTTTCCCCTGATGCTCCTCTACATGGCCTCCAAGTCTCCCCTCCCCCTGGCTTTGAAATTTGGTAAACATTTAGATTGAGTGGAGACCATCTGTCTGGAAATGTATATATTCACTAACCGGCATGAACCTTCATAAACAGCTTGAATGTTCTTGGAAAGTTCACACTGGTTGACCTGCCACAAACTTCAGTTCATGAACTACGAACCAGCCAAAATTCGTCATGAACTTTAGTTTATGAGGCAGCTTGTGCCCATCTCTAATCGTGTGATTGGCCCAAAGTCACCAACCAAGCTTCCTTCGTATAGTAGCAATTCAACCCTGCGTCACTCTGAACCTAGCCCAGCACTCTAAGCACTATACTGTGCTGACTCTCATAAGGTGAAGCCAGATGAACTCAATAGGTTTGTGCATCAAACTATTAGATTGTTGTCATAATGCATAATCCACTTTCAGTTGTCAGAAACCTATTGTTTGCTCTGTTATTCTGTGAAGGTCCATGCACTATTATAAAAACAATCATACAACAGACCTCAAGCATACACTCAATGAATTCCTTGTGCGTGATGGCTGACTTATTAAAGGGCCCAGGGGAGAAACCTAGGATCTGAGATTTTATCCCCAGGGCCAGGATGAGTGGTGTAATTATCCTTCACTTGCTGCCAGAAGGCATTGCAAGTGGGAAAATGGGACTGTTTAAAATCCCAAATGCCCACCATGGGCTCCCAAATGTTCTGAATATCCCCCCAAGATTTGCAGATCATACCCAGGGTAGGGATGCCAGACTCCAGGCGGGACTTGGGGATCCCCTGGAATTACAGTTCATCTCCAGACTACAGAGATCAGATCCCCTGGACAAAATGGATGCTTTGGAGGGTGGTCTCTATGGCATTGTACCCAAAGGAGGTCCCTGTCCTCCCCAAGCTCCATCCACAAATCTCCAGGAGTTTCCCAGCTTGGAGATGACAACCCTACCCCCCCCCCGGTCTCCCACTGGTGGCCAAGGGGGAACTGGCGACCCTAGCCCCAGGGTAGGGAGCTATACAGCTCCATTAAAATCACTGCTCTAAACATTACACCACACTATGAACAGAAATATCTACTAACCCCAAATAATTAAACCTTATGCATCAGTCTATACTGAAAACTCTTTTTGTCCTGCCTGACATCTGAATGGGTGCCCCCTCAGTCTCAGATTTCCAAAAAAAGAAGAGGAAAAGAGAGACCTAGTTCAACTCTGTTTGGAAATGACACATTCTGAATGGGAATCCCTTCTCCCCTCTCTGAAATTACTCAGTGGGGAGGAAGATGCACTCTCCGTCTGCTCATGGGCACATTAACATGTTCAGCACATATTTTAGGGCTGCGTGCTGAGCCTTGGCATCCCCACTGTAACCTACCATCCAGGTTTCTTTATTCTGCAGGAATGGGTAGAAAGACAGTACCACCCTAAGCAGCTGCACCATTCTAAGCCCATAAATGTCAATGGATTTAGAAGGATGTAACTCCATTTAGGATTGCATTGAGAGTCCCCTAAAAGTTATTCTCAGAAATGAACCACAGTCAATCTTGGGCACTCTGGAACCAAAGGATGGAGGGGAGGTAGAATTTGTTACAGCGTATACCATGTGTGTGATTCCATGTGGGGATCTGAGCAACAGGCAAAAGATCTGCATTCACAAAAATATATATGAATGCACACGAAGCTGCGTTATAGTGAATCAGACCCCTGGCCCATCAAAGTCAGTACTGTCAACTCAGACTGGCAGAGGCTCTCCAGGGTCTCAGGCTGATGTCTTTCATGTCACCTGCTGCCAGATCTTTTTAGCTGGAGATGCTGGGGGGATTGAACCTGGGACCTTCTGATTGCCAAGCAGATGCCCTACCACAGAGCCACAGCCCCTCCCCTCCTTTTAGAAACAAACCCCAAAAAAGCACTGTCATGAGAAAATGAAAATGGGCTGGGCCCATCCAGGAGGGGAGAAACAGCAAAGTTCCTTTGGAAGGTTCAGCTGATGATTCACTGAGCACTGAAGCCTTTTCACTGGGTCCCAGCTTGAAGAGGCAAAGGCCATCCTGCCACAATTACCATCTCTGCTTGCCTTTCGGCAGCCCTGAGTAAGTCCCCACAGAGAGATGGGGGGGAAGACTTTATGCTTCGAGGAGCAATGGCCTCGCCCAAACCTCTTACAATCTGAAAAGGCCAGTATTAAGAATTGCAAAGTACTTTAAACAATGAAAAAGAACTGGAGACCTATTAATTATAACAGGTGATGGCAGTTGTAGAGCAGTCAGAGGATGTGGGTCTGACCAGGAAGGTGGTTGTTCCTATGCTGGCTTTGAACAATGATGCCACCATAGAAATCATGGCCTTCCTCCAGAACTGGACTACAGGGGAGCTTCTTGTACAATCCCAGCCTAGCCTTTGCTTCAGAGATTAATTAGAATAGCCAATGGCAGTCAGGTGCCATTAGGAATCTGTGCTCCATCTGGAAGGCAAGCGTGCACAAGGGTACAGGCTGTAACAAATTCATTCTCCAGAGTCCTCTTTGCTAGCAGCTCCTATGGTTACCCATCCTCAGTGCTGGGTCTGAAGTTCTTCTGGAATGAAAACTGATTTCCAGAATACAGAGACTCGTTCCCGGGGAGAAAATGGCAGCTTCAGAGTTTGGACACTTTGGTATACCATAGAGTCTAGGAGAAATGGAAGCCCTAGAGTGACATCATATCTTAGCTGAGCTCACTCCATTCTCCATACTCCGTCCTTCCCAGGCACTGCTCCTAAATCTCCGGGAGTTTCTCAAGCCAGAGATGTTAACTCTAGTGATTCCTCCAATGATATTGAGCCAGGATCAGCTGCCTATGAGGGCTTACAGCCTTCAAATCCACCTGGTCTAGAATCCAAAGAGAGTCTCATATTAAGATAAATGTGCTGGGGCTAAACTGACAGCGACTGACCATCTAACAGCACAATACACTGTTCCTGGATCCATCCCTGGGTCTGCCTCAAGTCCTACAAAGCAGACATGTGCTGGGAGTTCCCAAGTGAAATTTGATTCCCGGAAACATGAGAGCCAGATTTGGGTCAGGGTGATGGTGCTTGGAGACAGCATCAGGGGAATCAAGTTGGCAATCAAGCTCAACTTGTTCTAGAATGGTGAACTGACAAATAACCCTCACAGTGTAATATAGAACTCCCCATATTTAAGGGCTGTCATTATAAGTGATGGGATACAGAATGAGATCTTACAAAAAGATATGTTTCCAATTAAGACTTCACAATGGATGCAAATGATGAGTGGCAGGGCGCTCCCTGTGGAAATGCTGCATCTTTTCTTTGCCCTGTGGGACAATCAATGAAAAAAGAGACTTGAGCTTGGAGAATGTGAACTTGAATAGAGACCAACCCTGTTCAGATTCCAATTCATCTTTGGCCAGTTCACTATTTGTCATCCCCTATCTGGTGCAACCAATCACGTAGGCCGAATAAGATAAAGACATGAAATTCCAAAGTGCTACAGATTATAAAATACTAAACAAGCTTTTGTTATCATTTATTCAGCACTGCCTGTGTATGCTTTACAACGTCAGTATAACAAGAGCAAAGTAGAAAAGTCCTTTAGGAAAGTTGACATGGTTTAGTGGTTAGAAGGTTGCACTAGGATCTGCAAGACTTGAGTCCAAATTCCCACTCTGTCATGGCATCTCACGAGGTGACCCTGGGCCAGTCACTCTCTTGCAAGTTAACTTTTGTCATATGGTTGTACTGAGGGTACAGTGCGAGAATGAGAGAACAATGCTGTAATACACTTTGGGTTCCCACTGAAGGGATGGGGAGGAGAGGAGGAGGAGAAACAGAAGAAGAGGTGGAGGAGAAGGAGGAGGAGATTGGATTTATACCTGCCCTTCACTCCCCAAAGGAGTCTCAGAGCAGTTTACAGTCTCCTTTCCGTTCCCCTCCCCACAACAGACACCCTGTAAGCCAGGCCCGTAGCTACAGCGGGGCCTTTCGGAGCCCTATCCCCTTAGTTAAAAGCCCTGCCCCACAAATAGCCATGCAGAAACCTGATTTTTGAGGAGAGACCCCTGCTGCTAGCAGCTGCCACAGCTTGCTTTCAGGTTTCCCTCTCCCTCCCACTGTGGAATTTTGGGGGTGGCCATTATGGGGCCTGGGGAAAGGGTGTGTTTCCCAAAGGCTCATGGGAATGCTTTTGAAAGACTCACCATGACCTTGGTGGTACACAGCAGGACTCGGCTAGCAGAAAGGGGGACTGCTGGAGATGTATTGAAGATATCACTCTTGAGTGACCTTCTAAGCTTTCTTGCCCTGTGGAAGGAAGCTCAAAAGGCATTTAAATGCCTTCTGAAGGCAATTAAATGTCCTCTTAGTGGGGCTGTTGTTGTTTTTCACTAAGAACTTGAAAGGAAGGGCTAGAAACGTAAAGACAGGAATTCAGATTAATTTAACTGTAATTTTAACTGCCCTTTTAAAAATTTAAATGCCCTCTGAACAAAAAAATCCTGGCTATGGGCCTGCTGTAAAGTAGGTGGGGCTGAGAGAACTGTTTCAGGAACTGTTTGTGAGAGAACAGCTCTGAAATAACTTGTAACTGACCTGAGGTTACACCAGCAGCTGCATGTGGAGAAGTGGGGAATCAAACCCAGTTCTCCCAGATTAGAGTCCATGCTCCTAACCACTACACCAAACCAGCTCTCAGGAAAACAGGGCATAAATTGCTAAATAGATAAATAACTAGGATCTTTCCACTTGAACAATGACCATCTGGGAAGAACCAAGAGAGGGGAGAGAGAGGGAAGGATGTGAGCACATGCATTTAGATGGATGGTAAGGATGATTAATGGAAAACATTTGATAAAAAAATATGGCTCATGGATACCACAAAATGATTAACACAGTCCTGCAGGATAGTTTGGGGTAGCCATGTGGGATCTGTGAGCCACTCTCTGGTGACCTCCGAGATGCACTGAGAATGGTTTTGTTTTTAATGGGTGCTTGGTTGTCTTTATCATATTTGATGGAAGCTGCGTTGTAGTTGAACAACAGAGGCAGCAGAGTATAAATGTTTCAGCTGAATGACTGACTGGATGAAGCTTGCAGTTTCTGTCACAAGGCCACTGTTGGATAACTCTGCATTTTACTCCAAGCTTTTCTATACTACTTAGGCTAATCCATCCTCACTAGTGGCACCTACAATGGAATTTCACATGTCCTCCATATGTCCTAGTGTTCAGTGAGCTTTTATTTTGGTCTGTGGGCCTCTGAGTGAGGGGTGACTGCTCTTGCCTCATTACACTTGGCACTCATTCCCACTTACCTTTGTGCTACTGATATCTCCTCCTGTTCTAATTGTGCTCACCTTTGGCACCGGTTAACTAGCTCATAAATAGACTCCATTATTCATGGCAGAGCAGTGGTTTCTAAATGCTTAAGCTCCAGCAATTAATGATTCTGAGCAAGGAAAGATATTTACTTCGAGATCAGCTAATGTACTAGGTATAAATAGTCACGGAAATCATTGCAAAGTTATATATTGATGGTATTTAACTCCTTACAGATTACATTTAATGGGAGTAATTCTAATAAATACTGGACATGTGGACATGTGGACATCTCGGCAAACTTTTTACATATGTGGTGGCAGTGCCCAGTGGTTCAGATCACTGGAGGAAAATTAGGACACCAAATAGTCAGAAAAGTGGGTTCTAAGATGCCAGTGTCATTCTGTTGGGGGCATGTTAATGATTATCTTATTTGTAAATGTTACGATATGGTGCCTGACCTATTGTCATCAGCAAAAAAAATTATCATTGACCATTTCCATTATGATATGGGTTAAAAATAGCTAGGCCTCCCAAGATGAATGAAACCATTACATTACATTATGGTAGACAACAGGAAGCAAATTAATTGGAAAGCCTTCCTTGAATTTTAGAAAGAAGAAGGACTGAGCTAGAAATAAACAACTGTAATTGCCTTGCATTGATTTGAATACAGGTGCAAAATAAATGAAAATGAAGATATAATCTTTTTGGTTATGTTCATCATGATAGACCTGGTAGGGCTTTCCTTGCATAAAATGGCAATTCTCTGTATTCTTTTTAAATATTTATTTTATTTTATTCATTTTTACCCCACCTTTCTCCCAATGGAGAAGAAGAAGAAGGGGTGGTTTTATACCCCGCTTTTTACTACCCAAAGGAGTCTCGGAGCAGCCTTCCCTTCCTCTCCCCACAACAGAAATCTTATGAGGTAGGTGGATGTCACAGGATCCGGACGGCTCCACCTTGCTGCTGCTGGACTCCTCTAACTCCACCCACTCCGCCACCTTGGTGTCCCGCCATCCAGGGCAGCGGAGGCCTCAGACACCTGAACAGGGGAGGGGGGTTGCATCACCACCCCTGCCGACCCACTCCTTCTGGATGATTAGTTCTCCAATTCTCTCTGGGTGTAGCTCTGTCCAATCCAGGTAGTCATCCCCGGTCCCCTGTCGCTGCCCTCCTTTTATCCCCTCCCTGCTCCCCCCAGTGTTCATAAGAACATAAGAGAAGCCAATGTTGAATCAGGCCAATGGCCCATCTAGTCCAACACTCTGTCACACAGCGGCCAAAATATACCAGGTGCCATCAGAGGTCCAGAGTGGAGCCAGGACACTAGAAGCCCCTCCCACTGCTGCCCCCTCCAGCACCAAGAATAGAGTGCATCACCTGCCCCAGACTGAGAATTCTCATCTATACCCTGTGGCTAATAGCCACTGATGGACTTCTGCTCCATATGTTTATCTAATTCCCTCTTGAAACTCTCCATGCTTGTAGCTGCCACCACCTCCTGTGGCAGTGAATTCCATATGTTAAGCACTCTTTGGGTGAAGAAGTATTTCCTTTTATCTGTTCTAACCCGACTGCTCAGCAATTTCATGGAGTGCCCATGAATTCTTGTATTGTGAGAAAGGGAGAAAAGTACTTCTTTCTCAACCTGCTCAATCCCTCGATCATGTCACCCCTCAGCCGTCATTTCTCCAAGCTAAAGAGCCCCAAGCGTTTTAACCTTTCTTCATAGGGAAGGTGTTCCAACCCTTTTATCATTCTAGTTGCCCTTCTCTGCACTTTTTCCAGTGCTATAATATCCTTTTTGAGATGTGGCGACCAGAACTGTACACAGTATTCCAAATGAGGTCGCACCAATGATTTATACAGGGGCATGATGATACTGGCTGATTTGTTTTCAATTCCCTTCCTAATAATCCCCAGCATAGCATTGGCCTTCTTTATTACAGCTACACACTGTCTAGACATTTTCATTGAGTTATCCACTACAACTCCAAGATCTCTCTCTTGGTCCGTCTCTGCCAGTTCAGACCCCATCAACGTGTATTTATATTTAGGATTTTTGGCTCCAATGTGCATCACTTTGCACTTGGCCACACTGAACCCCATTTGCCACGTTGACGCCCACTCATCCATCCTCGACAGATCCCTTTGGAGTGCCTCACAATCCTCCCTGGTTTTCACCACCCTGAACAACTTTGTGTCATCTGCAAATTTAGCCACTTCACTGCTTACTCCCAATTCCAAATCATTAATAAACAAGTTAAAAAGCATTGGACCGAGTACTGATCCCTGTGATACCCCACTGCTTACCACCCTCCACTGAGAAAGTTTCCCATTTATACTCACTCTCTGTTTCCTATTTATAAGCCAGTTTTTGATCCACAAGAGGACTTGTCCTTTTATCCCATGACTATTGAGCTTACTTAGGAGCCTTTTCCCTGCATTCAACCCTTCCTCCCCTCCTCCGAGCCCCGCCCCCTTACATAACTGAGGATGACAGCCCTCAGGAGGGACCATGGTCTCCACTACTCCTTCCAGGTCAGGGTAAGGTGCTACTGGGCAGCTCCATTTGGGCTGCCGGGCCCGAATGTGCAGGTGGGCCCTTGTGCTGGGTCATTTCAGCACAGGTGGGCATGCTCTTGCTGGCCCTACTGCTGCCACTGCCCAGGGAGAGTGTGTGAGGTGGTGGCAGTGTTTCCCCGGCTGCTCTGTTTGCCTTCAGTTGCTTGGTCTTGGTCCCCCTGGAGCTCCAGGTAAGCAGCAGAGGCCTGCGGGCAGCACAGGGAGTCCCGCCAGTGGCATGGGGGCTGTGGGGAGTCCCAGCAGTGGGACACAGGGGCTGAGAGAGTTTTGAGACTGAAGGAGTGGGGCTTCAAGTGAAGGAGTAGGGAATCACACCTGGTTCTCCAGATTGGAGTTGGCCACTCTTAACCACTACACCAAGCTGGCTCTCAAACTAGCTTACATCACGATCCTCTCCTCCATTTTATCCTCGGAACAACCCTGCAAGATAAGTTAGGCTGAGAGAATGTGACTGGTCCAAGGTCAACCAGCGAGCATGTGGGGATTTGAACCTGGGTCTTGTAGGTACCAGTTCAGTACTCTTAACCACTACACCACATTGGCTCTGCCAGCGTGTTGTGATTATATTTATATAATTATATTTATATTCAATGTGATTATATTTATATAATTATATAATTATATTTATATTCGCTCTTTCCTTCCTGACCAATGTCAGGAAGTTTTGTGGTGTTGTACTTTAGCTCTGTTTTTAACTGTTTAATGATTGGGGGGGTAAAATGTGATTTTATTATGTATGTTTGAATTTGTCCGCTGCCTTGATGGCCCTTGTGAGGGCAGAAGGGTAGGATATCAATTTTCTTAAATTAAATTAATAAATATTGACCTTTTGTGTTTTATCAAAAAACAAAATTTTAGAAATGATTTTTTTAAAAGGAAAAGAACAGTGATGGCTATGAGAATGCCGCATCTTTATTCTGAGTATGGCAATTCCAGGAATCAACATAAATTTAAAGGAAAGAGGCCTCAAAAGTGCACCTCTAAGAAGTGCATATCCAATAGTTGTTCATACTGAACATCCTATAGGGATGCAAGGAAAGAAAAGTGATGGAGAACTCCATTCATTGACTGTGGAATGAGGACTGCTTGATAGCCAGTCTGTGAGCCAGGGTTTTTTTTTCAAGACTTCTATCTTACACTGAACTTCTTAAGGGAGGAAATTCTATATAACTTTCTAAGGAAAGTATTACAACAGTATGAAAGTAAACAATGCCCCCTGGTGGTTAGGAAGGGAAAACCTGACATCCTCTCATCAGTTAACGGACATTTTCTGCATTTCAAAAAAAAAAAAAAATCAATTTTTAAAGATTCAACACTCCTTTAACCACAAGATCTCTACAATCCATCTAACAATCTCTCACTGTCAGAAGCAAAAAGCATTCCAACCCTAAACAAACTCATGAAGGTGAGAACTGATTTAAATGTTTGGAAGAGGTCATGGTACAGTTCAGTGTATAACTGGACCAACTATGAATGCATGCGGAGACACACTTGTTTGAAATCATTCCCATATCAGCCCTTTCATATTACTAGATGCCTTCTTATGGACATGTTAGTTTTCAACTGAGTGATGGGTTTTTGATGTGAGGGCTTCTTGGATTCTGAGGTGGTACAGTCCTCACCTGAACATTTAACAGAATACTCCGTTCTTATAATAAAATAAAATTAAAAATAAAAATAAAATATAATAATGACATGCTATGTGTTAAAAATTTAACATGGACACATCAACCATTTTGAATGCGCATATGAGAACTTTCCCCATATCTCATACAAATGGGGTATGGAAAGGCATAATATAGCCTGATCTCATCAAATCTTGGAAGCTAAACAGGGTTGGTACTTGGATAGGAGACTGCCAAGGAAGGCTGTGCAGAGGAAGGCAATGGCAAATCACCTAATCACTTGCCTTGAAAGCCCCTTGCTGGGGTCACCATAATTCAGCTGCAGCTTGATAGCACTTTACACAAACACTCTCACCAATACAGAGTCTAAATACAGACATCAAGGAGCCCAGATGGACTATGATTCTCCATTGTACATCCTCATTGGAAAGTTTGCATAATATGAACACACACATGAAGCTGTCTTATATTGGATGTGACCGTTGATCTATCAAGATCAGTATTGTCAAAGTCTCAGGGTCTTTCACATCAACTGCTACCTGGTCTTCTTAACTGGAGATGCCATGGACTGAACCTGGGACCTTCTGCATGCAAAGTTCTACCCATGGCCTCTCCCCAAGCACCATATGAATAGGCTTTTTAGCAAACTGTTCCTTCTCCTCATCCACCTATTTTGGATTAGAATTGCTGAAGACAGGCTACCATGCTCTTTTCACATCTGTATAAAACTGTTAACATCTGTGGGACATTCTGAAGTATCTGTTTAAAATAATATATAGACTTGATCGGCTTTGCACATTCTGATCTGGGCATTTCTGGCTGTTCTTAACAGCTGATCTAACCATGCAGATGGATCACTTATTCTGGAGCTTCTTGAACCTTCAGACTGCAGATGGAAATTCCACGTTTCAGTGCTCTCTTATATTAAAATCTCCCCGTACAGAGCGAGTTTTCTGTGCACAGGAAGCATTTATTTCATGGGAGAATGTTCAAGAATGCAATTCCAAACATTCTGAACCATTTGGACAGATTACACGGGTAAAACAAACTAGATCCAAGTGATTAAGGCTATTTCTCCTATACGAGTATATATAACTTTCTTTTTACTAACAAACTCATTTGACCCAAGGTCTTGAGCTTGAAACCAATACAATAGAATAAAACAGAACACATGAAAAGACAAAATATTACAGTGGTGCTGGTGGAAAGTACTCTCAAGTTGCAGCTGACATGATGACCCCGTAGGGTTTTCAAGGCAAGAGACGGACAGAAGTGATTTGCCATCACCTTCCTCTGTGTAGCAACCCTGGATTCCTTGGTGATTTCCCATCCAAGTATCAGCCAGGGCTGACCCTACTTAGCTTCTGAGATCGTACATGACTGGGCTAGTCTGGGCCATCCAGGTCAAGGCAAAATATGACAATACTCATACACAATATTCCCACAAAAAAGTCAGCAGACTAGATCCCATCTTTGTAGCATTTTACAGAGACCACTGTTGCCAAGGGTCTGACAACAGATCAAGTTATTTCTTGATCAGAATCGAACAAAAGAGAAATCACCCATAACTTGGCCAGAGTATCCATGCCTAGAAAATCACTTTGCAGATGTTCCATTGCATTGCATTCCATTGACATAGATCAGGAGTCCCCCAGCTGCACACTTCAGCAGCATGATACATGCAGCAACTGCACATATTGCATTCCCAAAATTTGTGAGTGGTGGGAGCCTGCTTCACATGAACAGAATGCAACATGTCTACTGAGCAATATAGAAACGCACGTATATGCACTGGAAAGGGGCTGCATGAAAGTAGGTTCCATTATACTTTCACACTCAGGCTCATCTGGTGAATTGTATGAATATTCATATTCACTGAGGCCACAGAGCAATGTTCCCTCTAAGCTGGTGAGTCTTGTGAGCAAAAATTCTACTTTGTGAGCTACTGGCAATAAAGTTGTGAACAAGTGATTTGGCTGCTGCATAAATTAGTTTACTCTGGAGCCATCCTTCCTGAGCTAAAATGAAAATGTGTGAGCTGGAGGCTAAAAAACTGTGAGCTAGCTCACACTAACTCAGCTTAGACGAGGGAACACTGCCACAGAGGATTGTGGGATACATTCTTATATATACCCTTTGTTCACAATAGGCAAAGATATAATGGTATCCCCACATGAGCAGAATCTGCACCTCTGAACATAGAGAGCCCATGTGGTGTAGTGGTCAAAGTATCAGACTAGGATTTGGGAGACCCAGGTTCGAATCCCCACTCTGCCAGCAAAACTTACTGGGTGACCTTGGACAGGTCACACTCTCTCCACCTAACCTACTTCACAGGGTTGATATAAGGATAAAAAGGAGAACTATGTAAGCTGGTGTGGGTCGCCACTGGAGAGAAAGGCAGGGTATAAATGAGCAGAGATACAAATGAAATAAATGAAAATCCCTCTGCAGGGATTCTGTGGCAGACAAGGAGCACTACCACAAGCAGATGTGGAAATTGTTCCCCGAAGGCAGAAAGTTTGGAAGCCACTGCGATATACCGTTATCTATTCGCTATTGCTGCCAAATACTAATATCATTGCATGTCAGCTGTCAAGTATAAAGTCCAGCAGGACCCCCATGAGAGTGGAGTGCACACCTGTCAAGTATTAAATATCAAGTATCGAAATCCAATAAGAACATAAGGAGCACCCTGCTGGATCAATGCAAGGTTAATCAGTCACACATTCATTCCCACGGTGGCCTGGCGGATGTGTTTGGGATGCCTCTCTCAAACACAGACCTCAAATAGCCACGGAATATTCCAGCAGTCAATGACTACCCAGAGAAATCTGCAAAGAAGAAATATGAGGAGCAGATGCACTTCAGCTCTAGCCTCAAATATTACAGAATGGGGGGGGGGAGGGGAGGGAAATAAACACTCTTGTCATCTCTACCACACAGGGTAAGTTTTCTTTCACATATGTGAGAAACAAAACCGTGAGCCCGCAGACTCTGCACAAGCCGCTAACCTTGCAGATTTCTGAAGTGGCTTCTTATGTAAAGCTTCTCACTTCCATAATTTTTTTGCGGGTCAGGTCCTTATTTAAAACAAAAGAACTGATCTGTGGAGACGCTGAGAGAGGTGTATGAAATAATGTACCGTCAGCCGGGTAGGAGGGGAAATGTCATTAATCTTCGAAACCAGAAGTGCAGGCATACACATTTACAGACTATAAACCTCGAATGGTCACAATGAAACCTTTTCAAGCTGGAAAGTCCTCATTATGGGATATTGCGGGGGGGGGGGAGCCAAAAATGAAACTTGATAGAATTATAAACTGAAGCAAATGAGGTCAGTGCTTAGAATAACATTGGCAAAGAGCAATGACCTGTTTGCTGCATGTGCCAATGGACTGGTGGCCGATCAGTTTTAAGAGCGGGTGGATTTAGACAGGGCCGTGTTGTGAGGGCTGCCAACCTCCAGGTGAGGCCTGGAGACCTCCTCTATCATAACTGATCTCCAGACAATAAAGACCAGTTCCCTTGGAGAAAATGGCTGCTTTGGAAGGTGGACTCTACAATGTTGTACCCTGCTGGGGCCCCTCCATTCCCCAAACCTCACCCTTCTTAGGCTCTACCCCCCAAATCTCCAGGCATTTCCCAACCCAGAGCTGGCAACCCTAATGAGAAGATGGTTGATCCATCCCAGGACAGCAGCTTCAGCCACTAAAGGCTTTTTTTGGAAGAATATTTTCCTCAGGAAAAGCCAGAAAGAACAGAGTTTCTGTCCTGAGCTACGCGTGCAGTAGAATGAGGTGGTAGAAGCCTGAGGTGGCAAAATGCTCTGCAGATTGAGGGAGGGCGTGTCAGCTTTTTAAATTCTCCCAAATGTGTCACCTGCAAATAAATAATTAGATCATCTTGCAGAAATGTTCTGGCCTAGCTGTTTGCATGCTGTGCTGGTTTCCCACTATTATTGCTGTTATTGTTACTGTTATTATACTTGTAGTTGAAGTGTGGGAAAAATGTAACCCTTTGTTGTAATGTATACAAGCAGCCTCTAGGAGTGAGTTTCTGTTTTGCATGTCCTTTAGTTTTGGCCTTGAGGGGTTCCTGTAGGAGTAAACTGCTAAGGGAGAGGATTTAGAGGTAGGGATGCCATTCCTCAGTTGGGGGGTGGGGGATCCCCGATTTTCGGGCCTCTTCCCCACCAGCAGCCAGCTGGCTGATGAGGAAATCCTGCCCCCAAATGCAACATAAGGACCCATCATACGGAAGTGATGTCATCACATCGTGTGCACATTGCGCACTCCCCCACACTCCCAGAAAGTCCCTCCTCCTCCCTGGCAACCCTATTTAGACGCCATCTGTAAAAAGGCCGAGAGCTATGTGGAGGAATGCATTTTTTCCTTTGGAGGTCTGAAATGAACAAAACCTTTGCTCTGAGTTTTAAAAGTTTTTTTTTCCTCTCTCTGGGCAGAGAACAAGTGAGGAGGAGGAAGTCAGTCAGTGGCTTTCCAGGATCACCTCGGCTATCTCTTAACAAATGCTATTAGCTCTACCTAGAGATATTTGGATGGGCCAGCCCATCCAATTTGGAGGTGTTTGGAGGTGTTGAGTGCTAGAGAGGTTTCAGGAAAGAAATTTCTGGAGACTTCAGGAAGAACTCTGGCCTGGCCTGGCCTGACCTGTTCAGTGGGTGAAGAAATAGATATGTTTAAAAACTCCTTGCAGCAAGGAGGTCTCTTTTCCTGTGGGTCTGAGTCCATGAGAACAGACAGAACTCTTAGCTGAGGTCTGCAAGGGATGGCCATTGGCCATGTGGTGGCCAGAAAAGCTGGAGAGATCTTCAAGGTAATGGCAGTCTGTAAAAATCTATAACTTCCTAAGCCAGAGGAGCCTGTCCTATATTTTAACATCTAATACAGCATGTATAAAGAGAAGGACAGAGAATTTGCATTTTACCCATTTCTTTTAATCCCTTGCTCAATCTGGTGCTGGGCTAGAAGTATGCTTGTGAACATTTTCTTTTTAATCAATACTTTATAACTTTTGATGCTGGTAGTGGTTCTCTGTACCACATAGTCCTCCACCATCTGACGAGAGCCAGTTTGGTGTAGTGGTTAAGTGCATGGACTCTAATCTGGGAGAACCAGGTTTGATTCCCCACTCCTCTACTTGCACCTGGCTGGATGACCTTGGGCAAACCATAGTTCTGATAAGAGCTGTTCTTGAAAAAGAGCAGTTTCTGTCAAGAACTCTCTCAGCCCCACCTACCTCACAGGGTGTCTGTTATGGGGAGGGGAAGGGAAAGGAGTTTGTAAACCACTCTGAGACTCCTTTGGGTAGTGAAGAGCGGGATATAAATCCAATCTCCTCTTCTTCTTCATCTCAGACACACTATTTTAAAAGGGGTGCCTGGGGGAAGGCAAGCAGTTGGCAAGTGGCTATTCCTCCAAGGATGCACAAGGCAGTAAACTGTCCCTGTGTTGAACAGCTGCTGGGCACTGGGACATACAGAGGCAAGGCCTCAGAATGTGAAGGGAAGCTGGGAGTCCTGACTTTCCCAGCAGGCAATTCTTACAAAGGTCAGGTGGTGCTGGTGGGGTACCCGAGAAAGAAAAGCCTCTCCACATGTTGGAAAAACCTTGGAGCAGGCATGTTCCACCACAAGCTAAATTAAAAAATCCTCTTAAATTGAATCAAAGCTGACATGTCCTGTTGTTCACAATACTACACCCCTCACCTGGAGTCTAAAGTAGAGCAATCCATTCTACTACCTCAGCCGCAGGCTGCCTCTACAATCTAGTCTACAATGAGCAGAATATTGATTATTTATTGAAATATCTATACCTCACCTTACCATATGGTTCAAGGGTGACTTACAAATCAGCATTTAGAACATCACAATTCAAAATCAACAAAATAAAAATCCCAACTTCCTCACAATGAATGAGGTGGCCGTGATGTGGGAGGGCATAGAAGTGGTAAAATGGACTGTATCACTTCAGAATGCAGGTGAAGAGTAAAAAAAATTGCCAAAGTTTCCCTGCATACATAATTCCCTGAAACTGGGAAACTAGCAGGACATGTGAATGGCTAGGCTAGAACCTCCCTCTTGAATGTGCTTTTTTGTTATTGTTAACTTGCAGGGAGTTTTTACATGGGGAGGCATTATAACTATAACTCTCCCAGCTTGCAGTCTGAAGTGATACAGCCCATTCTATAGGACTGCCAACCTCCAGGTGGGGCCCAGAGATCTCCAGGAATTATAACTGATCTCTAGATGACAGACATCAGGTCCCCTGGAGAAAATGGTGGCATTGGAGAATGGACTCTGGTAACACAACTGGCCGAGGTACCTCCATTTTCCAAATCCTGGCATTCCCCAAGCTTCACCCCTCAAATCTCCAGGAATTTCCTAACCCAGAGTTAGCAACCCTTCCATTCTGTCAGTTCTGCCTCTCATTTTGAGCCACTTTGGTGTAGTGGTTAAGTGTGCAGTCTCTAATCTGGGAGAACCGGGTTTGATTCCCCACTCCTCCACTTGCTGGTGTGACCTCGGGCAAGCCATAATTCTATCAGAGATGTTCTTGAAAAAGAGCAGTTTCTGTCAGAGCTCTCTCAGCCCCACCTACCTTGCAGGGTGTCTGTTGTGGGAGGGGCAGGGAAAGGAGTTTGTAAGCCACCCTGAGACTCCGAGTGAAGGGCGGGGTATAAATTCAGTCTCTTCCTCCTCTTCCTCCTCCTCCTTCTATGTCTAACCCAGGCTGGCAAGATGAGGTAGTGGCTTCAGGTGGTGGGTTTATGAGGCCCCAGCCTCTGCTATTGCTGCCACACATCTTCACCCTCCCCTCCACCCTTGCTTCTGCCCCGTGCTTGCCCTGCAGTAGCTAATGCTCCTTCACTCCTTTCAACCCCCAGATGTTTTTAAACAAGACATGCAGGCTCAAAAGTTTTCCCCAGAATTCTTCTCTTGAGAGATTGAGAAGGTCAATAGACAATCACAGTTTTCCATGCTCTGTCTAAGGGCATCTTGGGAACATGGTAGAAAGAAATGTTAGAGAAGAAGAAGAAGAGGGTGGTATATAAATCTAATAAATAATAATAAAATAATAAAAAAGGAGGAGAGGAGGGGGAGGAGGATATTGGATTTATACCCTGCCTTTCATTACCCAAAGGAGTCTCAGAGTGGCTTACAATCTCCTTTCCCTTCCCCTCCCCACAACAGACACCCTGTGAGGTAGGTGGGGCTGACAGAGCTCTTTCAAGGACTGCTCTTGAGATAACAGTTCTGAGAGAACTTGTAACTGACCCAAGGTCACACCAGCAGCTGCATGTGAAGGAGTGGGGGCCCTGAGCCGGCCCTGGCGGGAAAGATGGGGTATAAATTTGAGTCAATCAATAAATAAACCTGGTTCTCCCAGATCAGAGTCCGTGCTCCTAACCACTACACCAAACAGGACAAAGACAACAGGGTAGTGGGGGTAAGAGGGGGCAGTCAGGCAGCTGGGGGAATGGCCTCAGGGGCACCCCTTGGACATACATACAACAAAATAAATGAACCAATGCACAGGACAGCCGACTTATGACTATGATTTTTCACTCCCTCAAACTAAAATTGTGCATATTCACGAAATCCATTTTTGAGCCATGTAAACAACTTCTGGTTTTTCCCCCTATGAGTCTGTGATCTTACCATGCACAATATAGGAGGGCAGCTCTTTGGAATGGCCATGGGCTGTCAGCTGCCCTCCCCCCATCAAGTGCTTTCCAGACCCCATGTTCAGAGTGGAGGATCATCCACCACCACATCTGGTTCCCCACCACCACTCTAAGTGGCAGCAGGAGGGGGGAGAATTAAACCCAGTGGTACCATAATGCACCATTATAGCATCTCCAGTGAAAACCCAGAACTGACAGAGGGTAGCTCTAGGAATCCCTGGAAACTGGAGTTTAGTGATTCCTAGAGCTACCCTTGATCACTTCCATGTTTTCACTGGCAGTAACATAACACTGCATGTACCAACGTGGCTGTCCCCGAACCTCCAGCTAGTTGCCATTTCTGATCCTACTTGCGGTGTAGCTGCCTTACTTCTCACCAGATTATGCTTCCTACCCTGGCAGCTTTGCTGCTCAAAACTGAATCTCCCTTTGCGCAATCAAAACACTGATCTTGTAACCAAGTATTCCAGTGTGATGTAGACCTTAGAACCCCACCACTAAGAAAGTAGGCCTGTTTCATTCGGGCAAGACAGCTGCAGAGCATTCCTTGAGGATGGGAAAGAAAGAAAGAAAGAAACATATGAGCTGTCCTTTCTTATGGCTGTCATCCTTCTCTTGCTTGGAACCCGTCCAATGGAGCCCTGCTGCATATGCTTGGAGCTGGTCTGGGACAATTAAGATGGAAAAGGAAAGATAAGGCCAAAATCTTCATGGAGGCTTCAGAGGAGGGGAGCAGTGTCTCTAAAGCCGTTCTGCCACTGTTGGGAGGGAAAGCAGATACTTCTAATTAATTAGTTGGTTGGAGATAAGGAAAGCGAGAGAGAGAGAGAGAGAGAGAGAGAGAGAGAGAGAATGTGCCTGCCCTTCTTTGTCTTCCTAGGGAAAAGTGTGTTAGGCCTGTCGAAAGCACCTTAATTGCCACCCGTGAAACTATTATTCATCTTCTATGAGGAGCACAACTGAACCTCTTGCCACTTTCTCTTTGTGTTTTCTTAACTTCTGAAAAGCTCTTCCTTTATTCGACCTGTGCAAAGGACACAATATAAATCAATATAAAAGGGAACTTGAGACAATGTAATTTATCGCTTCGACACAGCCCAGGCACATACTTTGCCAGAGGGGGAATGCAGAAACCTCTAATTGGGCCTGCCCTGCAAAATGCAAAAGACAAGAGGGAACGGCCTTAAAGCCCAAGGAACGTCACAGAAAAGCAAAAGGAGCGGATGAGTTGTACAAAGTAAGGATTCGACCGACCAAGTCAGCTATTAGTACTGGGCTGGGCCATTTATAGTCTCAGGACCACGAGGGACTCAGCCTGGGCGTACGTCACAGAACACCAGTGATCACCAACCAGTTCAATAGGTGGGGTTGCCAGCCTCCAGGTGGGGCCTGGAGTTCTCCCACTTTTACAACTGACCTCCAGACTACAGAAACCAGTTCCCCTGGAGGAAATGGCTGCTCTGGAGGGTGGACTCCGTGGCATTGTACCCTGCTGAGGCCCCTCCTCTCCTCAAACAACCTCCCTCCACCGCCATCCCAAATCTCCAGGAACTTCCCAAGCCAGAGCTGGTGACCCTAATTGGTCAAAAGAACTGGACCCCGGAGCCTCTATAGCAGAGAAAGTAAAATAGGTTTGGGTGATGTGTGGATGCTGGGGTTGGAGATTTGGGGGTGGCACGCAGAAAGGGTACTGTTTGGGGAGAGGACATGGAGGCCGCACAGCAGGGGTTTGATACCGCGAATTCTACCCGCCGAAGCTGCCATTTATTTGCAGGGGAGATGATCTCTGTAGTCTGGAGACCAGTTATAATTCTGGGAAATCTTCAGGCCCCTCCTGGAGGCTGGCAACCCTAGCGTTGCTCAGGTAACCAGCAGGAACAAACAGAGATGCTCAGGTAAAATTTTATTTCCCCTGCCCTTCTTGTGGAGCCCCCTCTTGTTTTTAATTAGCTGCATTCTGTAGTGTAAATAAATATGATTTAAAATGCTAAGCTAGTGTTGGTTGCCTTTTTGCCTCTCTTCAGCTGTAATATAGAACCACGAGTACTATACAGCCTCTCTTTTCACCTTCTCTTTTTATAAGATGCCCTTTTTACAGGGACCAACACAGGTTGTTTGGCGTCTCTGCAGTATCACCAAAGTCCACCTGTCACTGGTGTTTGACCTCCTTAGAATTTCTTCTCTTTTAAATTATTTTTTTTACCGATTTGCACATTCTAATTCTACAGCACCAGCCTCTAACAGTGTGATCCTAAACAGAACTATGCCCTTTTAACCCCAATGACTTCAACAAGCTTAAAAGAAAGTAACTCTGTTCAGGATTGCACTGTTAATCTCTTAAATACAGCAAGAAGGATGTTTCTGAATTTGCAAGTCATTTACATTTCCAGCAGCAGAACTGTCTTCTGCTTTATTAGCATCTGCAGTGTCTGATAATCGCTAAACATTAAGGCATATTGGACAGGGAAATTTATAGCAACAAACTGTATCTGTTGTAGGAATTGTAGGCAGATTGACTATTGGGGGCCTGGGTCAGATGAACTGAAGATGAACCCAGCATTGGTCCACTGATGTTGGTGCCAGTTTACATGCACGGGAGGGAGGGGTCCTGTACTCCCATGCTGAGTTCAGGGCCTCTGAGAGGGAAGAGCAGAAGAACCTGGATCTTAACAGATCCATTGTTTCCCCAATGAAATAGTCAGGGCTTTTTTGTAGAAAAAGCCCAGCAGGAACTCATTAACATAATAGGCCACACCCAACAGCAGAAGCTTATTAGCATATTAGGTCACACCCCTGACAGCACAGCTCATTAGCATATTAGGCCACACCCCATGCCTTCTCTTGGTTTGCCCAGGCAAGCCAGCCTTTGGACAGGCTGAGGAAGGCATTTAAATGCCTCCCCGATCCTTCCATGGCCCCTCCTAGCCCACCCACCTCAGAGTCGCTGGGGGGGGTTGCTCTCCATGCCTTCTCTCTGTAGTCCCGCACACAGAGGCTTTGGCTGTAGTGGGTGTGGCCAACTGTGAAGCCAGCCAGAACTCCATTCCTGTGCATTCCTGCCCAAAAGTAGCCCTGGAAATTGTCCAAGGAGAGTCACACAGCTCTGTGGCAGAGCATCTGTTTTGTATGCAGAAGGTTGCAGGTTCAATCCCTGGCAGCTCCAGTTCAAAGGATCGAGCAGTAGGTGATGCAAGAAACCTCTCAGAGTGGGGGCTGGAGTTCTCCTGCAATTACAACTCATCACCAGCCTACAGAGATCAGTTTCCCTGCAGCAAATGGCTGCTTTGGAGGATGGAGTCATATTAGGGTTGCCAGGTTCAATTTGCTCCCCAGCAGGGGGATTAGGGGGCTGTCATGGGTTGGGGTGCCAATCAAAGGGAGTCCAGAACAGGCCAAGAAGACAGTGCAAAGTCCAAAAAACCAAGCCAGGGTCAGGAGCCAGAAACACAGAGCCAAGTCCAAATCACTAACCAGAAACATGGTCCAAAGCCAAGTCAGGGTCAGGAGCCAGGAACACAGAGCCAAGTCCAAAGCCAGGGGGTCCAAAGGTCCAGGTATGAGAGCGAAGCCAGCGTGGCCACTAACAGCATGATGGTGACTTGTTGCTTCCACAAAGAGTACTGCCCAGAGTGTGGAGTTAAATGCTGCTACCAATTATCCAGCTGCATGATTGGCCAGGCTCCTGTTAGAACTCTGGGCCCTTGTAGCCTGGCCTCTCTTTGCCTGCTTGCTAAGTTTTGCCCCAATTGCTCCCTTAAACGAGTCACAGGTGGGGGTGAGTCAGGAGGACTTTCAGCTTGCAGTTCTTCCTTCCTATCTGGGCCAGATGTGAAGACTGCTGTTACAGGCACTTGCCAGCTCTCTTCCTCTGCTGCTTCAGAGGGGCCAGCTGTGATTTCTGCAGGCTCTGCCAGCTCATCCTCATCCATGCCCATTCCAGGAGGGGGCATGGCCATCCCTGACATGATGACATCACACAGAGTGACACCATCACACCCTGGACACAGCTCACCCCCACCCCCACCTTTTCCCAACCATTTCAAGGGAACCTTCGCTTTAAATGGTTTGGGGGGGAAGTAAGAGCCAAGCACGCACGCCCTGCGTGAGGGGAACTTTCCTCTAGCAAGGCAGAAGCTAGCAGCACCCACTTAAAAAGAGCGGGCTCCAGGCACTCCTGCCCTGCAAGAAAGGAATTCGCCTCTTGCAAGGCAGGATCCAGCAGCCCGCCACATGGCCGCTGCCTCTCCTCAGCAGTGTTTAAAGACTTCCTTTAAACGCTGCTGGGGAGAGGTGGGGGGGAGGCTGGGGGTTGCTCTTGGGGGTGGGACTTGGTGGGCGGGAATGAGCCCCTCCAAATTGGGCAACTCCCACCAAACCAGGTGAGTCTGGCAACCCTAAGTAACATCCCCAATGAACTCCCTTCCCTGAGACTCAGTTTGGTGTAGTGGTTAAGAGCGCAGACTCTGACCTGGGAGAACCGGGTTTGATTCCCCACTCCTCCACATGCAGCTGCTGGTGTGACCTTGGGTCAGTCATAAGTTCTTTCAGAGCTGTTCTCTCAAGGGCAGTTCTCGAGAGAGCTCTCTCACCCCCACCTACCTCACAGGGTTTTTATTGTAGGGAAGGGAAGAGAAAGGGATTGTAAGCTGCTCTGAGACTCCTTTGGGCAGTGAAGGGCAGGCTATAAATCCAATCTCCTTCTCCTCCTCCTTCTTCCCCAAACTCCATTCTTTCAAGGCACTATCCCCTAATCTCCAGGAAATTCCCAAGCCAAGCTAGGCAACCTTGTCTTCCCAGAGACCTACTGCCAGTCAGAGGAGACACTGCTGCCCTTGATAGACTCAGCAGAAGGCAGGCTTAATGTGTGTTCATACAGGTGGGAGGGAATGCTGGTTGGCAGGGCCAATGTTCTTGCAAGGCCCGTGCTGAGTGGGTCTGGCACTGATTCAGTTCAGGCCTTGGTGGTGTTTCTCGAACATACAGATTATTACTGGAGAAGCAAAAAGCAATTGCAACCTATTTGTGTTAATGAACAACTAACATCCTTTTGTAGCTAGAGTCAGGTGGGGGTAGCCCTGTTGGTCTGAAGCACCAGAACAAAGGTCCAGTGGCACCTTTAATAGGCCCGATCTGCATCTAGCATTTGCTCCGCTGTCTTACCAAACCCACACTGGAACAGAAATTCCCATCTACATTGCAAGCCACTTTCACTTTGTTGCATTTTATGGCAGTGTCCAGACTTCATGCTGCTTTCAGTTCATTTGATCTCTGGTTTAATGGTGGCTGTCTGCATAGATTTATGGCTGCTTTATGGCCATTCGGGGGTGACTCTGCAGTCAGTAGAGTGTTGGCCCAGGATAGTTGAATGTGGTTTTGAACTGCATCTTTTTCTGTTCCAGTGTGGGTTTGGTAAAAATGCTAAATGCAGATTGGCCCTAAATCCAACAAAGTTTTATTCAAGGTATGAGCTTTCGTGTGCATGCACACTTCCTCAGATATATATATTGGCATGCTGCTCCCTCTGCAGTCAGGAGGAATAAAATGTTTTCATTCAGGGCCTAAGTAACCAAGAACTTGATTAAATTATGTACGTCTGCAATGAAATGCAGTGCTAAATGCCTCATAACGCAATGAACAAAGGAGCGGAGCACTTACAGAAGAATTTGTTCTGATGGGCAATATGAACTTTTTACAGGAGACATCAAAGTGCCAACATCCTAGTAAGCTTTTTAAGCAAAACACAAGAAGATCAACTTGGAGCTGATTTGTTTTGCTTGTTTTCTCCATCTGTCCTAAAAAATGTCATGCGAAGTTGTGGCGCTGATGTTTTATTAGAGCAATTTGTAGCTGCCACGACTGTTGCTACTGTTTGGGTGGGCAAGCATGCAGCAAGAACTATATTATAAATAATTTCCTTATGCAAAAAAACGCCCCACTGCTTATAGCTGCAGCACTTACATACTTAAAACCACCTTTTCCCACATCCGGATTCTTCACGAAACATTTGCTGGTTAATTGCAAAATATTTGCCGAGAAAGGGAAACCTTATACTGTACAAAAAACTTTAATTAAAAAAACAGTCAAAGTAATATTTTACAATTATCATTAATATTCAAGGTGATTATAATAATAGTGTTAATATAGCACCCTCATTTTACATTTATTTATTTCAAATGTTTTTCCTCCATCTGTACCCAAAGCACTTGAGGCTAATAAATAAATAAAGCAGAAAAGCAAAATAATAAAAAATGCATATAGACAACAGATTTAGAACATATGGACCAGGATTAAAAACAAACTAAAAAAATATAAACAATGATATTGATCTAATTAAATGCCATTTTTAAATCATCCTCACAGCAGCATTGAAAAGCCAGTCAGTCACACATCTGGAGGAAAGCCGTATGCTTTACAGAGTAAGGCTATTACAGAGAAATCACAACCCTTCCAGAGAGATTAACTTGGTCTGAAGGAGGAACTGCTGTTTGTGCTATTTTCCTTTTTTATCTGGTTAAACAAGTTTCACAGGTTTCTTGCATTTTCAAAAACCTGCAAACCCTGATTGGCCAGAGGAGACAGTAGGGCAATGGAAGTATGTTTATACATCATGGGAAGTAAAACTGCTGTCAAACCACTCTCTGAAGAACTATCTTCTGTCTCCTGCCTAACATAAGCAAAGCAGGCACGGGGCAGGGAGGAGAAAAGATTGATCTTTGCCTCAAGGAAGTTCCAAACTAAATGTCAATGAAAGGGCAAAAAATAGAGGGAACTGAGACACAAGAGGACAGGGGAACTGTGAAAAAAGCATGTGTCTAGCTTCTCCCCACTCTTACTGCTTAACATTTATTTATGGTTAACAATTCTGGGACCTACTCAAAACCCTAAACTGACAGAACCATGAAGAAACCAAATGATGCTGCAGGTTAATGAAAGAAACTGTCCCTGAGTCGGAAGCAAGTAAAACCAGCTGGTGGCCCCTGGCCCTCAGAGCCGTTTATCTTAACACTGAGTCAAGCTCTTTTTCATCTATCAAAGCACTGGTTTTTTTAATAGTCCACTCTTCTCCTCCAGACTCAGAATCAGATCGCAGAATCAGAAAACAATGCCATAAAAACAGTGCAATGCATTCCAAAAATAATGCAATGAAACTTGATTACAAACTTAGAGCATAACGCACCAAAGAAAACTGCCTAAAATATTGTACAGACATTAAAACTGTGACTCAGTGCCCTTTATAAAAATGCCCTCTTGGCTAATTCCACTTTGCACATTCTGCAGAACGAAAGAAGTATGGGAACCTTCTTGGCCTTCTTAGGCAGGCCAGTCCTCCGTGTGGGACCCACAACAGACAATGCTCAGGGGTGGGCAGCTGTTGATCTTCCCCATCAAGTAGGGCTGGCAGCTCCGGGATGGGAAATTCCTGGGGATTTGGGGGAGGGGGTTGGGGAGGGAAGTGCCTTCAGTGGGCTATAACGCCATGGAGTCCACCTTCCAAAGCAGCCATTTTCTCCAGGGGAACTGATCTCAGTTGCCGGGAGATCAGTTGTAATTCCAGGAGATCTCCAGCTACCCCCTGGAGGTTGGCAACCCTAGAGGTTTTGCTCAGGTGAGGGGAAAGCTGCTGTGGTGGAGCATAATGGGAGAAATGGTTCTTTGGGTAAATGTACCCTCGGCCATAAAGAGCTTTGTAGGTGATAACCAACACCTAGAATGGACCAGGAAACTAAAAAGGAAAATGGAGTGACTGCAGAGGAGGGGGAGCCATGGAGCTGTGGCATTCTGGACTGACTAGACTTTCACTCCAGCTGTTTAATTTTAATCATGCTTTATTTCACGCTAACGAACCAAAGATGGTGATTCAGGCCTGCTATTTGAAGTCCTTTTTCCGCTGGAGGGGTGGAACGTGGCGCTTTCTGCATGCAAAGTATGTCCTCAGTCACTGATTTATGGCCCTTCTCACCTGGCTGCTCTAATGCCTTCTGAAATTTAATTGCCATGGTAGGACGTTTCCCCCATAATTTCACTCACAGGGAGAAAAAGCATTTTACCTCTGTTTTCAGATATCCCACACCACAATGACTCAGTTTGGAGTTTGGATACAATGTCCTTGTTACGCTTGTGCTGGTGCCCCATAATTGTGAAGCCCTTTACCTCTCCATGACACCAACTTTATTACAGAGATGGACTGTGCATTGAAGGTGTCAATTTGTGTGGCAAAATGCACTTGCAACTAGCTGGAAAACAAGTCAGTCTCCAAGAAATCAGAAGGTGAGATTTACATTACGGTCTAAAGACTAGGGATGGACACGAACTGGAAAATGTGGTTCAGTTTGGTTCATGGAATGTCAAGTTTGCAAACCATGAACCATCACGAACTTTTAGACATTAAACAAACTGGTTCGATTCATGAGATTTGTGATGTGGTAAAATGTCCCCCACCCCACCCCTGGGTATGCTAGAGACACAAAATTTGCAGGGAATCATCAGATGACTCTCTTCTACCTTCTCTCCAATTTTGATGATTAGATTTACAGAGTCCAAGTTATGGCCCCCCAAAGAAGGTGCTCCCAGGAAAGTCCTTTCCGGGGAAATGATAGGGGCAGGTTCAGGAGGTTCAGGAGTGTATAGAATGGATCCTGTGCAAGGTAGAGACACCAAACTCACAGAGGTTCTCCATCTGACTCTCCTCTATCTGCCTTCCATGTCTGGTGAAGATTTAATTTATGGGGTTTGAGTCATGGCCCCCCAAAGTTGTCCCATCCTCTATTGTTTCCAATGGAGGAAAAATCAGCAAAAAAAAAAAAAAAAAGCAAGGGCTGTAGAAGCCCAGCAGAACAGAATCAAAGTTCCTGAGAATTTCTGCAGGAGAAACTGAAGATGGGGCCATTTTTGCAAGCCCAGCAGAACCAGTGCCACTGTGGCACTGCAAACCCAAGCCAGAAAAGTACTTTTGGGGGAAATGTCAGGCTCAGGTTCAAAAGTGTATAGAATGGACCCCCTGCAAAGCCACAAATACCAAACACACAGGGAACCTCACCCTGCCGCCCACTCCTCTACAAACTCTCCAAGTTGGGGGCAGATTACATTTCTGAGGTCCCAGTTATGGACCCCTTAAAAAGGTCTCCCACATTTATGCCCTCCCACCCC
The DNA here is from genome assembly GCA_029375565.1 of Gekko gecko. Classification (NCBI taxonomy): domain Eukaryota; kingdom Metazoa; phylum Chordata; class Lepidosauria; order Squamata; family Gekkonidae; genus Gekko; species Gekko gecko. Next base: position 158,530,529 of record JAPDNY010000007.1, read on the forward strand.
TCCTGAGTTTGAACACCCCTGTGTGTCATGAGGATGAAAGTGTGTGTGAAGGGTGCTCGTTGTGGGGGGGGGGAGAAGTCCTCCATCCCCTGCATACCACAGGCCCTTACCCCTGGGCACCAAACCCATCTTGTCAGGCCACTGAAGCCCTAGCAGGGCATCATCAGGCGTCTCGGAGCTTCCTTCCCCTGATCTGTTCCTGGGTCTCTCCACAAAGGCAAAAGAGTTGTTAGCACTGGCCAGAGACACCAACAGTTGTCGCTAGCACTCTTTGGAGAGGAGGACTCTAACTGCAGTGCTTTAGAGGATGGGGGATGCCCACAGGTTGAAAACATTTCCGCACCCTCCTCTGTGTGGCAGAGTGCCACACCCATGCGCCACACCCATGTCCAGAGGGGTGCAAACCCCCAACACTTGTCATCCTCTGCCTTCTGCAGGCACCTTCAAAGGATGCACCCAACTATGTTGCTGCTGGGAGAAAAAGTGGCAGCCAGCAGGAGGAGGAAGAGGCCCTCTCCTTCCCAGCGGGGAGAAGCAGAGGGGGAGCAGGAGGCCCTTCCAAGAAAGGCTCCCCACACTCAGGGTGCCATGGGTGGGACATCAAGGTGAGCCACCCTCCAAGAGTGAGCCACTCTCCAGGAAGCACTCAATCACCTCATCGGCAAGATTATTGCTGTGGATGGTCAACCCTTCTCCCTTGTGGAGGGCAGAACCTTTCACCAGCTACAGAGGCAATGGTCAAGGCTCAGCTCTCCAGAGCAGAAGGCAGAACTGTGCACTCCAAGGCAGACCTGTGGAGCAGCCAGCAGGACAGTCAGGGCATGGCCCAGACCCCAGGAGTGGACCGGCTTGCCACCGCACTCCAAAGTGCTTCTGCTCCATGTGCAGGGGATGGATGCAGACCACACGGTGCAAAACGTCACTGCTGTGTGACACAGAGTAGCCTGTGGGAGTGGGTGGGTGGTGGCCCTGAGTCCACCTAACACCCGAACCCCAGCAGGGAAGATGAGTTCACAATCAGGAGGGTATAAAATACGGGTCCTCAGCCAAGGCAGCCAGTTGCTAAGCCCAAGCCCAACTGCTCAGCGTGAGCAGAGAGACAGGGTGGCTCAGACCACTGAGTCCACCTAACACCCCAACCCAGCAGGTGAGAGGAGTTCACAATTGAGAGAGTATAAAATGTGGGTCCTCAGCCAAGGCACCCAGTAGCTAAGCCCCACTGCTTGGTGTAAGCAGAGAGACAGGGTGGCTCAGAGCCCCGAATCCACTTTGCACCCCATCCCCAGCAGGGGAGAGATATTCACCATCAGGAATAAATGATGAATATGCTCTGCATCTGGGTGAGCTGTTGGGCCCTCCAGGGGCTCCACTCTGCTCTACTCCACTGGCGAATGCAGCAGCAGCTCCCCCCCTCCCTTTTCCCTCCCACCTCCACGTGCTGCAGCAGCAGGGTCCGCAAAATGGTGGCCAAGATTTTGCAGCAGAATATCATGAGATCTCAATATCCCCCACCATAATTTACATTGTGTTGTCGAAGGTTTTAACAGCCAGAGTTCATTAGTTGCTGTAGATTTTCCGGGTTGTGTGGCCATGGTCACACAACCTGGAAAATCTACAGCAACTAATAATTTACATTGTTTAAACTTTTTTCTTCTTTCTCAATTAATGTGCAGTCCTGCAGAAGGACCCAGGTCTGAATATCCTCCCAGTCCATACCTGGCTCCAGTGTGTAGATTTAATGAATTAGATGTCCGATGTCATTTGAGGTCTCTCTCATGTTGGCATCCTACCCTAACCCAATTCTTTCCAAACACAAGATGCTTAATTCATGTTCCAGCTCTTTCTCTTTTATCAAGCAGTCAAAAGGGCACTGGCTTGGAACTCAGCATAAATGGGTCCTATTACTCTAAATGGCATTACAGTTAATGGTGCCACTTCTCATAAAAACATGGCAGACGCGGAAAAAAGACATCATCCAGGCCGATGCTGAGAACAGAGAAGAAAAGGGACTTTCATGGCCTGGAGAGAGGACTATAGTTTCAATACACCCCCCCAAAAAAAAAAAAAATCCCACAGGGAGCTTTGAATCCTGATTCCCAAAACTATTTGGTATAGTGGTTAAGAGCAGCAGGACTCTAATCTGGAGAACCGGGTTTGATTCCCCACTCCTCCACATGCAGCCAGCTGGGTGACCTTAAGTCTGTCACAATTCTCTCAGAGCTGTTCTCTCAAGAGCAGTTCTCTCAGAGCTCTCTCAGCCCCACCTACCTCACAGGATGTCTGTTATGGGAAGAGGAAGGGAAAGGAGATTGTAAACCTCTCTGAGACTCCGACTAAAGGGAGAGGTATAAATCCAATTCGTCTTCTATTTAGATTTGGGTACTCAAGCCTGATTTCCCCCTAGAAGCTAACATGATTAAACTGAGGCTATCATTCTTCGGTCACATTATGAGAAGACAGGAGTCACTGGAAAAAAGACAATAATGCTGGGAAAAGCTGAAGGCAGCAGGAAAAGAGGAAGGCCCAACATGCAACAGAGTGACTCAATCAAGGAAACCACAAAGGCAATCAGTCTGCAAGACCTGAGCAAGGCTGTTAATGATAGGATGCTTGGGAGGTCATTATTCCATAGGGTCACCATACGTCAGAAGCAACTTGATGGCACAATCACACACACACACTGCCTAAATTCAGAGCAGGTATGAGGTTGCTGGATCACTGTTCTTTCTGCAGGACGCGGGAGTCTGAGACAAGCGGTGAGGGCTGCATCCGAGGGAGATGCACAAACATGAAGCTGCCCCCGCTGGTCTCTTCTACACAAGTATGAACAATACCAAGCTCTCCTTGGCACCCGATTGCCCTCCCTTCCCCTTTTCCTGCATCTCACCAAACTATGGAGCCACATCTCAGCATATTCTCTAGTCCACAGGACTGTGTGAACCTGTAGGTTTCCTCTACAGTTTGCTTCAAGCAATAGGAAGGCATGTGTCTATGGGACGTGTCCCCAACCTTCTGAGAACAAGGGGTGGGCATCCTCTCAAAATGGCTGCAACTGGAGATGTTACTTGTATCTGCTGCCTGCTATTCCAGAACACATCATAAGCTCTTCTGATGCACCTCTTGCTCCAGTGGGGTGAAGACAAGCTATGACTGGCTGTTTGCTATGGGAAAGAGATGCTTTCGGGAAGAAGCAAGTGAGCACCAAAAACACACCAATGGGTGCTATGTTGCTCAGTCACTCCAGATTAACACCCCAAACACATACAAAGCAGAGATTTCCCTCTGTTTCAAAGTTCAGTTCATGTTGCTATTACATTGCCAGCTCTTTGGTGAAAATATAAAGGCTAGGGGAAAGAAATGGGGTTGATTAATAGCTAAAGAATTTATAGCATTTCACAGCCAAATATAGAAATAGTCTCAGCTGTTTAATACATCCATGTGCCAAAAAAAACACAACCAAACATTGACTCTATTTGTTTAAAAAAGAGCCTGTCATTGTCTATATTTATTTTAACATCCAATTCATAAGCAGTCCGCCAAAAAGGATCTTGTGGCAGCCACCACAGAACAAATTAAAGCTTCTGGAATCCAGTCCAGAGTGAGACCAATGGGACAAGTCAGTCATCACTAATTTAAGTCCCATTCATCCCAATGGCACCTCCATGGCACCAACTTTCTTTAGATTAGGGCCACACAATTCAATGAAACACTCAGTTATTTTTTTTAAAAAACACACAAAAATAGCCAATAATAAAACAAATCAGAAAAACAGCAAGAGAAACCGCCATGAGCAGGAAGCTCAATACCTAATATGAACCCAGGGACAGATCAGGGAACTGCATGTATCATGCAGTTAGGCCCTGAGGAACATGAGCTGGAACATGAATTAAGCTTAACAGACCCCTCTAGGCAGAACATTCCAAAAAGAGGGTGTCAACACTGAAAAGACCCTGCTCTTCTCCATCTTAAGTCTGAATTCTATGTAAAATTCTTACTAAAAATGAACAAAATAAGATGCACTAAGAGCCGTGGCTTCCTGGAAAATCTCAGTGCTGTTGGGGGGTGAATATGGTTGCATCTCCTTTAGTGGCTATCCCACAAAGTGATACTTTCCAATCATGTGCCTTTTATACTCTTACTGTTGTGGCCCCTTAAACTAATGTTTACATTCTTTTTGGTGCATGTGATCGAACAATGGCGTTTTGCAATTCACCTGCGAACCTGTAAGTGTGCTGATTCACATATTATAAAATCCATGTGGCTGTAGGGTTGGCAGCTCTGGGCTGGGAAATTCCTAAAGATTTGGAGGAGAAGGCCGGGGAAGGTGGAGCCAGGGAGGGAACAGAGCTCAGCAGGGATGTGACTAGAAGAAAGACATCTGCCGAAAGTTCACATAAAGGACCGGTGGACTTTGTAATGTGTGAACCAGCTCTAGGGTTGTCAGCCAGCACCTGGCACCTGGCAGAAGACTGGAGGGGGGGTCAGGGAAATGGGGAAGCACCATAGCTTAATTCCTTAATTCTCATTGCTGTTAACAAAGCCTAAATGTAATAAACTGTTTCTGCCCACTCCCCGCCACGGTTTCTTTTGATCCCTTTTCTTCACTGCCAAATTGAAACTGTAAACTTCTTGGGGCAGGGACCTTTCTTTCCCCACCACCACCATCCAGTGTAGGTTATTCTGTAAAGTTCTGTGTACACTGGTGGCACTACAGATTAGATAGAGAAATAGATTTAATCTGTGTTTTGGGGAGGGTAATGCTTACAGCATTTTTAAATAACAATTTCCCTCTCATTACTGTTCTCTGTTGGTTGCTGCTACCAGATGAGATCTTGGATTGTGGTATCAGCCTGAGTATATCAAGAATATATAACAGGCTTCCCAAGAATTTACCGTAATTCGGCAGCGGACACATACTTCTTGGCAGGACCATTCCGGGGGGAGGGGGGGAGACGCGGCGCACGATGCTGTCGCCAGGAAGCGATGCCGGGTGACACTCTGGCAATGGGGCTGGAAACTCGATGGTACCATCAAGTTTCCAGCCCCATTGCCAGAGTGTCGTCTAGCGTCACTTCCTGGCGACGGCATCGTGTGGCGTGAGTGTTCCAAGGAGGAATGTTCCGGCTGGGGACTATGTGTCCCCCGCCGAATTACGGTAAGTACTTGGCAACCCTAATATATAAGACCCTGGTTGGCAACTGTTTTTTTAGTAGGGGCCATTATTCTGAATTGAGAAAGGGCTGAAAGGCCAGCAGGATTGGTTCAAGTAATGGACTTGCTTCCAGGCCAAGGCCTCTTGAATATGAGCATCTCTCCTCTGTGCAGCTTTGTAAAGGCTTTGGCAAGAGGGTTGCCAATCTCCAGGTGGGGGGTGGAGATTTCCTGGGACTACAACTGATCTCCAGGTGACAGAAATCAGATCACCCGCAAAAAAATGGCTACTTTGGAAGGTGGACTCTGTGGCATTATAGCCCACTGAATCCCTCCCCTCCACCCTCCAAATCTCCAAGTATTTTCCAACTTGGAGCTGGCAATGCTGCTTGGCAGGGTTGTTTATTTAGGCACCTTACTTGCTCATTTCTGCTCGCCTGCATTTTGGCTTGCACATGGATGTGAATAATTAAGGTGAAAGAGTTCCCTCACAAAGCCAAAGGGCTCTTTAACCACCTTTTTCTCAATTGCAAAGAGCCCTTTGCCAGTGAGTCTGTTTGTGTGAAAGTGTCCGAGATGGATAATATTGGGTGGGATGAGGGAGGATCCTTCATATCCTAGTTTATGCTGAGATCCAGTTTAATGCTTGGGGGGGGCTAGATATTTATTCATTTCCTTCATGTATACCCCACCTTTCTCCTCAGTGGGTACTGGAAGCAGCTTACATGGTTCTCCTCTCCACCATTTTATCCTCACAACAACCCTATGAGGTATATCAAGCCAAGAGTGTGTGACTGCCTCAAGATTCGAACCTGGGGTTTCAAGGTTGTTGTCCAAAATGCTAGCCACTATACCACACTGCCCCCTGCCCCCCCCCACTTGCCCACCCCTGTGGTAAGAACTCCTATCCCATGAACATGCAGGCAAGTGTTGTTCTTATTGTTTTGAAAAACAGAACCCTCTCCCCCAAAGAAAGACTCTCTCCTTAGGCATACGTTTATAGCAGCCAGTTTCTGTCTGTTTTTTATTTACACACATACACAGGGCTTGTTTTTTAAAGAAAGAAAATTAAATTATTCTGTACTGAACATTCTTTACGAGGAACAAGCCAGAGCAGCAGCAGTGCATTTTAAACAATCGGAGTCCTGAGTCAGAGTTTTATGTTAAATGCCTTGATTCTTCTCTATTTATTTTGTTAAGCAGTGAGCAAGCAGAAAATCTAGCTGGCTGAATGGATGTGCTTCAAAGCCTCCTGGCAGGCCATCCATCAGGCAGGTATTGATTAGTGCCGGGGCAGCAGCCATTTTGCACAGTAAGCCATTATTCTTTTCCCCGAGAAATCCTCATGTAGATGTAAATTGGCTAAAGGTACCTTTTGTATGCTGTGGGACTAAGGCAAGAGTGGGCGTTCACTTGCCTAATCACAGTGGGGAGGGGGGGGAGAAAGACAGAACATTACTCAATATTCATATACAACAGATGCCGGCACATTGTGTATGCCTCATTGGCTTCTCCCCTAAGACTGGCCAAGAGCATTTGGGGGACTAGACCATTCTTTTGCCAAGCAGGTTTCATCAATAGGATTTATTGGACTCAGTACAAAAAATGTGTATTTGGTGTCCTTCCTCTTGCGTACCTGTCTCAAGCCCCTAACAAATCTTCCATGGGCCATCATGCGGTCATTTCCAGTGCCATCTTAAGCCAGGTTTGTACCATTCTAAGCCTGTTGGCTTTCAAACAACCTAGAAGGGTGCAGTTCTCCTTAGGAACACAATGCATGCTTGTGCACCTAAAAGGTGCAAAAAGACCAGCCACACCGGCTAAGGAAGCCTCCTTTCATAGGACCATGGGGTAATCCCCAACTCCTGTAAAATCAGGCACAACAGATGAGGTGCGTGTTGTCTTAAAGAAGAAACACAAACTGCTCTCATCTCAAGCAGGAAAGAACTCGAGAGTGGCGTCCAACCCGGAAGTCCCACTTTTTGTTAGGGTCTCTCTTCAGATACGGCCCTGCCCTGGATGACCCAGGCTAGGCCAAGCTTGTCAGGTCTTGGAAGCAAAGTAGGATTGGCAGTGCTTATCACTAGGAAGGGAGACCACCAAGGAAGTCCAGGGTCGCTACACAGAGGCAGGCAATGGAAAACCACCTCTGAATGTCTCTTGCCTTGAAAACCCGAAGGGGTCGCCAGAAGTTAGCTACGCCTTGATAGCACTTTCCACCACCAGCAGATATGGACAGCAGTGAAGGATCAACTGTGAAGAATCCCTGTGGTTACTCCTCAACGTGGAGTTTTTCTAGATTAAATTCCAGCAACTTCTTCCCCCACCTATCTCCCTGACCCAAACAAGAGTACCTCAAAACTTATATAAGTTTCAGACAGGTTTTGTTCAGGTAATTTCAAAACTGATCCAACTGCATGTTCTCTCAGTAGTCAGTAGGAAACTGGAAACTCCCATTTTTACCTAGCTGCCCTCAACTCCATGCAGGGGCGGATTAAGGCTCACCGGTGCCCTAAACACTGACCAATCTTGGTGCCCTCCCCTCCTTTCCATACTGACCCAGTTCATTTTAGTTGTTGACCTGTCTGACCAGATATACAATGCAGGTTGCAGCAATACAAAAAATTTATTCAAATGATAACACGATATACTGTAAAAACTAAGCCAAGCTTTGGCTACTACAAAATGCAATACAACATCTATTTTAATATTTCACAAGTTAAATGTATCATATTTCCAATATTCATGACCTGAAAGGCATTCTTCTACATTTTTTCACCCTTTCCCCAACTTTGTGGTGCCCCCTTTGGCCCTGGTGCCCTGACCACGTGCTTAGTCTGCTTAATGGTTAATCTGCCACTGACTCCATGGAAACACACCTTTTGTGGGTTTCTCCCGTTGGGTGGGATAAAAAAGCTTTTACCACACAGGAGAAGGTATAAAGTCTGACAAACTACCCAGTTATTTTAAGTGTATACATTTAAACAAGATTCTGAAATGTTATATGTTTGATGACAACTTTGAACCTAAACCTGCGAAGTGCTAAGTATAGATCACTTCACACCCTCTATAAAGTGGATGAATGCAATGAAGAACTTCTCAAGAATAGAATCATAGAATCATAGAGTTGGAAGGGGCCATACAGACCATCTAGTCCAGCCCCCTGCCCAGTGCAGGACCAACCTAAAGCATCTCTGACAAATATTCATCCAGCCTCTTCTTGAAAGCTGTCAGTGAAGGGGAGCTAACCACCTCCCTAGGCAGCTGATTCCACATTTGAACCACTCTGACTGTAAAAAAGTTTTTCCTAATATCCAGCTGATACCTTTCTTCCTGTAATTTAAACACGTTGCTTCGGGTCCTACCCTCTGCTGCCAACTGGAGCAGCTCCTTGCCCTCCTCCCAATGACAGCCTTTCAAATATTTAAAGAGAGCAATCAAGTCCCCCCTCAGTCTCCTCTTCTCCAAACTAAACACTCCCAAGGCCCTTAGCCTTTCCTCGTAGGGCTCAGTCTCCAGAACCCTTTTCAGAATGCACTGTTAACATTACATGGGGGGCGGGTGGGAAACGGGGCCTTCTCCTAGGACTTACACACAAAGGAAACTCATCGTTTACATCTCAACAACAAAAAGCCACAACCTAGGGATTGTTTGGCACTGGATGCATGGAGATGGTCTAGATTGTTAACCATGCCTTAAAAATCTAGCCAATAGAAATCCTCCTGACACCATAGTATGTCATACACAGACTGTTTCCTGCTCACCCACTCCATTAAAATAGCTGCCTTTGTTGGATCTTCTGTTCACCTCATCATTGGACAGTGTTGATCATGTTAGCTTACCTAAGATACAAATCCCAGCCATTGTGAACATCTTCTGATCCCAAAGAGTCACCTCCCCCAAACTAAGGTCTTAACGACACTCCCATAATATGTTCAGCCTTTGATGGGGTCACCAAGATAAAGGGGGCTCCTGAATAGCATAACAGATTCTAAGAATGCTTCTGGACACTTGAGAAGGGATCGGCTCCAGGGGTTACACAGAGGGTTACACACGAAGAACTCAGTTGTGGGTCTTCACCCACCTGGGAACTCCCGGATTTTTTAAAAGCTTGGGATGCTCCCTGTTATGTCCTGAAGCTGGAATCAACCCTATCTTTTACAATGTTAAGCTTCAGACATAAAAAGGGATTGCAAACTGAAACATTCCCATTGGTTGGTTTCTATGAAACTTTGTAAACAAACAAACTGTATATATGTATTTGGAGGGAACAGACCTCATTGGTCTTTATCCTTGTTTTCTTATTGGGTAATAACTATTGTATGGGCGTGGCTTTGACAGCCTGGATCATTTAAAAAGGGAGCTGTGCTCCACTATTTTGTGTATTGCCTGATCTTCAAGTTTGTTGTTAAATAAAGCTGAAATCACTTTTGAAATCACTATCTTGTTAAGGCTCATACTTAACACTCCCTCCCTTCCAGTCCAATAGGAGACCAATGCCTTAGGGCTAATTTACAAATCCAGGGTCTGTGGCCCACATAATGTGTAACAGGCTGGCAAGTTCCATAAAGGGCCAAATAGCCCATCCAGGACCATTCAAGGTCAGAAAAGGGGAGACAGCTGAAGCTTTTCAGGCACGCTGCCGCCCCAGTCTGAATCAGGTGCCGTGCACATGGGAATCGAGGAGAACTCATCACCAAAGAACAGAAGCTTGGGTTTAAAATGCTGAGACAGAGACAGGAGTAAAAATTAATAAGCCGGTGGTGACCCATTAAGACGCAATAATACCAACCATCAGACTCAAATAATAAAGGGGATATGTGCCCCCCAACCCATTTTAAATACAGTTTTTGGATAAACTAGGATGCTATGGTTTTTTAACTGACAACTGAAATAGACCTAATGTTCCAGGAGGGAGTGACCTGTCTGAGCAACTCTCTGTTTCCACATTTTCAGATCACACAAAACAACTTCAGGGATCAAATTGTGAAAAATGACATTTCTGCAAATTCCTCCCACCACCCGTATTCTGCCCTCTGGAATTTGCTCATCCCAAGACTGGCCTGATCCCAATAGCTGAAGTGTTCTTCCTTCTTGTCATTATCTTACTGTTTTTCTGTTTCCAATTCCCCCCCCCCATCTCCTGTGGGCAGACTGAGATGCATTTGGCAGCATGAACAGGAAGCAAGAGCCAATCAGCTTGTCAGTCCCTTCAGGCCCTCCCTCCCCAAAGCTTCCCCCACTGTGGCAGCTATTATGAGCCCATCTTCTCCCACGCACACCTTGAACCTGACAAACCAGTTGAATTGTATCCACTTGCACAAAAACGTGCCGCATTTGGAAGGAAAATGAGAAGTTCACAAGATGATGGTGTAGCAACCAAGAAAATGAAATCTCTCCTTCAGACCTTAGGTAATCGTACTGAATGCTATGAGAGGAAAGACATCATTTTGTGTAACATCTGAATGGAGCTCCTGTTGTCTTTGCCCTGCCTTCAACTTTTGTACTTGGAGGAAGATGAAGCGACAAACCAAAAGAATTTTGACATATTACAGTGATGTGTACTAAAACCCTACCAACCATGTGCTTCCTGAGATACTTCTGATAACATGCAGACACCATGTTGTGTGAACAGAGGCAATGTACATATTTACGATCATGTACATGCAGTATTTACTGAACTGCAAGGCCAGTATTTTTCCACAGGCATGCCATTAAAAGAAAGAAGAGGGGTCATCTTACATTTGCATGCAAGTAACAGTTATATCTAGTAATATATTTTTGTGTGTGTGCGGATACCACTTTTAAGGAGGACATCTTACATCCGGGGTTGTCTTCCTTTCAAATAAATGCAGTATTTTACCATCATGTGTTGCCCTGACCTGGATGGCCCAGGCTAGCCTGATCTCAGATCTTGGAAGCCAAGCAGGGTTGGCTGTGCTTGGATGGGAGACCACCCAGAATTGCTACGCAGAGGAAGGCAGTGGCAAACCGCCTTTGTCCATCCCTTGCCTTGCAAACCCTACAGGGTCACCAGAAGTTTGCTGTGATTTGATGGCACTTTCCACCAAGTATGTGTGGACACTGTGCTTGAAAATATCACCACTGGAGAAAAGGCAGTAAGATACCAAGATGTTGTTTCTTGTTCTGCGCTTCCTCACTCCTTTCAGGAGCATTAAGGATAGTTGAAGGGACCAGAACAGTTCCTTCAGTGATACAGCAGCACAGAACTCAAGAAATTACTATCATTATAGCACAAATACAGATAAGAGGAAGAGAGAGAGGAGATCGAGAACAGTCATGGGTGGGCAGCCTCAACCTGAGTCACTCTAGCAAGAACAGCAGTGCCACACCTTCCTATTAGGATCAAGCAAAATATCAAAAGCACAGCGAGTGAGCTTTTGAGTTCTCCGGAACACTTACTCAGACTGGGTGTTCAGTATGAAAGAAAGGAAATTACAGGGGAGGGGAGGATGAGACAGTCAAGGGGATAGAGGAAGCTGTTCCAGGTCATGATGGGGCAGCTGCTAATCTGCAGTTTGCAGAGTCTTAAAATGGAACACAGGATGTGTGTGGCAGACTTAACTGGATTAGATGGTGGTACGCAATGATAAAGAGGTTTCAAGCTGCCCCCGGGGCTGCTGGGACAGAGAACATGGCCACACTCCCTCTGAGTATAGACTGTAATTGGCAAGAGTAGATCCTGTCGAAGGTAGAAGAAGAAAAACCATGATAGTCATATTATCAAATCTGGAGATTAATTTGGGGTGATCCACTGAATCCCTCTGAATCCTGAAAAAGCTCCTTGGCTCCAGAAGAGGATCTTCAATGGCAGGTTGGACAATAAAATTTATGTTGCAATTTATGATTCGTCAAGTATTTCACCCATGTTCTCTTTTTTAATTCTAAGAGGTTCCCAATGTTTATTTTCATCCTTAACTTTCACATTCTTCGGTTACAAAGGCAAGATCCCAATAACCAGTGCTTGAAGCTCAGCACCAATGCCTCTGTCTGTTTCCATTCTGAATGTCACACAAGGTTTACTTATGGCTCCAGTGCTGGATTAGATTCATCAAAATAGGTTCCAATTTGTCATCAACAGTGAAATAAGACCTGATGCTCACTGGCTGGAGAGGAGAGTCTAGCCGTGAGTGGAATTTTTACTGTGGCAGACCCGCCGGTACCAGAAATCATTCTGATCAGGTCCTGCGTATCAATTAGTTCAGCGCTGACTCAGCTGTGTGATCTCCTGCGAAGGTCACATTAGCAGTGAGCGATGTGCTTAATAGCTGCTGGAGCATATACTATGCAGGTCTTGTTCAGGAGGGAATCCGCTGTACTCTACTGTCTGCTGTGACAGGAACAAGGCAGAAGGAGCCGTTGGTGGTGTTGACACAGACGCTGTGGATGGGAGCCCAGAGCATACGTTGAGAACCAGGGAATGAAATATTCATGGGTTGTATCCAGTTCACAGCACTGCCTTGGGGTTGGGTCTGTGGATAAAAAGCCCTATTCAGTCAAGCAAAAATGCAGCACGGTGAGCACTGGGAAGAAGGCGGTCCGGGTCATTCTTGTCAGCTCTGACCCTTTCCTCCATGATCCAGTTCTTCTACACAGAATTTAAGTAGTACACATCGGATCTGTATGCACGATCTGGAACCCCGTGGAGGAAAGCTGGACAAATGCAAGGACATTAGGGGTGGGGTCAGTGGTTTGCCCTCTCCTCTTTACTCACATCGACTGTCTCCTGAACATGGTTAAGTTTAGATGGGATATCTGCATCAGCTCGTCATCTGTTGATAGGGTTGTCATCAAGTAAGTGGATGGGAAGCCCACCCAGTGCTTCTGCTTCTGAGCCCATAAAGCCATGCAGCAAGGCCATTTCTTTCTTTTTTTCTGTTTATATATCTTAAGTCAATAACAGTGTAGACCATGATTCACCCTTCCAAATCCAGTGAAGTCAGTGGACTTTGAAGGGTCTATATCTATGTAGGTTGTCAACCGTAAACTGTTTTGGCACTGGGCTCACTCCAGCACCACCAGGCTCAAGAACTTCGAGGTCCAGCTGCTGCCTACCCACCAGGCCTGCTCTGTCTGGGCTAGGGTTGCCAGCTCCAGGTTGGGAAATACCTGGAGATTTTGGGGGTGGAGCCTGAGGAGGGTGGGGGTTTGCGGAAGAGAAGGACTTCAACAGGGTATAATGCCATAGATTCACCTTCCAAAGCAGCCATTTTCTCCAGGGGGACTGTTCTCTGTTGCCTGGAGATCAGTTGTAATACCAGGAGATCTCCAGGCCTCACCTGGAGTTTGGCAACCCTAGTCTGAGCTCTTCCCCATGCCTTGCCAAGATACCAGAATGTTTAGCTTCAAGATCTGGCAGCATTATCTACTGCTTGTGACTTCAGAACAGGCATTTTTCTCTTCTTCTGTATGCCTTTGTTCCCTTGAACACACAAAGAACGATCAGTGATTCATAAGTGAAGGAAAGAAAGAAAAGGATAAATTAGACCGCCAAGGAAGGGGAAATGTTGACACATTTGCTACAGTATGTTTGTGAGAAGTGTGTGGCAGAGCCCAAATCAGTTTGTGAGGAGCACCATTTGTTCTCTTCCTCCAGTTCATCCAGAGACAGAAGATGTGTTGGAACAGTTGGTGTGGTGTGCTGACCAGAATGCCTAAGGATCCAGGTTCAAATCTGGATTCAGCTGTGAAGCTCACTGGTTGATCTTGGGTCAGTCACTCTTTCAGCCTAACCAACTTCACAGTAGGCTTCCCAGTCCCCAGCTGGCCGACGGGGAAAACCTAACCCCCAAACAGACAATCCTGTGCAATGTTGCTGACATGAAGATGTCATTTCCAAAAGTGATGTCATTGTGTCGGTGACACTCTGCTTTTTGGGCAAAACTCTATGGTTTGTAGCCATTTTACCATAAAGTTTTGCCCCAAAAGCAGAGCATCACCCCAACGTTACCAACACAATGATGTCACTTCTAGAAGTGATGTCAGTGTGTTGGTGACATCCCCGCCCACCCCCGGAATCCCTCATCAAATCCCCACTGCCAGCAGGAGGAAGGCACCTGGCAACCCTACCTCACAGGGGTTTTGTAAGGACAAAATGAAAGGAAACCATGGAAGCCACCCTGCATTCATTGCCAGAAAAACAGGGTCCAATATGTGACGGACGGTAGAGCCCTAGTGACTGAGGCAATGCAATTTGCTGGAAGTTCAGTTTGAAGACTGGACAGAATGGCCTTCTGTGAAAGTCACTGCCACTTCACCAGGAGTTTAGGTAGGGATACCAACTATGGGTTGAGAAATTCCTGGAGATTTTGGCGTGCAGCCTGGAAAAGATGGGGATCAAGGAAGTGGAGGGGCCTCAGCAGGTTATAATGCCATAAACTCCACCTCTAGAGCAGCCATTTTGTCTAAAGGAACTGTCAGTTGTCTAAAGAAACTGTCAGTAAGGCCCCACCAAGAGGGTGGCAACCCTAGGTTTAGAAAAGGGGTGCCATGTCTTTTGCTTGATGGTGGTTTCCAGCTCTGGATTTTTCATACAAACTATGGACCACACAAACTGTAGTTCGCCTAGTTTGAACACCACAGTGAAATACTTGCTTGCCAAGGATCATGAAGAAGATGAGGAAAGAGGAACACGCGAGGGCAGAACTATGGGTGAGAGGTAGGAGAGAGCATGCAAACCATTGTCTCAATCATATAACATTTGAACCAAGTCTTCATTACACAGAAGTGGTTTAATATAGTTTGGTGCCTCCAGAACAGGGCCCACAAGAAAACCAGTCTAAGGGCTGGATAGATCTCTTGCTAGCACTGCAGGACTTCTACAAGTAAATCACAGTACAAACTGCATCATCTGAGAACTAGAAACCTGTTCTCTCCCCTTAGTGTGAAATGTATTGGGTTCCTTTTGAATCTATTAAAATCCCATGTCTCAGAATTCACAACCATGATGAGTCTCAAAACTTGCATGTGAAACAAGAATCATCCGTTGAAAAACAAGTGACCTAATTTCTTTAGGAAATAATATTAAGCTAATACAGTTTTCACTTTCTTGCCCCCCAAACCCTACAATCCGTTGGACAATTTTGGCCCAGTTCTCATACCCCATAACCTTGTGCCTACAGGGTTTTCTGTTGTCCCGTTGGAAACGTTTTATTCTCCCCTGTTCTGTTGTTTCTTTTCTAAGCTGGGCACTTCTGCTCTTAATGGCGTTGGTGTTATTACATTTATCTTTAAATTATGCACGAAGTCTTTCAGAAATAATCGTGGCAGAACCTGAATATTTCATAACATGCTCTAAATGTTTCATGCCCACTTACAAAGTCAAATTAATAGGGAGAATTGGCAAACTCGGTTGCCTTCAGCATCCAGTGCTCCGTCACAGGGACGGCAGCCGTCTCTCACATTTTGTCAGCCATGTTTTTCACTCCTCCTTTAGAGCTGATCGGGGGGGGGAATCTTTTTATCCCATTTCTTAGTCAGAAGTCAAGGGTCTACTGTGTGCAAAGAAACGCGGGCCAGAATACAAAACAGCCCAACATGAAAAGATAACATTCACAGACATCCCAGTCCTCCTAACCCAACATACTCGGAACTAAGTCCCATTGATTTCGAAGTGACATACTTCCAAGTAAATATGCTAGGACTGCAGCCATCGTTTTCTAGACTACAGAAATCAGGACTGAGAAATAATTGATATTATACCAGGCAGTCCTGATCACAGTGATTCTGTAAGCTGCTCTGCAGTTTTCTCCGATCTCCATAGGGTTGCCAACCTCCAGGTGGCGCCTGGACATCTCCTGCTATTACAACTGATCTACAGATAGCATAGATCAGTTTCCCTGGAGAAAATGGCTGCTTTGAAGTGGGTGGGGGGACCCAATGGCATTGTATCCTGCTGAAATCCTTCTCTCTAGGGCTGCCAGTTCTGGGTTGAGAAATACCTGGGAGATTTGGGGGGTGGACCCTGAGGAGGGCAGGTATGGGAAGGGGAGAGACTTCAATGGGGTATAATGCCATACGGTTTATCTTCAAAAGCAGCCATTTTCTCCAGAAGAACTGACCTCTGTATCCTGGGGACCAGCTGTAATACTTGGAGGCCTCCAGCCACTGCCTGGACACCGGTAACTTTATTCACCTCCACAAACCCTGCCCTCCCCAGACTCCACCCCCCCTCAAAAGAAAATCTCCAGGTATTTCCCAGCACAGAGCTGGCAATCCTAGATCTCCCCCACCTTTCATAGTTCAACAACTCTACAAAAGGCTGAAGCGTGCTACAGTAGTTCCCTTCCTCCAGAGTTTCAGTCAGGGTGGATTGGCCATTTCACTTAACGGAATAGTCGGTGTCAGGGGAGGCTCAGACCCTTTCATGGCAATGATGGCGGGTGTCAGTTGGGCAGTGCTGTAGGAGTGGACAGGGGAGCCTCATCAGAACTGGACTGAATGGCCCCTGCAGGCTAGGCCTCCAACACCACAAGGGCGGCTCGGTTTGGCTTCCTCCTGGGCCATTTTAAATTCTTAGCCTGCCCCTGGTTCCAACAAAGTCGGATTCATAAATGTATTCATTTATTTAGATTTATATCACGCCCTCCCCACAAGGGGGCTCAGGGAGAGTCACGAACCCATTAAAAACAAGTATGGCAAATAAATAATTAAAACAATCAAAAAGGCAGGAACTACAATAAATTCATAAGGTTCCACAATCCTAAATATCTGGAAGTAACCAGACCATGAACCAAAGAATAGTAAAGTATCACTTGATTTCTGTACCCTGGGTGGCTGAACAGTCAATCAGAATGTGTGGCCTGGTTCCATTGGAGAGCATCGCATATTAAGGTGATATGATATGCAGGAGGAACAGCCAATACTACTTAGGAGATGGAAAGGGAAGAGGGAAGGGAAGGGAAGGGAAGGAAGAAGAGGTTGGATTTATACCAGGCCCTTCACTCGGAGTCTCAGAGCAGCTTACAAACTCCTTTCTCTTCCCCTCCCCACAAGACACCTTACGAGGTAGGTGGGGCTAAGAGAGCTCTGACAGAAACTGCTCTGTTCAAGAACAGCTCTGACAGAACTATGGCTTGCCCAAGGACATCCAGCAGCTGCGAGTGAAGGAGCGGGGAATCAAATTCCAGTTCTCCCAGATTAGAGTCCACGCAGTTAACCACTACACCAAACTGGCTCTCTCTGTGCAAGAAAAGAAAATTCACAGTGGAAACCTAAGATGCAACTAACAAATGGTGTAGTGGTTAAGAGTGTCAGATTAGTATCTGGGAGATCCAGATTCAAATCCCCACTCATGTCATGGACGCTCACAGGGCAGGTCCATAGCTATGATGGGGCATTTCGGGGCCCTGCCCCTTCGATTAAAAGCCCCGCCCCATAAGCAGCCATGCCAGAAACCTTGTTTTTGACCATGACCTAGGTGGTACTGGGCTAGCAGAAAGGGGGATTGTTGGAGATGTATTGAAGATATCACTCTTGAGTGCCCTTCTAAGCTTTCTTGCCCTGTGGAAGGGAAGTCAAAAGGCACTTAAATGCCTTCTGAAGGCAATTAAATGTCCTCTGAGCTGTTTCTTCCTATGAACTGACCTGCTTGCTGGTCTGTTCCCTGAAAGGAAGGGCTAGAAACAGGCTCGGAGCCTCCCCCTTTAAAGACAGGCATTCAGATTAAATTAATTCACTGTAATTTAAATGCCCTCTTAAAAATTTAAATGCCTCCTGAACAAAAAAAATCCTGGCTATGGGCCTGTCACCTTGGGTCAGTCACACTGTCTCAGCCTAATTTACCTCACAGGGTTGTTGTGAGGATAAAATGAAAGAGAGGAGAAAGATGTAAGACAGTTCAGGTCCCCACTGGTAGGGTTGCCAATCCCCAGGTGGTGGCTGGAGATCGCCCACAACTACAACTGGTCTCCAGGCGACAGAGATCGGTTCCCCTGGAGAAAATGGCTGCTTTGGAAGGTGGACTCCATGGCACTGTACCCCACCAGGGTCCCTCCCCTTCCCAAACCCCACCCTCCCCAAGTTCCATCCCCCAAATCTCCAGGTATTTCCAAACCCAGAGCTGGCAGCCCTACCCACTGGGGGGACAGGTGGGGTACTAATGAAGAAAATAAATGAATAAATTCTTCAGAGAAAAATGTGAAGTTCTGCATTTAGACAAAAAGACTCTAATGTGCAGAGATGACAGATGCCGGGCTTGGCAGTAGTAGACGTGAAAAGAACCTTGGGAACGTGGTCAGTCAGAAGATGAACATAATTTGGCAGTGTCATGTAGGTACAAAAAGGGGATAACACCTTGATAGAACTCTGGTATCCAAGTCATGAGAAGTAACAGTTCCACTCTACCCTGAGCTACTCAGAGTGCAGTTGGAGTACTGTGTCAAGTTTGGTCACCCGCGCTTTAAGAAAGATAATAGTTAAAGTGGATCACATTCAGAAACAGGCACTGAAGATGGTCTGTTAAACATCCTTTGAGGAAAGGCTGAAGGAATTGGGTATGTTTGGGCTGAAGAAGAGAAGATTCAGGGGAGACATTACAGTATTCTCCATATATCTGAAGGGATTTTGCATGGAAGAAGATAAAACCTTATTTATTTTTATTATTTATTTATTTATTTATTTATTTATTAAACTTTATACTACCCTCCCTGCAGAGCAGGCTCAGGGCAGTGTACAACAATCACGTATGGAAAAATACGTTAAAATACCTTAAAACAATCTGAAACAACAAACATAAAATCCTGACATCTACGTGGCACCACAGTACAGAATTTGTGACTTTCAATTAACATTAACGGGGGGAGGGGAGTGAGAAAGCAACTAATAAAACTACTTGCTATTTAAAACTGTTGCTGTCCTCAACCATATGCTTGGTGGAACATCTCTGCCTTGCAGGCACTACAGAACTGTAACAAGTCCTGCAGGACCCTGATATTAGTAGGAGTTGGAGCCAGGACTGAAAAGACTCTGGCTCTAGCTGAGGACAGCCAGATGCTCTTTGGGCCAGGGACCTCCAGAGGATATTGATCTCCTGAGCGCACTGCTCTCCGGGGGAGGAGGAGGAGAAAGAAGAAGAGGAGGAGGAGATTGAGTTTATACCCTGCCCTTTAGTCAAAGTCTCAGAGTGGCTTACAATCTCCTTTCCCTTCCCTCCCCACAACAGACACCCTGTGAGGTAGTTAGGGCTGAGAGAGCTCTTTCAAGCAGTGCTTTTGAGAGAACAGCTCTGAGGGAACTTGTGACTGACCCAAGGTCACACCAGCAGCTGCATGTGGAGGAGTGGGGAATCAAACCCGGTTCTTCTCCCAGATTAGAATCTATGCTCTTAACCACTACACAAAACATACCAGGAGAGGCAGTCTCCTCTTCTCCTTCAGAAGGCAGGATTAGTTCTAATGGGCTTCAGTTTCAGGAGGTAGATTCTGGCTGAAGATTTGGAGAAACTTCCTAATGGCAAGAGCAGTCTGACAACATTGCCCATTGCAACATTACCAATAAAACCCTTGATGGCCTAGGTCTCTCCAGGTATCAATCCGTGTGGCAATTCCTCAGATCAACATCTTTTGGTTATTCTCTCCTGAAGAGTTGTTAGGTCAGTCACTGCCAAATCCATAGTTTATCTTTTCCAGCAACCTCCCATATTTTGTGGTAGAGTTTCTGGCAATTTCTAGAGCGGCATGATGTCCCTTCCAGATATCACAGTGTTGCACACACCCCATGTCCCTGCCTCCATTTTCTGCTCAGTTTGACCCTAGTGGTGGGTTGGAGAGAACTAGACTTGAGCCAGCAAGCCCCAATTCCCTACATGTTTGGTCTGTTGTCTGAACTAACACTGTGCAGGTCCACAGAATTAGGAATCCTAGCCTTTTTTGCAGGTATCCAGACAGCACGTGCAGAGCCTACGTAGGCAGGCTCCGTATTTGCGCAAGCATATTCCAATCAATAGACAAAATACGCATCGATCCTGGGTGGCTCTTGTCACTGCCGTCCCTCCCCCTCCTCCACACCCCATCACAATTCAGTGTACATAGACTGAATATGTGTAAAGGTCTCCTGTGTTGCGCATAATGTGCAGCCAACCCAAATGAACATGAGAGCCACAGGCAGTTCTTTATAAAGCACACATTAGATAGCAAGTCTGCTGGCAGGGTTTCCTCTTTTTGAACCCTTACACAGCCCCTAGGGTTTCAAACGCTTTTGAAATAATAATCTCTATTAGTATTACTCCTCAGCACAGGAAAGTATCACATAGTTCACAGCACAATCCCAAGGAGACTTTCCTGGGAGTAAACTCCATTGAAAAGACCTGAGTAGACCTGCTTAGAGTTGCATCAGGGCCAGCCCCAGGTGTCTGGGCGCTCTAGGCAGGACAGCTTGGGGCGCCCACCCCACCGGGGATGCCAACTTCCCGGTGAGGCCTGGAGACAGGGGGGCGGCAGAGCACCGGCTTTCCTGGAGGCTCTGCAGCTGCGGGGCCTCCAGGAAAGCCAGGGAAGGGGAGGAAGCTCTAGCCCCCACCCCTTCCCTCCTATCGCCGGCTCTTCCCTGCCAGCCGCTGCCCCTGCCTTCTCTCCCCCCCAGGGGGGAGGGGGAGGGCGGGCAAGCTCTGCCACCGCCTCCTGCCGGGTGCTCTTCGCTAGCGGTGGTGGCAGGGAGGCGGCAGCAGTGGCGGGGGGCTTTTCAAGGGGGGGCGGGGGCCGTTTGGCGCCCCTGCAGGCCCGGTACCCTAGGCGAGCACCTAGCTCGCCTAGTGGGTGAGCCGGCCATGAGTTGCATTGTGATTTTTGCTTGTTCATTGAAGAAGAAGAAGAAGGTTTTTATACTCCACTTTTCTCTACCCTGAGGAGGCTTACAATTGCCTTCTCTTCCTCTCCTCACAACAGGCAGCTGGTGAGGTAGGAGGGGCTGAGAGGGTTCCAAGAGAACTGTGACTGTCCCAAGGTCACCCAGCTAGTTTCATGTGGAGGAGTGGGGAATCAAACCCGGTTCTCCAGATTAGAATCCGCTGCTCTTAACTACTACATCATGCTGGTTTTCCTTGGGAAGCCACTCACAGTGCTTATATTACAATCATGCCACACCCCAAGAGAGGAAAATCTGGGAGATAGAAAACTTGCCAAAGCTTTTAAAAATAATTTCATGCTGTTGATATCATGAAAGTATCGACCGATTGGTGAGTCATTCTTGTACTAAAGGACATTTCCAGGTAAATTCCACAGACATCTTTGACAGTTTTGCTGTTATACACTCCTTCAAGATTTTGGCCCTTTCCAGGCAGACATCTTGAATTACCGCAGCAGGCTTTGATGACTAGATCTTTCACTTGAGGTTCTTGGATTGGCCAAAGTGACACATAGGGTTGCCAGGTCCAGTCGTAACACCATCAGGGGAGGGGGAGGGACTTTCCAGGAGTGGGGAGGAATGTTGCAACATGCCTATGTAAACCGGAAGTGATGTGGGTACATCAGGGACGTCAGGGGGCAACACTCTGGTTTGAGGGCAAAACTCTGTGGTAGATTTCACTTCAAATCATAGAGTTTTGCCCAAAAAACAGCACCCCCCCCCAACGTGCCTATGTTTTTGTAGGCACATTGGGATGATTTCTGGGTTCCTGCTGGTAAGAGAGGGTGATGGGGGGGGAGCACCTAAAACCAGGAGAGCCATACCCACACCAGGAGTCTGGCAACTGTAGTGACACGTGAGCTTTTTATTTGTTTATTTAGTTAACTGCCACCCAGCATCAAAAACTGAATCTGTAGAACGATGTATGTCAGTCGCTCCATGTTGCATTTGCCTTTATTTATGCTTCCACACTTCATCTGTTTTGTCTGATAAGACTCTTGTGTTGCCAAGACTCAGTTCATGTGTTACTTAGACTAGAGTTGGGTACAGAAGGAGAATGTCAGTAAGATTGATTGGTTAGATGAAAAAGGCTTTAGATCATGTTTTGTTTTGTTTTTTGGCCCCCCCATAGGGGATTTTTTAAAATTTATTTTCTATAAACTACAACAGAAAAATAGGAAGGGGACACTACAAACTATAGGATAAAGCAAAGAACCCAAGGTCTGGAAGTTATACAATGTTTTTAACCAAAGCTATTAGAAAATTTTTTGACATGAGGAGTATTCAATATTAATTCTCTAATCATCAAGATCCGCTTAGCTGGTACAACAATGAAAATTTCCATCCTTATTTCCCATCAACAGACACTTGCTGACTATGGCTTCACATAATACGTTTATCCCCCTCCTCCAAACTCTCAAAGTTCAAATTCCACTTCTTCTACAATTAAAGACAATCCACTTTGTTTCTTGTAGTGTCTTTCCTCTGATCTTCTGGCTCTCAGCACTTTTTATGTCCTTGTTACAGCTGTTACATGCTTGTCTGTAGTCTAAAGAGTCCATCGCTTCATTTTTGCAGGGCGGTTATGTTTTGGATTAGTCCAAGTCCAATCCTTCGCTTAAAGATAAATTGCTTTTTAACCAACCTGCCTGTCCAATTATAACCCATCTTCTTTACAGACATTCCATAAGTAAAGGCTTTCTCATAGTAACACTGTCTCTTTAAATCCAATGCCTTCTGAGGGCCAGGAGAGGGCGAAAAAAGTTCACTCCGATAAAACAGGAAGAGTCGCTAAGGCTAGCTAAGCCACCTGACCCAGGCCAGCTAGGTCATATGATATGCTTCTTCGTTGGAGCTTTTCTTGAAGAAGGCGTGATTTCATTTTTTTCCTACGCCACAATCTCCATGTTGGAAGGATGTTTACTTTAACTGCTATGAAGTCAAAGTCTCACAGATCTGTTTAAGTGCTTAAAATCCCTTGGAAATTCCCCTGTAGTAATCCATTTATTGATCTGCTTAGTCTCCCCCTTAACGTTTCGATAAATCGCTTTGGGGGGGGGGGTAGGGTGTCCCCTCCCCCCCTACCGTGGGGACTTTGCAGCACGCTGATTGATGTCTCGCTTCGACATAACTCACTCATTAGTCAGTCGATCCAACAAGCCTCCCTGGGATCTCGCTTGATGTAGATCCAACAGATCTCGCAGAGTAGAGATAAATCCACTGAACTTCCAGATCGCTTGCTGGAGCGGTTGTTTCTATGCCATTGCTGGGAATCAGAGACGGACCATCGGAGCAGGGAGAAGCCCTCCTGCACCGGCTACAAGCTGGGGAAAGGGCTCTCGTAGAAGCTCCCTGGCTTGGCACCCATCAACAAGGGTGCCTTGGAAGGCACGCACCATCGTGCCTTCTCCTGTTCCCGGTTCATGGCACACGTCTCTCGCTACTGCGAGAAGCCGTGGCCATTTCTGAAATGCTGAAGCTCCGCCCCCGACTTTAGATCATGTTTAATAGGTGCGTCCACTCCAATTAATCTGGAGGTACTTTTTTTAAAAAAACCGTTAACACTAATTGTAATGCAAGCACTTATTTAAAATATCTGATGGTGGTAGCCACCATTTTCAAAGAGACGTTCCTCCTTCATGTAACCCAGGCATTGGAAATAAGGGCAAGCCTTAGGGCCTCCTTTCTTAAAGCCCCCCTCCCACTCACACACCTTGGCTTAAGCAAAGCAACTATTTATTACAAGAAGAAAAATACAGTTCTGCACACCGGGTATTGTACTCCCCACCCCCAAACTCCTTTCCCTTCCCAAACGAAAGGTCCAGTAGTCAGTGTTCCAGAAGTACTGTTCTCTTGTTGGAGCTGGTCCAGTCACAGTCCCTCAGCAGCAGGCCTCTGGTAGGAAGGAAAAAACAGTCCCTCTGAAGCAGGCCTCCAGTGGGAAGGGAAGTTCTCAGGGCCTCTCTCCTCACCATCCAAGAGAAGGAATCAGTATCAGTTCAAAGTCAGATATGCCTGGGGCCTCACCTCCTCCAGAAGAAGTGCTGTCCATCAAGGGAGGGCCCACAGCAGACAAAAGCCCCTTCAGCTGAGGCCTTTCAGCAATCCAGTCCTTGGAGATGTTATGTCCTGACTTGTGAACAGACTATATTCTTTTACATGTTAAGCTTGAAGTCAGGACCAGGATTGTAAGCCTCGACAATCCTATTGGTTGCTTTGATTCTGCACTGTTTGTAACCAATCAGAACTGACTGAAAGGTTATGGAGGGAACAGGCCTCATTGGTCCTTATCCCTCAAATGTTACTGGTTGTTAACTAAAGTAGGGGCGTGGTTTTGTTAGCCTGGACTGTTTAAAAAGGAGCTGTATTCTACTGTTTTTGTGTGTGTTACCTGATCGTCTTGCTGTTTTGAATAAACCTGAATCACTGTTCATCACTCTCATAAGGCTCATACTTAACAGGAGAGACAAACAACTAGGCCTCCCTTTGCTCCACCCCCTCCCCAGGTTGGTTTTTTTCCATTCACTCACTACACACACTCCTCCCAATATGTAAATTAAATATTTCATTTGAGGCAGACTCAGCATGGGTTCTGTAAGGGAAGATCTTGTCTCACTAACCTGTTAGTGTTTTTTGAGGGAGTGAACAAACATGTGGACAAGGGGGACCCAATAGATATTATTTACCTTGACTTCTGGAAAGCTTTTGATACAGTTCCTCATCAAAGGCTCCTAAGTAAGCTCAATAGTCATGGGATAAAAGGACAAGTCCTCTTGTGGATCAAAAACTGGCTTATAAATAGGAAACAGAGAGTGAGTATAAATGGGAAACTTTCTCCGTGGAGGGTGGTAAGCAGTGGGGTACCACAGGGATCAGTACTCGGTCCAATGCTTTTTAACTTGTTTATTAACGATTTGGAATTGGGAGTAAGCAGTGATTTGGCTAAATTTGCAGATGACACAAAGTTGTTCAGGGTGGTAAAAACCAGGGAGGAATGTGAGGCACTCCAAAGGGATCTGTTGAGGATGGGTGAGTGGGCGTCAACGTGGCAAATGGGGTTCAATGTGGCCAAGTGCAAAGTGACGCACATTGGAGCCAAAAATCCTAAATATAAATACACGTTGATGGGGTCTGATCTGGCAGAGACGGACCAAGAGAGAGATCTTGGAGTCGTAGTGGATAACTCGCTGAAAATGTCTACACAATGTGTAGTTGCAATAAAGAAGGCCAACGCTATGCTGGGGATTATTAGGAAGGGAATTGATAACAAATCAGCCAGTATCATCATGCCCCTGTATAAATCATTGGTGCGACCTCATTTGGAATACTGTGTACAGTTCTGGTCACCACATCTCAAAAAGGATATTATAGCATTGGAAAAAGTGCAGAGAAGGGCAACTAGAATGATAAAAGGGTTGGAACACCTTCCCTATGAAGAAAGGTTAAAATGCTTGGGGCTCTTTAGCTTGTAGAAACGACGGCTGAGAGGTGACATGATCAAGGTTTATAAGATTATGAATGGGATTGAGCAGGTTGAGAAAGAAGTACTTTTCTCCCTTTCTCACAATACAAGAACTCGTGGGCACTCTATGAAATTGCTGAGCAGTGGGTTAGAACAGATAAAAGGAAATACTTCTTCACCCAAAGAGTGATTAACATATGGAATTCACTGCCACAGGAGGTCGTGGCAGCTGCAAGCATGGACAGTTTCAAGAGGAAATTAGATAAACTGGACAGGGGTCTTTTGGGGGGGAGCTCACCGGAGCGCAGCTCCGGGAGCTCAGGAGCCAAGCCCCGCCCCCACCCGCCGTCCCGGGGAGTCTTTCAGGCAGCCGAATGTCAATTTCAGCTCCATTATATCCTATGGGCCATTGAAGTCAATGGTGAAAACATAGGGTATATTCTGGGGGCTGGAGGGAGGGGTTTCAGGGAGAGGCTCCAAACTCACAGGGTAGCTGATGGAGCCTCTCCCCAAGATACTCACCAAGTTTCAAGAACATTGGGTCAGGGGGTCCAATTCTATGGGCCCCTAAACAGGTTGCCCCTATTCCCTCCATTGTTCTCTATGGTGGGAAAAAAATAACTTGTTATCCCATCATAGAGAACAATGGAGGGAATAGGAGCAACCTGTTTGAGGGCCCATAGAATTGGACCCCCTGGTCCAATGTTCTTGAAACTTGGTGGGTATCTTGTGGAGAGGCTCCACCAGCTATCCTGTGAGTTTGGAGCCCCTCCCTCAGACCCCCTCCCTCCAGCCCCCAGAATATACCCTATGTTTTCACCATTGACTTCAATGGCCCATAGGATATAATGGGGCCGAATTGCCGTCCTTTCCTTCTCTATTTCCTCTTTCCCTCCTTCTTCTCTTCTCTCTTTCTTCCTTTCCCACCTTCTTCTCTTCTCTTTTTTCCTTCTTTCCCTGTTTCCCTCCTTCTTCCCTCTCTTTCTTTCCCTCCCCTTTCCTTCTCTTTCTTTCCCTCTTTCCTTCCTTCTTTCCTTCTCTCTACTTTCTCTCTTTCATCCTTCTGTGGTCCAACTCATGAGAAGGAGTTTAAACTTTAAACGCCTTCTCTCTTAGCTCCCTCACCCAGACCAGCTGGAGAAGGGAAGGGGAGGCTTTTGAAGATGCTTCCCCCCCTTTTGCTTCCCCTTCTGACATCACTTCCGGTGATGTCAGGAGGCGTGGCATATGCTAATAGCCTATTAGCTCATTAGCATACCATATGCTAATGAGCTCCTGCAGCTCTTTTTCTACGAAAAGACCCCTGGATAAACATATGGCGCAGAAGTCCATCAGTGGCTATTAGCCACAGGGTATAGATGGGAACTCTCAGTCTGGGGCAGGTGATGCACTCTATTCTTGGTGCTGGAGGGGGCAGCAGTGGGAGGGCTTCTGGTGCCCTGGCCCCACTGCTGGACCTCCTGATGGCACCTGGTATATTTTGACTGCTGTGTGACAGAGTGTTGGACTAGATGGGCCATTGGCCTGATTCAACATTGGCTTCTCTTATGTTCTTATGTTCTTATGTTCATTGCTCCACCCAACAGCATATATCCCCAAAGTTCTACATTCATTTGTATAGTTCAGAATGCCTCTGCTGAGACTGCAGTACCACGTGCATCCATCACCATATAAAAAATAGTATACTTATTTGCCAAACCATAAAACCTCAATAGTTCCACATTGGACTTTATGATGAATGGAAGAGAATAGGCTCATATTTCATGTCACCCTCTCCTATCTCTGGAAGTATTTATTTATTTATTTCAATTTACACCCTGCCCTCCCCACCAAAGCAGGCTCAGTTGGCCCCAATCTTGTTGAGCCTATTGGCACGTTCAGAGTTTTGAGAGTGAAGGGTTGGTTGTGCCACCACAAAATGGCTGCCGTGGGAGCTAGGGCCAATCATAAACTGTTCCTCTGATGGAGGCAGCTGTGGGGAAGAAGGAAGTGGGCACCAAAAAAACATATCCGCAGGCACCATGTTGAGACTCACTGCTCTAGATGAGCTAATGTAATGTATAAAGAGAACAGAATTTCTGTTGAGAAGAACAGAGACAGGGAAATAACTTAAAATTGGCAGGAGACATGACCTCATGATGAGGTACACAAAAAAAGAATGATGATTTTGAATGAGTTTTGATTTCACATTTGTTTTTAACCCATCAATTACGCTTCAACCTATTCCAGATGAACTGCTTCTCACAGAAGAGATTGACAGGCTATGAAAAACCATAGGTTGGCTGTATCCCTTCTGGAGGAAGATGTGGGAGACCAGAGTCTGTTGGTGGTGCCTGTGATGTGGTAATAAGATAAGCAAGTCCTTCATGCCCTCACTCTGCTTGCCAGGTTGCATATTAGCTGCATAGCTCCCACCACACACCAGCAAGACATAGATTCCAAGAAGTGTATCCATTTTGATTAACATCAGTGTCAGAGGGAGCCATAAATGAGAACTCAGGCCACAGTCAAGCGCAATCAAGGCTGGGGAAGCTGCTGCTTGAAACCCTTTTACAAAATCTAGTGAAACATTGCTCCACGCTGGGATTTTAATAGCTACTTAGGCTTTTTGAACATACAGTAATTTTTTTAAAAGGGAAGGCATGTATTAGAAAGGCAGCTGGGGGTGGGATGAGGGACTCAAAGCCTCAGGTTTAATTCCCAAGAGAAACGAGAATGATCGTGTTGGAGCATGGCCAGTTATGTCCTGATCAAATGAATGCTGCAGTTTTTAAAAAAATCAGTAAACTCAATAATCCAATTTTCCTCTTTGTTCCCATAAAAGGCATCTTGGCAAATGCACAAAAATTGATATCAGTTCTCTAATGGGTGTGTGTGTGTATGTGTGTGTGTGTGTGTGTGTGTGTGTGTGTGTGGAGAATTACATGGAATCACTATAACTAAACTGGGCAGCTGGGTGTTTACTGGAACCATTCAGAATGACAGCCATGAAACTTCAGGAATGGGAAAAGCCACCCCTTCCAAACCCTGGAGAAGTACACTGAGAATTCACTGGAGCAATGGTTCTCCTCAGGGAGGGTTTGATTGACTCCCTTTCCCTTATTGCTAATCACAGGTGTTCTCTGCCTTTTAACGGCCTTTTGTTCTCCAAGGAATCTGTGTGTTCCATCCAGAGTTAGAGAGACATGTGAGGAACCAGTGGCTTTTGTATTTATAGCTGCAGTCTCCATGATCTTACTTTCCTCTTCCCAGGAGGCCAGAGCTGCACCCTGACATCACCCCCACCAAATGCCTTTAACAATAAAATCTGATGAACACTTTCCTGTAACCTCCACTGAATAGACCTGAGTTAGGATTCTGAAGGTGGAACTAAACATTCTCTCTGACCCAATTTTGATCCACTTACATCAGGGAACTCTGGTTCCCAAGCACTGCAGGGCCAGTTTCTTCTCACAACCAGGGAGGAGGGACTTCAGAGTACCTCCTGTACCATTTTCTCTTGCCAAAATGCCTGCTGGAGACCCTGTTTGCCCACTCAGGGGTTCCATGTTTTGCAGTCAGGGATACCATTTATTTGAGCCCTGAGCATATCTCCTTAGGATGGCACTGTAAGCTTGAGAGGCCGTAGAGAGAGAATATGCAGACAAAATGCCTCAGAAATTATTTTTTTCTTCCCTTTCCCCTCTTTTTAAAAAAACGTAAACACACAAATAGAAATGGAATGTACAACAGATGGTTTACAGGATTTCATTTCAGTTTTTGAACAGTGTCAGAAGATATACCTTTGTGTTATGTCTTGAGCATGGGGGGGGAAATGCAGGAATATATAATTTCTTTCAATTAATGGAGGCAGGAGTGGTTTTAGCATATGTACTTGTGCACATGTGGAAATCTTCTGTGGGACCCAACTGAATAAAACTGAGCGCCAAAATGTTGACTAACCCTCATGTCCAGGGACCATGCACCCCTAATATCAGTCCATGATGGGCTTTGTTTTCTACACCCTCCTGATAAACTTTCCTGAGGAATCTTGTCCACTGTAAGAAACATGACCGGGGGGGGGCGGATTAGGTAGAACTTTGGTGTGTCCCAGCATGACTGATCTTTTCTCAAGGTTAGCTCCTGAACGCTGGTTCTTCCTCCTCGCTTATTAATTAGCAAGCCAAGAGTCAGTGTAGTATAGTTGTCAGAATGCGGGAATAGGAAGTGGGAGACCTAGTTCAAATCCTTGCTGTGCCATGGGAGCCCTCAGTGACCTTGGGCCAGTCGCATACTTCCAGCCTAAACTACTTTATAGGGTTGTTATGAGGATAAAATGGAGGAGGGGGGAAAGATGTGAGCTGGTTTGGTCACCCCATCTGTGCACCCATCCCCCTTTGTGTTCATCCTTCTGTCCTGCAATTCCCCAAACTACCCACCATTCACAGTTATTAAATAAGTACGGACTCATTAACCCACAGAAACAAAATGTATCTCTGTCCTTCTGTGCACGGCACAGTAAATTGTGCCAAGATTCTGGAAGAGCTGACTTCTGGAACATCAAGAATTATATGTTGTTACGACTATCTGTTGCTTTTCAAAAACCAGGCACAATCTCTCCATTCTCCTCTCCACCGCAAAGAACAAAAGCAATTTCCTCATCGAGAGCCTTTGTTCACACTTCTCACCACTGGCATTTAAATTAATATAAGATTGAATCATTCAAAAAAACAACAACCCAGAAAACACATTTCTGTTAAAATGATAAGCACAACAAATGCTTTCTTCCTCCCCAGATTGATTTTGAAAGAAGAAAAAAGAAATGCAGCCCTCTAACTGTCGGAGTCTGACTAGTGGTTCCGTGCACCTGAAAATGGCCAATTTTGGCCCAAAGATCTGAGGAATCAGAAGGTAAATTACTGGAGTGGGGGGGGTTGAGCCAGGGGAGGGTGCAGCTTAGGAAGGGGGGCCTCGGGAGGATATAATGCCATAGACTACACCTTCCAAAGCAGCCATTTTCTCCAGGAGAATGGATTAGGAATGCACATTTGGATATTTCCAGTCTGAATACATATCTGAAACATACCTTATTGGTGTTTTTCAGATATATCCAGGTATCCAATGTGATATTTGAGATTCTCAGAATACTGATTAATCAGGTCCTAAATATTTCCATAAATATTCAGGATATCTGGGACCATCATTTCATAGAATCATAGAGTTGGAAGGGGCCATACAGGCAATCTAGTCCAACCCCTAAGGCTCCTAGGCCTGTTTTTCTTCCATTTAGCAGGTTTTCCAGGCAATGGGAGGGATGGGGGAGAGAGGCAGGTCTCCCAGTCAAAGGGATCAGACATTAGGGGGAGCACTAGAACCATCTGCCCAGTCATGATGATTCTCTCACAGCTCTCCTTGGCTCTCTGAGCATGGGCAAAGAGGATAAAAAGCATGCCTGCCCTGCTGCTTGGCTCCATTTTACAGCTAGATTATTTAGAGTCCAGGCTTGCTGCTGCTACTGCTCTGGTCTGTCGGTCGGTCAGTCTATCTGTCTGTCTGTTTGTTTGCTTGCTTGCTTGCTTGTTTTGGCCTGGGGGGCTGTAGTTGGGAGATGGAAAGATACCTTTGTTTTCTTTTGTTTCTGGTTCTTTTTACAACTAGTTTTCCTTCCTTTGTTTTGCACTGTTTTTAAAGGTGTTTCAAAGGCTTGTGCTGTTTTATCGGATTCTCTTCTCTTGGCTGGTGACAGAATGTTTAACTACTCTGCATTTCTGAGTCTGAATTCAGAAATGGTATTGGGAACCCAAATAATCCATGATACCAATATGGAAACCATTCCCTAAATCTGAATCCCTAGAATCCCTAGAATAGATCTCTGTAATCTGGAAACCAGATGTAATTCCAGGTGATTTCTGGACATCACCTTGAGGTTGGGAACCTTGAAGCTGGCCGAAGGACAGGCTCAGTCCAAGGCTGTTTCAGCTTAGCAAAACAAAATATAAAATGCTCAAAAAAGTGAGCCATGTCATATCCAAATAGACAAAGAAAACATAAATAAATTGGGACTGCTCCCGGTCTGCCAAGCTGTCTGCCTTAGGGATGGGGCTACATGCCATAAATCAGTAACCATTTTACTCATGCCTGTCCAGGGCTTTTAAAAAATTATTTGGAAAAAAGAGGAGCCGGAACTCTCAAGAGGGAAATGAAGTTTTCAGTCTGTATATTGAAAACTCATGAACTATTTGTCAAAGCGGGTCCAGAACTTTGTTCTGGTGCGTTCCTTCGGGAAAAAAAGCCCCACCTCTGGCCCTGCCCAGGCTAAATACTCACAGGAAGGGAAGGAAGATAAAGTCAGCCTCAGTGGAACTTAGCATCTCCTGGCTTGCTGCCATCAAGCAAGAAGGGTCTTCCTGACTTCCTCCTCTTACAAGGCAATGCCCCTCCCACCCTCCTCCTGATTACTGATTAATCAACACAAGATGTGCCATTGTAAAGCCTGAGGATAAAGTGAAACCCTTTTCTTCACAGAAAACAGAAATCTCAGCCCTGTTACACAAACCTGTGGCATTTAGCAACCTGGGTTTGTTTTCACAATGTTTTCAAATGTTATTCATCATGAAAATTTGTTCCAAACTTTTTATTTCTTTGCTTTATTTATAACCCATCTTTCTCCCCACTGGAGACCCAACGCAGCTCACATTGTTCTCCAGTCTGTCCTCACAACAGCCCTGTGAGGTAGATCAGACTGAGAGTGTGTGACTCGCCCAAGGTCACCCAGCAAACTTCCATGGCAGAGTGGGGATTCGAACATGGGTTTCCCAGATCCTAACTCAACCACTACCCCGTACAGCATTCATCCACAGACATTTTTCAAGACTTCAGGTCCATCACTGGTCTATACTAACTGCTTCCAGAGTTATCACAGATGTTTGTTTTATATTATTTATGGTGGAATTACATTTCACTCTGTTTACAGTTAAATGACACGCAACTGAAGTATGTGGTGTCTTTCTCTATACATCAGTATGATTTTAATTTGGATTTTTTTTGCCAAGAGCACCAGTGCCTAACTAAACAATATGCTGGAAGTTCCATGTCATGAACTCCTAACATTAAAACAAAAACAAAAAACTATTTATTACACACATGGGGCCAAGATTGGGATTGGGATCTGGAAACCTGGTGTAGGGCTTTTTAAAAGATACCTTACACAATTTCCCAATCTTAAACAGTTGGGTGGCACTATTTGACCTGTAGCAAAAACTTATGTGTCTGTGTATCGGTAGACATAAGTTTTCACAAAAGGGCAAAGAGTGCCCCCCAGGGACATTTTATTTATTTATTTAATATTTTATTTAAACATTCTGTCCTGCCTTTCCCCATGGCTCAAGGCAGCTTCTAATACGTAATTACAACATCAAGGCCAATTCCCCCCAACCTAATAACAACTAGTGACATGTAATAAAATGCTGGCAACTTGCACTCCATTAAAAGCTCTGGTGACTTACCACAGCCTTACAGCACACTTCCTTTACCCACCCACCCCGGCCCCTGCCGTTTCCTTGGGGAGCCTGTGCCATGGAGTGGGAACCACCACAAAAAACACCCAGGCCCCCACTGAGGCCAGGCAGACCACTTTTAATGGGAAACCAGGAGGTGGCATCCTGAAGACTGGGATCTCAGGCCATAAGTGAGTGGCATTAAAGGTCATAAATATGTTGGGATCTCCCAGCATTTTTAAAAAAGCTCCTTACGGGCTTGAATTGAACTCAGGGAGATGACATAGGGGGAGGCGTCAAATTCATTCCCTTCATGCCGAATTGGGGCTCCCTGGCAACTAGGGTTGCCAATCTCCAGGTGGTAGCTGGAGATCTCCTGGAATTACAACTGATCTCCCGGCAACAGAGATCAGTTCTCCTGGAGAAAATGGCTGCTTTGGACTGTATCGCACTATAGCCCATCAAAGACCTTCCCCAAGCCCCACCCCTCATCATGCTCCACTCCCAAAATCTCCAGGTATTTCCTAACCTGGAGCTGGGAACCCCACTGATAACAGACTTTAAAACAACATTGGGACTTCCAACATATGGCCTAGTCAGGTCCTAAGACCAGCCCTGAAGAAACCCCTCATCTCTTTTAAACCAGCCTCAGTCAGGAATTTGACAGCCTCCCTCCCAAACTCTCTTGCCGTTCCTCAGAAGGACGGTTACAGAGTGAGACTGTGCTGATAAATCACAGCCTCCCCCCGCCCCCCACTCACACACACAGAGACCACATTTCCGCATTTGAGAGCAGTTGCCACCTACCCTGCCTGGAAAACAGATGCTCTGAAAATGAGGCAACTGTCCAAAGACGTCACAGGGAAGGAAAAAAAGCAGGCATCTTCCTCGAAGGAGCAATTGCTTGAAGATCTGACTGTCAGACAGCCTAAAGAGCAGCTGTCTCTCTAATGCTACAGTTCCAACACTTTCAATACAGCCATTACTTCAATTTTAAACTCACCAATTATCAAAAAAATAATAATCTGTATTATACTGCACAAAGGGATTGGCTGGTGATTTAGGGCAAAATTAGATGTTTGCTGTATTAAAAGTCAGTTCCTGGTTCCTGAGTGGGTTCATGGGTGGGGATGCCAAGTTACAAGGATGGTTACCAGAGAGTTTGTGCAAAATGCTAGAACGTCTGCCATCTCACTTCCAGTTTTTACCAGAAGTGATGTATGCATGCTGGCATGACACCAGTGCAAGTTCCCTATCCCCCTGTTTCCTCCCACTGACGCCAAGGTGCTTACAGGTAATGAACAATAGGCCTGGCATCTTCTCACCCACAAGTCTTTGCAGGTCTCCACTTATATACCACTTATGGTGCTGTAAGAACAGCACACACAACTGAATCCCATGCTGTGCTTAAACAAAACACTTCCTTCACCCCAAAATAAAACTAACTAGAAGATCCAGGGGTAAAACAACACTAGTATGAACAATAACACTCATGCTATTCCTGCTTGTCTTTGGAGCGTAGTGCCTGCTGTAAAAAAAATACAACAGTGCCACTGTTCAACTACAAAGGAGAAGAATGGGCCTAGAAAAGCAAGAGAGCAAGAAATGCGGTTTAAACATTATTAGGAGCAGCCGTCTTGCAGCTGCTCCCACGCTGCTGTTGGGAACAGATGGGCTGTCTCAAGTTCTCTCATGCGTTCACTATGGAGGCTGGACCATGGGATAAATGTCAGTCTTTATAAGTAGGTGTTAATATCAGAAGTGATCAGTTCCTTACAAACCTAGGACCTTCCTTCGTGGTGATATTGACATGTTAGCAGAGGTGGAATTAGGCGGAGAAAGCCATGAACCCAATTCTGTATCATCAAGAGGAAGGTATTTGTTAATGGAACCACATCTATGGACATTATAAAAGAAAGAAATGCAATCCTCACTTTAGTCCTGTGCCATTATCTAAATCTAAGCGCTAGTCAAGGAGACTGGGAGAATGAAGATCAAACTAAATGTTATGTTTTTGAAAGAACTGGGACTATCTGTGGCTCACAGAGCAGCAAAATCAGGGAAATAAGTCCTGCCCATTACACTTTTTGCTCAGGAAAACAGCTTTGGGGAGAGACAGAAGCCCTTCCTCCCACCATGGCCCTGTTCCAGGCCTGTTTGGGTTCCCCTTCTTCTTTTTTTATAAGAAGCTGTCCCCCACAGCTGTTGTGTAGCTGCAGAGGAACATGAGTTGGATCTGGGGAATCCAGACCAATTGTTGTTGTTTTTAAAACAAACATGTAGTTTAGTCCTGAGTGGGATTGGGACAGGAGGTTCACGCCCCCTCTGGTTGATGAGGCTGATCCTGCAGTGACCAGGATGTTGGACTAGATGGCCTGTATGGTCCCTTCCAACTCTGTGATTCCGTGATTCTATGAGATCTAGCAAACAGAGCCTGAATGCATGCACTCCGATGTTCATAGGCTTTTATACCCTTCACTTCCCAGGGTCCCAAGAGGCCACACAGGTAGGCTCCGTACTCAAGGTTCAAACAGTGTATAGAGACTGTGCAGTATGAAAGCCTTCCATTATAATCCCCTCTCCCTTCCTGTGTTGGTGGAACCCAAATTTGGAATGTCAGAACAAGTCTACTGACTAGCAAAGCCTTCCTCAATCCATCTGTTTCTCTGCTTCTGATACAAGAAGCACTTTTGTTGGACAGAGTTTCACTCTGACATGCAAAAAGGCGTCATGCTGTAGTGTCTGAAAGTAAGAACTCTCTGTCTTCAAAGGATCCCACTCCTTGTGGTTTTGTCACCTACAAGAGCCTTGGGAGCAGAAGGTGAAGTCGCTGGGGCCCTCGGCATGCTAATGATGACCCTCACAATCTCCGTGATGCAGGAAAGATGCCTCTGCAGGCCCTCTGGTACTTGATGAAGTCAGGAGAAAATAACATATTCTGATGGAGACTCTGAGACACTAGAAGCTAAAAAGGCAAGCCAAACTGAGTAGAGGGCCAACAATTAAAACTTAATATATATAATATATAAAAATACATGTATTTGTAAGGTTAACACTTAATTAAAACTTGTTAAAACTTGTAAAATTAAAACTTAATATATATAATATATAAAAATACATGTATTTATTTGTAAAGAATTAAAAAACAAATAGGGGCCCAATTACACCTCATATAAAAATTCTAAAATCATATATATGCACTGGGGCCAATGGATTTGACCTGATGCGTTTCGGCCTGTTTCGGCCTTCTTCAGAGGTCAAACACACTGAGGAACAAATTGGCTTATATCGTGATACATAATACAATACTATTATACAGCATGGATACAAAATGGACCAGAAGAGAATTCCTGTAAAAAAATAAAAATAAACAACATGTGAACTTAAATAGATATAATCAAATGAATAATTTTGTAATGCCATCTTAACCACTACGATATCTGATATCTGCTAGAGTTTACATGGTACTTAGGACTTGTGTTACTTTATATTAAGTGGTTTTAACTGTATTGTATTTTATGTCGTTGGAACGCGCTCTGAGCAGGCAGGATATTAATCCAAACCAACAAAGCCTATATTATGCTAAAAAAAAAATATTGACTTATTTCCAAAGTGAAATGACTAGGCATAGACTAAAGGTATAAACAAGGTCTCCCAAGAGCCAATCATATGCCAAATGATAGTTCACTGATAATAATCTAGAAGCAAAAAAATTATTAACCAATGCAATATACAAGACTGAATTTAAAAGTAATTAATAAATAAAATTAATTTTGTTACTTCTGGTTCAGAAAGTGCCTTTCAATAATTGTTTACTCCAGGCCAAAGTTTCCTCAGCAAGATTGTCTCTTTAACAAAGAGCAGTGCCAATAGACAGAAGTACTGGAGCTTTATAACAGGTGTTAGATGATGCAGTCCTTGTGAACTGCCTTTTCACGCCCAGGAATGATGATGTCAGTGAAGTCAAGGTGGCCAAGCATCTGCCCTATCCTGTCCTTAGCAGATCTTACAATGAAAGGCTTTGTATTTGTGTATGTGCCTTGTACAGAGGCACCAGTGGGAGGGAATTGGGGACTGACATGTGCCAGTGCAATGCCAGTATGCTTACATCATTTGCAGTTAAACCTGGAAGTGACATGGGGATGCTCAAGCAGTTTATGAAAACTCTATGGTAAATGTCAGCATGCCAGCTTGACACTGGCACACCAGGTCCCACTCCCCTCCACCCCTCAATTCTTCCTAGGGGTTGCCAGTTGCAGTCTGGCAACCTTCTTCAGGGAAGACCCATAGCTGTGGTGGTGCAAAAAGGGGTGGTGCCCTATTAGTCATTTGTCATGCCCCCTCCAATCAGCATTACAGGGTGATGTGAAATCTGTCACAGGTCTTTCAGGTATAAATTTTCTTTGTAAAAAAGGAAGGAGTTGAGGTAAAAAGTGAGAATCATGTCATAAATCTTCCAAGGGTGAATTCTCTATGCAATTGGCTAGAACAGAATTAACAGTTAGCAGGACTGAAGAGTCCTGATTTTAAAAGCCTGCAGGGGTGTTGGGTGTTGTTGTTAGAAGTCTTGAGTTAGTGAGAGCCAGTTTGGTGTAGTGGTTAAGAGTGCAGACTCTAATCTGGGAGAACCAGGTTTGAGATTCCCCACTTCTCCACATGCACCTGCTGATGCGACTTTTGGTCATTCACAAGTTCTTTCAGAACTGTTCTCTCAAGGACAGTTCACAAAAGAGCTCTCTTGACCTCACCTACCTCACAGGGAGTCTGTTGTGGGGAGGGGAAGGGAAAGGAGATTGTAAACTGCTCTGAGACTTCTTCGGGGTATAAATCCAATCCTTTCTTCTTCCCTTCTTCTCCTGATTTACAGAGAACAGAAGGTTGAATTTACAGTTTCAGGTTTAAGAAACTAGAAGAAAGCTCTCACATTTCTTTAATTCTGCAAACAATGTAAAACAGTTGCTTGAGAGGGCATTTTTATAAAGCTTATATAGAACAGGATTGTCGTTTATGCCCCAGTGTATATTATTGGTTTTATGTTCTATAATGCCCTTACAGCATTGTTTTCATTTTTTGTAAGTCTATTTTCTGCATTGCTTGACATAGCACGTTTGATACTTTTTTTGCATTTTTGTATGCCTAGTCCTATTGCATTTTTATTAGCTCTCTCGTGCTGTTTGATTACAATGTTCTATACCATGTAATCTACTTTGAGTCTCAAGTAGAAATTTGGTAAATAATTAATAAAGTATAAATTATAAAGTAAATACATAATGATGGGCTGACTACCATGGTACTTATTTGGCCCCCCCCACCCAAATTTCTGGCTACGGGCCTGCTTCGGGGTAGGGTTCCCAAGTACTTACCGCAGGGGAGCGGGGGACGCATGCTCCCTGGCCAGACCAGTCCTCCCTGTAACACACCATGCCGTCGCCAGGAAGTGACGCCAGGCGACGTTCTGGCAAGGGGCTGAAAACTCGATGGTACCATCGAGTTTCCAGCCGCATTGCCAGAGTGTCGCCTAGCATCACTTCCTGGCGATGGCATCGTGCGCACGTCTTTCCTTCCCCCAGGGATGGTCCTGCCAGGACGTGTCCATCCCCTGCCGAAATACGGTAAGTTCTTGGCAAGCCTACTTTGGGGCCAGCTAATAAGACCTTTCAGAATGGAATCCCAGTTTCCCCCACCAACCCCAGCTGATGGAAAATAGTGTGGAAATCTGGACTGGGTAATGGAAGCAGGGTGGTGAAAAAGAGAAAGCCGCAGTGCCTCCCACCCACTTGCTTCCCCGTTCTGAACTAAGGTGGGGGAGGGGCTACCAGTAGGCAAAATAAAGGAAAGCACCGTCTCAAAGCAACTCATGAGATGCTCTGATCACCTTTCACCCTTCACAAGTAAAGTTGTTGTTCTGTGTGCCCTTGTGGGTTGGAAGGAGGAGCAGTGACTCATGCAGAGATGAACCACGCACAGCCTCCTCCGCGGTCAGACCATTCTGTGCAAGGGATATCTGCATCAGAATTATTGCAGTGATTGAATGACCTGGCAGAATTACCGACAAACCCCTCCCAGCAAAGCCAAGCCTAGAGCCACAAATCATGTAGAGAAGAAGCAGGCAGCCTGCAAATGCAAAAACGCAAAACAAACAAAAAAAAAATCATCATCATTCAGAGGTGATGATTTGCTGTTCACAAAAGTCTTAAAGCTATTTAATTTGTTCATTTCTCATGGCCCAAAAGCATCTCTCTGATCACACACTGGTATACTCCGGCACGGACTTTAAGAATTATTACTTTAGATGAAATAGGGAATCGAGGGAGCGATAATGGAAAAATTCATTCCGATTTACATCTTGGATTTTTATTTCAGCTGTCTGCTCTCTGTTCTGACCTGATGGTGTCACTGTCCTTTGCCCATTTATTCCACCACCCACAAGCATCGTGGCTTCGTCTGAGAACATGTCTCCCCAGCAATTACAACCATTTCTAGGACAGCTTCAAAATAGTAAAGAGTGCTTTTGAAATTCAAAGCGTACCTTACTTTTCCCTTCTGTGAAGGCAAAGTTCGGGGGGGGGGAGAGGAGGGTGATAAATAATCATTGCCAGGCTTCTTGTTAATTAGCTTGAAGCTGGGGGGAAAAATCCATTTCCCCACCAGCTGGTCAAAACAGCCTCCAAAGAGACCATAAACACACCGCAGCAGTGGAGTTCTCTATGTTCAATGAGACCAAAGTATAGGTCCTGCATGAAAATTCATGACCTTTGCCGCAGAGTAGTGTGGAGAGAGCTATCAGCTGCATCCCCAGGTAAATGCTGCAAACATGGAATCTGAACCTAAGCCAGGAGTGCACACTGACCCAGCGATGTAGAGCCTGGTCCCCAGAGAAGACCCAGAGGGTCACAGTATCCAGAGGACATGGAGAAATCAAAAGGTCCCTTTGTACCTGGATCTCGGGCTCCATCCCAATGTTACATTCCAGTACCATTTTATTAGCACTCTGCAGAATTTTGCTTTTCTGCCAGCCCAAATTGGA
The DNA here is from genome assembly GCA_029375565.1 of Gekko gecko. Lineage (NCBI taxonomy): Eukaryota > Metazoa > Chordata > Lepidosauria > Squamata > Gekkonidae > Gekko > Gekko gecko. Next base: position 158,570,505 of record JAPDNY010000007.1, read on the forward strand.
TTCTGCCAGTTTGCGAGTCACAAATCTCAGTTGGTAAAAAAAAAAAAGAAAAAAGTTTTAGATCCCCCACCCACCCACCCCGGGTTTGGTTTCTTAGAAACAATTGCAATTGCTAACTGCCGCCCACCACTCAAGTGTCTCAGTTGCCTGAGAAACACAACGTGGGCACAAGCTTTGGTGAGTGAAATTCAGTTCTCCTGATTTCCACTGAACTGTGAAGTTTTAAGCCTGGGCTTTAAGAACTTACAGAAATGGGGATAAGGCATGGCTGATGAGCAGCATTTGTCCACAACCAAACTGGGCCTCTTCTAGTTTATGTACCAGGTCCAGCATATTGGCCTAACATCTTTCAGTTACAAATGCTTGGCTTTTTTTTTTTTAACCATTCCCAGATCGGTTGGGTTGCCAACATCCAGGAGGCACCTGAAGATCTCCAATGATTACAATTGATCTCCAGACAACCAAGATCAGTTTCCCTGGAGTAAAAGGCTGATTTGGAGGATGGATTCTATGGAATTACACCCTGCCAAAGTCCCTCTCCTCTCCAAACTCCACCTTCTCCAGGCTCCACCCCCCAAACCCAGAGCTGCCAATGCTACCAGCGGTCAGACACTGTGAGTGCAATCCTATACCCACTGATATTCTGCAATCAGGGGTGGGGGATTACCCAGTTTTGCAGGCTTCTGCCTGTCACCAGGCCTGCTGGCCAGTGGGAGGAAATCCCCCCACCCCAACAGCAACGTTGCATGACGTGCCTATGTCACCTGGAAGTAACGTAGGCATGTCGGTGATGTCGGGGGTGACACTCTGGTTTTTGGGCAAAACTCTATGGTTTGAGGGCAATTTTACCATAGAGTTTTGCCCAAAAAACAGAGTGTTGCACCCGATGTGCCTATATCACTTCCGGTTGACTTAGGCAGGGCATGCAATGTCACTTCTGGTGATGCTGAAACATTGGGCTCAACGCTTCTGGCTCCCAGAACATCCCCCCATCCCCCTGCCGGCATCTCCAATGGACCTGGCAACCCTACTCATTGACCACAGGGTGGGTAGCAGTTAACACAGGGCTCTCTGACATCCCTCCTCTGCTCTTATCTTTTTTCAAGTCTGCTGCCATATCCAGGGCCATTCAATAGAAGACAAAGCCCCTGTACCAATAGGATTCTGTTGAAATCTTTTCCACCGGGCACCAGCACATAGATACTGAAGGCATCTGGCTCACCACTGCTAGAAACAGGACTTAGTGGATGCTCAGAGCTCAGACAAATAAAGATGTGGCGTAGTGGTTAAGTGTGCAGGCTCTGATCTAGGAGAACTGGGTTTGATTCCCCACTCCTCCACTTGGGCAAGCCATAGTTCTGACAAGAGCTGTCCTTGAAAGGGCAGTTATTGAAAGAGCTCTCTCAGACCCACCTACGTCACAGGATATCAGTTGTGGAGAGGGGAAGGGAAAGGAGATTGTAAGCCGCTCTGAGACTCCGAGTAAAGGGTGGGGTATAAATCCAATCTCCTCCTCCTCCTCCTCCTCCTCCTCTTCTTCTTCTTCCCCTTCATAAAATGCAGTCTTGTGAAGCCTCAGTTTGTACTAGGCTGAGCACAGGCCACTTAACTCTGCAACCTCCACTCAGTTTAACTATTCAAAACTGCCTTATCTTTTCTATTTTCAAGAACTAATAAAAAAGCAAGAGAGTTCACTCTGATTAGCAAAATTTGGTGGAGACTGAAGAGTTAAACCCTCCGTCTCCCATCCATGTGTATCCCAGAGGCAAACCGAGGCAACCAAAGCCCACAATTAGCATTTTTATGGACTGAATGAGAGATGTGACCTTGGTTTGATTTTAAGCCCTTGCTCTGATCCATGCAGGGCTCAATTTATGTTCTTAGGGGCTTAATGAGCAAACATTTTCAGGGGCAGTCAGAGAATTCAAGCCAGTTTGAAAAGCACTGACTTGCAAATGGATCTTGTCCTACCAGGCTGTTTTGAGAACTGTGGTGCTTTTACAGTGACAAATGGCTGAGGATGGAGTGTGGGGGGAACTAGATGAGAAGTATGGCAGCAAGGAGACTGGATGTTCTTAGAGGAGGTTGTGACCCCAGCTAGCTCAGCAGCAGAGTCATGCAGTCCCTTGGCTGCCTGGCATAAACTGACCTTGGAGACGCAAGGCAAAATAGGTACAGGCTGATATTTATGCACAGCGTGTAACTCCCAATCTGCGAACTTACAGGCTTGGCCGGAAAATTCCATTTCCCACATTCAGACAGGGAATTTCTGACTCTCGAAGCTGAACTGATATTCTTCCTCCCTGAGACACTCGTGTTATCAGGGGGGGCATGGCCCTGCCAAGAGTCCAGATCTGCTTCCGTTTACCTGGCCTTCTCACAAAAGAGGCAACAAAACAATCAATTTCTCAAAGCAAGGCACGTATTCCCAGCAATTTCACCTGTGGAAGGGAATGCCTTGCCTCCCGTGTCCTACATATAATGGCTTTCTTGCAAGGCCTAAGCATAAAAAAAAGCTCCACCCAGAAATCAACGTTTGGTAAAGGCAAGGAAGGGAAATTCTTGGGAACATGTATGCATGCTGAATATGGTCCAAGCTGAGCTTCGGCTTCCCTCCTTTGCAGGTATTTAAGCCTAGGTGTGGCCAGAGGGTTAAACCGAAGGGCAAGAACCAAAGGGACACATGGATGCTATATCGTTTTCTATAATGTATTCTCCAGGTTTTACACCCTGCTGTTTCTTTATTGGTCTAGTACTGTGCTAGAAGGAACCCGTCTTAGTGGGTCAGTCTCTAGATGTTCTCAGGGAGCTCCCTGAGTGGTGGCAGCTGGTACCCAGTTCTTTCCAGGCAACCCTTTGTTGAAGGGAGTTTCCCAACAAGGAAAGGCACTTTTGCCCCTTCCTTCCATCCTCCTATGGCTTGCAGCCTGTGGCCCTGAGGCCCAGTGGGTCTAGAATCTGCCCAGGATGCACTTTGTCTTTTTCAGTTTGTTCAAATTGTATTTTTAGGGCCTCACTGGGGAGAAAAGTAGTGGTGGTGGTGGTAGGGTAAAATATCGAACTATATCCAGACTGCAGTGCAAGCCCTTGGAGGCCACGAGGCAGAGAGAAAGCTATTGAGCGGAAATCAAAACACCCTTCAAAGCAGCCATTTTCTGATCACTGTTGCCTAGAGTCAGTTCTAATTTTGGAGGATCTGCAGGCCCCACATGGAGGTTGGCAACCCTAACTAGCAGGCCTCCAATCCCTGTTGCTCAGACCCACAGGGTGCATTTGGGGGCAATGCCCCCCAGACAAGCAGTACCCCCCCTCGGACAAAAAATTCAGTAAAATTTTAAAAAATCAAAAATTTAAAACATTAAAAATGTAAAATGCAAACGGGGGTTCCAAAATGACTTCAGGTATACTCAGGGAACCTTCAGTCTCATTTTCTTTTTTCTAGGCCAAAAAAATAAGTTTTTAAAAATGCAAAGAAAAAATAAAATTGCAAAAAATAAAATAAAATTGCAAAATGCAAAAGAGAGAGAGTTGGAGATTCCTACCCCACCCCCAGCTTACACAGAAAAGCAGCCCGGAACTGAGTCTCTCCAATTGAGAGGACTAGAGGTTGCAGTGGAGCCGGAGCTGCTGCTTCTGCTGCTGCAAGAGGAAAAGCAGGCACAGCCGGGCAGCCCCCCCCCCCGATTTCCCCACACCCCACCAACCAAAATTTTCTGGCTATACACCTGTTGTTGCCACAGTGCGGCAAACAGAAGTTCAGTGGGAGAAACTTTTCCTGGTTTGTCGGGGCTGTGATGGAGAGAAGTTTCTCTCCTTCAGTATCTTCTTGATGAAGTTGCTGCTGTATCCAGTTGCTGCTATATTCAGTGGCTGCAGACTTGTGAAAGCCACTTCATACTTTCTGCCAGCGGCGTGCCTAGTGTATTTGACACCCAGAGCAGATAACTTTTTTAACACCCCCACGGCCTTTTCTGTTGAAGCTCTTTATCTAGCTGAGATTTTTCTCCCCTCTTTTTCCCCCCACCACTGTGTGAGACAGGATGCTGGACTAGAGGGACCACTGGTCTGATCCATCAGGGCTCTTCTGAGGTTCTTATGTCAGACCCAGGTGTGATGGAATTAGAGGTTTATGGACAGCAGCAAGGGGAACACATCAGCTGCGGAGTCACATGACACTGAGAGAGGTGGGGGCCAGGTGGCTCGAAACTCTCAGGGAAAAGAGTGACAGATAATTGTACAGAAATGACAGTTGAGAGCTGACTGTTGGGAGAGTCAGGGAGTTCGTAGATTGTTAACAGGGAGTTAACACACAGAGGGTTACTGGAGAGCTTTGAGAGGACAACAGCCTCTGAGCTCAATGGAATCAGCCTGAGAGCAGTTTAAGTGGAAAACTGTGGCTGAAAAAGCCCTCTGCACTGGTACCCTCTAATATAAAGAGGAGAGTGGTGAGAGAGTGAAAAGTACAAGACCTCAGGGGTCACAAACAATGTTCCCTCTAAGCTGTGGAGTGTTGTGAGCAGAAATTCTACTTTGTGAGCTACTGGCACTAAAGTTGTGAGCAAGTGATTTGGCTACTGCATAAAATTGTTGCTCTGGAGCCACCCTTTCTGAGCAAAGACAAAAATGTATGAGCTGGAGGCTAAAAAACTGTGAGCTAGCTCACACGAACTCAGCGTAGAGGGAACTCTGGTCACAAACCACAAATACCCTGCTCCATACGAACTTAAGGTGGCTCAGGAAGGGCAAAGGGTCTGGAGGAGTCTGGAGAGCTGTGTTTTGTCAAACCAGTAGACTCAGGAGGCCAGGCAGTTAAAGCCCAAAGGTTAACCACAAAACAGGTTCTGGAGAGTGGAGTCAGAGAAGGGTTTTGTGAACCAGAGAACATCTGAGTCAAACTGAGAATAATAAGCCTACAGCTTATGAAAAGGCAAAGTGAAGTGTTTATATTACAAAGTATCAAAAATATCCTGTGTAAATATATCCCATCCCCCTGTTGGAGTTTCCTGTTTAATAAAGACCTGTGCTGTGTGACATTTATAAGCCCTGGTGCCTGACTCTGTGGGGAAGAATAATACTAGGCAGTTGTCCTCCGTGTATCCAGAAGTTAAAGCAAACCCCAAAGAGACTACTGTTAAGGGTGAGCTGGTCCACCATCAGAGATAAGAATTAGGACTGATCAGTCACCTCATAAGATCATAAACTGAATACAGTGTCATTACATATATAGAAAGGCGGCGACGCCACAGCTACCTCACGGCAACGTCCTGGGACAGGACGGTGCTCGTGTTACTAGGTCTTCCTCGTGAGTCATCAAGAGCACTTGGCTGGGACAGCTGGCATTGGAGAGATGGGGACTGTGTGCCCTCCTCCCCCACTGGCTCTTGCCTGCAGAGGAACAGTAATACCTTCTTCTACCAGCTGCCCTCCCCCCCCCATCTCTTCTCTCTCTCAACTTTCCAGAGACATCATTTTCTCCGGCTCAGATGAGAAGGATCTTGTAAGCCTAGCTGACCTCAATCCTCGCCTCATCCGTTCAAACTCTGCGCCGTTATTCTCGTTACTGCCTGGTGTGGATACCACCAAGATAATGGGGAAACTGCAACCCCACCGAATGGCCTTTCAAGCCCCAACCATAGCCCTGCCTTCTTTAGCCCCGTAGATTTAAATCCCCCCTCTGGAAGTGTCTCCAGATCCTTTGCAGATCAAGTCAGCAGCTGAAACCATCTCAGACTTCACCCAACATGTATTACTTTCTGCCCTTTTAACCAAACCTCAGAGTCCAAAGTTCCATCAATCTATTCTATTAGCACAGAGGTGTCAAACTCATTTGTTAGGAGGTCCAGATCTGACATAAATGTTGCTTTGTCGGGCCTGGCCATGTGTGCCATAAAATATAATGCCAGGTCCTGAAGATACAAAATTTATAAAGGACACAGGCAAACCCAATTAACAATATTATTTTTTACTCAAAATAAAAACCTGCTTAAAACATTAATGCTCTTACAGAATTTCCTTACAGTAGCTCCCTGATGCCCACCCTCCCATGACCGCTGCCCATTATGCATTAGCACTGAGACAGTATACAGAGACACAATGCACAGCCTCTGTCATCTGGCATGAAAGGTAATCAGTTGCTCATGGGCTGGATAAGAGCCCTGGATGGGCCGGTTCCAGCCCATGGGCCTTATGTTTGACACCCTGGCATTAACGGGTCTTCAAGGGAGAATGGGGGAGGGAAGCCAGGCCAGGCAGAGGGAGAGCAGAAGGGATGTAAATTGGGAGCCTTGGCCATTCTGCAAATTCTCAGCAGGCTGGGAGCAGCTGGCCCTTGTGCCTAGCGGCTAATGCACCCCCTTATAGGCTGCATCTGGAGCAGACCGCTCCCACCATCCTACACTTGATACGCCACTGCTTTCTGCCAATGAGCATAGGGACAAAAATCATATCAAGATCATATCATATCAAAAGCATGCTCCTTTAGCCATTACATGTCTGTAAATTGTACAGTCTATCACCACAGCAAACATTTCTATGCCTCAGTGGGTGCTGGGTCTGTTCCCCGAGAGAAACAAAGTTGTCTGCTGCATTTGGGGGGTGCTGTTGTTCATGGCAATGAAAACTCCGCCCTTCTCCTGCTCTTCCCACACCCTTTTTGCCAATGTCAGAGTTGCTGACTTTAGGACTGGCAGCTGGGTCCAGCAAGGGGAACTGTGCATCAAAAGGTCATCTCTCTTTCCCAAGCCATGCTCTCCTGTCAGCATTAAGCAGCCTGAACAACAAGAACTGCACTTTCTCCTTCCAGTGATCCCCTACTTCAGTCACTCATCACTGTCTAAATTATGCAGCAAAGCTCATTAACTACAGCAGCACCACTGACATCTCCACTGCTGTAATAAGTCACTGAAGGGAGATTTCTCACACACACCGCAGGAGTCCAGGGTGTTTTTTAAAAGTATACAGTCATATAATGTAGCTTCCTGTCATGAAGTATCAACATCAGTGGCCTGGATTATGGGTTCTTTGACTGCTTTGATATCTCCCCAAATTTGCAAGCATTTGGCCTTGTATTATCCACATGGTGGTTTACAACCAGTTTTTCTTTGGTTAAAGGGCGAATATGCACTCGGTTAGGAGCTGCGGTGGCTCAAGTGGTTAAGACGCTGAACTGCAGGCTATGGAAGGTCAGTTCAAGACCCGAGAGTGCCGCATGATGGAGTGAGCTCCCGTCTCTAGTTCCAGCTCCTGCCAACCTAGCAGTTCGAAAGCAAGAGATTGCAAGTAGATAAATAGGTACCACTTCGGTGGGAAGGTAACAGCATTCCGTGCGCCTTGGTGTTTAGTCATGCTAGCCACATGACCACAGAAATGTCTTCAGACAGCGCTGGCTCTTCAGCTTTGAAACGGAGATGAGCACCGCAACCCTAGAGTCAGATTCGACTGGCTTTCAAGCAAGGGAACCTTTACCTTTACCTATGCACTTGGTACACTTATTCACTTATAAATTGTGTTTGTGTGTATTCTATTTCCATTAAAAGGAGCAAGCAGCCTGCTATCAAAGCCAGGCTGGGGGGAAAAGGTGCTTTAATTAATTAATAATTTAAATAAATCTCACAGTTGGAGGGCACCCCCAGGGTCATCTAATCCAACCCCCAGCCAATGCAGGAACTACAACTATAATCTCCACAAGTAGGTACCCAATCCATATTTAAAAACATCCAGCGACAAAGAATCCACCACCTCACAAGGAAGACTGTTTCAGTGTCGAACACTCCCGACCATCGGCAAGTTCTTCCTCAAATGTAGATGAAACCTCCTTTTGCAGTAGTTCATATCCATTAGTCTGAGTCCTGTTCTCCAACACTACCGAAAACATATCGGCCCCATCCTGCACACGGCAACCCTGGTTGGCTTCCACAGTCTGATGAGATTGGGCCAGCCTGAATAGATAACCTGTGGCTGCCCTCCACCATGTCAAGATTGGATTGGCTTCAAGTGCAGCTGAAGAAGCCAACTTTCTTAAGATCCATACAGTGACCTACATGATATTTGGCCCTGTATGGGCAAGTCTTTGGCTGGGCAAGACCATCAGCGCATTGCCCGCTTGCCCATTATGAACACTGCCTCCCTCCCAGTTCCCCTCTACCCCTCTCCCTCTCCTCCTCCCTCCCCTCTCCCCAGTTTTTCCCTCACAGCCTTCTGTCTGCATACAAGATTTGCTCTTTTGTGCTTGGCAGGATCTGATGTATTTGCTGTGGCATGTACCAAAGCAAAGGACAGGATTGTTCCCAATGTGGGAGGCTTGAAGGCCCATTGGATATAATGGGTGCCAGGAATGCCAATTGACTTGCATGGGCTGTAATGTCAGGCCCCAGAGCAGCAGATATGTTCTGGTCCTGGAATGATAGAATCCAGAGTAGAAAGACAGTTCCTGGGGGTAGCAGAAGTGTTCTGGGACCGGAATTACAGGTCCCAGAGTGGAATGATGGTCCCGACTGAAATACGTGTAAGGTATTTCATTCCATTCTAAGGTTTGTGATTACAGGTGCAAAGCACTGATTTCAGTCACAGGGGCCGTCATTCCACCATTGGACCTGTAATTCCAGCAACTCCAGTCATTCCACTTGCGAGGGGGGGCTGTCATTCCTGTCCCAGAACACTTCTGCTACTCCCAGGGGCCATCATTTGACTTTAGGACCTGGTTTGTTCATTCAGTCTATGCTGGTGAAGACCAGGAATTGAGGTACTTCTGGCTTTACCTGTGACAGTGAAAAGCTGACACAGAGCTGAGATGGCTCAGTGCTACTTGGTGAAGCGCCAAGATTTGTACACAAAAAGGACAGATTTTCTGACACATTGTACTTTTTAGGATTACCTAAACCTCAGACTTCATTCTGAGGTAATTTTAGATTAGAGATCTATGATAAAATCCTGAGGAAATTATTTAAAAAAAATAAAATTCAAAATCTTGCCATGGCTTTTAGTCTTCATAGATACGGCATTTTTCTATTGCTTCTGTTTAATTATTTTAATGAACTAGCGTGGTCCATAAGATCTTTTATATTCTAAGTGTGAACAAAACACCATCTGCTCCAGCATCCTGTCTCACACAGTGGCCAGTCAATTACTCTGGAGGGTCAATAACAGGGCATAGAGGCTAAGACCTTCTCCTGAAGTTGCCTACTGGCACTGGAATTCAGAGGTTTACTGCCTCTAAATGTAGAGGTTCCCTTGAATCACCATGGCTACTAGTCACTGATAGATCTGTTTGGTGTAGTGGTTAAGAGTGGTGGAGAACTGGATTTGATTCCCTACATCTTCACATGCAGCCAGCTGGGTGACTTTGGGTCAGTCACAGTTCTCTCAGAGCTGTCTCAGCCCCACCTACCTCACAGGGTGTCTGTCGTGTGGAGAGGAAGGGAAGGAGATTGTAAGCCGCTCTGAGACTCCGAGTGAGGGGCGGGATATAAATCCAACTCTTCTTCTTCTTTTTCTTCCTTCTCCATCAATTTGTCTAACCCCTTTTTAAAGCTGTCTATGCCTGTGGCCATCATCACATCCTCTAGCAGTAAATTCTACATTTTAATCAGTCACTGTGTAAAGAAGGATTTCCTTTTATCTGTCCTCAATCTACTGTTTCCTTGGATGTCATCAAGTTCTATTATTTTGAGAGAGGGAGAAAGTTTTCTGTCTACTCTCACTTCCCCGTGCATAATTTTATGAATCTCTTTCCTGTACCTCCTTAGTTATTGCTTTCCACGTAGGGAAGGTGTTCCACCCCCAGTCATCTTGGTTGCCCTCTTCTGTACTTTTTCCAGCTTTGCAGTGTCCTTTTTGAGATATGGTGACCAGAACTGCACAAAGTATTCCAAATGAAGCCAAAACATAGATCTATGCAAGGGCATTACAATTGCGGCTGTCTTGTTTTCTGTCACTTTCTTAATAACCCCTGGAATGAAGTTTGCTTTTTGCACCACTGCAGCACACTGGGTTGACACTTCCATTGAGCCGTCCACTATAACCCTGAAGTCCCTTTCCTTCTCAGTCTCAGCAAGCTCAGACTCCATTAGCCTATACCTGAAGTTGGGATTTTTTGCCCCAATGTCTATTACTTTACACTTACCAACACTGAACTTCAAAACTGTATATTTCCTAAAATTTATAAGTCTCATGTATATTGCTGTAATGAACCGTATTAATAAAACTGAATTTGAACACTAAACTTCACTTGCCACATTGTTGCCCACTCACCCAATTTGTGGAGGTCCTCATGGAGCTCTTCACAGTCGGCCCTGGTTTTCACCATCCTGAATAATTTTGTGTCATCTGCAAACTTGCCCACTACCCTGCTCAGCCCTAGTTCCAGATAATTGAAGAAGAAATTAAATAGCACCAGCCCCAGTACTGATCCTTGTGGGACCTCACTGCTTCCCCTCATTGTGAGAACTACCCATTGATTCCTACTCTTGGCTTCCTGTCATTTAACCAATTTTTATTCCATAAGAGAACCTGTTCTCTTATCCTATGACTGCTAAATTTACTCAGGAGTATTTGGTGAGGTACCTTGTCAAAAGCCTTTTGAAAGTTCAAGAATATAATGTCCACAGAGTCATCATTATCTACACGCTAGTTCACTTTCTCAAAGAACTCCAAAAGTTTAGTGAGGCAGGACTTCCCTTTACAGAAGCCATGCTGATTCTCTTTCAGCAGCTTTTATTCCTCTCTGTGTGTGCCCAATAATTCTATCTTTGAATACAGTTTCTACTCATTTTCCTGGGACAGATGTTAGGCTAACTGGCCTGTAATTAATTTCCTGGTTTCTCTCTGGATCCCTTTTAAAACTTGGTGTAACATTTGCTGCTCACTAGTCTCCAGTCTTCTGGTACAGTGATTGAATTTAGTGATAGGTTACATATACGGGTTAATAGATCAGAACTTCACATCTGAGTGCCCTAAGAACTCGCTGGTGGACATCCTCAGGACCTGGAGACTTGCTGTTTTTTAATTTCCCCAGTAGGTCTAGAACTGCATCTCTCATCACCTCAATTTGACTCAGTTCTTCAGATTCCCTTTCTGAAAACAGTGGCTATTGCTGTGGTGTGGGAAACACCCAGAAGGGGCGAGCTGCAGACCAGAGCTGGTGCAGAGGAACATAACAGGGAGAAATGGAATCCGGGGAAGGGTTCTCACTGGAAAAGCACTTGCGTGTGGCAAATCCAGCAAGCCGGCCTTTCCCCCTCCCCACCTTCTTCTGCGTTGCAGTTTGCTACCATCATCAGGCTCCTGAAGAGGGATCAAGGTTAACACCACAGCAAGAGGAAAGGAAGATGTCATCCCCATGGCCTGAGATTACCTTATTTCCTTTCCTTTTGGCTGCTCTCCTCTCATGCGGCGCTTGCTCGCCTCCCACTCCCTTGTTAAATCAGAAGTACAGTTGGGCTCTTGCCTAGCATTTAAACATTCGAGACTGGAGAGCCCTTGTTCTTGGCAACTGGCAGGAGTCTCGTTTTCTCAGAGGCAGCGTAGACGAGGCACATGCGATACGTGGGAAGAAAGGGAGCTGCTCCCTGGGAGTTCAGGTAGACGTGCCACATGGGAGCAGGGCCCCTGCGCCTTTAAGAGCTGCCAGAAAGGAACACCTACTCCCCCTCCCCAAACACTGCAGGCTGGCCTTATTCGCTGGGTCTCCATCTGCCAAGCAGCTGCTCATGTCACAAGTGCCTTGCCAGGAAGCGGGGGGGAGGAGACCAAATGCTACTCACTCTTCGGGGGGGGGGTTGAGCCAGGTCCCAGCCTCTTTAGCTAAGGGTAGACGGACGGTGAGATGTGGATGAGAGACATTTCCAACACTCCGCCAGAATTGGATGTGCTTGGAATGGGTCAGAACCACCACCATCACCACCCATCTCAGCGTATAAACTAATATCCAAAGAACAGAAGCCGTGTTTTGTACGCTGTGCCATAAGTCCATTTTTAAAAATAGGTCAGCATAAAGGATACTCCCCCCCCTTCTGAAGTCATTTATACATAAATCAAACACAAACATGAAAATGTGTGCTGGGCTTGGCCATATTCCTCCTATGGTCACCAGCCTCCAGGTGGCACCTGGAGACCTCCCGCTTTTATAGCTGACAGTCAAGTTCGGTTCCCCCTGGAGAAAATGGCTGCTTTGGAGGGTTGGACTCCGTGGCATTATCCCCTGCTGAGGTCCCTCCCCTCGCCGAGCCTCACCCTCCCCAGTCTCCACCCCCCAAATCTCCAGGTATTTCCCAACCCAGAGCAGGCATCCTTGGTTCCATCCTGAATGAGCACACCATGGTAATCACACATTTGCTGCAATGCAATGCAATACAAGAAGCACGTGTGGCTCAGAGGTAAGAATATCTGCTTCACATGCAAGAGGTCCCAGGTTCAATCCCCAGCCTCTCCCATTCAAAGGGTCAGGCAGTAGGTGATGTGAAAGACCTCTGCTTGAGACCCTGGAGAGCCGCTGCTGGGGTCAGAGTAGACAGTGCGTGTGTGTGTGTGTGTGTCGTCAAGTCACACCTGACTTATGGTGACCCTGTGGGGTTTTCAAGGCGAGAGATGTTCAGAGGTGGCTTCCCATTGCCTGTCTCTGCGTCATGGCCTCGATATTCCTTGGAGGTCTCTCATCCAAGTACTTGCCAAGGGCAGCCCTGCTTAGCTTCTGAGATCTGATGAGATCAGGTTATACTAGGCTATCTAAGTCAGGATAGTGTACGCAATATTGACCTTAATAGATGAATGGTCTGACTCAGCATAATGACACTTTCTGTGCTCAGTCAGGTAGCCAGACTGTTTCCAGGATACTTTAAGGGTGGGACCAGAGTTCCATGTTAGAGCATCTGGTCCTCCAGATCCAGTCCCTAGCATTTTTTATATCGGGTGGCAGGTGATATGAAAGACCTCTACCTGAGACCCTGGAAAAGCTGCTGACAGTCAGAGCGGACAGGACTGGCTTTGATGGACCAGTGATCTGGCCATAAGGCGGCTTCCTGTATTCTGTGCTTCATCTGAGCCAGTTGAGACAGAGACTGTGTGTAATTTTTTAAAAAACTATTTGCAGACTAATAGGCTACAGAAACCTAGTCAATTACTCTCACAATGTCTTTCCTGCATGGACCCATTCACACATGCATGCCAGATGCTCTGTCTGCAGAATGTGTGAACAATGCAGAAAAACCACTGTGCCTGAGCCCTGGCCTGGATAGCCCAGGCAAGCCCGATCTCATCAGATCTCGGAAGCTAAGCACGGCCGACCTTGGCAAGTACCTGGGAGACCTCCAAGGAATACCTGGGCCAGGATGCAGAGGCAGGCAATAGCAAGCCATCTCTCTGAAACATCCTAGCCCCACTAGGAGTTGCCAAAAGTCACCATGACTTCTAGACTCACAAGCACGCACACACACAAAATCACTGTGTCTGAAGAAAACATTTTTTTATCTGTAGAGTTTGACCTGTGGAAATGCATTTACATGTGCAGCTTATCACTTGATGCTGCAGCGGGCATCAAGGGACAAATGAGCAGACGTGAAGCAGGCCTCCACTAGACTCCCGATCAGGCAGCACAAGGAAAAAAACAGGAGCGGCCCTTTCTTCAGTCGGAAGCAGCTGCTGTTTCATTCCATTCTCGTGTAATGTATTCTGAGACATCGAGATGAGGAGAGATTAGAGGAATGAGCAGAAAATGCTTATCGGAGTTGTCAGCTGGGGGGTGGGGGTGGAGATATCTGTGACATCAACATTTGAGCAAAAAGAGTAACCCCTCAGGATACTGAACAGCCAGATCAAAAAAGCCTAAAATCAAGACTGTCACTTGTAGACTGGCTGATTTGGAGGTTGACTTCATTTTTGGCACCTTTAAACGTGGTACGCAGAAGCAGCAGTGGGACTGGTAAAGCTTTTTATCATTGCATCGGCATGCTGGGAAATGAGGGCCAGAGAAATGGACCTGAGGGAACGGCAGTGGGGCAGAAACCCACTGCTGTGTTCCATGGGTGAAGAGACCGGTGGCCTGACAACTCAAGCAACAGCTTCTCTCTCTCTCTTTCTCTGTGGTAGGCGAGAGGCATGCTGGGAAGGATTTGGTATGACTAGATGGAAAGTTGTGTGGAAGGAGAGATTTCAGCAGCTGAAGCTTATCATGTGGGGATGAGAAAACTTTATCCTGCTGCAATTCTGCCTTCTGCACAACCGTTAAAGGCCACGTGAAGCTGCCTCATACTGAACCAGTAGGGTTGCCAGCTCTGGGTTGGGTAATGCCTGGAGATTTGGGGGGGTGGGTAGAGTGGCAGGGTTTGGGGAGGGGCCTCAGCAGGGCATCATGCCATCGAGTCTGCCCTCCAAAGCAGCCATTTGCGCCACAGAAACTGATCTTGGTTGTCTGGAGATCAGCTGTAAAATTTCAATAATTGTATTTTTTATATTTATTCAGAATAATTTGAAGAATTGGCATGGCTATATTTATGGCCCGACACTCAAGCCAGTAGCATAACTATAAGCATATAAGGTAACTTCTGTAAAAAGAATTTTTAGTATCATTAATTTTTATACATTTGGCATATAATAATCAGGCTTTCCCCCTTCCTTTCCCCCTTTTTATAATTTCAGGAAACAACACCTGGTTATAGATATGTGTATACAAAAAACCTTTTATACATGTATTTGGATGTGTGTCAGTGTAATATAGAGAATAGTGACCACTGAGGAAGGCCTAAGTTAAAACACGTTTGGTCCTAAGTTAAAAGGTGTTTACCCATCAAATGTATTTGCATTAGAAAAGTTTTTAAAAGTCTGAAATTTAGACTCTTTCTTTTAATCATAGTATGTTTTAACATGTGTACACCTTAATAAACATTTGTATTTTTATATTATATAGTGTTAGCTTGACCCACTGCCTTTATGTCTGGGCACCCTAGAAGGAGTGGGGTGGCATCAGTCATCAGAAGGGCTATGCGCCCCTCTTTAAAGAGGAGCTTGTGCACTTTCCTTGTAAGAACAGTTGTTGGAGACTGAAAGTGCCCTTTACATTTCTCTTAGGACAGCTTTGGTGGTGGAAAGCGCTGTCAAGTCGCAGCTGATTTATAGTGACCCCTCAGGGTGTTTCAAGGCAAGAGATGATTCAGAGGTGGTTTGCCATTGACTGCCTCTGCGCAGCGACCCTGGACTTCCCTGGAGGTCTACCATTCAAATACTAACCGGAGCCAGCCTTACTTAGCTTCCAAGATCTGCCAAGATTGGGCTAGTATGGGCTAACCAGGTCAGGACAAGAACAGGTGTTCTCCGTGTGTTAAACAGACTTATAAACAAGCTTCATAAAATAAAACCTCCTAAGGTTGATCCATGCACAGAAGCAGACCTAGGAATCCTCCACTGATTCATATTTGGGAATATAACTTGATCTGCGTCATGATCCTCACCCAGGCCCCCTTACGCTCGTTAGATGAATCTTCTGATCAGGACTGAGATGTGATTCCCATCTGGGGTTGCAAACAGGGCTAGATCTCCCCTATCTAACTTTACCAATCACAGCAGGATCTTAGGCCAATCACTGCCTTTCATCCTAACCTACCTCACATCACTATTAGGATAAAAATCTGGTGTGTATGTGGGGGGAGTGTACCATGTATGTTACTCCACAGGTGATGGCTGGGTATGAAAATGTGACCTATCAATAAAGCTGGATGGGGGCCACTGCTCGTACTGCGACCAGAATCAATGACTCCCAAGTTGCAAATGACAAATCCATGAACAGGCAAAGAGATTCAAATATTTAGAAATGAACTAGAACGACCGACTGCTTGTTCCTCTGCAGCATCGCTTTTCGCTGTGCATTCCTGTAGTTCGTGCCACTTGTTTCTTTACTCTCTCCCCAAGGACAAATAAGCAACTGGCCATTTCCTGTGAAAGTTATATATTGTTTGGTAAATGGATAGTACCGATTTAGGAGGTTAAGTAATCCCTAGGAGCCTTTTAAAGCATGTTAGACCTCTGCTGTATATTTCCTGGCTATTGCAGGCACTAGTTGGAGTGGAATGTTTTATGAATCACCAAGCTCGTTAAACCAGTCCCACTGTTCATATGGCATCTTTTACCTTAAAAGAGTAATCAATGTATCAATTATACTACATGGTAGTTGGAAAAGTCATTTTAATAAGACATAGAAAACTCTGTCTTTTTGTCTGTCTTGGTACCCAGTAATCGATGTAGAAACCTGTAATATTTTCCCCTTATGCTACCTTATTTGTGTTTATACTGGTGAAATAAGCTCACCCTCTGTATGCATCATCTATCCATTCTGTGGTTGCTGTTGGAAGTGCCACATCCCCAAATCTAGTGGTGCAGTAGCTCGTGGGTTATTCTCTCTGTGTGTATGCATATGAAACATACTATAGCAGCAAACAAAAGTAAAGTTGTGTCCAGCATATCCAAATTACAACTCTGTGTGGTAAGTAAACTTCAAAGAATGATGGGCAAAATTTGATGAGAAAATACATATTTTACTTTGAGGACCAGTCTCCTCGATAAAAAGAACCAACATGACATTTCCTTATGATTGTGCTCCAATGCTGCTTTCTGTCTTTAAAGAGCCACAAAATCCTCTTTTGAGCAGCATGTCTGAGTCCAGTATCACATCAGAGGCCATCCAGAATTTGGGGGATATGCCTTTTTTTCCTTTTTTGTATTTTTGCATTTGTGTGTACGTGTGTGTGTATGCCCATGCTTGGAAGTCATTGAGATCTCTGGCAATTCCTACTGGGACATGGAGGATGAAGTGGCTTGATACCCTGGCTGTGCCTCCCGACCCTGGTATTCTTTGGAGGTTTCATATCCAGATATTTGCCAGGGCCGGCCCTGCTTAGCTTCCGAGATCTGACAAAATCGGGCTTGCCTGGGTTATCCGGGTCAGGGCTTTGGGGATAACATAAGAGTTTTTGAGAGTCAAAGTTCCCTTTGTCAGACCAAAAATCTTGCCGGTCTCTAATGTGCAACTGGACTCAAATCTAGCTGTTCTGCGGCAGACCAACACTGCTACCCTCTGAAACGATCTTCTTCTGAAGTCACTGAGGTCACAGTTTGCAACAGGTTCATCAACAATGTGTTTTCTGGCATCTCACGCCCATCAGCACGTGCTGTTAAGTCTTTTAAGCCTTGTCTATGACATAAACAAGCTCCAGGACAACATGTCCATCTAGCTGATGTCTTGCACTTACACTTTGTGACATACCGCCAGAATACTATATTGTATCAGACACAGGTTGCAATCCTAAAGACACTTTCCTGGGAGTAAGCCCCACTTGCTCTCCTCACCTGAACGTCTCATTTTCAATGTTTCAGCACTGTGCTTTCAGATCCAGTCTGTGCTCCTTTAACAGTCCACTACAAAACTACTTGGAGGCATGCTCTTTGATCGGAAATATGCTGCTCTGCTTTGAGTGGGTGGGAGGTTTTCTGGCTGAGACTTCCGTATGGCTGTAGCTGCCATCCTCATGAGTGATGGAAAGTGCCAGCTGTCCAAGGAGCTACTGATATTTCCATTGTACTGTGTGACAAAGAATCTGAGTCCTGCTTCAGCCAAGTTGGCCTGTGCTGTTTTGCTACTATTTATCTTTTCACCTGGCCTCCTGGGGTGTGGAGGATGTTTTAAAAAACCTAGCAGCATCATGACCAAAGGAGGGAGATGTGGGATATTCAACACGTTGCACAGCTGAATGCATTATGTCCAGCAACATCTTCTCCAATGTGCTTCTTCGCTTGATGAAAGCTTAGTTAACTTTCAGTGGAGACCTGGAGGGCACACCAGCGTATCCTCTTGCTCTATGATGAAGCTGGAGCCAATTCTGAAGTGGAGGCCAGTATGTTGACAACTTATTGGTTTCCTAAATCAAATGATGACTTTCTTTTCAGTGTTAGGCACGGATTTTGTGCTTTATCTTTACACAGGACTTAGTAAATCAGAGGGAAAGTGACAGTAGTGGGAAAGCAAAACAGATAAATTGTTCTGTCATTCTTTGGGCACAGCACTGTAAGGTACCATAAATAATAATTATCTGCTGTCAAGTTGCAAGTTACTTGTGGCAACTCGTTGACTGTGGGATTTTCAAGGCACAAGATGAGAAGAGGTGGTTTGCCATTGCCTTCCTCTGCATAGCAACCCAGGTCTTCCTTAGCGGTCTCCCATCCAAGTACTAACCTTGGCCAACCAAGCTCAGTATACTGGGTTATTCAGACTGATGAGCCATAAATAAGGACCTCCCATTCCAGCCAGTGAAATACATTTGGTTTATTTCTTTTCTAATTTTGTTTTTACATATACATATATCATATACATATGTGAAATCCTTCACTGGCTTGTTCATTTTCATGAACATTAAAATCCATTCAGAAGGCTTTAAGCTGTGTTGCACCAAAGCAACATTATTCCAACTTATAAAACCAAAACAAAACAAAACAGAGTTGTCATCGTCATGAACATATACACAAAGAGGGAAAAAAGTCTACAATATCTCACAGTTTTATAACATCAGGCAAATTGTTGTCTGCGTATCACGGAGGACTGACTCCAGCAATGGTAAAACAGAGGGGAGAGGATTTATATACAGACAAAATATAAGCAAATGTAAACTTAACCTCAAAAAAATATTATTTCAATGCTATAAAAACAATATCCACATAAGTGAGTCCCTTCTCCATATAGAAGAGAATCTTCGTTAAGTGCCTTCATTTACTAGGAAATTGCATTTCCAGTACCTGTAAAGAGGGAATAGACTACTGAAGGAAATTCTATGGTACCTCTAGAGAGAAACTGACAAAATGGTTTGGACCCTTTTGCTACTGATATGAATGTAGGCTGTGCTTTGCTTCTAATGTTCCCATAGGGAGAAATTAACCTTGCTGAGCAGAATCCTGGTTTTCCTCCTTCCGTCAGTGGTAGCTCCAGGCTCCTGCCTGAAGCTACCATAATCTACTCCGTATCAAAGAAATGATTGATGGTAGTAAAAAATTGGCCAATGAAAGGCTGATATGGAAAGTCAAAGTATGGGAAAGCGAATGAGGGTTCCAGGTCAAAGTGGACTGCAATTGCGTAATCTACGTGTTCAATGTTTGATTTGTGTTCCCAGACCCAAGTCACAGAAAGAGATGGTACACTCTACAACCTGACCTTGAATGTTGCTTAGATTTTAACTTAAGAGTTCAGAGGGGTGGTGACTCTGTTCAAAAACAATCTGGACAAATTCCTTTAACAGCATAGAAATTTCCACCCATTTCTTTCTGTATAGGAATAACTAAATAAGTCTTTCTATAATGCCTAGCTCTTCTGTTCCCCACAGTCTATAAGCTTGTGCCAGCAAAAAGAACCCATTTTGATAGCGACACTGGACTTCAAACTTTATACTCAGTATGACAACTTTTGCCAGAATTGGAGGGGGAAGGACCCTGGCATGGGCACAGCTGGGCATTCTCGGGGGGGCGGGGGCTCCAGGGAGCACAAATTAAATTAAATTAAATTTGACCATAGTGTCATGGCCTGGGGTGCAGGCGAGGCTGGGGTGCAGGCAGGGAGAGAGAGAGAGAGTCCAAGTCCAGTCCAAAGTCAGAGCCAAGGGGTAGCAAAACAGGAGCCGAGTATCAGGAAGCCAAAACACAAACCAAGAGCATAGTCATTCCAAGCCGGGGTCAAGAAGCCAGGGGTTCAGAGCACGGATCAGGAATTGGGAATACAGGCAAGGTAGGTGAGGAGCATTGTCAAGCTGACTAGTTGCTGGCAAACGGAACCAGCATTGGGTGGGGAGCTAAATACCCGTAGGTGCCACTGTGCTCAGCATGTATATCCCGGTTCCTGCTAGAATTCAGGGCTGAGGGACCGCCTGCTGCGCAGGCATACCTCTCTTTGCCAGGATGCTAAGTCCTGGTGGAGCCGACTCCATAAGCGTGCCACCTGTGGAGGCGAATCAGGGGGGCTGTCTGCCAGGCATTGTTCTTCCTCAGCTGTTGCTGAGACGGGCGGCAAGGATACACTGATGGGCTCTGGGGTTTCATCCAGGTCAGGTGTGGGCTCTGCTGGGGCCGGGAGCTCATCCTCAGCAGTACTCATGACACTATCCCCCCCAGGCCCCCCCCAGCAGAGGGGCCCAGTTTGTCTGGGTAAGCAGCATGGAACCGCTGCATCAAGTCCGGGGCATGGAGGTTGTCTACCAGTTCCCAGGAGCGTTCCTTGGAGCCATAGCCTTCCTAGTCTATGTGGTTTTGGAGGGCTCCATGATGGTACCAAGAGTCCAGGATCTGATGGACCTCGTACTCCTCATCATCTTCCACAGGGACTGGCGGTGGTGGTGGTGGAGGAGCAGGTCAGGCAGGATCAGGAGGTGCAGTCAGGACTAGCAAGGATTGATGGAACATGGGGTGACAGCATAGGCGTGAGGGTAACTGTAGCCAGAAGGAGATGGGGTTGATCTGTTCCACAATCTCGTAGGGACCAATGAAGTGGGCATCTAACTTCTGGGACCAACTGGGCCGCCGTGGGTAGTGGGTGGGTGAGTGGGTGGCCTTCTTGCCTTTTCCGGTCAGCTGCTAGCTTATAAGCTTCTTTGGCCTGCAGGAGCTGTTCCCGGAGCAAGGCTTGGAGTGCGTGTAGTTCCTGGAGGTGAGCGTCCACTGTCAGAATGTTGGTGGGTGGCTGGACAGCGGGGAAGAAATGAGGGTGATGCCCACAGGTCGCAACGAATGGGGTCATTTGCGTGGAGGAGTGCATGGCGTTGTTGTATGTGAACTCGGCCAGAGGCAGCAGCGTGAACCAGTTGTCCTGTTGGTAGCAGGAATAATAGCAGAGGTACTGTTTGAGGGTGGCGCTTGGTCTTTCTGTCTGTCCATCCGTTTGTGGGTGGTAGGCGGATGACAGTTGGACTTGGGTGCCTAGTACGGAATGCAGTGCCTGCCAGAACCATGAGGAGAACTGGGAACCTCTGTCAGAGATTATGTGGGATGGTAGTCCGTGTAACCAAATGTGCTGCAAAAAGAGCTGTGTGGTTTCCTGAGCGGTGGGAAGCTTGGCACAGGGGATAAAGTGGACCATCTTGGTGAAGGTCCACCACTACTACAATGCAGGTGTGGCCCCTGGAGCGAGGGAGGTCCACGATGAAGTCCATCGAGATGGTATTCCAGGGCCCGGAGGGCATGGGCAAGGGGTGTAGCAACCCTGAGGGCTTGGCTGGAAGGTCCTTGGCTCACCGACAGATGTCACAAAAGCTGACATACCAGGTGACATCAGACTGTACTCAGGGCCACCAGAAATCTCATGTCAGGAGGTGGGTTGTTTTACGTTGACCAAAATGCCCCACAGGAAGAGAGTTGTGGGTTAAGCACAAGACTCCCATCCACAGGGGCCCAGGTGGTACATAGAGGTGGTCTTGGTGCAGCAGGAGGCTGTCCTGGGTGGTGAGTTCCCCTGTTGGACCCTCCTGGAGTTCTTGAAGGCTGAGCCCAGGGATCTATGGCTTGTCCTGCATGGATGTCGTCCATCAAGGTTGAGTGGCTTGAGGTGGCTGCAAACACCATGGGTGGCAAGATGCGTGAGGCAGGGGTTTCTTTGGTCAAGGTGTGGGCATATTCTGGCTTATGTGAGAGTGCGTTGGCTTTTTGGTTCTGTGTCTGAGGGATGTAGGAGATCCAGAAGTCGAACCGAGAAAAGAGCAGAGACCACTGGATCTGCCATTGATTGAGGCGGTGGGTTGTCTGTAGATACTCCAGGTTTCGATGATCCGTGAGCACCTGGACAGGGTGGCGGGCTCCTTCGAGGTGGTGCCTCCACACTTCGAAGGCAGCCTTGATGGCAAGCAACTCCGTTTCCCAGATGGTGTAGTTTCTCTCAGCTGCTGTCAGCTGGTGGGAGTAGTAGGCACAGGGCTGGAGGGGCTGAGCTAGGTCATCTCATTGAGAGATTACTGTGCCAAGGGCCATGCTGGAGGCGTCAGCCCCTACCGTGAACAGGAGCTGGGGATCTGGGTAGCGCAAAAGCTGCCCTGTTTCAAAGCAGGACTTCAGAACAGAGAAAGTGTGGTCAGCCTCGGGGGTCCAGTGGAAGGGCTCTTTGGGCCGAAGGAGCCGAGTCAAAGGGGTGGTTAATGAAGCGTAGGTGGGGACGAATTGCCGGTAATCATTGGAGAATCTGATGAGCTGTTATACATCTTTACAGTTGTGAGGAGTCTGCCAGGTCAGGATTGCTTCTACTTTCTTTGGATCCATGAGTATCCCTTGCAGGGATACAAAGGAACTCGACAAGAGTGTAAGTGGAAATCACACTTTTCTAGCTTTGCATAGAGACCAGGGGCCCGGAGACGCTGGAGGACTTGATGAACATGTTTGATGTGCTGGGTGGGGTCGCTGGAATAAATTAAAATGTTGTCCAAGTAAATGATTACAAAGCAGTTGAGCAGGTCCCAGAAGACATCATTCATGAGCCTCTGGAAGACTGTGGGTGCGTTAGTTAAGCCAAATGGCATTACCAAGCAGTTGATTACAAAGCAGTTGAGCAGGTCCCAGAAGACATCATTCATGAGCCTCTGGAAGACTGTGGGTGCGTTAGTTAAGCCAAATGGCATTACCAAGTACTCATACTAGCTGTACCATGTGCCAAATGCCGTCTTCCACTCATCTCCCGGTTGGATGCGAACCAAATTGTATGCACCTTGGAGGTCCAGTTTTGTATCGATTTGGGCCCCCTTAAGGCGGTCTAGCAGTTCGGAGATCAGAGATAGGGGGTACCGGTCTCGTATAGTGACTTTGTTCAGGGCTCGATAGTCATTACAGAGCTGAAGCTAGCCACTTTTTTTTCTTGACAAAGAGGACCGGTGCCAGCTGCGGAGACATGGAGGGCCGGATGAATCCTCTTGACAGGTTCTTCTCCAAAAAATCCCATAAAGCCGCCAGTTCTGGTTCTGCCATGGGGTACAACGTCCCACTGGTAGGGGTACCCCAGGTACCAGATCAATGGTGCAATCATAGGGCCAATGGGGAGGAAGTTGATCAGCTCCCTTTTCCTCAAAAACACTGGTAAAGTCCGTGTAAGGTTTCAGGAGTCAAGGGGCTGCTGGCCGGGGCAGTTGCGACCAGAGTGGTAACTGAGGTGCTGTGCTGGCAGGGGTCCTGGAACCGTAGTTCTTGTCAAGCCCAGTCCACCATGGGGTTGTGGGTCTTTAACCATGATAGCCCAAAGATTACCGGGAACCAAGGCATGCGAGCCATGTCAAATCGCAGTTGCTCCTGATGTTGTTGGATGTAGAGGGTAAGGGGGCAGGTTTCCTGAGTCATGGGACCCAAGCGAAGGAGATGCCCGTCAATGGCTTCTACCAGGGTTGGCATGTCTTTGGGCTGCATGGGGACCTGGTGCTGCTTAACAAAGGAGGCATCAATAAAGCAATGGGCAGCCCCGGAATCCAGCATGGTGTAGACGAACAGCCATCGCTCATCAGGCAGCCGGAGTTTAATGGGTACCAGGAATGGTCCTTGGTCAGGAGTGGTGATTTCAAAGGTCCCAGCTAAGTGCCCAGGCCGGTGGGTCTGATTAGGCGTGGGGCTGCTCTTTTACTGGTGGTGGTGGTGGCGGCAGCTCTGACCGACTGCATTTAGCAGGGCAGCCAGCGGAAAAATGCCCCGCCCTCCACAGTAGAGACAGAGATTATGTGCTCGGTGTTGGGCCTTCTCTTCGGGGGTCAGTCGTGGCCAGACTGCTCCCAGATGTATGGGCTCACCTTTGTCTTTACTAGTACCGGGGGTTGCCAGGACTGGCCAGTGTACCAGATGGCGTGCCATTTGCACAACACGGGTGTTGTTCCGGGCCTGCCGCCGGTTCTCTAGGCGGCCGTCAATACGGAGACACAAAGTGATCAAGTCCTGCAGCGTGCGTGGCCGGTCAACCTGAGCAAGCTTGTCCAGGATGTCGTCAGCCAGCCCTTCTGTGTACTGGTCCATTAAGGCTGCCTCGTTCCAGGTCAGGTCCTGAGCCAGGAGTTTGAATTCTGTAGAGTACACAGTGACAGAGTTTTTGCCCTGTTTCAGGGTTTGGATTTTCCAGTTTGCTGTTGCTGCCTGTTGGAGATTTGCATAGGCTGTAGAAAAGTGGATGAGGAACCTCTCGTAATCAGAAAGCAGCAGTGAAGGAGCCACTAGCAATGGAGTGGCCCATTTAGCCACCTGCCTCTTTAAGAGGCTGATTACAAAACATACCTTGGTCTTGTCGGTGGGGAAATCCCGAGCATGTAATTCAATATACAGTTTACATTGTGCCAGGAACGCAGGGAACTCCTCCATGTTACCGCCAAACTTTTCAGGAGGGGTTACAGGGCATCTTGGTGGTGGGACAGTGGCGGCGCCTTGCTGCTGCAGTTGCTGTGGTTGTTGTAGGTGAGCAACTACTTGCGTGAGCTGTTGCACCTGGTTCACCAGGTCTGATAGCTGCAGAGTGCCTCTGCTTGCCTCTCCGTCCATCCTGTGGAGTGAGTGTGAGGGGTGCCAGCAATCTGTCACGGGCTGGGATGAGGGCGAGGCTGGGGTGGAGGCAGTGCGAGAGAGAGAGAGAGTCCAAGTCCAGTCCGAAGTCAGAGCCAAGGGGTAGCAAAACAGGAGCCAAGTATCAGGAGTCCAAAACACAAACCAAGAGCATAGTCATTCCAAGCCGGGGTCAAGAAGCCAGGGGTTCAGAGCACGGATCAGGAATCGGGAGTACAGGCGAGGTAGGTGCGGAGCATAGTCAAGTTGACTAGTTGCTGGCACACGGAAACAGCATTGGGTGGGGAGCTAAATACCCCATAGGTGCCACTGTTAATTAGCGCTCAGCACGTGCATCTCGGCTCCTGCTGGAACTCAGGGTTGAGGGACCATCTGCTGCACAGGCATGCCTCCCTTCGCCGGGATGCTAAGTCTTGGCAGAGCCGGCTCCATAAGTGTGCCACCTGTGGAGCCGAATTGGGGGGCTGTCTGCCGGGCATTGTTCTTCCTCAGCTGTTGCTGAGACGGGCGGCAAGGATACACTGATGGGCTCTGGGGCTTCATCCAGGTCAGGTGTGGGCCCTGCTGGGGCCGGGGGCTCATCCCCAGCAGTACTCATGACACATAGGGCCAAAACCAACCCTTGGTGCACGTGCATGTGGCTCTCTGTTTGTAAGGGAGGAAGAGGCTCTCTCAGTCTTTTTAACCTCCCTCCCGCCACTTCACTTCCCTCAAATGCCAGAAGACATTGCTGAGCCAGTCCTGACCCAGTGAGTGACCCACGTTTAAGAGTCAGCTCAAACACAGACTAGAGGGCAGCAATGTGCTGGGCATGGAGCAGCTGCCCATTTGGCCAGGCTCCACAGCAGGTCGGTCGTTGATTGGGGGGGGGACGGAAGAGACGTTGAGCCCTGGGTGTGTGCTTGAAGCTCCTTGCCAGGCCTGCAGGGTGGGAGGATCCTGGGCGATGAGCAGCAGCAGAGCAGCGGCCACGAGAAGCATGACCTGGGCAGCAGCCGTGGTGCCCCCTGGGCGCACCTGCACTGCAGAAGACCAACAGTGGCGATGGTAAGGCCACCTCCTGGCCGTGGAAGCACAGAAGATTGGGTGGGGGCACTGCAGAATCAATAGAGGTGCTGTTATGCACCTCTGAATCCAACCCAAGGTGACTTGCTGATAAAACCGAGGGGGAGATTATTCAGACTTAACAATTCAATGAAATGGAAAAATAAAGACCAGCTTTGGCTGCAATCATCGTTGATCTCCAAAGGAGAAAGCAGCGTTGGCTGAGAGTTCATAAAATCACTGGAGTGATCACGTGTGATATTGCTCACTAGGAGGGACATGCCAGAGAAAGGCCTTCCATTTTAATTGTGCATTTATCTGTCTGTGGATCTCGGCAAAACTGAAGTTGAGGAGGCAGAATACTTCAGGGGAAGGGAAGTGGACCTTCCTGTTACCCTCAAACATAAAGTGTCCTTATCTATCTTCCAGAAGCATTGGCTGCTTGGGGAGAAAAGCAGGGTAAAAATATCTAGATGATAAACATGAGTACAGGAGATAATACAGTGGTTAAGATCAGGAGCTGTGGAGAAAAAGTCCCTGTTTCAGATGCCACACAGTCCCTCAGCTGACCTTTGGTGAGCTCCCCATTCCCCAGCCACATCCCTCTTCTCCAACAGATGGAAGAAAATCCTCATCAGTTTTTCTTTAGGGTTCTCGTAGGTACTTCTCTTATACAGCTTTGAACATTATGTAGATGTTAAGAATCATTATACCTCACATTTTCATATTTTGCTTTGAATGTGTTGGCCGTGGAAAACCTAGGTGTAAATAATTTAGCATCCAAAATTGGGACTATCTTGGGTGGAATACAAATATTCAGAAGTCAAGTTTCCCTCATTGGGGATGTTGCCAGGCCAATCAGGCAAGACACAGACAATCCTTGCATAGTTCTTCTCCAAATTAAAAGATCTCTGGATATCTGGCCAACGTCTTTTTAGAGCAGCAATAAATAATCATATTCCTTCTGGGGCAAAACCAGGCTCAGCTTGTGGGCCTCTGGCCAAGGAGAGGGAGAGGGCAATGGAAAGATGACTCTGGGGATTTCTGAGAGCTAGGTTTCACCTGTGTGCAAAGTGGCACCGGGAGGGTTTCTCTAGGGGTTAGCCCTCAGGCGTACAGCTCTGCCCAAGCAACTGCTGTGCTATCAGCTATGCTCCCTCTAAGCTGTGGAGTCTTGTGAGCAAAAATTCTGCTTTGTGAGCTACTGGCATTAAAGTTGTGAGTGAGCAATTTGGCTACTGCATAAGTTAAGTTTGCTCTGGAGCCATCCTTCCTGAGCCAAGACAAAAATGTGTCAGCCGGAGGCTAAAAAACTGTAAGCTAGCTCACACTAACTCAGCTACACTGGCTATCAGCTCACCTTACCTGCCAGGGATGGCAACCTGGTAGCCTGCTGAGCCCACTGCATTCAGTCCCAGTCCCTTCCTCTAAAGAGGGCGGGGAGCAGCTGGAAACCTCTTGATCGTTCCCCTGCACTTCAGAGCAACAACCCCCAAGATGGCTGTTTTGCATGCACAATTAAAAGCTGGAATGTGCTTCCTGTCTGCTCCAGTTCTGATTGTGAACCCATAATGAATGCTGCTCGGCTGGGAAGAAGCTTTGTTGTGAATGCCAGTGTCACAAGGCACTGGAAAAGCTGCATTTTTGTGTGTCTGTTCTCATCTATTTTAACAAGCACAGGGT
This sequence comes from Gekko gecko, assembly GCA_029375565.1. NCBI lineage: Eukaryota > Metazoa > Chordata > Lepidosauria > Squamata > Gekkonidae > Gekko > Gekko gecko. The sequence continues at coordinate 158,597,754 of JAPDNY010000007.1, forward strand.
AGTTCTGATTATTTATTACAAGCAAAATGACTGCCATTGAGATGGGTGAGGTATGTGTCTGGGGGATGTTTGACAGTCGCAAGGATCCTCCTGCCCACAGAAGGGGCAGTGCCCTCTCTGTTGGAACCGACCAGGCAGGATTCACCTTCCCTGCTGTCTTGTCCTGTCCTTTTCCTAAAGGGGCTACTTGTATAGGAGAAGGTAAAAGGCACACTAGGAGGTACTGACCAGGCAGTCCTGCCCCCGCGTTAACACAGCCATTTCTTGTATGCATCACCCCAGCCTGTGTTCTGTTTGTTGGTCACGCTAGAGTGTCACTGAATGCTGGGTGATGCCTTTGGGATGCATCTTTAGGGCTCATTTGAAAAACAAGCTATAGTTGCTCTGGTCCCACACAGGAGCTCTGCTGCACAGTCGATGTGGATATATGGTCCAGTCAAGGATGTGCATCCCTCCGTCTCAGTAGTCATCCAAATGCCTTTGGATGCAGAGCTGTGTTCCCAGGTGGGGCTACTGATCACGGTAGACATTTTTGACTAGAGCTGGAACGGGACCAGTATATCTACGAAAACTCAGGTATTCCCTCCCCTTGAGTGGGGGAGAGCACTAAGTTCTGCACTAGCTAAGACATGAGGAGGAAACCACATTTTCCTTGATCTGATGTGGCCTCATCATTGAGCATGACATCCACAATGGAGGAGAGAAGGGGCAGAGGGCCCCCTCTGTTTACAAGGGTAGACTGGCTGGTTAACTTACTGCAAAAGTTCCTGGAGGGGCACCTGAAGCTGGGATCCAGCAGAGCCAAGCCTCAGTAGGTCTAGTGTTGCTAGAGAGGCTACTCAGCTCAGTCCTGGAGGAGGAGAAAATGGGCGAGCCAACACCCAGCTCGGGTGCTGCTTGTGGGGCCTGAGCTGAGTAGGGCTGGCAGTATTGTTAGGGGCCACTCAGCCTGGATTGCTCCCGGGGCCGTTTTAACTTCTCTGGCCATCTCCGGTCTGTTACACTCATTCCGAGGCTTTGTCTGCAATGTAGCTAATGAAGGCAGGGAGCACTCAAGCGTGGCCCATTGGTCACAGAATCCAATGAGAGACTGAGAGAGGTCATTAAAGTGCTGGATATCTCTCTTGCACACACAGGTTTTTGGAGACTGTTTCCTGTTCTGCAAAGGTGGAATTGTTGACATAAGCTTTACTACGCCTTGATTTAAAATTTGGTTAAAGCACAGCTGTGTGGGGGAACAAGACGGAACATCATTTGCCCCATAGCTGCCAGTTTGCCATCCCTGGGAGGCAAGATGGGCTGACGGGCAGAACAGGAGATGAGCCTCAGTCTGTCCTGGTGGTACAGGGACAAGGAGCCACAGCTCGCGCAGAGCGGTATGCCTAGGGGCTAACCCCTAGAGAAGTGTTTCTGGTGCCACTTTGCATGGAGGTGAAACCTAGCTCTCAGGCAGGGAAGCAACAGGAGAGACTGTGCTTCAGCAAACTGCTCTCAGCCTCAAAATTCAGTTTATCCAAGCAGGAACCCCCCCCCCCAAAATACCTTACAGGTATTTTTTCAGCTGGATATCAGCCAGGGTATTTATCTTACAGGTATTTTTTCAGCTGGATATCAGCCAGGGTATTTATCTTACAGGTATTTTTTCAGCTATTTTACAGGAATTTTTTCAGCTGGATATCAGCCAGGGTATTTATCTGGCTCTCCGATATGGCCAAGCTTGAAAAATCCCAAAAATATTTGCAGTTTTTCAGGGCCACTGGATAGCTGGCATTAAAGGGTGTTTACAGGGATTGCAGTGCACTGTTGCGAGGGTGTTTAAAGGGATTGCAGTGCACTCCCATGCTCGCCCATCCAACTGAAAGGCTTGCAGCAGTCAGAAAAGCCGCCTCCTCAGCCCAAGGGAATGAAAATCACCCCGGAATGTGTACTTGGTACAGACCCTCCTTTTGCCATGGGTGTCAACAGTCCACGTCGAATGAGTATTGAAAATATAACAGAGAAAAGCATGCAAAATGTAAGGGCCCATTTTAGTTGAGAAAGTAATGGGAAAAGGGCTCATGTTCTTAAATTATACGAGCTTCACACATTTGCAGTATGCCTGTAATCCTTGCAGAAAGCAAGAGATGTCAGCAAATAGTGAAAGGGAAATGGGAGGGCAGGGAGAATGACATACAGCTCATGGGGAAGGATTACTGGATTTCTGTATGACTGTGTTTTAAGTGGGAGGAAGGAGTATGCCAGTCATCCATCGATAAACAACTCCTATTTACTCTTGTTAGGATGCACATGACTTCAGAACCTATACTGCAATCACTGTGAGAATAACTGCTATTTCAGAGTTTTCATACAATGATTAGCAAACAGCCACAGAGGATAACAGCCAAGTGACACAGAAGGCTCTTGAATAATTCAACTTATTTGTGTTTCAGCTATGGAAACTATTCTACACTTGCTTTCGTTTAATTGACTTGGCCTTCCCCTGTTTCTGCATCCCACAACGGTAACTCTTCTACTTCATATTTTGTCCTTTATGCTTAACTTTCACTTTTTGATCCTGTATGGGGCGTGAACTCAAAGGATCACAGTAAAAGTCTAATTCGATATAACTACTGATATGACTGCCATCGAAGGGGTATGACCAAAATCAGCAGATTTGCGAGACCTCGAATGCCCGGCATCAGCATTCTGTTACCTAGTCTCCTGCAGGAAATCAGTGCCACAAGCCAGAAGAAGAAGATTAAAAGATTGGTGGGGTGGGGGGCAGGAAGGGAAATTGATCATGGACTCTCTTCCCTTCTTACCCCCTGTCCCCCTGCCTCCTTTTTTCTTATTTTTTTAAAGGATTGGATCAATTGCTCTATAGATAAATTAACTAGGCAAACACAAGTCAGAAGCCAAAAACATCTCCAACAACCATTACAGAAACAACAAAATGTACAATTGAAAAATGTCACTAACTTAACATTTCTCACCTCTCTGCCTCCCCTGCGACAAAAAATATTTAGGGTCTCCCCCTCCTCACTTTTTGCTGTAGGCTACCCAAGATACCACACACACAGAACAGTGAAGGTAAGGTCACCCCATCTTTTCCTGTCATGCTGGTCAGTCTTGTCACTTTACCACCGTCTCTCTCTTGCAACCGGAGAGCTTGCTGGCTTTGCTGAACCAGTTGTGAAAAATGAAGTGCTGCAGCATGAGAGCAAGAACAAGCAAGTCGCCATCTCGCTTATGCCACTCTTCCTTGTTCATTCTTCCCTACATTAACTATCGATGCATCTACCTTAAAGCCAAGAACAGCATACTTGGACCAGTGATCCTCAAAAGTGTCAGGCCGGTCTCCCTAAGCAGAAGGTTCCAGTCACTAGGCAGTTCTCGAATCCTGGCACTAAACGGAACTGAATGCTGCTCGGCTTGCCAATGCTATACATACAGAGCTTTTACCACAGAGATATACAGACAGAGCAGCAGCAGCTGAGCATACAGAGAGTTACAGTCAACAGAAGCTCTCACTTTAGTACCAGAAATTTAGGACATGGACTACTCTAGGCTTTTCTCTATGGCAGGGAATGTGGATTTTGTTCATTAACCCCTCTCCAGTCTTTTCTGACTGAGCCAGTGGAACAAGAAACACAAGAATCCCGCTGCCCAAATCAATGGCTTTTAGGAACAATGCGTCTCCTTTCCCTGGAAATGTCACTTCTGGGGACCTAGGGCACTACTCTGTACTATTTGTAAAGTACTTTCATACCCTAGGCTTCCTTTCCTGTGGCAGTTAATTGTCCCTCAAGCCACAATGCTGTAGTTATTGGGGGGGGGGGTGTCTTGAAGCCAGGCAAAGTTAAGAGTGAAAATTACAAGGTGGTGTCTCGTTGCATTTTGAAGGCTCCTCAAGGATTATTTAGACAACGTTATCCTGGACAAGGACAATGAAGCTAATATAGGAACACTAATAAAACCTACAGCTGTTCTCTTCGTGACTGGCCTGCACTTCCTTTGTAGACAACAGGAAATAGACAGAAGGGGGAGGCTTATCTGGGACAGGCAAGTTTATAGCCAGAGGAATCTATAGCCGGCACACAAGGTGGTTGGAATGGAACCAGGCTTTGATTCTAGGAAGAAAGACTCCACATTTCTAAATACCAGCTCTCGAGGCATTCTTGAAATTTGATAGCAAAGGGGAACTGGGTACCACGCTATGCTTGCCTTTAGTTTTCTGGCACTGAAAGGAAAATACCCAGTTGTCATCAATTAGATTATAATAGACCTGTCTTTGTTGAAGGAGGATCATAATGCCCATGGGGAAAATACACATGAAAACTCTCTGTACAGCACACACAAAAATACACACCACTGAGTACTGTACAAGTAAAGAGTTAGATCTAAAGGCTCAAGAGCAGAGCAACGTCCCTGGAACAGAGCTTTCCCACTGTACCACTGAGCCCCCCCCCAAAAAAAGTTTTATTGGGGGGATGGGGTCAGAGGACCCTCACAAACAGTGTGTAGGGTAAAATGGGAGAAGGCAACAGCAAAACTCCCTCCTGCTCTGCCAACGGAAGTGCCATTTTATTAGCATAAGTGCTGTTATACACCTCTGAATCCAACCCAAGGTGACTTGCTGATAAAACCGAGAGGGAGATTGTTCAGACTTAACAATTCAATGAAATGGAAAAATAAAGACCAGCTTTGGCTGCAATCATCTGTGATCTCCAAAGGAGAAAGCAGCATTAGTCTTCCCATTTCTACATCCAACAACAGTAACTCTGCTACTTCATATTTTGTCCTTTATGCTTAACTTTCACTTTTCGATCCTGTATGGAGCATGAACTCAAGGGATCACAATAAAAGTCTAATTCGATATAACTACTGACATGGCTGCCATCACAGGATGTTACCAAAATCAGCAGATTTGCGAGACCTCGAATGCCCGCATCAGCATTCTGTTACCTAGTCTCTTGCAGGAAATCAGTGCCACTTTGGCAAACGCAAGAATCCATTCACAAAGCCAAAAAGGCCTTCTAAACTTTGTCCAGTGACCCTCGCTGCTTCTGAAAAGCAGTGGACAATTTGAGAGATTACAAGCCAGAAGAAGAAGATTAAAAGATTGGGGGGAGGGGTGGGGGTGGGGTGGAAGAGAAATTGATCATGGACTCTCTTCCCTTCTCACCCCCTGTCCCCCTGCCTCCCTTTTTCTTATTTTTTTAAAGGATTTTAAAGAATTGCTCTATAGATAAATTAACTAGGCAAACACAAGTCAGAAGCTAAAAACATTTCCAACAACCTGTACAGAAACAACAAAATGAACAATTGAAAAATGTTACTAACACCCCATTCAGGCAGATGTGTAAATTTTCGGTTTATTTTCATAAAGGAAAGGTGATCAAAGGGAGAGCGCTATGTTATTCCTCCAGCCTGCCTCAGGTGCCCTAAGTCACCTTCTGCTTGACGCTTGGGGTTTCGGGTCTATAGTCCTTCCGCTCAGAGATGTTACGCTTCACCTTGGCACTAAGTGGAGACTCCTGATTTAACGAAGGACTCGAATGGCATTTCTTCAGTCCTGGGCCGTCATTCTCACTGCTGCTCAGCAACTCTTTTCCTCCTCCATTTTTAAGAAGGGACACATATGTTTCATAGCGGATTTTCTGTTGGGGGGAAAGGAGGGGAAGAAGAGAAACCAAGACAATTCTCAGCCTGGTATGTTATGTATTTGTTTAGAAAATGTATATGCTGCATCTCCAGAGAGCAAGGCAGTTTACAAAGTAAAACAAAATAACATCATTAAAAAGCATCAAAAATAACAAACTAATAGAAAGATGCAATTAAAAACCAATCAGAGCATAAAAACAGCAAAAAACATTTATCAGCTTAAAATGATTCTTATGAAACAATCCTCAGTACAGAAGCAGACTGGAAAAAGCAATTTTCAAAAGACCAATCCCTTAAGTAGAAGCCAGGGTAAAAAGAAACATTCTGGGCTTGGCACCTAAAAGAGAATAAGGTTGGTGTCAGCCAGGTGAACCTCAAGGGGAAAGGCATTTCACAGATGAGGTGCTGCCAAACCTCTGGTTGCCACCTGCCTCACCTCTGCAGCAGGAGTGTACCTAGAAAATTTTGGTTGGTGGGACGTGTGGAAATGGGGGGGGGGGCCCTCTGGCCACACCTGCCGCTCCTCTTGCAGCAGAAGACACAGTAGCTCCAGCTCTGCTGCAACCTCTAGTCCACCAGTCTTTCTGATTGGAGAGTCTGAATTCCAGGCTGCTTTTCTGTATGAGCTGGGGGTGGAGGTGGGTGGGATCACCAACTCTCTCTTTCTTTTGTATTTTGCAGTTTCATTTCATTTTATTCCCATTTTTAAAAACCTATTTCTTTTTTGGCATGGAAAAAAGAAAATGAGACTGAAGCTTCCCTGCCTGTGCCTGGGGTTATTTTGGAACCCCCACATACATCTTTTATTTCTTAATCTTTTTTTAAAAAACAATGTGTTTACTGACTTTTTGTCCAAGGGGGTGGTGCTCATCTGTGGGGGCATTGCCCCCCATGTCTCCACTGGCTGAGGGCCTGCTCTGCATACAGGAGCACAGAGAGTACGGACTGCCCTCAGTATTCATTTCCCACAAGTCAGAATTACACCTAAAATGTTTCCCAAAGGGTAATTTGATTTGGCATTTCCTCCTAAGAGGAAAGATCTGAGGTATATTGAAATAATGCAAAGGAGGGTCTCAGTCTCAATAGGCTAGCAATATTTAAAGGGGGCGGGGAAATTCACACACCCCTATGTTATCATCAGGTTTATTAGTGGTCACAACATCAGAAGGGGATCTGGGATATCCAGGTTCAAATGCCCACTCTTGCCATGGAAGCCTACTGGGTGACCTTGGATCTAGCTCACAGGGCTGTCGTGAAGATAAAATGGAAAAGAGAATAATTATGCTTTGGAGCCCCACCAGAGAGGGGGGGTAAAAATGAAATAACTAAGTAAATAATGCCACAGTTCTCATAAGAGAAGCCTATGTTGGATCAGACCAATGGCCCATCCAGTCCAACACTCTGTCACATAATGGCCAAAAATACCAGGTGCCATCAGAAGGTGTACCAGTGTGGCCTGAACACTAGAAGCCCTCTCACTGTTGCCCCCCCAAGCACCAAGAATACAGTGCATCACTTGCTCCAGACCAGTCAAATCCAACTCTAGGGGGCGGTGCTCATCTCTGTTTCCAAGCCGAAGAGCCAGTGCTGTCCAAAGACTTTTCTGTGGTCATGTGGCCAGCATGACTAAATGCCGAGGTGCACGGAACGCTGTTACTTTCCCACTGAAGCGGTACCTATTTATCTACTGGCTAATAGCTACTGATAGATCTCTGCTCCATATGTTTATCTGATTCCCTTTTTAAAAAACTCTTTACAAGGTTTATTTCCAGTGTTCAAGAAATCTACCATAAGAATAAAACAGTTCATAAAAACCCTTTCAAGAGATAATACTTAGAACTAGCTAAAGTGGTTATCACCATATTTCCAATATTCACACTGAATTTGTATAGGGCTGAATTTTTAAAGTATTTGAGGAACTCCCATGACAGATATAGCTCTACTAGATGTCAGTGTCTAACTAGCTCACCAAATTCACACAGCTGAAGCCAGCACCTGTTTCATTTAAAAGCAAGAGAATTTTAACTGTACACTGAATGTGATCTGTGCTCCTGGCCTTAAACATTTGTAGAGGTCTAGGAGAAGACTTCATTTCCCAAAATCGAATCCCAATTAAAAAGACAGCTAAACTCCGTTTTTAAAATCTCAGTGGCTATTCTGCCTTTCAACTGATAATGAATTTCTCCTTTGCCACTGTGGAAAATTTTCCTGGAAGTGCAGTTCAGAGGTAAAAGTTAGTATTCTGTATCCAATTCCCTTTTGAAGCCGTCCATGCTTGTAGACGCCACTGCCTCCTGTGACAGTGAATTCCATGTGCTAATCACTCTTTGGGTGAAGAAGTACTTCCTTCTAACCTGATTGCTCAGCAATTTCATTGAGTGCGCACGAGTTCTTGTATTGTGAGAAAGGAAGAAAGGGGAAGTGGAAAGATTCTTGGGTGAAGTGGAAAGATTCAGGGACAGATAAGATCCTGAGGCACGTGAGACACGTTGATTGCCCTCAAATGGAGAATCCTCAGCATTTCACACGTTGGACCTGGGGTGGCCCATTCTCATACTGTCTCCCTCTTTCCAACCTGTTTTGTGAAGAGCTGCCTCAGTTGTTCTAATGAAATTCTCCATGTGTGGTTTGTAGGAGTCAGGTGGTGTCTTCTTCTGCTCTCTTTTCTAATGCCAGTGTTGGATTTGTGCCCCAGTTCAGAGATCTTTGCAAACACCCTGCATGTGTCTGCACAGAATGATCCCTTCATCCTTGACTACGGAACGAGGTGGGGGGGGGATTGGGGCTCTTTTGGGGAGTGGGAGGGGACAGGACACAGAAGGTAGGACAAAAGGGGGCAAGCTCAGAAAGCCTGAGAAAATGGACTGTTCTAAAGTAAAATGTAAAACAAATGAAGAGGTTTCTCCACAGGCAAAACATGAGGAATTTCAAGGGAAGTCAAAAAACAATAAAACCAGAAAAAAATCTTGGGAAGTACTCATTCCATCTTGACACACTGAAAGATCTGTTAACACCATGTCCTCTATGCTTAAATTCTTTACCATGGCAAAACAGCAGCACCCTGAAGATAAGGGTATCCCCCCTCACAACCTGTTTTGCAGACCCCCAGAAGGACCCTGGCAGACCCCCAGAGTTCCTGGACTCCAGCTTAAAAACTGGTGAGCAGGAGAACCCAGTGAGCACAAACAAATGGTCCAGAGGAGAGAAAATGCACTTTAGCAAGCACTGAACCCATGAATTTGTTCACGGTGTAGAACAGAATACAGCCCTCTGTTATGGCACAGTTCTATCTACAGCTTTGCGTAACACCTCAGTGATTAATTCAAATAACTAGCAATTATCTAGAATTCATGAAAAAGCCCAGCCTTCAAGAAATACAAAATGCATCCTCTACTAGCCTCCCTGAATGTTTTATTTAACAATGTGTCTCCTGACCCGTCCCCACTGAAGCAGCGCTAGAGTTGATGAGATTCTACTGATTGCCCACACACGCTTCAAAAAGGAGGCAAAAACTCTATTATCAAGGTATTTGTATTCCACAATGAAGGGGGGAGGAACCCAGTGTGTTATCTTAATTCAAAACAGGCAATCATTATTATTCAAATGCAACGGCCTCTACCAAAGAACATAAGAGAAAAGAAATGACCATGGAGTGGGGATTCCAAAAGAGCTGTTTAAATCTCAAGTAAATTTAAAATTAAATGTAGAAAGACAGTCACGCGCTCGGTATCTCTGTACTTGCAGTTCAGCTGCAAGAAGACCAATAAATTAAACCACTAAAGGGTGTCACTCAAAAACAAGGCAACTGGTGAGATGAATATTGATAGTGCATCAGACTGACTCATGCTTCCTCAAATAATGAACACACCAGAGCACAACAGAAAGGAGCAAAGAAGCCGCACATTCTGGATTGTCATGCAGGGATTTGAGGGATCTGATGTTCCTGTGGTGCTTCAGTTTGCACTCTTGTCCATCAGAATCTGGAGCATCTCTCTGCCTGTTGCCTCAAACAAACTATGTCTGGAAGAAACCTGGAGGCCCTCAGTGAGAAAATACCTGAAGCATGTTTCCGTGGAAGACAGCTTGTCCATCCCAACCCCTCTTTCAATACAGTACACAGCAGTAGGTGAGCAACAGGTTCCACTGTACAGCAGTAATCCTCAATATGCCACCCCAGGGCTGCCATGGTGCCCAGCAATGTGTTCCTTGACACCTACTTGCTTCTCGGGAGTTCTGGGAGTTAAATTCACAGGGCTCTTGAGTGGCAAGAGGTGTGAAGAACCCATGGATGGTTCACAATGGCACTCCCTACTGACTAGCACAGCACTGAGCCCGTTTTGGGCAGGTGCATCACAGCTGGTTTTGGCTACATACACTGGCTTTCCTATGTCTCCAGGATTTAACAACCTTTTACTATGATCACACAGGGAGCAAGTCTTTCCCTTTCTTGAAACCAAACAGGATCTCCTCCTAAAAGCAAAGAGCTGTCCTCCACCTCCTTGATGTAGGAAACGAACCAAGAAGGCATCACCTGTGCATCTGCAGGTCACCCCATTTGGAAGCTGCTGCCTCCATTGCAGGAAGACACTTGGATCATTCCAACACCTTTTCAGTGTCCCTGGCATCTGTGGCAGCCATTTTGTATTGGCACTATCCTGGTGGCAGCCATTTGGTGGTGGTGGACATCACCCTTCCTCAGCATTCACTGGAGACTCCTGTTCTACTACATATTCTCTGTTCACATGAGGCAATACAGAGGTCCAGCAAGCCTTGCTGGTGTCCCCTGTGAACTGAAAGCGTTACTCCAGAACATACTCTGTCATCCAGTGTAACACGTAGGACATGTAGATTGCTCAGTCAGTACGATATGGGAGTCCAGGCCTAAGCCACAACAGCCAGGCCTAAGCCACAACAGCTCCTATTCCTGTCCACCACCACAGAAGCTACATTTCCTGTTGCCCCTGCCATTTGTAGCATGTATAAGGCAGGCTGCCCAACCGTTCTCTAAACTTTTTGATCCTGCAGGCACCTGTGGAATTCTGACACAGGGCGGTGGGCACAATCATCAAATGGCTGCCACAAGAGGCGGTGCCAACAGCAGTGGCTGCCACAGGAGGCAGAGCCAACCACAAAATGTGAGCAAATTAGGTTATATATGTTGAAGAATTACTAACATTCTGGACAGAAGCTCTGCTAAACAGGATGCCTTTTTAAAGGAACATGTTGTTTAGAAAATATTTTCTTGCTTATGCACGGCTCACCTTCAGTCACAAAACGAACTTCCTTGAGCTGTGGTGGCAGCTGCTGCTGAACCCATTTTGTTAAAAATTTCCATAGCCAATCACATCTCCAATGGTCAATCAGAAGCCCTTTTGGCAAAAGGCCCAGCTGACCCTGTTCACTTTCTAAAAATGCTTGGTGGCCACCAGGAAATATGTCAGCAGCGCCATGGCACCTACAGGCATCACACTGGGGACCCAGGCTCTAGAACAGGTGTCCTCAATATTGTTGAGCCTCTAAGCGCTTTGGGGATTTAAGAATACTGAGCGGGTACCACAATTGAACAGCTGCCCTGTGGGCAGTGGCCAATGACAAAAGTATTGCAATATTCCAAGCCAAGCCACCCTCCTGTGATGCATGTGTAAAGTGTTGTCAAGTCACAGCCAGATTACAGCGACCCCACGGGGTTTTCAAGGCAAGTGATTAAGGAGAGACGGTTTGCCATTGCCTTCCTCTGCAAAGTCTTCCTTGGTGGGCTCCCATCCAAGTACCGACCCTGCTTGGCTTATGAGATCTGATGAGATTGGACTATACTACACCACTCCACATCCATATCCCTCCTATGATGGAGGCAACCATTTCTGAATAAGTGCTCCCTGCAGACACGAAAATGATGCCTCCTGGGCTCTTCTGAAGTGCCTCTTCTAGGAAAGCCAGGAATGCAGCTCTTTGTTTTGGGGGAAAGGTACTTTGGGGAAATAGGAGGTGGGTAGCAGGAAGTACAGCAACGGGTGCTGCAGCGCTGACAGGCACCATGTTGAAGATCACCACTCTAGACGAACCTAGAAAGCCAGCTCACAATCTAAACACTGGACACCCCTGAGGCATCTGCTGCACAGACTCAAAATCCTGGAAAGGTTAAAGGAGGCAGGCAGTAGCAGAAAACTACAACAACAACAAAAATCCTTCTATCCTTGATTTCTCATGGCTTTCTACTCAAAGGACCAGAACAGTCTTGCTGGATCAGACCAACGGTCCACTGAGTCCAGCGTCCTGTTCCAAAAAGTGGCCAGCAACATGCCCCTGGATGCTCTCAGACAGGACACAATGGCAACAGACCTTTTCCCTCCTTGCCACTTGTCCCCAGCATCTGATATTAGAGGTAGACTGCCTCCAAATATGGAAGCCCACATAAACCTGACAGTATTTATTGACTTCATTTATACTCTACTTTTCTTGCCAACAGGAACCCAGAATGGCTTACAACAGTCTTTCCGCCCCCTCCACTTTATCCTCACAACGATGCTGTGCAAGACTATCCACTGGTTCTCATATGCACTGCTGAGATCACACCAACCTTCAATGTTCACACACTGAACACAGAAAACAACACAATTTCCCTGTTAAAGGCATCTTTTGGAGTAGACGCCATGCAAAGGATCTCCCCCCACCACCTTTCAAAGAGCTGTTCCTTCCAACTACAATATAAGCACAAGGGCCAAAAACTTGCACAGATGTTAATTTTTTTTTAAGGAACAAAGAAATCCTAAGAAGGAAATTATCATGGGAAGTTCCCACATGTCTTGATCAAGTTTCCACAGCACAGATCTAGTTCTGCATTCTGCCCTTACAAGAGAAAAAAGCAGAGAGATTGTGCTGGGTGGGCAGCTGCCTATAACTCTGCACTACAGCAACTATGCCTGCCCAGTAAAGCCCCTGCTTGCTTCCCTTTGGTCTCAACATCAGAAATGAGCTGAGACCACGTGGCACCCTTCTCCCTTGGCTTTTCCACTTATGGAAGTTTACTGGCACTACAGCCACACACGCTCAGCTGTCCAAAGCTATTTATGGGTTGATCTGGATGACTCCTAAGGCAAATTTGCTGAACCAGTTATTAAAATGCCCTTATTAAGCTGTCTGGCTTTAGGGGAATGTCCACAATTTCTCCAGGAGGTGAGGAGGTGGGGGATAGATGCAGTTGACTCCAACAACATACCTCAAAGTCCAGATAATGGTCTTTCAGTTTGTAGTCCTCAACTTCCTTGCCTTTCAGCTTCTTATCCGGTGGGTAGGAGCGATGCTCAGCCAGCTCAGTAGAGATCTGCTTCAGTTTGGCTTCATGGGATTTTAGCTGGTCATCCTGCAGAAGCAACAGAGCAGACTCATGTGAGATTCTCTCCCGCCTGATGCAAATACTTGAGGAAAGAACCAACAGATCTGCTTGCTTGTGTGAACCTTTCAGGCATTGAGTGTTTTATTTTATTAATCCAGTTAGGAAATGTTCTAAAACAGATATTCAGATATGGAGGATTACCCACCAAGAACTTTCTGGTGGCCGCCATTTAAGAGGCCTCCCTAAGCAGAGTTACATACCCTTCCAAGCCCATCGAAAGGACCATCTCCTCCCACGTGTCCCTGTGTGCCAATCTTCAGTTTGCCACCTCCTGGTTACTCTCATGAATGGCTAGTGGCTACATTGTTCTTCTGTCTATTTCATCCTCACAACAGCCCTGTGAAGTAGGTTAGGCTGAGTATGTGACTGGCCCAAGGTCATCCAGTGAGCTTCCATGGCAGAGCAGTGCCAGAGGCAATAAGGTGTAATCATTAGTGTTGACACTTGAGTTCAGACTCTCGCTCTGCCATGGAAGCCTGTTGGATGACCTGGAGCAAGTCACACACTGTCAGCACTGAGACAACCCTGGATTATTGTGATGATAAAGAAAAAGGAAGGGAGACCCTTGCGGTCACTGAAGAAAGCATAGGATATAATGTACTAAATAGACAGTCCCAATTTTTGAGTAACCAATCCTGAAAGTTCATTGTCTCTAGCGTCCTAGTATGCCGAGTTGACAGAATTATCATTCTTCAGGGTTTGGCTTTCTTTCCAAAGTCATTAGGCATTAAATTTTAAAGTGTGGATGCAGCATGTCTCTAGAGCACATGTAAACACATGAACACCACAGCACTACGTAGTGCTGCAGACGTTGGTCTATTTTGAACTTTGGATAAACAACATATTGCATGACAATTCTGCTTTCCTTCAAGTGAGAGAACAAAACATTGCCGTTGCTTTTAAATGTGTGCAGAGCACACTACAACAATAAATGAATTTGGCAGGTACAGAAGAGCTTTCAAGCAATGTGTCACTTTGGAAGTGGAGGGCTGGCTTGGGGATCCTTACTATGAGAACACACATGTTATGTGAAGGTCTCCATTTTTCATCTATGAAAGGCTGGGGTGCCAAGTGAACTGCTGGGGTGGAGTGAGAAATAAATTAAGGAGCATGTGAGGCCATGAACAATAGTCCCCCTCCGCCACACCCCCATCTTCAAATCACAGCTGGGAGCTCGAGGAATGCAATCTCTAAATTGAGCCACTGCAAGAGGGACTTATTTGGAAACAGGACCAGGAGCTGAAAAAGCAAATCGCGATTCAGGCCACATCATCTAAAACAGCAACCAGACAGAGTTGACAGTTCACATTTCATCCTCTGCAAAAGAAGCTGAAGCCTACTGGCAAGTTCTTTTGCTGACAGATAAAAGCTGACAGTTCTCAGCTTGTCCCTGAATCCGTCTCCCTTGAAAACGCAACACTCTTTCCTCCCTCTCCCTGCCTTTCGGCTAAAAAGAAGCTTACATCCTTTCATTCCTTGTCTCTGCTTTCCACCAGTATGTAAGCTATAGTTTCCTCAATGGGTAGCTGAAAAATAAAACTATGCCACTGGATAGCAATTTCTGCCCTGTGGCAAAAGAGAAAAAATATTCGGGGGGGGGGGCAGAAAATGCAGGGCCAGCGCTGGCTACTAGTTAGACTGGAGACCTCCAAGGAATACCAGAGTCATGATGTGGAGGCAGACAATGGCAAACCACCTCTGAATGTCTCTTCCCTTGAAAACCCTACAGGGTCACCGTGAGTCAGCTGTGACTTGACAGCACTTTCCACCACCAAAATTACAAAAAGAGTTGGCTCAGTTCACACTAGCAGTAAGAGAGAGGGAGGCCCCAGAGCACAATGGTAGATCTAACCTTCTGCATAAAAGCCATTTTCAACACTCCATCACATTCTTCAGCACAACCAAGAAACAGAAGCCAGGATGCTACCTGCAAAGTGTAGCGTCCAAGTAGGATCTGCGAGATCTGGGTTTAAACCCTCATGATGCCATGGAAGCTCGCTGGGTGACCTTGGGTCAGTCTGTCTCTCTCTCTCAGCCTAACGTACCCCACAGGGTTGCTGTGGAAGGGAGAACCATGTCCAGTACCTTGACCTTCTCTCAAGAAAGGTAGGATTATATGAACTAGGTAGCTATGTAGTTAGCATAAAAACAACTATGATATTTAACTCTGAAATTCTATGCAGAGGCTCAGACTAGGATGATTCCACATAGGATTGCACTGCAAAAGAAATAAGAACAAAAAGCCAGTTCACACGTACATGTGTTCATCCCCTGATGACCTGAATGTGTGAATGTGCTACTCCAGGTAGAACTTTCATGTCAACTGTTGTCAGTACAGGCACAATGTTTTTTCAGTCAGTTCAGGCAGGCTGGAATTATGTGATATGCCAAAGGGCTGTATCCTTTTTCCATCACATCATTTCTGTACCCTCTTTCCATCATATCTTTTCTTTCCCTCTTTTGTGCACTATCACTTACCGTGTGCTGAGACAACCCCATGTTGCACGCTCTTTCACCCCTGCTCTGAACTATTCAGTGCCAGGGATGTGGAAATGCACAACAGGATGAGGACAGATTAGAAGCTGAGAGTTCCTGCATGCCTGGGGAACAGAGAGGTAGGAGAGAGGAACTTGACTGGTTTTGGGTAGCAGCCCAGAGTCACACATAAGGACTCACAGCTGGGTTTGGCACTACAAGGAATTCAATTACATAATCCAATTATGGGATACCAAGTGATATGAAAGCACATACATCATTTAGAGAAACAAAAAAATGCTTTTAAAATGATAACATTGCTTGTCAATTGTTAAAGCTAGTGTGATGTAGTGGTTATAGCATCAGATGAGAAACTGGAAGACCCAGATCTGAATCCCCATTTAACCATGGAAGCTTGCTGTGTGACCTTGGGCCAGGCACACACGCTCTCAGAGATAATAATAATCCTTCCCTATTATATAAAAGCGTAGTGGTCGAGTGGCATGCCCAAATAAGGTAAAAATGCGTGGCAGGTTCGCCGCGGGGGCTACCACTCACCACTGCGCTCTGCCCATTGGCTGGTGTGCCTGGCTACGTGGGCTCAGTCCCGCCCACACAGCCTCTTCGACCTCTTCCACGCAGTCTCCCTCCAGCTGCCAAATTGGGCGGCTGTGTGCTCAGGCAAGATGGCGGCCTCCCTCGCCCCATGGCCAACCCCCCCCCCCCGGTAAGTCACTGGAGCCGGGAACGCCTTGCGCGGTGGTGGTGGGGCGCCGGGGCTCACCTCCCGCCCCAATGCGACTGCCGCGATGGGGAGGCCGCGGCAGAGCTGGCTGCCCCCCAGAGGGAGACAGCCTCCCTCGCTCGCTCCTCTGCCCCTGCAGTACGGCTAGCGCCCGTTGCATCCCCCCCGCAACGGGCCTTGCCGCTAATAGTAGTAGTAGTAGTAGTAGATAATAATAATAATAATAATAATAATAATAATAATAATAATAATAATAATATTCCAAAGCCAGTCCTTTCATGACTGGTGTTACCCTTTTATTTTTTCCTTGAGACACACTCTCAACCCAACCTACCTCACAGGGTTGTTGTGAGGATAAAACAGAAGAGAGGAGAACAATGTAAGTCACTTTGGGGGGAGAAAGGCAGGTAAGTAAATGCATGTTGGTTGATGTCCTCATTAAACAATTCTCGTAAGAGCAATTCACGTAAGTTCCATGACTCCATTTCAGTGTCCTTCTGCATAGTTAGAACTTTTTAGGTGGTTCATAAAAGATAATCTTCCAAACCATATCATCCGTGGCTTCTAGCAATATATAACCTTACCCTGATTCCAGTATCGGGGGGGGGATTCCCATCTATGATATAGGCTCTGAAAACCATTCTGTAGCAAGCTGTACCAATCCAAAATCTGGCTTGTTCTCTGAACAAACTGTTCCCCAGCTGTATTCTATGTAGTGGATTAGTAGCACACTTGACACATGCCTTGCACTGTGTATTAATCACCTGAGATAATTTGGTTGTGGTGGCAGGTAACAGTGGGCGGCTAAATTTCTTCTGGGAACCAATAGCAGCTGGAAACGGTGGGGCAGAAAAAACAGCTGCCACACAGTTGATCTTATTGATCCATGACTCCATTTCTTCTGGGCTTCTGTGAACGGGAGAGAGAAAGAAAACAGAAATCAATCAGGATGCCTGGACTCAGGCTTGTCTCCTGGGCTTTCTATCCCATGTCTGCTCTGGTGGGATAGGAACTGCCACATGGTCCACTCCAGCACCCCATCTTAGACAGTGGCAGCAACACCTAGAAGGTTTCCCACCCCTTATTCTCTTTTCTATAAGCCATCTTGATGAGGTGGGATATAAATACATAAATAAAATACACCCTTTTGAGTAGGGATGGGCATGAACTGGCTGACAAACTGAAGTTCATCATGAATTTTGGCTGGTTCATTGTTTGCTAAGCAATGTTCATGAACTGAAGAACCACCATGAATTTTGATACAGTTTATGGTGGTTTGTGAAGAGCAGAAAGAAGGGGTTTAAACCCCTGCTTTCTGCTCTTCATGAAAAACAGCTGAGCAGTAGGGAGCTCCCTGATGCTCAGCTGTTTGGTTTAAATGGCCCCATGCTTTCTGCTCCCCAGGGCTTTTTGCAGGAAGCAGAAAGCAGGGGTTTAAACTTTAAATGGCTCATTAACCGAGATGAACTGGTTTGGTTTGTGAACCAGCATATTGATGCATGGTTTAACTATGAACCAAACTGCAAAAATGTGGTTTGTGCCCATCCCTCCTTTTGAGTATTTATTTAACACATTTATGACCCACCTTTCTACCCATTTTAAGGTCCACAATGCAGGTAACAGCCACTAAACTAAACAGAAGATAAATCACATTAAATTAAGAAAAAGTGCTCTGAAAACCAATCAAATGCTTTTAAAGACAAAGAATTTTTTTTTTTTAGAAAAATCATACTCCTTAAAGGCATGGTGAAAAATTTCATCCCTTTTCTGGAAGACAGAAAGGAGCCAGAGGTCTTATTTATTATTTATTAATTGAATTTGTAGTTTGTCTTTCCCTACACAGCAGATTTACAAAAATATTTATAAAAACCTATTCTACAAAACAATTAAGACAATTAAAAACACAACAATAATATGGTGATCAAATGCAATTCATGGATCCCTGAGATGACTGTCTGTATGAGTACTCGATTTAAACGAGACTGTGAGGGAATATTCCACAAATAAAAATAAGGCCCCTGGAGAGGCGGCAGATACACATTCTAAATCAATAATTAAAAATAGTTTTTAAAATCCCACAAATAAAGGGCCACTACTGAAAAGGCACTGCTCCTTTGAACTACCAACCTCATTTCAATCACAGTACCCAAAATAGGCCCCACCTGCGGCTCCCCACTTTCAAGGAGCCAATCTCCTGCTGATCAAGCTTCCCACTTCTGATTTTAACCAGGGATAAATCATGCAAGGGGCTGGCTGCAATTGGTCAAGAACCATGTCACTTTCCTCACGTGTCAATAGTAACTGCAACTGTAGTCAGAGGAAGCCGAAGATACTTAATAATACAAACTCAACATCCAATGGGACATTATGAATTGAGGAGTATAAGAGTGATTTTTATCCACAAAATGCTTTACAGGTTGTAGCGAGCAATGGAGGTGCTTCCATCACATCTTGGGGAGCTAGGTTGCAAAAAGTCCCCAGAACATCTCAGCTGGACAGCACTCAGCTAATGTACTAGAGGCAAAGAACGATTGCTTTGTCACTGCTGCAGCAGAGAGTTTCAAATGGACTCTCGTATGGGACTCAATGCAAGAATTCTGCCAGTTGAACAACAGTCTTAATCTTTGGCATTTCTCAGTGTCTCCTCGAGTGAAATAAGGAGCAGATCATGCTCTAGCCAGCAGGAGATGCTCTGGAGTTACTGTATCATAAGCCTAAAACTGCCCATTCCACAGACTGCCGAAGGCATCAACAAAACAGTCAATAATATCAACAAAACAGTCAATAAAATCAAGAATAAGCTCCCCAAAGGCCATCTGGAATCTTTTTGGTCCATCAGATTCTAGGCATGGAGCATCTTAACCCATCTCCCCTACTCCTGTACAAATCACAATTTCCCCAAGTAAACCTTCACCAGGAAATAACTGGTCCATGACAAGGGAGTCACAATAGGATCCCCCATCCACAGAGCTCCCTCTTCATACTCCATAGAGAACACTAGGTGAAATGCATCATCAGCAATATTTATTGGACTAAAGGTACTTGGGTGACAAACCCACGGTTGGTATCATAGTCCCAAACTCCTGAGCTACACCTGATAAACCAGTGTCAGCATGAATGTTGAAGTCGCCCAAGGCCAAATGCCTAGAGGTCTCCAACACCAAGAGTTGGACCCTAGGAGCTGCTACTGGAAACCACTGGCACAGTCAGAGCTTTCTCACCTTCTCCCTCCCCCAGCAGTGAGTGCTTGAAAGACTATGTTGGGGGTTGGGGGAACCACATGGACAAAAACCCTCACAATGTCAGTGGCTGCAGTGAGGAGCGAAAAGCCTCAATGTGCCCATTATGCCATCAGAATCTTTCGTACCAGCAGAAATAGTACTGGTGGAAGAAGCGTGCATGCGGGAGGAAGTTACCTGCTTTCCCCTCCTCACGGCCCTGCCCACACTGCACAGTGGAATAAAAACAATACTTTCAAAAAGTATAACAAAAGAAAATGCACTCAACAAGGGGCATGATGTCGAAAATAAAATGCATGCAATGTGTCAGCTGATGCATATTTTACATGAACCATAAAAGGAAGTGAATGCAACCTACTGGGTTTGGAAAAGCAGGACTCTCCAATCGGCTGTCTTGAGCTTCAGGACATTTGGCCTCTTCTCATAATCTGTTGCCTTTGATGCTAATGCATGGTGCACACTGATGGCATTCTTAAGATCGTCCTCGGAAAAATCCCTGTCTGGTTTGTATTCATCCTGCAGAAATTAAATTTTTTTAAAAAATGATTCCTTAGTGTCTTCCTTTCCCCCTCTTGATTAAACTCCAAAGGAGACAATAAGTTATGCTTTGTGAAACAGTCATCTAGACTGAAGGAGCTGATACAAAAAAAATTTTTTTTTAAATCCCAAGACCATGCTATGAAAATGTTTGTTTTAAAGCTTTTCTACATTGGTAATAGTGATACTGCAGAACAAAAGAGTTGGTACAGATATAGTTTTTTATTTTTATTTTTCAGAAGAATAATTTACCTGTTATGTTTCTGTTCCAAAGAGTGGAAACCAGACTTAGGATAGAGCGAAAAAGAGCATCTTTACCCAGAAACCTAGTGAGTGCAGGTGCTCCTTACTTGCTCCGAAGATGCTTTGTACTTATGAAGGAATTGCTAACATCTAGAAGTTGCAAAAAAGCTTAAAACAAATACCTCTATTATAGTTTACTAACTTTTATAGCACAAACAGAAGCATATTTTAGGCTGTCAGAAGCCTTACATATAGATAGTACAACTCCAACTGTCCTTCTTAGACCAGACAATTCCATTTTTGAGAGGTAAAAGCACATTTCCAAAGTGTCCCAATTAAAGCAACTACTGAATTTTTAAAGCTGAACCCTAGAGTTAGCATCACAAACAAGTGGACTCCCAAAACTATATAAGTATAGCTACAGTTTTTTAATGCTTTACAGTTATGGTGATATCTAAAAAACTACAATTGTTGATTCCATAATTGTATGAGTTCTCACTGAAACAATGTCTTGAGCATTAAGTGTATTTTTCAAAAGCATTTGCCAATCCCCCCCCCCAAAAAAACCCACTTCCTTCCCAAAGCTTTGATAGTAAGGGTGTGATCAGATAGGTTTCTTCATCTGGTGTCGCCACTTCTCCCCTCCGGTTTAAAAAAATGCATCCAGACATCAGAGGAGGAATCCTGCATTGCAGTCATCACTCCCCCAGTGTCACTGCTGACTTTCCTGACACCGGAGAAAGTCCATGTTTTGTGGAAGCTATTGTTATCACTGTGCATTTCCAGATGTTTGATCCCTCCAGCAAATGCATTCACTCATCACATCAGTGTGCTGACATGGAAGTCAACAAATAAACACTTACGCATATGCGAAAGTGAGAATTTTTTTTAAAAAAAACCTTGTGCGCCGGCAAGTGTCTGGAAGGCAGACCATGGGGTGAGCACTGGGTGTCTGGTCATGTCACTGAGGAATAAATAAATCCGGGTAATATTTGAGGTGTGTTAACAGTACTATAATCACACCGTCTGACCACCACCTAAATGTAAATGAGGTGCTTTTATTATTGGCTAGTTCCTTTTCTCTTTCCACTGAGGTCAAACTTACATGTCATACTGTTTATGTGTTCTGGTAGACAGACGTGTCCCGATTCTCAGATGTGTGGACCCATATCAGATTGGGACTGTGGTGTATGGGGGGGGGCTTATGTTTACCCCTCGTTTTTCCTCCCTGAAAAAAGTCCCAGGGACCTGTCATCTTGGGGAAATTAATGTGTAGCCTTTCAGTACCTAATGAGTTTCCCCAATGGGGCAAGCAGTTGCTTGTCAGAGCCATATTTGGTTGTGAAAACAGAATGCACAGGGGGTAAGGGGCTTAAACCTCCTATCCATCACATTGGGATCCCAATTCAAACTGGAATTATTCTCAACAGGAAACTCTGCACACACCTGTTTGACAAGGCAGGGCATACGCAGTGTAATACTCAGTTAGGCCCCCAAAAGTCAGTCAGAAGTAAAATCAAACTTTATTTGAACAGGAGGCAGAGGGCAGGAAGGAAATGCTTTCTTTAGCCTCCTTCACATACACCCCCTTAAATTTATTGATAAGGTATCAAGACAAATGCTTCAAAATGGAAAAATGCTTTCTGTTCCACTGTGCGCATAAGGTGTTTTTCAAAAAAAGGTATTTTTGGTACTAGTAGGAGGGAAAAGGGGAGAAGAAACAATGAGGGGATTTTTCTTTTGTGTGCCAAGTAAGGGATTGCGAGGTAAGACTTTTTGTTCAAAACCCTACCTAAGCTTGTGCTCAGGCAACCCGTTCTGGATTTCTAAGCGGGTAGTGGGGGCAAGAGACTGCAGCTATAATCACAAGAGAAAAGGCACACTGCACATTCTCAGAGGTACTTTTCTTCTCATAATCCAGGCCTCAGCCCTGCTAAGTCAAAAAACTGACTCACGAGCGAAATCTTTTATTTATTATACTTGTTTATTTAAAACATTTATTTGCCACCTTTCTACCTTGCAGCACTCAAGGTGGTTTACAATATAAATAAAACAATGGTTATAAAACACACTGGACTGCCAATAAATAAGAACTAAATCTGTCAAATACAGTCCTAAATAAAACTGCCTAGGTGAAGTCTTGGCCCAGAACAAAATTAGGGAAAAGGCAGCGAATAAGCAAAAGAGGTAGCTTGCTGTAATAGTTGGTAGCAGCAAAATAAAACAGGCCTCTAGGAGTTCAACATGAGCTTTTACACTAACAGAAGGGGGTGGGGAGAGAGAAACAGTGTTCTAAAGAGAAACCATCCTGGCCCAGTCCTTTCTCCTCTGATGGACAGGGGCTCTCAAAGATCTCATGCAGAGATCTGTCCAGAGTGCTGCTGCTTGAGAATCTTCCACTGGGGCTGCAGAGTTTGAACCTGCAAAACGTAAGTTCTCCTCTATTACACTTTCAGCCTTCCCCAGTTAAAGTTTTATCACCTATAGAGCATGGATCCCCACCAGCTACCATACTGACATGAGATTTTCAGGAAGGAATGTCAATAAAACACAGTCCACATTGCTGCTTACTGCCATAAAACTGAGTTATCCTGAGATCCAATGGTCTCTTTTTAAAAATGCTGATGAATTTGAAGACCCTGCCTTTATGTAGCAGTACCCTGGCAGGCAGCAGAATGCTATTGTCATCCTTCCCACCCCTGCCAAGGGCCAATGGTGGATATTTTGTGTGATTAACCTCTGAAAGGTAAGTTGTTGGGCCTTTTTTGTATTAAAATTATTCATCATAAAAATTCTGGAAATAATGTGCAAAACTGCCCTTGACCTGTTCAAAGTTCATCCAGTCTTGCAGCTTTACTGACATTTTCAGTGCAGACATTGCAGGTCAAGTGAGCATTAAATCAGATCCAAATCAATGCAGGCCCGGGTCAAACTCAGCACAAGAAAACTTACAGCCAGAACCATGGAAGAGGTAAATTAAAGACAGCTTCACGCCTGGAAAATGTTTTTGATTACCATGTTATGCCTCCTGTATTAAATCAGAAATCAGGGAATATAGCAGAAATGCTTTTGATAGGATGCAAAATAATGCATAAGTTGTGTGTGTGTGCATGTGTGTGAGTGAGAGAGATCCCAAGTGATCCACAAATGATCATATAGCAAGTCAAATGCACAGCCAAGCCAGTATGGGAGCAGGCTCCTGCCCCAGTCCAGAGCTGGGAAGTTCAGCAGATTTATACCCTACTTTTCTCCCCTGCGGAGACCCAAAGTGGCTTATGTCATGCTCCTTTCCTCCATTTTATCCTCACAACAACCCTGCAAGGTAGTTTAGGCTGAGAGTGTGTCTCCCAGTGAGAATTAGGTTTTCTCTACTCTCTAGGACATGCTACTCCTGCTGACATTTCCCTCTCCTATGAAACCATCAATAGTACAGGAGCGTTGTCCTTTTTGTATCTAGTCAATGTATATAACCAGGCACTCGCTGTTCACTGCAAGCATGGGATTAGTACCTTTTTTCACCCTTGCCTTATTCTTAGGTCTTTTTTTAAAAAACAAAACAAAAACAAACCCTTATATTTATGACTTTACATAACACATATTTTGTAGAAATAAATAACCAAAGTAATTAACAGTTATTAAACTATATACGTACTGTTAAGTTCATAAATAATGTCTGGGTAATATGAAACACAGAAACAAGTAAATTTAACAGATGAGAAGAAGTAGTACATTACTACTATTAAAGCAATAAGTTTTCTTAGGCCTTTTAGCTGCAGGGCAAGCTTTTTATTTGCCACAAAAACTTCCCCCTCTACAGCTATGTGTTGGGCTTGTTAAAGGCACATAGGGAGGGCCAGTCCAACAAAGGCAGAGATTGCTTTTAAACAAGTGAGGATGTGACTAGATACAAAGGAGGACTCTATTCTTGTACTTTTAATGACTGTAAAGAAAAGAGAATCTTGGCAAAGGCAACTGTCCTGCAGTTGCAGACAGAAAACTCCCTCACCTGCACAATCATTGAAGGTTCACATCTGGCCCTTCTATGACATGCTTATTAAGGTAGTCAGTTTTTTTTAAAAAAAAAACTAGCGCTATTATGTTTCTGTTAGTAGCCTGATACACACAATTGTACACATGTTTGCTTGCTTGGTCACAAGCACTGGAAAAAGCTTCAGATCAATTATCAGGTAATTCCAGAAGTAAAGTTGCCGTGCCAAGTGAGAGTGCCCACCCAGAACCAGAGGCTGCTTAGTATCCATGTCTGAAGACCACATGATTCATTACATTTACAGTGTCTTCTAAGTGACAGTTCCTGGATTCTGTTTGCCAGTCACATTCCAACATGAATCAGGGCAGGGCTATTCCCGTGAGCATCTGGGGTTCAGTTTCCAGTGGTTTCCCAGTTCTATGAATGCAGTCAACAGGCTCCCTACCCAGTCCAGCATGACAACAGGTGGTCCAAGCATGGTATTTGTGGCCTGTGGCTTGCAAAAGCTTGTGGCACAATGAATTTAGTCATCTTTCAGGTGCCATGAGACATTCTGTTACTTTGGCTTCAGGAAAGTAACCTGACTACCTCGTCTGAAAAAGAACACTATTTCATACAAAAAAAACTGGGAGAGGAACCAGTTCAAATTATTAATAACTCTGGATTCTTTAAACTGCAGATGTGGTCTAGAAGCTGAATCCTGCTCCTGAACCAATTTTATGAGGCACCCCTAACAAATTTTGATTTGCTCAGAATTGGCATACAACCTAAGACAGCTCACAGATCACACTTGACTATGGCATGTCTTTGGAATGTTGTATGCCTTTTGCTGAGCATATCTGTTTTGTAGTTGTTAGGTGGTATCTAACTGCTTTATGGGGCCTGACCATCTGCAAATTCTCTCCACTGTCCGCTGAAAATATAGTTGTTGGCTTTCAGTGCGCTAAGAAATGTTTTCATGCACTGCAGCCAGCCGTAATGCCATGCTGAGTTTTTGCTTTTCCCTTCTTGTTAAAGGTGATATAAAGTTAAGGTGTGGCCAGAGGCATGGACCCTTGGGCAAGACTCCTGTGGTTCACAGCCTGCACCTTCAGATAAGCCAGCCCCTGCATCCAGACCAAGACACAGTTTGTTGCTTTTGCTTTTGATTGGTTCCTTTATAGTGCATTCTTTCCTGTTGTAAGCTGCTTTGGGTCCTTGTGGGTAATTCAAATACTTAAATATATAAGTGTGCTTACATCCCAGAGGTCAGCATATGAACCTGGGCCCAGCAATGTCCAGGAAGCAGATCAGGCATGTCAATTCTCTCTGAACTTGTGTAAGATTAAGTGGCTAATTATGAGGACTTTATGTGGCTCCTGTGATTGCCATGTGCCCCTTTATTCACAAGACACCCCCCTTCTTGCTGTGAAGAGAAAAGCAAAACAAAGTATACTGTAGACAAGTTGCCTTGGACTGCCTCTGGCTATTAAGAGTTACTGCTCCTGTCAGTTCAGCTCCCTCTTGGGAGAACGGGATGGAATGTGGAGGGCTGATTTATATAAGCAGGGGACCCACAAAAACTTGTTGGGAGAGGCATCTTATTTTCCCTGTATCCTCTTCCCCCACTATTCCTTCTTTCCTTCCCCTGGCAGCCCCCAAAGGCTCTCCCTTTCACTGCCTCCTACCCACCAAACAACCTATCTTTGTCTCCCCCAGTCCAGCTTTCTTTCCTTCCCTACGCCTGCCACTTTGTCTTCCCTCCCACTCCCCAATTACATTTTTCTCTTCTTCCCCACATCTTTACTTCCCTTTCTTCTCTCTTCTTTCCCTGCTTCCTTCCCTCTCTTCCATTTTTTACCTTTTCCAATCACTCTCTCCCAGGCAAATTGTTGGTTGCCCCTGGGCCTGGTGGCCAAGTCATACAAGTTGCTAGGTGTAAGTTGTTGGCTGAGTAGCGCAAGTCACACGATAGTAAATTACCCAGGTGGGTCACAAGCCCGGGTGAGTCACACAAGTCATCTGGTAGCAAGTTGCCAAGGCAAGATGTCCAGTAGCTGCTGCCAGACCAAGCCCTGGTGGAGTGTGCTCTCTCCACTGGGGATGTGGCAGGGCTGTTTTGGCCTCTCAGTCCACCCCTGCACCCCCCCCCCAAGACTGAAAGAAACCAAGGGTTTGAAGGCACAGCAGTATTGGTGTGGTTGCCTAGCAATCCCTGCCAATGGCCACCAAGATCTCAGAATGTAGTCTTGCAAAATCTTAGTGGGTGTATTATTAGAGGGAGTTTTAATACCAGATTTTTCTGCAACCTTTTCCTTTGGTTTCCTTCCTCTGTAGAAAGATCCTCCCGTCTGTCCCTGGCTCCACTGTGTGGATACTTTGATCCACACACTATGGCCCAGTTCAGAATTAGATACATGATGTTCAATTTCTGAACGTTATTCTAAGCTCATAAAACACTCCAAAATTGAAATGTTTTAAGAAATATAAATACTCCCCTCCCGCTTCTTCCATGTCAGGAGACATGTCTAGAAAAAAAATGCATACCTCGATTGTTCCAATAAGTGAAAGACCAAGGCTAAATCGAGTCTATCCCCTCCCCACCCTATCCTATCCTATCCCTCTGCCTAGTCTTGTATACACACACACATATCCCCTTTTTGTGGGAGACAAAGATAGTGCAATGGTTAGAATATTGGACTAGGATCTGGGAGACCCAGGTTCAAATCTCCACTTTGCCACAGAAGCTTGCTAGGTGAACTTGGGCCAGTCATTCTCTCTTGGCCTCTCTTACCCCACAGGGCTGTTTTGTTCTAGGGATAAAATGAAGGAGGGGAGTATAATGTCATGGGACACTTTGGGTCCCCATTGGGGTGAAAAATAGGGTACATATAAAGATTTCATCACAGCACTGCCATATTTATTCAGTAGGTTTATTTTTTTCCCTTGATTCCCTCCCCCACCCTCCATTTGTCAAGCTTTTTCCCAGGCCAAGCTTCCCAGGCAAAGCTTCAGTTTGCTGTAGTGGTTAAGTGCGTGGACGCTAATCTGGGAGAACCGGGTTTGATTCCCCATTCCTCCACTCACAGCTGCTGGATGACCTCAGGCAAGCCATAGTTCTGTCAGAGGTGTTCTTGAAAAGAGCAGTTTCTGTCAGAGCTCTTTCAGCCCCACCTACCTCACAGGGTGTCTGTTGTGGGGAGGGGAAGGGAAAGGAGTTTGTAAGCCTCTCTGAGACTCCACGTGAAGGACGGGGTATAAATCCAATCTCCTCCTCCTCCTCCTCCTCCTCCTCCTCCTCCTCCTCCTTCCCCTAAATCCCCCCAGCTCAAGCTAGAGCTTGCCCCCCAACTGATTCATCCAAGTATTAGTTCCACATGCAGTTGTTAATTCATTTCAGCTACCCATTTCAGCCTCCATACGTCCCTCTTCCTTGCTTACCTCCTGTACTCAATTATTCCCCAACTGCAAGATGTATTTAAAAACAACCCTTGTGACGTTAAGCATGGAATGTGCAGGCTGCGACACAGCTCATTTGTTCTGTGTGCTGTATCCACTCCTCTACTTTTTGCCTTTTCCAAAAAAAGATTAAATCTTTCAGAACAGAGACTGTATCTGATGTAATGCTTGTGCTCATGGCTAATATAATTAATGGGATCTTGATCTCTGGGGGTTTGGTCACAGACCTGACTCAAAACAGTTATTAAAAACTCTGGAGAGGAAAGCAGTGGTGCCCAGAAGGAAACTGGCTTCACCAAAGTCATGTAGCTCACCAATGGCAAAGTGATTTTTTAAGGACATACTATGATGAAAACAGACTTATACCTAGAGAGGGTTCCTGGGGGAGGGGGCTTTTATGGCTTTATTACCAACAAAAACCACACTTGAAGAAGCTTTCATTATCTACCACATTCTCTCTCTATTAAGGCTCCTTTCTCATTATCACCATCACTGCATGGAAATCTGTGTAGCACAGACAGTATCAAGAGACATGGCAGGGAGGGGTGTCCTCTGATTTCTGGCCACCCCAGCATTTCTCCTATTGCCTTTGCATAGTGGGAAGGAGCCCACTGCAAAGGCTTCTGTGCTGTCTCAGACAAAGCAGGCAATGCCCAACACAGGCACTGAACAGCAGCATGACAGACATGGTACTCAGGGCCAGTTCTCCACCCAATGGAAGGAGGCAAGCCCCCGAGGCACTGGCAGCTGGCTCCCATTTTGTTGGGCCAAATAGAACTCCCTGTCTTGCTTTCCCCTTTTTGTTGTTGGCACATCAGCACCTTCATAATTAGATGCATTCAGGCCACAAAAAGGCTTCCAACCCCTAGTCTAGATAATATGACAAAATACTGTTGTTAGACTTCAATCAGAGAGACTTGATATGAAATCCTCTCCAAGTCATCACTGGTTGTACCTCAGGTGACTCTCACCCTAACTTACTCTGTACTGGGAGTGTTGGGATATTTACAGGTGCATTCCTCTTATTCTAGTGTCAGAGCAAGAATATGATTGTAACATGAAAACAGCAATATAATTACTTGCAAGAAGAAAGGATGGTGCAGGGTGAGACAACAGATGAGAGAAAAGACAGATCTCAGTAGCAGTTGCTAGAAGTACCATTATGTTGCATTGTGAGATAGAGGGGTGACACCCATGTCACTGAAATGAAACCTAAGAATCTATCTTCAGAGATCCTCCAAAATCCTTCCATTCTAGAGAGTACAATTCTTCATATGGCAAGTCCCCCACTCTGTGAAAGCTCAATCACCCAACCACAAGATGGCGGGGTACTCTGATAACAGATGGCATCTGAACACAGCGAGCAATAATCTTCTCTGCTGTTGTGTTTTCCTGGTTCATGGCTCTCTTGTTGGGTTTCAGCTACCTGGGGACTGAAGTGTTACCACTTTCTCCTTGCTATGAGTTCTTCATGCCCCTTAGACCAAACAGGTTCCTCCCCTCTACCTCCAGTAGCATTTAGGTAACATCTGTCTATAATTAAATAAATCCCATCCACTCAGTGTGCCCTTTATTAAAAGGAGAAGACCAAAGAACGGATGAGTGACCATGACGAAAGTGTGGCAAAATCTGACACCTTGGATGGCTTTTCAATGCCATTCAAAGCATGTCTTTATGCTCATGTCCTTAAAGACCTCTATTAAAAATTAATCCCCCCATTGCTACATTGGTTGAAAGCTTCCATTTTTCAATGCAGTATTTGAAAAATAGTGGGGTCTTAAATGGATGAATTTGGGATTAACTAGCACACACTTCAGAGCTTTCTCTTTGAAAAGAGGATGTTGTTGCTGCACCAATTGGGATAAAAAGTGAAACAAAGAAACCTGAATGCAATCTGCTCATTATCAACTCTAAGCAGGGCTGGGATTATCATCTAGAATGGAAAACAAAAAGTTTCCTTCAGCCTCCGCATCAGCCCGCTGCACATTTTCTTCAGATGTGAAACGTTTGGCATCTGTTATTAACATTCAGTATCTATTTCAATGACTAGAAGAAAAATTGTAATTATTGTCTTGCAATATTACAACGGTACTTGGAATCAGGCTGCCTATACTATGCAAATGTATATCTTTGCTATACCAGATCAACTGTCATGGCTTCTTTCAAAGAATCTCTGGAGTATTTTATTATTATTATTTTTTAAGAGATGTAGCCCACAAGTCTCAGCCTGGATGTCTCTTGAAGCATTACCCTTTTGTTGAGGTGCAGAACATTCTCTGCTCAAGAGACTCAGTGTACAACTACAATTCACAGCATTTTCAGGGGAAGGGAAATTACTGTTAAGTTTAATTCTGTAGCGAACACAGCAAAATCAAAAGGCATTTCCTTACCTAACACTTGTGGAAGTGGTACAGCTGCAGGAGCAATTCCTGGCATCTCCAGTTTAAAAAAATAATCCAGCAGTAGGAGACAGCAAAAGACTGGAGAGTTTCTACCAGTCAGAACAGACAATATAGGCTTGGAGAGACCAGTAGACTGATTCAGACAGACAGGCCCATTGCCAGAAAATTTTCAGGGGGGGAGCATGGAGGGAGCATGTGCCTATGTCACTTCTGATGTCACTGCTGAATCCCACCAAAATAAGCCAGAACTTAGAGGAAGAAGAGGGGAGGGAGCAGAAGAATCGGAAGAGCACGTTGTTCCCTCATCTTCCCAGCCGGGTGTTCCTTGCCATAGCCCTCCCTAGTGTCCTTCTCTGTGTGCTGCATCTGAAGCCTGCCCAGCCCTGGTGTTCTTGGCCCTGGAAGGCCAGGCATGGCTGCTGCAGTGCATGGCAAGAGCCAAAGAGAATGGCCTGCCCCAGCGCCTCACTGCACATGTGCCAGCTACCCTGGTGGGGGAGGAGCTTGCTGCAGGCACAGTGTGGCGCCAGGGCCAGCAATTCTCCTCTGTTCTTGCCACGTGCACCAGCAGCCAAGCCTGGCCAAGGACTCCTGGCCCGACCTGGTTTGCAGATTTCAGCCCCCAAGGGAGGAGTGGTATAGGGAGGGGCAGGGCATATTCAGGGGTGTTGCCCCTGTCAGCCCTCCCCCATGGCTACGGGCCTGGATCTAGGTGTGTGATGATTGTGATTGACTACTGCATTCAGAGCACATCAAGACCTATAATCAACTATCTCTATCGTCTAATGACAACATAAACAGACTTTGCAATCATTCAAACCAAACAGATAGCACGGGAGTATAAATGTTGGATAAGCTGCTACAAAATGATTACTCTGGCAAAAGCAGCAGGAGATGGGAGTGTTAATGCCCTATAGTACTTTTCATCAGAGTAGTCCTCGCAGTTGCAGTGGGCATTCCAATACCCACAGATAGCCTGATTTGTACTTCCTCTCCCCCATGCTAAACGTTCTCTCAATGCAGATGACTTTTTCCTCTGCCTCCTATAGACAAGACCTGGAGGCAGGAAGTACAAACTCACTCAGGCTTCCCATTCTCCTCCGGAAACATCCAAAGCAACGCCAAGAGGTGGCTTCAAGCTCAACAAATATGATGTAGGCCCAGAGGCCCAGTAAGAAAGGGCTAAACGCCACTGCTTTCTTCTTCCTCTAGTGAGAGTTTAAGGGAGTATTGGGTTTGGGGAGGGCAACGAAAGCTCTTACCTTTTGCAAATAAAGCACAGTTCCCTTCAGCACAGCATAAATGGTCTTCCAGCCTCTCTTTCCACGCGGAGCTAAGGAAACAAAACATGGGGTGGGGGGAGACACAAAAAGCTGTGTAACTAAACAATTAAAGGCTGTGCTTTGTCTGGGCTCACCGGAAATATCTCTCCTGAATAATGGATAGTTTAAACATAAAAGGCCAGGAAGCAGCAGTATATAAACTTGGTTTGTTTACTGCAGAGAACAAGTGTTTGTCTTTCTCAGAAGACAAGCTTCTAATACTCTTCCTTTTTCTCCAAGTTGCTCCTCTGTTTGCCTGTGATATTTTGTCACCAAAACCACCTCCTCTCCCATCAGGGCCAAGTAAAGGTATTTGGGGGTCAGTGGGCCATGTGGAAACTGCATGCAGGAAGAGCCATCCAGCCTGTGCCAAAGGAAGGGTGTAGTAAGACGAGGAAGACATATTTGGTAATCCCACCTTGAGTCTCAGTTAGAAAGGAGAGTTATAAATGAACTTAATACAGAAATTAGTACACAAAGATACATGGAAGCACCCTCCGAACAGGTTGTGCAAGAGTACGCCAGGAATAAAATCCTAAGGGCAAAGAGTCTGATCTAGGACAGGAAAGCTATCTTCTGTCACATTTGCAGATAACTTTAGTGGGAATGGGGGGAAAGGAACTTGTTACAGCCAGTCTTGGGCAAGAGAAATGGGCCAGGAGGGAAATGGTAAAGGCTGGTGTTAAGAGAGCAAAAGCATCAGAAGGGAGAGTTTTCCTGGGAGAGGCTGATTTGCATCTGGGGAAGGTTATCCTTGGCAACCCTCACAGGGTGAAGATGCCCTCGATTCTCCTTCCAGCCTACAGGAAAGCTGCTCAGAAGGCCCATCACTCCCTCCTTGCCTCTGGAAGCCCTTCCCTCACAGCAGTATGCAGCCACCCACACCAATTCCCCTCTGTTGTAAGGCACTCACTCTTCTTTCCGTCCATGTCAGCATGGATTTTACGAGCCAGGAATCCGGCTTTGTACACAGCAGCATTGGGGTCATGAGGAATGTCAAGGAAGGGATTGTTGGAATTGCTGATGCGATTGGCGGCCTTTGACTGGTTTGCATTGTCCTTCTCGTCAGTACCGTCAGTGGGGGATTTTTTCTTTTCTTCATCATCTCTAGAGCAAATTGAGGAAAAAACCAGCCAAGGTCACCTGACAATTCCATCACAAGTTTTTAGACTTAGAGACAAGGAAAGGAACAAGGTTTTCTTCTGATGTTCCTAGACCAAATAAGTGGAGTGACACTTAGGGCTGATTCAGATGCTATGAAATGTACATGGCAGACATAGGGCAAACACAAGGACATGGGACCAGACCTTCACGTGGCTGGAGTTACATGCTGAGAACTCAGTTCTCATCCATGCAGGGCCTGATCAGAATCACGACCATAAACTTGGGGAGAGAGGGCTTAAGCCTCCCAGCTGCATCTTCCCAAGGTAGCTGCTAGCTGCCCCTTTGAGACAACTTTTGTGTGGCCAGTAACAACTGTAAATTTCCCCAGTGGGGCAAATGGTGGCTCCCCACAGCCATTTTTAGGTCAGGAAAACAGTGCATGGGGGACCAGGGAGATTTAAGCCCCCACATGCCTGAGAATTAAATTCCCAGCACAGAACTCCCAAAACACATCTGTCTAAAGTCCACATGGAGGAATATGGACTTTGTAATGTGTGAATTATCCCTCAGTTATATTTCCATCCTGTGCTTCAAAATGAACTAAGGTATTAACATATGCCTAATTTTAAACTGCAAAGAAATCATATTCATTTTGGTGGGACGGCTCATATTTATATTTAGGGATATGAATCAGAACTGAAACCTTTGTGCCATTCTCCTGGGAATGAAATTTTGCATCTGTTGACTTCGACAGCCACATTTCACCCCCAAGAGAATAACAGCGGGGTTAACCATGTAGTCGGGAGGTTTAGAGCTAGGCGGTGGGCATTTTGCATCTCCAAAAATATGCATAAACATGGAATCAAGTATCAAGGGCATCTTAAGAATTTAATCCTGCAGTTTGAAATTAAAAAGAGAGAAGAGATCAATTTACGCATCCAAAGGTTGAAAACAGAAGCTTGTTTGGTACCGTGTGGACATTTTCAAGTAAAGGTTCACAGATTCCAGACTCTGCACAGCTGACATTCATGTCCAAGAAAGATGGTTCCCTTTATTTTTAAACAAACCTTCCCCCCTTCTCTAAACAATCAAAGCTGCTTACACATCAGTGAAAAAAATTATGAGCCACTAAAAAACACATTAAAATGAATACAGTTAAACAAAACAGTCCATATCAATCTAAACATTCTTGCCACCAAGCACAATTATCCTCACTAAAACCTCATCAACTAGGAAAAGCTCACATAAACAAAACTGCTTTGCATAACCAAGGAGGGGTAACTTGCTGTCATCTTTGGGCAGATCTTTCCACAAGTTGGGGGAAATCAGAGTGAACATCAGAGATCCAACAGAGGACAACTGACTTACAAAGTAAATGGGAATTTCCAACAAAAGTTGTCAGTGACATTTGTGAAGGTCTTACGGGAAGTGGTAGACCTTCAAGCAGGAGAAACCCTGACTATATCCCCTACTCAGTATCGTCTTTATTCTCCACTTGTTACCTTCTGCCTCTATTGTCTTCTTCCCACACCAATCCAAAGATAACTTGTAAATTTCTTAGGGGCAGGGAGACCTGTATTTTGTTGATGATACTCTATTAACACTGAAGGTATTAAAGAACCAGCCCGGGGGGGTGGGGGCGGAATGACGACATGATGACAGAAACCTAGGGAAATGAAAGTAGAAATTGCTAACATTCCCCAGGGCTGGTACTGCAACTAAAAAAGCTGCAAGAAAAGAAGATTCTTAAAAAGGACAACCAAGTTAGTGCTGTGTGTTTTGTGATTCTCATGGATTGTGCCACTTACTCTGATCATAGGAGACAATTTAAACTAGCTGTGATTAATACAGAGACAGTCATGTTTCTGGTCTTCCTTGTGTGTGCTGAGAATATTAATTCAATGGCACTTAGAACTGCAGGTGCTGTCTGGGGGGTCAGGCATTGTAATATATGGTGAAATTTCATTATAGATGGGGAAGCTGAGGCATAGTTCATACAAACATATGAATGTGCCAGTAATCCCGCATTGTGCAGCAGACCACTGGTGGTGTTGGTGGAGGGAATCACAATACTGAATGACCTGCCTTTCAGAAGTTCCCCAACCAAAAGCTGTGAAGAAGGATTCTAGCATAACTTTCTCCCTAGCATGTGCACAAGGAGACCATGTGTGCAGGGGACCATATTAATACTGCACTCTGGGGATCACAGCCCACGAACAGGTCTACCACCCCATCCACTTGCATGAACTCTTAGAATGGCTAGAGGTCTAAAAAGCATACCTTGTGAAACAGCCAAAGATCACGCAGAGGTTTCCCATATACCATTTGACCAAGGGCATATTGGACAGATTTAATCCTGCTGTAATCTCAGCAGGCAATTTCAGAACTCTTGTTTAGAGCACAGAAACAAGAAAAGCGAGAATTCCAGAGAACCTCTCATCAGATTGATAGCTCTTTTTTATCCTGGATTTCTTGGCAATGCACCAGTTCAGTTCGTTCCAATATCACTGGAAGCACATCAACCAGAGAGAGCAAAGGGCTGTGTTTTTTAAAAAATCAAAGTATAAGAGCCATCTGTTTCACCCATGGCAGCAGAGCATAATGTTTCCCACAGTGCACAAGGCCCAATCTAGGGCATGAGCAGAAAAAGGCCACAGTTGTATGAACACATGAAACTATGTTATGTTGAGTCTGTCAGCCTAGTCAAATCTACTCCAACGGGTTTAACCAAGGTCACTGCAATCTTTCCCAGCTCCACCACCAGGCTCTTTCTCAGTTAGCGCTGCTAGGGGCTGAACCTATGAGCTTCTGCATGTCCTCTTCTACTGTCCCATGCGCCACTTCCACATGTCCTATGCTGCTGAGTGCATGAGCTCCCACTACAGGTAGCTTTTGACACAGCTGAATAAAAGCAGCAGATGTGTCCTCTTCTTTACTCTGTGCTGAAGTCAGTCACAGTCCAGCTCAAAATTAATGGAACTGGCTGGGGGAGAGCTATTTTCAGAATGCACCTTCTAGGGACAGCTTTCTTGGTGGCAATTCTGTCAGCTCAGGGATGCTGTGATTGATGAATAGTAATCAGCCTTATGCAAAATGTCCTTGATGCCAAACTTTTGTTTTGTTTTGTTTTTTAAAAAAGATAAAAGTAGTCACGTCAAGTTCTATTAGCTTATGCTCGCTTTTCCAAGTCTCCCTCCTCACTCCCAACAAAGGGAGCTGTTCTGCTCTCAAAATGTTAAGATGTTTGTAAGTTAAACCAAGTCATTCCAGAAGTGTCCTTGAATGTGCAGTACCAGCATGATGCCAGAAGCTCAAGTGGATTATACTGAACGGGGTCTCTCTATATAAACAGCTGCATGTCTGAGTATATTTAAACCCAGCATTGTCTGTTATGGCTGACAGCAGCTCTCATACAGAGGTCCTTGCCTGATCTAAGATATTTTACTAGGTACTCTGGGGACAGAACCTCCAGTGATCAGCATGTGTGTGCTCTACCAATAAGCTACAAGCCCTTCCAAAACAAAAGTACTTCTCATGAAAACTGGATATAGCACTACTGACCAACACAAAGATAGCTCTAACCCGACACATCTTCATCACAACAAAGAGTTGAGGAGCCACAGTACAGCACATGATTTGCTTGCAAAAGGTCTCTGATTTTATCTCTGACACCTTCAGTTAAAGCAGGGTTCCTAACTTTCTGAGCCTGTGGACACTTTTGGATTTTGAGCACAGGCAGTGGGTACTGTCACAAAATGGCTGCAATGCGGCGGCGGGGGTGGGGAAGCTGACCACAAAGTGTCTGCTATGGAGTCAATCATAAAATGTTGGGAGGTTCCAAGTCTTCCCGTGAAAGAATAAGCTACTTCTGAATGGGTGCTCCTTGAAGACATAGATTCCTCTTGTGGTTTTCTGCAGCACTTCTTGTTTCAAAAGGGTGGAGGAAAGCCAGGATTAGCTCATTGCTTTGGGGAAGTACAAAGCAGACAGGCACCAGGAAACATACCAGCAGGTGCAGTGGTGCCCGCAGGCATCATGTTGAAGACAACTGAATTAAAGGATCCCAGGTACAAATGTTGGGGTGATAATGAATATTTATTTTATTTATTTAAAGCATTTCTATATTGCCTTTTCACCCAATTCAGGGCCCCTAAGGTAGTGAATTAATATAATTAATATAAGTCAGAGCAGACACTTCTGAGCTACACTCAGGGTAAGGCAGCTTCATATGTTCAGTGACATTTGTATACGTTCAATTATATTTTCATATTTCTAACCCCACTCCATGGCCTCAGGGCTCATCTCAACACTCAAAGCTGTAAAATAAAATCCCATTTAAAATGTACGATGCTGTGTACTAGAACAAAAATAACCCACTTCTGGTTAAACCACAAACACCAGTTCAGATTTCATAGCTTTTTCCAGAAAAAGACAAGGCACAGATTGCAATTAGAGGTAAAGGCTGGGGAGGGGGGATATGGGGAGAAACCATTGGGATTTTCCCCCGTATGGACCCCCCTGGTTCATTTTTTTAAAGTAAAATTCTCCAGAGGAAAATCTGGGAAATTTGGGGGACAACTGGAAAAAAGCTCATGTGAGCTATTTTTCTCTTTTGGAATGAATGAAATACTTCTTTAACACAAGGTTTTTCTCACTAAAAATGTGCACCCTGAAAAAGTTTGAGGATGTTGGGAAACACTGGGGGAAAAACTCCTATGAAATACCTCGTCTCCTGAAATCAGTGATTTTTTTTAAAGGAAAGGTTCTACTCAAAATCTTTATATGTTATCTCTCTGCAATTTTATCCTCAACAGCCCATAACTGGCCCAAGGTCATTGTAATGAGCTTCACAGCTAGATGGGGAATTGCATACAGATCTTCCACATACTAGTCAGATCTTCTAAACTCTACTGCTCATTGGCTCAGTAATATATAGTATATAAAATAAAGGATTTTTGTTTTTATGATTTGCTGGTTAATTTCCTCCTTTGGCCATTGGATTATTACTTGAAAGTCACCTTGCTGTCAACCCCGTGGTTAAATACAAAAGGAGCTAAATATATTATTTTGATTATTAATCATAATATTAACCATCATTGTAATCATCTAGCTATAACCAGTCAACAGGATGTGTAGAACTGAAAGTTGGATGTGCAATGGGGGGGTCATCTATGCTCCCTCTAAACTGTGGAGACTTGTGAGCAAAAATTCTACTTTGTGAGCTACTGGCATTAAAGTTGTGAGCGAGCAATTTGGCTACTGCATATATAAGTTTGCTCTGGAGCCACCCTTCCTGAGCTAAGACAAAAATGTGTGAGCCGGAGGCTAAAAAACTGTGAGCTAGCTCACTCTAACTCAGCTTAGAGGGAACAGCCCCAACTCCCTGCCTAATGTTTCCTTTTCTTTGCCCTCTTCACTCATCTATAGAAGAATAACTGAGGTGATATGAAAGACAATGCCTGGACCATCCCTAGTAAAAGCATCACTGGCATCAAGGACTTTCTAGGAAATGCCAGTCAGGTTGCCTTAAAGCAGTGTCATGGCTACCACCAATTCCAAGTGAATGAGGCAAGTCCCACTTCAGAACACCCCTTTCTGAGGTGCTGATTACAATCCCTGGCACTGCCTAAAAGGGGAGAGAAGAGGGACAGGCACTGCAGCACGTCCAGCTCTGTCCTGAGAAGGTATATCTCAGATGTTCTGACTGCCTTCTGGCATCTTCTACTGTGCTGCCCCACCTTCATGGTATGGTAGAACCTACAAAGCAGACTCACTTCTCTGACTCCTCTGGTAGTTGAAAAAAAGTCTCTAAGATGACAACAAGATGTTTTCTGTCACGGGGTACTATCACAAGCAAGATGGTACCAACTTAGAAAAATTGGCCACTCTAGGAAGGACCATCAAGACATCCAGCTTCCTCGGCCCCTGGAAGAACAAGGAGATTCTGCATGGTTACAAATTAGTCTCGCATGCAACTGAGGCTGGGGGCTTAGGAACCTGAGAAGACAATTCAGGGAGCTTTGCCTTGGGCAGTGCAAGGTTGCCCTTTATGATCCTCTATTGTTTATACTGAAACTGCAGGGTATCAAAAGCAGGAATGCACATCAACATCTTGAAAAACCACAGACATCCCAATAATTCATCTGTTATCATCAACAATATTATGATACTGAATGCTATTGCCACCTTTCAAGATTCCAGAGCAAGTGGCATCTTTGATCCAGCCACTGACTTTTGGGGCAGGGAAGTGGGTGCTTTTCAACATGCAAGCTCACATGATAAAAAAACAAAAACAAACTTGCATACCCATACACTGGTATCAAAAATTGATCCCATAGAAGAGATAGTTTTGCCTGTATCAAAATGGGCACAGTGTCACTTAAAGTGACGTTGGTTATCCTGCAAGCACCTCCAAACAACAGGCATCAGCATCGTAAGGAAATCAAGTAAGCCAGTATGACAAGGGGAATGATTAAAGTGCCTTGGCACACACTTGCCTCCTCATGTTTGCTTTTGAATTCCAATTGTTCGCTTCCCCAGAGCAGTTGAAGGGGGGGGAGTAACGCTAGGCCTTTCGCAAGTAATTATCTTTAATATCAGTTCGTTGCCAAGCTATCCGTACTTAATCAAGAGACAAATGCTAGCGAACCAGCCAAGAGGAGGAAACCCAACCCAAGACGAGTTTCTCCCTAGCAGTTCCGACACAATGTCCTCATGGATAAAAGGCAGAAATCTAAGCATGTGTTTTATTCATGCCGCCATAGATTAACTGAGGATTTAATTTCTCTCTCAGGGATGAAGTTTCTTAGCTGAATAAAAATGTCTTCCACCCTTTACAAGCAGCTTTTCATCGCTGACAACTCAGTGGCTTGCTGGAGTAGCAGCAGGCATGTGGTTTGTAGGATAAAACGGAATTTGTCAACATGGCCTCCTGTTACAAGAGGGTTTATCCACTGTTTCTTGGGCAGGGCACAAGGACCAGTGGCACACAAGCCACCAGCCTCTCCAACTGTGCAGAATCAGTGGGATTATAATTCCATCCAGCTATTTCATCACAAAGTGGATACTTTTGTAGAACAGCAAGTCCTAATTGGCTGCAAGAACACACTCGATGACCAAAAGAAAGACCAGAAAGTAGGAGGCATTTCCATCCATTGGAAAAGAGAGTTTCCATGCAGTATCATTCTCACCCCCCTACCTCCAAAGAAAAGGGCAATTAAATCACCCAAAAAGAAAAGAGTTGGGCCACATCAAGGTCTCAAGATATAGTTTGAGCTACAGTCAACAGGTGTGGTGAAATCTCAAGAAGCACCACAATTTCCTGAAAAGAATTCTCATCCCTGGGAGAATGGGGAAGGGTGAGGGCAGGATGACTGGGGACAATATTCATTAGATTAATCCACAAGTGCAAGGAGAGGACCTGCCCCTAGTTCTTGTGAGCTGCTCAGGAATATTTTTTAAGAATAAGAGAGTATTGTATCTCCAGTATTCAACTGACAATAAAACTGCAGGCCAGCTATCAAAAATTTGGGAAACTCAATTTGCAGTGTGCAAAGAGTTTTATAAGTATTATTTTAGCAATCCTTACAACCCTATAAGGTAGACTGAAAAAGCAAATGGGTAAGGCGGCAGAGACTGAGCAGATGATGGCATGCCTACCTAGTGACCTCAGGGCAGATAAAAGATACGAACAGGGCTTCTTTGTTCTGAATGGGGTCTCTTTAGGGAAACTGGCTTAGCAGACCTACTCAGAAGCAAGTCCTATTTTAGTCAATGGGGCTTCATCCCAAGAAAGTGTTATAAACTAAGAGTGTTTTTTAGGTGTCTCTTTGTATTGATTGCTATCGAGCTACACTGCGTAATCCACTTTCAGTCTCGGCAAGGAAGGCAGACTGTACAGTAAATAAATCCTAGTAAATCCATAAAGTCAGTGGGCCTGAGAGGGCCTCAATCCTTTTAGGATTGTACTGTAGGCCCCATGAGAATGCAGGCTGCTGAATGAACGGTTGCCCAATAGCAGTGCTTGGTGGATTGCTGAGGTGGATGTTCAGGAATCTGTTTTGTGTGCTGCCTGCATACCAAATAGGATACCACAAAAGAAATCATTTTTTAAAAAAACTCATTAATTCCACATAATATACTTACACTGCCCATTCAAGCTTCTCATTTTTGATTGAATTGTAGAGAGCCTGTAAAGAGAAAGCAAGAAGAAATTACTGGTTGTGGCTTGACCACAGGAGATTGCTGGGCTTTTTTAATGCTAAATGTCACAGGAAGTCATCCATACATGGAAACACTAGCAAGGATGAAATTGTTAATCCAGAGAGAAGAAATAGTCATTGGTTTGGGCATTTTCCTGTATGGTGCTGTTCTAAACCAAATAAAAAATATAGTAATATTACAAATTTATCATAGCAATAGGCAACTGGCAGTTCCAGTGTTGGCTTTGGCTTTTGAATCTACCCTTCTGGACCCGTGTAACTCCTGAGTCAAAGTCATTTCTTTCATTATGCACCTCCAGCATCTTTCCTTTGACCTCAGCCACAGGCAAAGGGCTCCTTAGCCTCTTGTCCTTCTGCAGAGCAAACAGAAATGGAAGCCTTTGCATAAGGTCCCCCATCACAATTACTCTTCAGGTGCAAGCAAAATCAACAGGCGCAAATAGATTCCAGCAGGGCAATGTTCTAGAAGACAAAGAAGAGGTTTTTATACCCTGCTTTTCTCCACCTTAAGGAGTCTCAGAATGGCTTACAATCTCCTTCCCTTCCTCTCCCCACAACAGACACCCTGTGAGGTCAGTGGGGCTGAGAGACTTCTGCAAGAATTGTGACTGGCCCAAGGTCACTCAGCAGGCTTCAGGAGTGGGGAATCAGACCTGGTTCCCAGGTTAGAGTCTGCCATTGCTCACTCTCTAACAAAGCCTCTAGAGGGGCTAGAT
This sequence comes from Gekko gecko, assembly GCA_029375565.1. NCBI lineage: Eukaryota > Metazoa > Chordata > Lepidosauria > Squamata > Gekkonidae > Gekko > Gekko gecko. Next base: position 158,639,221 of record JAPDNY010000007.1, read on the forward strand.
AACCCTTTGCCCACATCCTACCTGGAGTCTGTGTAGCAAATTTAATTTTATGTTGCAGCAACCAAAATGACTTGACAAAACAGGATATTCCCAAAGTAGCCAGTCTCATAACCATATTCCATCTGGCAAAACTTTCTGAGGGTGAGACCCTGCAAATGGATAATACCAGCAACAGCCTGTACACGTGCATTCTCTGTTGTGCCACCTACCCTGGTCTGTTTGAGGAAATGTCTATCATTTCATAGAATGTGCAAAGCAGAAATCTTCATGAAGGCATTTTTGTAAGAGGACTAGGACTGCAGTATAATGGAACAGCTTTGGAGGATTTTTTAAATAAAGAAATAGGATTGCAATCTATTGCAGTGTTTATTCTATATATCACTTTTACTGCACTGTCTTTTGCCTTTGTAATTCACTTTCTGCATTGTGGTATGTCATGGCTTAGAAAGTTTTTTGTTTGTGTTGTTTTCCAATTCTGCAATCATAGACCTACTATACTGTTAATCAGCAGTCCTTGCAGTCAGATTGAATTTTTAATAACATTCTGTAATCCACCTTGCGAAAAGAGGACTATAAACAAAATATAGAAATGTTCTATCAGATAAACATAAAGTCACTGCTGAAATCTGAAATGAGAGCTGTTGAACTGATATATTTTATGAATATCTGGATTGCTCATTTCTTCAAAATAATCCAGTGCTGCCCTCTGTTACATTTCAAGTTCAGGTGAGAGAATCCTGTGAAGAAAGTATTTGGCTACATTATTATGCAGTGACCCAACTTCCATATGGCCAGGCCACCAGTCAAGACTAACTCCCACTGTGGCACACTGGATGGGTATAACTGTTCATGCCTACTTAGCGACTAGTATCATTGAAATGTAAAGAAAAAGAACACTGTGTCTATTATTAAATCACTTCTTTATAGTTTGAAACTCTTGGATTTTAATATCAGAAACAGTTCTTTGTAGCATATAGGTAGGCATTAACAGACTTCTACCCAATTATTCTCTGAATTTACTGAAGCTATCACACATCCCTTAGCAACTAGGTTCAGGAAAGCCCACCTGCCCTCTAAACCAACATGAGAAAGCTTCTCATCCCCTCCTGTGCCAACAGATCTCTCTGAACCCAAGTCCTCTGAGGTGTAAGAGAACTTCTCTTACTTTTGCTGTTTTTACTCCTTAGAGAATGCAGATCAGTTGCCCATCCCAACTCAGAGCATTTCAGAGAAAACGCAGAATAGGCACCATCACAACAGAGAGTGGAGAATGCCAAAATCTACCTACCTACTTACTGAGACTGATGCAAAACAGATACAGGTAAGTGGAGTAAAACCTTTTTTGGGGAAAAACCCATTTTAAACATATATCTCCTCCACTTTTCTCCTCAATGGGGATCCAAACATCTTACAACACGGTTCTTTCCACCTCCAGTTTATTCTGAGAAAGACCCTGTGAGGCAGACTAGGCTGAGAGTGACTGGCCCAAGGTCACCCAGCAAACTTTCATGGTAGAGTGGGGATTCAGACCTGGGTGTCCCAAATCTTAGTTTGACACTTCAGAAGAAGAGTAGTTTTTTATACCCCATTTTTCTCTACCTTAAGGAGTCTCAAAGACTAACAATCTCCCTCCCCTTCCTCTCCCCCCAACAGGCACTTTGTGAGGTAGGTGGGGCTGAGAGAGTTCTGACAAAACTGTGACTGGCTCAAGGTCACCCAGCAGGCTTCATGTAGAGGAGTGGGGAATCAAACCTGGCTCTCCAGATTAGAGTCAACCACTCTTAATACCACCATGTTGGCTCACCACTGTATCATGTTGGCCATCAGAGGTTCTATGACTTCTGGCACATCAACATCTGGAATCTGGAAAGATGATAACTCTGCCCTGATCTAAAATGGCAAGTCTTAGGCAGTCTCTTTCCCTCTCTCTAGACACACTTGCACACATATCTCATGCCCAACTTTATCAATCTTAATCTCATTGCAATACTTAGTCCCTCCAGGACTGTCCTAGAAATCTTTATTTATGTTTTGTTCTTCAACTTGGTTATCTTTTGCTCCTACCAAATAAATACAGTTTATTTATGTGTAACATATCCCAACCCAGAGAAATCTGTACTCAGGCCTGTGAACATGTGCAAGCAAGACTGGGCAACTTGAAGAACCAGTGAGAATCAATTACCTCCTTAGTGATTCTGGGTTTTTGTAGAGAATGCTACACTAGGGGAAGCCCTAGAGCCTAGCAAGAGCATCATGAGTATTTCACTTGCCCAATCCTGAATCCTTCTAGTTAAAAATTATGTTCAACAGCATAATTCAAAATAGCATGATCCGTAAATGAAAGAGCAAGTTCAAACAACATTCATCTCTATGGGCTGCCCTCTTTCCAAACTAACCTCCAAACTAACCTCTGCCATTTATGCCCAACACACAACAATATAGCATGCTAAACTTACCCCATCGCTTTATACCCATGCCAAGAAAAGCATCACCTGCCAAACTGCTGCATTTTGGGCAGCTACAAAAGACCTAGGAACCCTGTGTGTGTGTGCGGGGGTGTGTGTGTTTGTGACTGGTTATCCTTCCCGCCAGACCTTTCCTTCACTTCCTAGAGGAAAGTGAAGCATAAGAAAATGTGGCAGGAATCTCCTAGACATGAATCTTGTATTTGAGTTAAGTGCCACATTCTTGCTGATGTGGCCTCAGTCAGATGTCTGCTAGGATGCTGGATCCTTGCCTAACACAACATGATTCCAGAAGGCCATTCATTTTCCTCCACTTCCCTCCCTCAGATTTTCTCTCCATTTTTCTTTCCCTTTACTGACTGAGCCACCCTAGTAATGTGTTTTCTTCTTTGTTGAAGAACTCTGGCTGTCCCACCCTGTCATGAAAATATGGGAAAACAGTCGGGATTTAGTACGCAAACACTATTAAACAATGCTTCTGTTTTTTCAACAGGAATATTTATAACAAAAATCACTCAAAAAACTCATCAAAATTACAGAAAACCAATATGCAGCAACAATGTCAAACAATTTCCAAAAATTAACGAAGCTTCCGGATTACATTTCTTCGTTTCCAAACTTCATCAGAAGTATAATTGATGCAGTCAGTGTTCAATAGAACATCAATAGTGTGTTGTCTTATTCAATTGGTTCTAATTAACAAAGTTTACAAGGAGTAGTCAACTTCCACTATGAACAACCAGAAGAACACAGAAGATTAAGTTGGCTTCAGTCTTTGGTGCGAAAGGCTACAGGTTGCTGAATAGCCTAAATCTCGACTGTTTTCCCATATTTTCTCTATACTGTTCAGCCGGTGGTCTCTTTATACTCTAGTGTCCCACCCTGTCACCATACAATATTTTGGCTTATTGGCTCAGCCTGGGAACCTGAGGGAAGGATCAGAAACCCCTTAGAATACTTTAGGCATTTTGAAATAAAAAATAACAACATATTTTATTTAACATAGAGGGGAAAGGTCAGGTGAAATCAAGGGTTGAAAATGTCTGAAGTAATTCAATATAGATAATTCTGAGATAACGTCAGTACATGCACAGCCTTTAGTTCTTATGTTTCAGGCTAATGAGATTTTCATAAGCTATTCACAGTTAGTTAAAATCTTTATGTTGAGTGTTATCCCAAACACTCTAGAATGCTTTCTTTGAATAGTCTCTCATTATTTTGGTTTCCAGAAGGCTGGTACACTCTTTTGAGTACCCAGACCCCTTCTCTTCAAATACCAGTACTTGTCTTGAGTTCTTAACTGATTCTTAAGGTCTCTAAAGGCAGTTTATAATAACACCCGACCAGGGATCTCTGCCCTCTTCAGAGCTAACTCCCTACTTGACTGGGTAGGGAAATTCTCTCACTAGAAGATCTATCCCCTTTCCTTGGCCTGAATGAGAGTTTTCACCTACTTCCCAAACTTCCTTGCCAACTTTCCCCCAATTCTCCTGTCTGTGATAAACCATTCTCAGTCAGGGCTGAATTCTGAAACTGTCAATACTTGACTCTTCTCAGCTAAGGTTGAAATCAGACTGAATTCTCCTTGGCATTCAGTTCAGAAGTCTCTGCTCAGCTGATACTAACCAACCAGATCTCTTGGAACAGCTTGTCACTCAAAGCCCTCTGGCTCAGTGAAGAATTAACCCTTCACAGTCCTTTATCTGTTTTCACAGCACTTCTAAGCTTTTAAAAGTATAGTCTGTCACCTCCCCCACTTCTGATGCCCTCAGTACTGGGTGCTTAGTGACATGCTTCATGATTTGCAAAGATGCTAAGAACTTGCAGCATTCACAATTGAAATAAGCTGTTAATATATGCTCCGACATTTTCCTTCACCTGACCTTAGAGTTAAGTGTCCCTTCCAAAGCAGCCTCCCTTCCGAATATGAGCCAGGCCTAGTCCATAGTAATTTGGTTGTAAAAGCTCCTTGAACTAGAACTACCAAATATATATTCAAGGCTCTGACTTTGCTGCAATGTAAAGTATGGCTGAAGGTCATATGAACCTTTTGTAATTTCTCTCATAAAATACGACTGAATTTTACTAACCTAGTCTGCATTGTTTGCTAAAAATCTTTGTAAAAGGAGCTCAGTATTGGGGGGGGACAACCAAGTTTCATTTTCTTCTAAGACTGGGTGCTGAGGATCTCTCTACAACTAAGCAGTGAGATAAAGTAACTTCAACATGAAATTTAAACACATGTATATAGAGGCAGTAATACAGAGATACCATTGCTGATAATGCACAGATTCATGCACTCCTATTGCCATTCACAAGATTTTGTAGCATTTCAAAAACCTGCATTACCTATTTGACGGCTGGAAATACTATCTCTATTATACCACCTTCAACTGTTCTAAATACAATTTACAACATTACAGTTCATTCAAGATTTTTATTCAGTGGAAACTGAACCAACCTGTTTTATTTGGTTTTCATTTTTGTGGATAACATTTTTTTTACCAAAGCATGATGAGACTGTCCCTCATTACAACAAATGAGGGACAGAGGCCTAGAAATTACTACCTGTAGCCAACAAGAGTAGCTGCGACTTGAGTGAAACACAGTAGCAAAATAGTTTGGTTTTGAATAATGGCAAGAACATCAAGATCTTGTTTTGACCTGGGCCTCAGCATCTCCCATTCTTGCCTGCTGCCCATCGGCAGAGTGCAAAACATGGCACAATGGAGAAGGCCCCCAGGGAATCAGTTGCCTGCCAGGAGTAAACGTCAGGGTACCTTCTAATATTCCTGGATTGCTCGCTCTGTTTTTTATTTAGAAACTGTCAGACTTTCTCTCCCTCTCTAGAGATGGACCCTGTGCACAATGCCTGTTACAGAACTGCAAACTATATTTAGGAAATGAACCACATTTATACAGTCCCCCTTGATTCTTCTGATGTGGCTAGGCTTTTAGATGTTTTCATGCTAGTTTGTTTTTCCCCAGGCATGCGCTGTTCTGTGCCCTCCTCTGTTCCTATCAATTATGTCCTTTCCCCCCCTGACAATCACAAATTGTTTCATCTGTTCCTATTTCTTGTTCATCACCATATCCCAATACCTCTTATTCATGCAGATGTCCTGTTGAGGTTTTGCTAGCAGAATGGTGGTGGGTGCCATATATCACTGTGATCACAAAGCAGCTCTATTCCTTTGTGACAGCTTGACAGGCAAACCACTTCTGTGTTTCTGTTACACATTATGTTAATTTCTATGCAATAAAATATTTGTTCTAAAATTTGCCATTCATGTATTTAGAATGGATTATAAAGAAATCATTAAAATTAACAAACCATAAACAGTTTCAGCCAGTGACATATATCATTACACCCTAATCAATGTCTCCACACACGCTATACACCTTGCCTCCAATCATCTATACCAGTTAAGATTTTTAACTCTCAAAAGGTAAGGCAATCTGGCCATGCGAAAATAATCTTTTAATTTGAGCAGCTGTTCTTGTCTATTCAGAAAAGACTCCTTTTTCCAATAGTGGGCAAAATCAATACATGCTATAGAAAAGGCATATAGCAAATATTCTCTGTTTTTACCTGGCTGTCTTCCTACATAGTTCCAAAAAAAGAAAAATCTCTGGAGTGAGTAGAATTAAAACTTCCATGCTCTAATGCGCAATTTCAAAAGCTCAACCCTCTTAGTTAAAAGTCATGGTTAAAAAGAAAAGAAATGTTTTGGCCTGGTGCCTGAAAGACAGTAGGGTGGGCACCAAGTGTCCCTCAAGAGGAAGGGGATTACACAGGCAACCAATGAAAAGGCCCAGTCCCTGGTCACCACCTACCTCACCTCTGTGGGCAACGGCAGAGAAAGCAGGACTTTTGGGGGAAGAATTTATTTTTCCTTGTTTCCTAAAGGACTAATGGCCTGTTCTCATGATAAACAAATATTGGTGGGATGTGCTAACACACCCACATACTGGCTGTGGTTTGGGGACTAGCTGCAGCTGAACATGCAGCATTTTGCTTATACTCCAAGAAGAAGACACAAAGGTTGCAAAAGGCACAGTGAAACTGACCAGAGCAACTTTCCAGTAAAGTCTGAAGTAACCTTTTCTCTGCAGCCTGGTGTCAAAGTCATCTCAAACCACCAGCTACAGTAACATAAGGGGGAGGGGCAGGAATTAAGAGAAGGCTTTCTGAGCATGGAATTGAGCACAGGAAAAGCCATTTGCTGGTTCGAGAGGTGATGGGGGGACATACAACTAAACAGGGTTTTCCCAAGCCCAATTTCAAGGAAGGTTCAAGGCAGGGTTTGTACATCTCTAGCCAGAAGGTTGCATATTGCACAATACCACTGTTGCCCCAAAGTACTTGTTCTCCCCAGACTGTTTCCACAAATCAGTATGAGATCATGTTAGCACCAAGATCAAGCTATCCCAGTTGATGCCTTCTGAAGCCATACAGGACTTTAATTCTCTCCACCTGTATCTGATCTTATATGTTCCCACTACATCTACCCTAGCCATCCCAATGATGATCCAGTGCAGGCCAACTATTTCAAATGCCATTTGCTTTACACAGTACCAGGTTCGTAAACAAAACAGACATACCAAAAAAATAAAATCTGTATTTATTCTGACTGTAAGCTAGTGCAGGTTCTGGCATGTATTCAACCACACAGTTTCTCTTATAGAACAGCATTTCCATTTGCGGAAGAGAGGCAATGATTTCCACCAGTTGCGTCCTCCCACTGCAGATGTTTCCATTTTGTCACCACCCCCCATGCTGTTCTTAAGAGCCTGCAAACCCCATAGAAACAAGATTTGGGGGGAATATAGTAGTCTGCAGCAGGAAGGAGAAGTGGAAAAGCCCCACTCGAAGATGTCTGACTTAATAAGACGGGAGTCCATGCTGACTGGAGGCTCCAAATCATTTTATGTGCAAATCTGACAGCAATAGTTCCCTGTTAGTACTGATACACAACCTTTCTGACAGAGATGCCCATAGACAATTTCGCTCTATAAATCACACAGGGGTTCAACTGCCACTCAACCTCTCTTTCCTGCAAGACTGCTCTCCAGGGAACAAACACGCAATACCAACCCTGTTCAGAATCTTAATCGGCAAGCAAAAGGTCTGTTCATTAACAGTTGCTACCGGCAGGGTACTGCAGTCCCTTGGAAGCCCCCCCCCCCAAACCCAAGTACATGCTGTGAGAAAGTGAAAGGTCTCAGACAACCCAGCTCTGAGCACAATCCTATTTTACAAAAGCAGGAGTCAAGCAACTTAATTTAATTATGTTGATCGTTCTGCTCTTCTTCCACAGATCTCTGAGTGGCTTTGGCTTAGTTCCCAATCAGCTTAGCTTCAGCAATAGAAACAGTATCATGTATCTTCAAACCACATTCTGGGCCAACCTTATTTATGAAGGAGGAAGGCAAGTGATGCCACATTTACAGTGGAATCTTAAGCAGAGTTAATAATAAGTGCCATCAAATCACAACCAACTTATAATGATTCTTTCCTGGGGTTTTCAAGGCAAGAGGTGAGCAGAGGTGATTTGCCATTGCCTGACTCTACACAGCAACCCTGGTCTTCCTTGGTGGTCTCCCATCTAAATACTAACCATGGCTGACCCTGCCTTAGCTTCCAAGCTCTGAAAAGGTCAGGCTAGTCTGAGCCATTCACACTGTTTAAACTCTGCTAAAGTCAATGGCCTTAGAAAGGCATGGCACTCTGTTTAGGACTGCACTATTAATACAATTTCATAAAATTAGTTCAATGGGTAACTTCACAAAGAAAGATTTAACAGCTTCCTTTGGATTTGTACCTTGAGATAAAGTAACTGGATTTGTTGCTGCGAAGTAGCTGAAGTGTCACTGCTACAGTGGCTGAAAGACATGCAGTGCCATCCTAAACAGAGTTACACCTTTCTAAGGCCACTGACTTCAATGTACTTAGAAGGGTGCAACTCTGCTTAGGATGGTACTGTTAAGGCAGCAGTGACTACCCAGAGAATAAGCCCTGATAAAACCAATGGGACTTTGTGGCAGCAAAGGCCTTACCTTCTTGGCTCAAGGGAGCAGTTGCTCCAGGACAGGGCAGGGCATCTTGCCAAGAGGCAGCAACAGCCTGACAAGCCCAGCAGAAGTGGGGTTGCACCACCTACAGGGCAGTCTCTCTCCTGCCAGGCAGCAGCTGAGCATAGCAGCAGAGGTAGGAGGTTTGCCAGCCCACGGTACTTGCTGGGGCCATGGGACCTCTGGCTAACCCTGTGGAAACCCAACTGGGATGAGGCCAAGTCAATGAAGGAGCTGAGAGGAACAAGGCTCAGAGAAGGGAGGGATGGTGCTGGTCTTGGCCAACATGAGCAAAGCCCCAGGGATAAAAGGGGAGATGTTAGGAAAGACGGGAGAGGTGAGGAAAGCAAGCTGGCTGACCAAGGCTGAGAGGATGCAAAGAAAGGAAGAAGAGAAACCTGAAGGAGGAGCCATGGCAAGATGAGGCTACCAAACCGGGGCAGGCCTAGTAGAACTGCCTCAAGGCAGAGGCACAGCTCAGCCCCCTGAGGTTTTGAAGAGGCAGAATGAAGGAAACTAAGCTTGTGAGGAAGCCTCTATGGACTTTGCTGTTTCCAATAAAGAGACGCGTAAGGAGCACCATTGCTTCTGGTGAGTCTCTGCTGCCTATGGAAGTCAGTCATGATGTCCCACTGCTCCCTAGGTGGAGGGGGGAGACTTACTTCTGTGTAAACATGCCTAGGATCACACTGTAAGGATGTCCTTGACTCAGATCTCTTTGCTACGTTGAACTCACTTAAGCAGATTCAGCCCCCCTCCCCTCCCCGGTATGGTGATAATACCGCTGACCTACAAGAGTTAACTAGCTTAGCAAAACTACGGTGATTGTGAATTGTCTCTGCATTTTTCCTGCATTTCATGGATCTTTAAACTTGCCATTTACAATTTTTTTCCTCATAGCTTCATGAATATGAGTGTTTGTGTCTGCCTGTCTCTGTGTCAGACCAATTCAGTTCTAGCTCAAGGAAGCTTAGCTAGAATAAAACCTTGTTCATTGTTAAGGTGTCACGAGACTCCTCTTTTCAGCTTTACTTCTGACCTATGTCACAGGGCTGCCATAAGGATTATTGAGGTTAAGTAGCATGTATGAAATGCTTTGAAGTGTTATGTAAGTGCTAAGTACAGTAAGCGTTCACATGAAATATATTAATAGTTAAACCAAAATTCAAATTTCCTTCTAGAGTATTGCCTGCCATATTTCTCATCATATTTCTGATGCAGTTATTAATTCAATACTATAAAGCTGAGCCAATGATGACTGTATTATATACTGTATTACTGTATATGGTTAGCCCATTCCAGCAGATTTATCATACTTTCTGTAAGGTAGACATAATCCGTAGCATCAAACCACTCTATCACAACACTGCTTAAGATCTCAGACATGCAGTGAAACTATGGTTAAGAATGCTGCACTAAGCCTTTCCCCCAGAGAGCGCATATAGGGAGACACTTCTCAGAACCGCTGGTCACAAACCCATTTTAAACTATGGTTTCCCATCTTGGTTTCCAGTAATTCTTAACCATGATGAAAGCATTCAAAGACAATACCTAACCACAGGAAAGCATTATTTCTAAGCAAGGTTTCTGTCTCTTTGGCTTTAATGGGGACACTTGCTTCACTGTCTTGTTAATTACAACTATGAGGCCTCAAAAGATTCCTGTACTGTTATTTTCCCATCACTAGCTCCCATTAACTCACTACAGTGGTCTTCAGCTCATGGATCAGGACCCTCAGTTGGCCACACAGCCTCATCTGTTTGGTTGTGAGCCATGGAGCTGCCATTTTTTTAATCACTTTTTGGAAACACCTTCTGCTAATGCACGTGTGTAGAAAGTAAATGTACTATGAACCCTGCTTCTCTTTGCATACATACTAAGAAGAAAAGGGTAAGGTCAGTCTCCAATGGAGAAGACTCCTTTTGTAAGCACAAGTTCAGAGATTCCTCCTCCTTCACCTTGTGTCTTTTCCCCAGGCCAGGTCACCCAGTCCCCATCAGTCAGTCCTCCAACACACTACCTGTCCTTGCGGTACAGATGTCCCTCCCCAGCAGTGAGATCATATCTCTGGCCCCTTGTCACATGACCTTCTGTCACATGGTAGAAGCTGAGTAGGTCCCAATTGGGTTTCAAAGGTGGGTTCCCTGGCTAGAAAGGTTGAAGACTACTGCTCTAATAGAAAGCAATGGGGCTTAAACTCACTTTATTTCCTAGATCATGCTCAGAGTTTTTGGCACTTAGATAATACATAATCCTTGGTTTCACTTTATTCTCTTCTCTTATATCCTAATGTGATTTTAATTAAATGACTTTACACAATGACTATAGTTAAACATTATAATAAATAATTTTTTAATCAATTGCAATGTAGTAGGTTAGAGGGTTGGAGTTGGATCTGCCCACGCCATGGAAGCTTGCTGAGTATCCTTGGGCCAGTCATTCTCTCAGCTTAATCTCCCTCACAGAGTGGCTGTTGAGAGGATGAAAAGGAACAACAGAAAACAGTGTTGTAAGCTGGTTTGGGTCCTAGTGGGGAGAAAAGCACGGCATATATATTTAAATAAACATAATCTTAAATTGATTTTGCCAACACCAGTACTGATCTTCAACTGTCCTACATGGAAACTTAGGCAACTGGCAGACATAAAAATGAGAAATCTACTATTGTCTTCTCAAACAGGCAGGAAAACTTGTAACTGAAGAAAAATGTTCAATAACAATGTTTTTTCATATTCTATAGAAGTACCATGCAAGAACAGTATTTCTCAGACATTTGATAGGCACAATAACTTCTGAATTTAAAATGGAGACATATCTTACTCTTATACCCGAAAGGTTTCCTTTTAGAGTATGAAGGAGTGTGAATTATCCCCCTAAGAGGAAGTCACTTGTTGGGGATTGGAGGTACCCACCAATGCCCACTAGGGGCAGAGCTAACCCACTGGGAGGCCACCTGCTTCCACCAATTGGTGGCAGTGTTCTGATCATGGAGGGAACCCTGTTGGCCACTCAGCAAGGGGCCAACAAACACAGACATGGCCCAGCAAAGTAACAGGGATCAGAAGAGCAAATGTGGGGTGAAAACAGGGAAGGGAGGGTTAAAGTAGGAGAGCGTGAGGCTGCATCTTCCAATCAATTGGCTCTCCAGCTCTCAGGAGCTCTCCACCCTTCAATGAGAACCAGGAAGTTGTGGGTGGACCCTTCCTCATCTTAAGCTGGCCTTTAAAAGTCAGAGTGAGACTAATGAGGACAGATTGGTCTTGGCTCCAGGCAGTGGAACAGCCAGCCAGGGGAAAGGAGGAGGATGGGATGAACCTCGAATCCAGTCCCCCCTTTCAGAGCTGAAGCCTTAAAAGGAGCTTGCGAGACTGGATGTTGGACTGGTGGAAGGCAGCCCAAGCATAGAACCTGACAGATACTTCCTTTATCCATTCCTTTCTCACATCTGTAGCTCACCTACTTCAATGAGCTCGGACTTGCATATAGACGGGGCTCTCCATCTTCCCTCACAACAATCCTGTGAGGCAGATTAGGTGGACAGAGTGTTTACTGGCCAGAGATCTCCAGTCAGCTTCATAGACCGACCAAGGATTCAAACCCAGGTTTCTCCAGTCCAAGCAAAATTTAAATTCTACACCATACTGCCACTCCCCTAAGAGTCTGTGAATGAATCACTGTTCTGTCTACTTTTCCTCTGAGGGTGGGTAATTCTGTATTTGCCTTGGCTGAATAACCAAATCAAACCCAATACAACGAAACAGCAGAATTACTTTCTTCCAGTGAAAAATGATTGGAAGGTGAAAAAGACAGAGCTGTGAATCATGCAGAGACGCAGAGGTCACCCTCCTCTATGGATATGTGTTTTGGGCTTAAAGAAACCTTAAATAATTCAACTCTCATGACACACTGTTATCTCTCAGAGGAAAGTTTGGAAATTACTGCACTAGAACCACAAGAGCTTAAAAAACAAGCAAATCATAAACTAACAACTCCAACTGATTCCTGTTCCTCCATCACCACCATCTCTGTCAAAGGTCTTCCAATATGTGAGGGAGCTCCTACATCTCCAGTGAAGTGAACTTGGAAAATGGGGCACCTTCCTCTGACATACCTGCAAGGCATCTTGCAGATAAAATCACTGACAATGCATGCCAGTTGTGACTATCCAGTTACAGCCATTCAGTCTCAAGAGACTACTGGTGCATGGGTCTTATTGCAGATGATTGGTCTGAGAATGAACAACTGTTTGGAGGTTGTAACTTCCCATCTTGTTTCTCAACCCATGTCTGTCCAGGCTTTTAATATTGACCAGGAGAGGACTGATTGACCAGAAGGAAGTTAGGAAGTCTCTGAGAGAGGGGAAGGTTCGATCTCTCTTGAAGGAGGTAGTGGTAGGGCTTCTTCATTTTAAAAATCCCTTTAATCTGAAAGATTAAAATAACTTTAGATGAGTCGCACACACCACCTTCTTGGGCAAAGTATTCGAACAAATGGTGGCAGTTCAACTCCAGGCAGTTTTAGGTGGTCCAACTTGAATATATGGTTTCAAGCCCAGCTTGGGGGCAGAAACTGCCTTCACTGCTCTGACAGAGGTCCTCCATTGAGTGAAAAGAATCAATCTTGTTGACTGTGCTAAATCTCTTAATGGTTTTAGATACCATCACCCATGGTATTCTTCTAGCCTGGAAGGCACAGGCAACCTATGCTTAAAGATCTTCACTGGTTGCCTGTTCATTTCCAAGCCCAATTCAAAGTACTAGTTCTGACTCTTCAAAGTCATAAAAGGATTGAGACTAGGAAATCCGAAGGGTGGCCTGCTCCTATACAAGCCTGCCTGAGTGTTAACATCATCATCAAAGGGCCTACTTCATGACCCACCACCATAAGGATAAGGGAAAACATCTTTTCTGCATCAGTGCCTGATGTGTAGAATTCCCTTCCCCTAGCTCTCTCTCCTCCCCCGGCCACACACTTATTCTTCCAGGTTTACTAGAATGACCTAATTTTGGCACGAGTCCTCTAAGATAGTTTTAGGTTCTGACTTTTCAGACCTGTCAGAATGCAACTGAATCATTACTTCTGAAGGTATTTACTGTAGTGAGGAGGTAAGAACAATGTTATAAGGTCCCCGCTGGGAAGAAAAGCAGGGTATAAATATCAAAATAAATAAATAAGTAAATAAATACCACTCATACTTCCTATTAAAGATCATACTAAAATCAATGGGGTCTCATTCCCATGTACTTTTGGTTTCAAATTGAACACTGCCACTTCAATAGAGTCCAGTAGCAGGCAAAAGGGATTGTACAATGGAGATGAGAATGAGACCCCCTTGATGGGAGTGTCTGCAGCTGCCAGTTAGTCTCAACTGCAAGTCGCTGCCTCTAAAGCCCTTCAGAAAAAGTCAGCCGTGTACCAGGCTATTCAAATGGCACTGGAGCAAGCTAGAGCAAGTGGCCCCAGCTGGTGACCATGGCAGACACAGGCTTACCCATCTACCCTGCCTGCCCTGTTGCTGGCTGGGTCTAAGACTTCTGGCTTGGACTTTGCCAGGGGCAGGAGCAATAGGTGAGTCTATGTCCACTGGCATCACTAATGGCGAGAGCCAAGCTGAGCAGCCCTGTGGCACTGCTTGCTCCTGGTTTGCTAGCAATCTTCCCGAGCAGAAGCCCACCAGGAACTTTCCCAGCAAGTTAAATGGCCAGTCCAACCAATCTAAGAACTCCATGTCCAGGGCAATTCTACAACATTTTTGCAATCAGTAAAACAAAGACCATGAACTCCACCATGCCCATCCATAAGCCCAAGCCAGAACACACTATGGTTGACGATGACCAAGATTTTCAGAAGAGCTGAGCTTCCTTTACTAAAAAAAACCTTGGATTCAGTAGCATCTTATGGGAAAATCCTCCCAACATAAACTTTTGTGAGTCAGAGCTCACTTCATCAGTGGCACTTTAGATAGATGCTCTTATAAGTCACAACAGGAAGAGCATGACTATTGACTCTACCACCCTGCAAGGTGTTAACAGAGACATTAGATTCCTCACTTACTATACACATCCCTCTATAACTTCCCTATCGAACCTGCTTATCGTGCATTACAGTTTATCTTACTCAGAGGTTAAGATGCTGAGCTGCAGACTGGAGGGTCGGTAGCTCAGCAGTTCAAGACCCTAGTGCCGTGTGACAGAGTGAGCTCCCATCTCTGGCCCTAGCTCCTGCCAACCTAGCAGTTTGAAAGCAAGAAATTGCAAGTAGAGAAATAGGTACCGTTTTGGTGGGAAGGTAACAGCGTTCTGTGCGCCTCGACATTTAGTCATGCCAGCCACATGACCACAGAAAGGTCTTCGGACAACGCTAGCTTGGAAACAGAGATGAGCATCACCCCCTAGAGTCAGATTCAATTGGCTTTCGAGCAAGGGAAACCTTTACCTTTACTATCTTGCATTATAGTATGTTACTCCTACCTTGTCTAGTAACGACTGGGGTGGCTCTCGCTCATTTGGAGTCAAAGTGATTCTCTTTTTATTGGATCTTGTTTCAAATCAGCCTTTCTTTGTAACATCTCCCTCCACCCCGTCCCATCACCACCTTTTTGTTGGGAATATAAAAGCATCGACATAATAGTTATACACCTCAGTACATCCAATGAAGTGAGCTGACTTATGAAAGCTGATGCTAGAAGCCAGTTTGGTGTAGTGGTTAGGAGCACGGACTCTAATCTGGGAGAACTGGGTTTGATTCCCCACTTCTCCACATGCACCTGCTGGTGTGACCTTGGGTCAGTAATAGTTCTCCCAGAGCTCGAAAGAGCTCTCTCAGCCCCATCGACCTCACAGGATGTCTGTTGTGGGGAGGGGAAGGGAAAGGAGATGGCAAATTGCTCTAAGACTCTTTTGGGTAGTGAAGGGCAGGATATAAAACCAATCTCTTCTTCTTTTCTTTAAAATGCTGCTGCTGTTTTAATTTTGCTGCTTACAGACATGCATAGCTACCTATTTGGGATTATCTTCTTTTGCTTATAGGATCTGAACCCTCATAAAGATTACTCTTCCAGCCCTTTAAAGACAGACTAATTAATAGCAGAATAAACTTTCTTGAGCCACAGCCTGCTTCATCAGATGTGTTGACTGGTCTTTTAAAATATCGCAAGGCACTCTGTTGTTTTGGCTGCAGCAAACTGCTCTTACTACCTCTCTGGAATATAAATGAATGGGGCTGCTGAAAAATCTTAAAAAAAACACCAACACTTTTCTCTTTATTTTAATGGATGTGTCTTCAAGTGGTAATGGAAACTGATAGTGGGCGTTGGAATCTCAAAGGGGAAAAAAACTAGCTGTAATTGGACAAGAAAATTAATTATTTTTAATTGGAACCCTAAATGCCTGAAAATTGCTACTGAAAGCTTTAGAAAACCGTTCCCACTGGCAGGTGGGTGGACTTCTCAAGACCTGGGGAAGTGTGGGGATGGGGAGGGGGTGGGGATTGTTACCGTTTTGTGTTTTTATGTTTGGCTTCTCAGCTCCCCTGGAGGGAAAACAAAACACTATACACTGCTAAGGACAGAATGGTGCTCAGCACTGCACTAATGATTCTTCCCCATTCAAGTCAACACCCTTCCCTGTTTTCAAGTTAATGAACAGGCCTCTCCACCAGCATCTCTGCTGAAAACTAATTGCCATAAGAAGATGCTTAAATGTATGGATAATAAGATGGCATTCCATTGGATGATCAGAGTGCGTGGGAAGGGGGGATGTTACATGTGATCAGAAACATTCACCTTTCTTATTGATCCAGAGTCTCTGCTCCCAGCATCAAAAGCACATTCTGGAGATTCCTCTTGGTGAGCTTCAGATCCTATTTTATTCATTTAGACATCTAGGCCCTGCTTTCCTCTCCAGTGGGGGCCCAAAGCAGCTCACAACCTTGTTCTCTGGATCCTGCATTTTATCCTCAGAACAGCAGGTAGGTCAGACTGAGAAAATGACTGGTCCAAGCTTTCATGACAGAGCAGAACTTGAACTTGGGTTTCCCATATCCCAGTCTAACCACTACCCTGTGCTGGTTCTTTAAACACACAGTGATTCTGGAGCTGAGCAATGATTTGAAAGCAACTCTCCCAAAAGCTAAATGCAACACTGTTCACTCAAGGGCAGGTTTGCCAGTGATGTTAATTTAAACAAGGAATTGCAGCCAACCTGGGACAGGATATACCCCATTTGTGTATTATTTGCATTTTCTATTTATTACATTTTTATCCTGATCCTCTTCCAAGGAGGTGAGAGCAGCACATATTTGTATTTTTATTCATTTTACTTCATTTATATTCTGCCTTTCTCCCAAATGGGGACTCAAACCAGCTTACTACATTCTCCTCTCCTCCATTAATCCTCACAACAACCCTGTGAGGTAGGTGAGGCGGAACATGTGTGAATAGCCCAAGGTCACCCAGCACATTTCTGCGACACAGCTGGGCATTCAAACATGATTACTCCCTCCTCCATTTTATCCTCACAATCATGATATGAAGGAGGGTTCGGCTGAAAGAGTCTGCCCAGCTTGACCCAGAGAATTTCATAATCTGCAGGGACTGGAACTTGGATCTTTCTAAGCCCAGTCCAGCTCTTTAAATCACTATGTCATACTGGTTCTTACATTCACACACCACATTTTCAGGAAGAATGCAAAAGCAGGTCGGTGGCATCCTGCAGTAGGTTTCATATTTTGTCCATCTAACAACAGCTGGGAGTGTCTCACACCACCTCAAAGTAAACTGATTACTTTTAGATTAGATCTTGTATTGAACTGGCCACTCTCTGCAACATTCCCCACCATCACCGTCATTCTGTCGTGTATATAAATCGGCCTGATGAAATGAATTCCAACTCATGAACTCTTATGCTGGAATAAATCTTGTGAGTCTTTGTGGTCCCACTGGACTTCTGTTTTGTTCTGCTACTACAGACTAACACTGCTACCCGGTACCCACCCAGAATTTACATGCTGAGGTGCATCCCTAAGGAACGGTAACATGTGTACTTACTAGACAACATTCAACCAAGGCTACTTATGACTGTGTGACCATGCATATTTAGGCTATGGAATCCCTAAAGCCACTTCAAACACACACAGAGCGAAAACCGAAAGTCACACCCCATTGCAGTTCTTACTGATACCTCCAGTCAAAAATCAAACAGCTCTTCTAATACAAAGTGGCTTTAGGGATTCGGTGTTAAAATGCCCAGTGATAGAGCAACATTGGGCAGGTTCTCTGGAGAGGCAGCATAAACATTTGCTAAATTTGCATTGCTTTACACTCAACAAGGTCCGATGGCAGGTTTCAGTTTTCCCCACTAGTTCAGGCTGTGTCACATTAGTCATTTTCGGTCTCTATGGTTTCAAACTCTCTTTCTCCAAACACAAGGGCTCAACAGCCGCCTCTGTAAACACCTGAGAAACTGAACAAGAGGAGCATTTCACACAGCAAGGTGAAAATACCAAGAGGGAATGAAAAAAGCACAACCAAGGTGTGAATGGGAAGATGACAATTTAACTAATTATCTCCGTTGGTTACCTGCTGAAAGGTAAAATAATTTCAGTCAACAAAATGCATGTCCATTCTCAGTCATCAGATGCCAAAGAGCTGCTCAGCATGAAATCCTTACTTAATCGACGGCTGGCATAGCAGGAGGCTTTTAAATCTGGAAGTCAGCCTGAAAGGCTTAAATGCATCCAGAGCCACTAAAAAGGGAGCCTGGCAAGTAGGTACTAACTTTATGTCTGCTCTGCCTAGAGACAGTTACTTGTGCCTCATCCTTCCAAGTAAGGATGGGCTGTTCCTAAAAGATATCTGTCACAGGCATAGGAAGTATTGTCCATAGAACATGTTCATGTTTTTGTCCTTTTCTCAAGACTAGTGGGGGTTATTTTTTATTTAGATATTTATACCCTGCTTTCCTGCTCAATGGGGACCCAAAGCAGCTTACAACATTGTCCCACCCTCCTCCTTTTCTCCTCACAGCAGCAACCTTGTGATGTGTGCTAGTCAGAGAGAGAGAGAATATGTTACTGGCCCAAGGTCACCAGTGAGCTTCCATGGCAGGCGGTGTATTTGAACCTGGAGTTCCCAGATTCTATTCTGACACTCTAGTCACTACACAACATTGGGCATATGTTACTTCCTCCATCCTGTTCACTGCCATATCATTGTAATATTCTCTTCTCCTCTACCATCCCACTACATAAACTGCCACAAAAATGGCTGCTCTCGTGCTCCCCTTGAGCGTGAAGTGCAATTGAAAACCTCCATATTTCAGGAGTCATCAAACTCCTATTTTTATCATTGCCTGAACACAGGCAAAGACAAACTGGATTTTGTTTGTTTAAAAAAACAGGTTTCTAAACCACAGTTTAATTAACATTGCTTGTTCAGGTTCAAAACCAGGGGGGGGGAAGCACCTCCAATTCAGTTTTAGGATGAAAGCATCCCCCCAACATGCTCTGATGATGGGCTTTGAGATCTGCTAAGAAGGATAAAGTAAGAAGGAGAGATGGAAACCAGGAGCAGAAATATTTTCACTCTTTGCAAAAAAAGGAAAGGATCGATCCAAACTGTATCTATGTATCCAGAGTACACTGAACACATCTAAAGCACATTATACCTAAAAAATAATTACATTGCCTTGCAGACACAGTGGAACACAATCCATTCAGAAAGTTAAGCATTTTTAAGCTCCGTTGATTTCAGTGGGTAAGATTTAAACATGGGATCAATGCTGCATTCTAGCTGGAGGTAAACTTATGGATCAATACAATTTTGGAATTCACTCTTCTGCATTATTATTGGAGTTAATTATTTTCAGAAAACAAATGTGACCTTCTTAGTCTTTGGCCAGCATAACACAGTGGCTATGCTATGAGTTGGGAAGTCTCTTGTTCAAATCTTTCCTCTCCACAAATTGACTGGGTGCCACCTCTTTCAGCCTCTGCCTTGCATCTGCGGGTATAATACTGAACTTTCTTACACAGATGTTACAAGGATTATGAGAAAACAACACAGTAAAGCACGGTGAACAGTCTGAAGTGTTACATATGTTCAGTTACCTCTTTCTTTTAAAATTCAACAAAAACCCAGTGGCAACTTAAACAACAAAAACAAAAAATTCTAACATAAGCTTTAATGGGTGGCTCAGACCATTCAGAGTTGATTTCCTGTAGATCCTTCATAATTTGGTATGAGAAGATCAAGAAGGCCCCCACACCTATCATTTCATAGAATGAGCAAAACAGAAATGTCCAGGAGAACATTCTTATAAAGTGATTAGAACTGTAGTATAATGGAACCACTTGAGGGGGCGGGCGTGACTTATATAAAGGAGGAATACTGCAATATTTACTATATGTAAATTGTATTTCACTGCATTGTCTTGTACTTTGTAACCCACTCTCTGCATTACGGTATATCACATCTTAAACAGGTCTATTTCTTTTTGTTTGCATAGTTTTCCAATTATGTAATCCTCGTCCTACTACACTGCTTACTGGATGTCTTATGCTGTCTGTTTCATCTTATAAATTTGTAATCTTCGAGTCTCAGAGAGAAAGGACGCTATAAAGTAAGTCAATAAAGTAATTTTGGAGTACTTGCCTTCTCCCCTTTTTTGGGGAATACAAAAAGTATGCCAAAAAATTGAAATCTGAGATTCGTAGGAAATCGAATTCTGCAACCAACACCACATTTTTCAACTTCTTAAAACTGCAGTGTAGACAGAGCCTTGACTAAGGGGAGGGAGGTAAAGGAGGGCAGCAGAGATAAACAACAAGATGTTGAGGGTGACATATATGAGATAAGAACACTGCTTGTCAGACAAATATTTTTATGGTCAAGAGAGGAGGAAGTCCTTATAGAATCCACATCCTGGCTGCTGAGAAAGTTAAAAATTCTACCCCCCCTTCCTACAAGGATCACAACAGTTCTCCAACTAAAGTGATCCACAGGTTGGACTCCAAGGGTTGCTACTGGAAACCAGTTGTCATCAGTGTGGGACCTATCTTGTAGTATTCCACAGGGCGCAACTATATACCCCGTGCTTTTCAGTCTCTATGTAAAGCCCTTAGGGTTGTGTTGTACAAAAAGGTTTACAAACTTACTTGGATTAATTATTAGGGACTGTGGTCTATACTGCTGTGTATAGCTACTGTAAGGAGGATCCTATGACATAATTTTTGCACTGCTTAATGTACCATGTTAATACTTATGCTATACGTCAATCCAATTGTTTAGATTTCTGGTTGGTTCCAGACTGCTACAATCCTAATGCATTTTTAATTATATGTCCCAGTTTATTGATTGTAGCGATTCATTCTGTGTAATCCGCCTAGAGGCCCTGTGAGAAAGGTGGACTATAAATAATGCAAATACATAAAAATAAATAAAACCAGTCCTTTTCTATCACTGCTCATAAATCGGAACTATTGAAGACTCATGAGGGCAAAAGGAAGGCAACTGAGGAGAGAGAAGGTCTCTGGGCCTGATCACAGCAACATTAGAGCTTGAAAAGAACGGACTTGTATTAAGGACTGCACCAAAAGGGGGTGGGGAGGCAAGCACTGCACAGTGGACACCGCCAGTTGGTGACTTTTCTAAAGCAACAGCCAGTGGAAGCAGAGCTGGACGTTAAGACTGCACAGCATAGATGTGCCGTGTTTTATTACTGACACACAGTCTGGGGATTCTTAAAGCTCAAAATCCTGAACAATGCCGGCTCGGTTCAGTCTCTACTTATGAGTGACCGCTTGATGCAGAGGCTGAAATTCAAGCTTGTTTTGGCTGAGCACAATAGGTCCTTAACTCTGCAAGTGGGAGGGAAACCCCGCCCCATGGATTTACCATGCCCCCCCCACACACACACACATACACACCCTTCCAACTGACTAGGCAAATTGATGGCACTGAGTGTAAACAACTATCCATGCTCGGAATGGCTAAACTGAGCACAAATATTGTAGAGTGTGTGTTTGGGATTGTGCAGTATTTTTAAATGGGGTGAGGGGGAGTCAGGGGGACAGCTGGCATCTGTTTCTGGCTCTGCTACTGACTCACTGTATGATAATGGCCTCGTTATTTCTGCATCTTGCATTCAAGCCACCAGAAATGGCAGCAGCTGTGCAATTTACCTTTGTGATTAATCCTGATGTAAAACCAACCTTGCATCTAATCTAAATACAGTTTAAATTGTTCTGGATTATACTGATTGGGCTGAAGTTCCAGTGTGGTCAACTGGCCAGAATTTTATGAGCCCAGAAAAAGAACATAAATTAAGGGGGGGGGTTATTTCCCTTCTATAAGATTAGTTTGCTTAAATTCAAAAGGCTGCTTCCAAGATATAAAATGGCACTTTTCACTTTTTCAAAAGCCAGCTGGTCTTTGCAGGCTTTAACAAACAGAAAAACAGAGGCACACACCGTCACTACATTCAGGAAACGCATTCTGTACATGCTTAGAGATGCTCAAACTGAAGAGCCTGTAATTTATGAAAGCAAAACGTAGCAATGTGGCAGGCAGGCCAAAAGGACATGGGATTTCCTTCTTTATATATAATATTCTCTTTAAAATCCTGCTATATCAGCATGCTCCAATGGATACTGCATGAAGAAGAAGAAGAGTTTGGATTTATACCCCGCCGTTCACTGCCCAAAGGCATCTCAGAGTGGCTTACAAACTCCTTTCCCTTTCCCTTCCCCTCCCCTCCCCACAACAGACACCCTGTGAGGTAGGTGAGGCTGAGAGAACTTCTGACAGAAACTGCTCTTTTTCAAGAACAGCTGTGTCAGAGCTTGTGACTGACCCAAGGTCACATCAGCAGGTGTAAATGGAGGAGTGGGGAATCAAACCCGGTTCTCCCAGATTAGATTCCGCACACTTAACCACTGCACCAAACTGGCTCTCTCTATGGGCACAAATCCTGGGTAAAACCATAAACTCACTGGTTAACCTTGGACAAATTCCTCTCTCCCAAGCACCACACTTCAGTAACATCCTAACAGCAGGAAATTAATTGACCAGTTCAACAAAGATGATAAATGAAATACATTTTGAACTAAAAGCTTAATAGAAATGTTTTTGCCCCCTAAATTGCTGCTTTCCTCAAAGAACTGAAAAGCAAACAAACAGCTGTGATCCTGGCAGGGAAAAAACAAGAGGATGAAACAAACGAACAAGAGAGTTTGAAATTAAAATTGGATAATCCCATGTCCCATTTCATAATCCCACTTTTAACTTTTGATTATGGTGGAAGAAGGATGTTTTCCAATACTTCCCATCAGATGGAGCATACAGGCTTAGTTCGTTTTAATCTGAATGTGATACCACCAGACAATTAAGTCGTAACCAGCAGCCTCCTGGAGAGGGAGGCAAGGCTGTGCCTTACTGCAGTCATCTCCTCCCCACTTGTGAGAAACACCTGCCCACTCACCTCTTGCTGAGCACTCACTGTAACACTAGCAAAACATCTGTCATTATACACGGCTGGTGTTTGTGTGACAGCCATGTGCCCTCCTGTAGGATCGGTGGGAGAGGACAGATCACCCAGAATTAGGGGTAAAGGGCAGGTTTCCACCTCTCAGCAACTACATTCCCACACCCAGCCCTTTCCTTTGACCGCTGAAGTATCTGGCACCCATTCATCAATAGTGAAGAAAGTAAAGAGGTGCAGGGACATTGGGGGGGGATAACCTTCAGCATGACTCACACCTCTGTGCCACTCTCTGAAACAAACATTTGCTGCCCAAATGAGGGCAGAGCACATGTAAAGTGTTCAGTCCCGGGGGGGGGCACAGGGAATAAGTGATTTTTAAAAAACAATGGGCAGGCTGTTTGACTGCTGTGCTTAAAAATAAATAATCAAAGCAATTAAACGGGGCAAGGCAATCAAAACAACATTGTCTGGCTGGAGGATGGACTGGAAGGGGAATCATGCAGTGACCTTCAGCATGGCCTTGCACAAGTCTCCAAACCACTTGAGTGCCTCAGTTTCTCTCCTTCCCCATTCAATGTGGTCCATCAGCAGTGACCTTCAGCATGGCCTTGCACAAGCCCCCGAAAACACTTGAGTTACTCAGTTTCTCTTTCTCCATTCATTGTGGTCCATCAGCATCCCTCCATCTTTTTGCAAAGTGCGTAGCTTGCAAGGGCCAGAATGGATGGAGAAAAGAGACATCCCAGAAGATAAGGGAGGATAGACATGAAAATCTTGGTTCTCTGTTACATTTTTATTCTAAGCCACTCTGAGAATATTTGCATAGAAAAGACATTACAAAGCTTAATATTGTGAATCTCACGTCCAAGAGAGGCAATCTTCCAAGCAATTACACAAGAAGTAACTTTATACACATGAATGGTCCCATAAAATGTAGCCAGATGATTTTGATGCATAACGACTGGGATGGTTCACATCTGCATAGACAGCACGTGAATGCTTCTTGCTCAACATTTTGTGAGCCTCAGCCAAATGTGTGAACTGCCCATGGAAAAAATTATGTTGAAATTGGGGCAGGGCAAGCATTCAGTCTGGGGTCCAGTCTGCAATGGCTCATTCACACAGGCAAGCAACCCCTTGGATGCTACATGGAACCAAGGACAAATATGCATGTCTGAACTAAGAGACAGACACCAAGACCGAGAGCCCACAGAAGCAGCAAAGTCTCACTGTTGCTCAGAGGCTGGGCAGAGAAAGGGTCAGGGAAACTTGCATCCATGACACCAAATTAAGAGATGGTGGGTGGAAACATGATGGTAACATGAGCTGTTGCTGATGTGACATTACTCAAATTGGTCTGTCACAATTATCAGCTGGAAATGTTGGGGTTTCACTATGCCACTCAACAATTCCAGAGGGGTTTAATTGGATCATACCTTTCAACTGCTGTCAACTAGTCAGATCTCAGCCACAGGAGGCAAAAACACTTAGTCTATGGGATGTTTTGTTACAGAAGTCTTTCTTGTGTGTGGGGGAACCTTAATGAAATGGATCCTTGTACAAACACGCATTCAAATGTGAGAATCCCAACCTTCCCTCCTGTCAATGGGGGCTTCCATGTGTTTCTTAAAGAGCTACAGCTTTTAAATAGATGACAACGACCACAAAACTAAATATTGTGTGCAAAGCCAGGGGAGAGTTGGCACGTTTGACCATCCTTTCCAAGCCAGCATTTGTGTGGTTCTCATGTGGCAACACTACCAAAGGAGGCATGGTGCAAGGGGTCAGGTGAGGGAGAGAAAAGAGAAAGGTATACAGAAGCATCATGGCAAACACAGAGACTAGAAATGCTTGGCTCTTAATTTCCAATGGTACAGAGTCTCTGGAGGCAGTTTTTCAGAATTCTCCTTCTCAGCAGGCTACTGCACCCCCCTGGCTTCCCAGGCTTGTGGAATTAGCATGTTCATTATTTGCAGTGGAGGGGAACAAGCAGAGAGGGAAAGAGAGAGTGAGAGAGTAATCGGCAAATCTGGGGTCTGTCCTGCCTACGC
Organism: Gekko gecko; assembly: GCA_029375565.1. Classification (NCBI taxonomy): domain Eukaryota; kingdom Metazoa; phylum Chordata; class Lepidosauria; order Squamata; family Gekkonidae; genus Gekko; species Gekko gecko. The sequence continues at coordinate 158,664,292 of JAPDNY010000007.1, forward strand.
GCTTAGCCCCTTTAGAGAGATTCCAAATGACCCATCTAGACTTATCCAGCCACTCTCCGACAAGCTGAGAGACCTTGCTTCGTGCCATGCAAATGTGCTGTACAATTTCTGTTTTTAAAAGATAAGCAGAATGGAATGCAATATGACCATTTAAAGGCACTCCAAACAGCTCCCCAAAGCAGGTGGTTAAAGCCAGCTTCATACCATCTACAATGCCAAACACAATACAGAGATGACAAATTTTAAAAAAAGAAACAAAACCACAATGCCATTCATGTAAACACACACATGTCAATGTGTGCATAATGAATATTTCATGACAATATTTAGCTGTGCATTATAAAAACATCACCTGAATCATACAACCCACCCACACAGACACGCGACAAGGGAGAAGGGGGGGGGAGGATGCATCTGAATACGGCACACAGAAGGTTTCGGCATATAAATTCCAACCCATCCCATGCAATGCAGGAAAATTTTCCCCAGATCAGAGCATGGGCTACCTTGTAGCTTGGATCAAGCCAGGAAGTTAGCAGAGTTAGCTATCAGACTCTGCTCCATGCTGTGATAGTCTCCGGAAACTGATCTACTAGACCCAGAGCCTTCCTTCAAGTCTGGGATTTCATTTCTCTAGGCTGATTTCTGCCCCCAGCAATTTTGTGAGCACCCTGAGGCATACAAGACTGCCTTCAGATTTCCATAAAGGTACTCTTCTGCCAAAGGGCTCCAATCAGTAACAACCCCACCCTTCCCCACCCTGGCATTACAGAAATATGGTGGAGATAGAGACATCTTCTGTACATTTACCTTGGCATCTTTAGCAGAAAACTCCGTGGAGTTGGAAATTTTCATAGATTTTGAGCGGTGGGTTTGCCGCCAGACAGTATCCTCTCGTGGGTATTTCACCGAACCTGTGGCTCTCACTCGGACCTTGCTGGTACTCTGAACGCTATTAACTCCAATCATTTCCACCAAGTAAAATAAATAAATAAAATATAATACAATACAATACAATATGGTAAGGGATGGAAAGGGGAGGGAAAAGGAGAGCAGGAATAAACCCCCGGTGCACAAATCGTCTTCAGAATAGTTTAGGAGGAGAGGAATCTCCAAGGAGCTTAGATCGTAGCAATCAGTGTTTGCTTAAAAAATGCACCAAAGCTGGTCCCCCGCCACCACTGCACACACGCAGGGCATCTTCAACTACACTGTTTTGAGGCAGCCTGATTGTTCCAGGCACTGCTCACGTCACTGGCTGCAAAATATAAAAGGGTGGAAACCCCACCCCTACTCACTAGCCTGCTGTTCAGCACACAGCACCATCCTTTTCCAATACACACACACATGCACACATACGCACACACAACATTAGCAAGACTCCAGAGTGTCAGTTTCAAATACCGGAACTGATGGCAAAAGGCCAAATGAAAAGCAATTCATTTTCAACTGCAGACAGGCTACACTTGTACTCCGGCAACGGGCACATCAAAACGATTTCGCTGGCTGTAATAAAATAAAGACGCTGGGAATTAAAGCCTCGAGGAGGAGACTGCCAGGTAGCGGGAATACTAGCAGATTCCAAAACATCACAAGAAAGGGCAGCGTTTTTTGTTTTTTTTAAGCACTGCATGCAGAGCAATCTGCTGCATCCTTCACTAAAACTAAGGTTTACAGCCCAATCTGACAGATGCGTGCAAAAAAAGGAAGATGAGCTAGGGTAGCATAGGGGACTGAGTTAGGAAGCCCCCAGTTCAAATCTCACTTCTGCAAGATGTCCCCCATTTCAAAGCCACAAAATGCTAGTAAGAATTTATTTTATAGGACTGATTATGGAGAGAACATAACACAAATCACTACATAATTTTTTAAAAAATCACCATCATACTTAAGTGCCACTGACTGCTATGTACTTACTGCCAAGGTAAGCACACAGAGCCTTTGCATCTGCAGCCCACCTTTAGCTGTGCAACTCATACGGTGTGGAAGGGCCAGTTTGTAGGCTATGTAGATCACCTAATTAGATATATGTTCCTTTTGGTATCTCAGATGCATTCAGGCAGGCACGAGGTCCTGCAGTTTACCTGCATTCCCACAGGGAACAGAAATGCAAAAGGTATGCACGTTACTACTACTGTTATTTTCAAACACACTCTACGTAAGACTCCACGCTGCAGCCAATTCTGCCTTCACAGCAGCAGAAAGTGAACGAAAAGCAAAAACATGCAAGGCCTGCTCAGGCTGTCAGTCCAATCCATGCCGTTTCCTCAACCAAAGCAACCCGTAAGCCCCCTGGCATGGGAGGAATGGGCTTCACCCAATCGCAGCTTCAAAAGGCAGAACGGGAAGTTCCATATAAGGTAAAGGTGATGTTTACCTAAATGCTACAAAGTCCCCCCCACACACACACACACCATAATCACTGCTAGCTCCTGGAGACCCAGAACACAGCAGATTGCATGTTACCATAGCAACCAAACTTAGATGAGAATGATCTCTACTACGCCTAGCACACCGAGGGAGTGGCAGCTGGTTGCAAAGGTTGAAGTAGGTAAAAGGCAGGAAAAAGTTGAGCAGCAGATGGCTGGGAAAGTATTCCCAAAAGCCAGGAAGGGCTTGGGCTCCCATTGACTGATTTATGGTAGAGAGCCCCTATATCAGTGTCACTGTCCCTGGAAAATCATTATCCTGGCATGGGTACTTTTAAAGGAATGTTGTAATCTTGCACACACTTCAGCAGTCCTGGGGTGATCCACTGCCTTTCCACACACAAGTCTCCCATAACTGCCTCTCCCAACTGTAGCTGCTGCCGACTGTGTTTCCACTGCTGCTATTCTTTAAAGAACTACAACCAGATATACCATAAACATGTTTTAAAAAGGTAACTGTATAGTTGGGTTCCTAGAACACTTTGCTTCAGAAGCCACAGTAGGTGAGGATGTTGAATACCACCAGCATCCACTCCCGGGACTGGTTTGTTCCCTGGGCAATTTTGTGTATACTCAAGAGGAGTACCAAAAATGCCAACGGAAAGTGCTACCTGCCAAAGGCAGGTATCATTATTCCCTGCATGACTGACAGAAATATGGTAGGCAGAGCAGAATTGTGAGAAATATTATGAAGGGGGTGGGGTACAGGGTTCAGGCTCTGGCCATTCATCTGATAAGCAGAAGAGACTTATATACACAACGACATCTCGATTTTCATTCCTGCAGCGTTGGAAAGGTATGCAAGGGTAAGCATGTCTATGAATTTTAAACATAGGTGCATGGGAGGAAAAAAGTGACTGAGGTCTGATAGGACTGTAAAAACAATTCCACCAATACTACCGTCATCAATGCCTCTTCAGCACAGAGAGGTGGCTTAAGAGCCGGTGTGGCCAACTGAACAAAGAAACAGGATGGGGCACAGAACATCCAGCTGTTTCCCCCCAATCACTGCTATAAGAGAAAGTACATCTGAGGAACATCTTAAGAGCTCACAAGAAAGTCACATCCATTTGGAAAACAATTGCCAAAGGTGGATTCAAAGAGATTCCAAACTCTCAATCAACCCAGCTTTCCTCCACAGCCTCATAGAGAGCTCTGTTCTTGCTAGAGGAGGCATTGACAAAGTATTACGAAATAAAGCTCACAAAGCTTCTCTCTTTCCACTTTGGGTGCAATCCTAAGAATGCTTTTTGGGGAATAAATCCCAATGGATAAAGTAGAACTTCTGAGCAGGCCTATTTGGGATTGCTCCCTTTGTCTGTCTCCAAACAGCCTCCTTAATCATCATCACCTGGCAGTGAGCAGAGTATAGCCAGGAGATCCAAAGACTGTCTGGCAGCCTGAAACTCTAGCTCTTTTTGTGGTGAGCTAGGGTTATTTTTTGGGCTGAGAACTGTGACTGACCCAAGGTCACCCAAGCTGACTTCAAGTGGAGGAGTGGGAAATTGAACCCGGTTCCCCAGATTAGAGTCTGCCACTCTTTTTTTTTTTTTTGTAAAACTCTCTTAAAAAAGAGAGAATTTTATTCTTTTTATAAGAAACGGGAAGGGTAGACAGATGGAGAAAGAAAAAGATGGAGTGAAATTTTTCCTGTTAGTGAGGGTTAGTTTAGGTTAATAACCAATACCAATTTGGCATCCATCATGGTTAGAAGATCTTCTTTTTAACTATTGCAAAGTCCAAAATCACTCTGTTAATGCAGTTAGTAAAGTCCATTGGGGTTAGTAATTAAACAGCTCCTTCCAGATGTTACATGAACAGTCCTCAAAGTATCTTCTTTTTAAATCTCTTCCAGTTATGGATTGAGTCCATTTTAACTTTGAAGTCTTCCGTTCCATCACCACTTTCCCCTGGGCTGCTGTCTTCTTCGCTTGTCCCAGTTTGGAATACTGCATCTTCCTCCCTGCTGGCGTGTCTCTTCAGAAGTTTCTGTATTTTAAAGATGAAATCCTTCTTCTTTCTTTTCTCTTTTTCCTTAAACTTCTGGCCTTCAAGCTTCCTGGGCTCCATAAACTCTTCGGATGAAATTAGATCTCCAGTTTGTCGCTTGCTATGCTCAACATCCCCTTCTACTGGCAGAGTATTCTCTTTTATAAAAGCGGAATAGGCTTTGGGAGCCTCATCCACCTCTTCTTTTAATTTTATCGCTTCACTGCCAGTTAGGGGTGCCAAGACATTTGTCAAGGTGAATCCGAGATCTTCTTTCTCTTCTTCTTTAACGCCCTGGAAACCTAGAATCAGATTCGATTTCTGTTCGATCTCCATCATCTTTCTAGTTGTTTCCGATATCTGTTTCTGTCGACTGATGAGAACACTATCCATTTTAGACAAAGTTTCGTTGATTTTCTGCAATTGTTCCAGCAGGGGGCACAGCATCTCCTTTTCCTGTTGATTGACAGCAAGCTCTTGGGGGGGGCTGTCTGGACCGGAAGTCCCTCCTCTCTTCTCTTCCGGTGTCTGCAGGACTTTTTCCAGTATCGACATTTTGTTTTTTTGTTTACTTTTAAAAAGTTCGTGCCGCATCCCCCAGGAAGCTAAGATGATCACAATCTTCCATGCAACCCCAACGGTACTTTCACCAACACTTTTTTTTCTCTCAGCCCCCTTCGCGCTCCCTTTGTAGATCTTGCTTCTCAAAGGGGGTGGGAACTCCTCCCTCCTCCCAACGCTTATACGCATGCAGGGGGCTCCGATTTACGCTTCAAAATAGATCTTCAACTCACGATTCGATGCTACTTCTTCTTTTTATTTTAAGCCATAACGCTGTCTTCACTCCTGGAAATCGGTGGCGCCGCTAAGTCCCATTACGGGCACGCCGCAGCGGGGCCGATTGGGGCGGGGAGAAAGCCTCAATTTCCCGGCTGTCTGCCGGCAAAGAGGCTACTCCCCAAGCGCCCCCGGTTCGGAGCCTTTGCCTAAGGCTCACTAGGGTCTTTCGCACATGCGAAGACCCCCCCTAACTGCGCGTGGGCTAACCGCCTCCGGGAGCGTCCCGAGAAGCGGCCGCCATTCGCGACGCCGAAACCGAAACCAGAGTCTGCCACTCTTAACCACTACACCACTGGTGGGATTAGGGTTGCCTACCTCCAGATGGTAGCTGGAGATCTCCTGAAATTACAACTGATTTCCAGACAACAGAGATCAGTTCCCCTGGAGAAAATGGCCCATTTGGAAGATAGCTATATGACATTATACCCACTGGAACCTCTGCCCTCCCCAAACCCCGCCCTTCTCAGGCTCCTCCCCCCAAATATCCAGGTATTTCCCCACCTGGAGCTGGCATCCCTAGGGGATGCCAGGCTTCTTATGTTCTTAAAGCAACTGCCCTGAAATTAAGAGGCAGGCTTCCAGGAAGGGGAATGGTCATTCCTGTGACTGACAGAAATTGGCACATGTTCAGTAAGTGATCTGCACAGTCAGCGCTGTGAAATATGATGTTGGATTACCTTTGGGGTTCTACCTTTTCTATCCTTTTTACAGTTTGTTTCTAGGCTGAGGACTCTTTTATGGATACTGTTAAGGATGACCAATGTCGTTTTATGCCATTTTTAATGGCTTGTTTTTAATATTAACATTTATCTTGTTGTTTCCTCCTGCCAATGCAGTGCAATGATTAGAGGCTCAGGCTGGGATCTGGGAGATCCCAGTTCAGATCCCCACTCCACCATGAAAGCCTGGTAGGTGACCTTGACCCATTCACTGTCTCTCAATCTAACCTACCTCACAGGGCTCCTGTAACGATAAAGTAGAGGAGGGGAGAATGAAGTCATAAGCTAGTTTGGGTCTCCAACCATTAGGGTGGGAAAGAAGGTTATAAACATCAAAAGTAAAGAAACACACTTCTCAACACAAAAATAAAGAAGCACGCTCTCCCCAGTGGATTCCACACACCCGTTTCTAGCAAATTGCCCCATCCAGGCTTTCTGCTGTCCTTTTCCTGCCTTTTATGAGACTCCCCTGTCCCTTTGCTCTATTGTCCCTGTGCTTTTCTCAGCCACCTATGCTCTTTGCCTGCGCCCCAGGTTGCCCATATCCTTCTTAGCACTTGTATCTCTGAAGGCAGCAGGCCTGGCCTGCAGCCAGCATGGAAACCACACATTTCAGACTGTATGCCCTCCTTCCCTCAAATAAATAAGATGCTGGCTGTGGTTTCTTTGGGGGAATGGAAATACGTCTCTGTACACATCCAAAGACGTCCTTCACTGTATTCATATTTCCAGAACACAATGACAAGTGGGGGCTGCCAGGTGTTGTTGCTTAGGGCAATCTCAGCATTCCTGTAGTATCCCCTGGGCCCCATGAAAGTCTCTGGCTAGCTCCATCCTCAAACAAATGCATTACAAAGATTTAACATGTCCTTCACTTCCCTTCTTCACAGCAAAAGAAAATCTCTCCCAGAACTACCCTGAATAACACCAATCAATGATCCGCCAGGGCCTCCTTCTGACAGGGGCTAACAAAAAGGTGATATGATATAGCAACCTGCCACCTGCCGAATGAGGGAAAGGACAGGTGTTAACTTTCCCCCCTCCTATTGCTTACGTGGATAGCCTTGGGATGGTTATTTTCCACCTCTGACTATGGAAATAACTATGCTAAGAGAAGTGACATTAATTATCAGTAGTGTTATTCCACCTGGATTGGGAGGAAGAGGTTCTTTTTATCTTGTGCTTGAATCATCTCCACCACCAACCCTCCAAGCACTACGGAACTTGGAACGTCAGCACACTTTCTGTTCATAGATGACAGACTGAAAGGGTTGTTAAACAGGCTAAATACATTTGGAATTTCTATTGTCAGTTAAGTATTTGCCTGATAACCAGATGCTGCAAGAAACAGGGAATGGATTGCTCTATTTAGCTTGGGAGTATCTACAGGCACCAAGGTCAGTGCTGGACACACAGTCTAATGGCCAAGAATCAACAGACCTTTGGTCCGATCTAGTAAGTATTTTTATACATGCATACTGAAAAGGTCTTTTCATAGGTTACTACCTGTCTAGGTTCAGATGACAGAAGCAAAGATGATTATAATAGTCAGGTAGGTTCATATAGGAGTAGGTGGTCCTTAACGTATGCAGGTCCCAGGCAGAGATGCCAGTTCCCAAATCAGGGTGAGGGATCCCCTGAATTCACAGGCCCTTGAATTCCTGCCCCTCTAAGCTCCTAAGCCCCATCCCCAACAGCAACCACCGATGGCTATCCCTCTCCCTCCCCACCTGCAAGATTTAAAGGACCCTCCAGTTGATCGGTGGGAGCATGTGGCCCACTGATCAGCTGGAGGGTCCTTTAAATCTTGCAGGAGGGGAGGGAGAGGGACAGCCACTAGCCGCACACCTGTGTTCCAAGCAGTGAATATGCCACTTGGAGTTCAGGTGAGCATGTCCCCCCCCACCCCGCTTCTTGCAAAAAGCATTCAAAGGGCCTCTTTTGGCAAGAAGTGGGGGGGCACCTGAACTCCAATGTGATGATGCCACTTCAGTATGATGTCATTGCATTGGGGACATCCCACCCCCTCCAGAAATGCCCCCAAAGTCCCCCATAGGGGACTAGGAAGGACCTGGCAACCCTAGTCCCAGGCCATACAGGATTTTAAAGGTTAATACACCAACACCTTGAATTTGGCTCCAAAGCAGTGTGGATGGAAGAAGACTGCAGTGATACAGTCACTCCAGATAGCGTTTTTGCTGTAGCATTCTGTACCAATTGTAGTTTCTTGATCAATAATTGATCAATAATCCATAACGTTTCTGTGGCCAAACACTGGCTGTTATGAGTCCTTTATTAGTAAGTGATACCCACAAACTCTCAAAGCAATAAATATGCTGGGGACAGACACTGAAAGGGATATTCCCTTCATGTTCTGCTTGCGACACTTCCTGAAGCATCTGCCTATCCACTGCTGGAAATGAAGACACCAGTCCTAGGACTTTGGCCATGACCCAACAGGACTGTCAGTTTGATGGTATGATAAATTTTACAGTAAAGTTCTTCCATATACATTGTTCTGGATCTTTGATAATGGAATTTGATTACCAGTGTTTTTTCCCCTAGCAATTCAGACTATTGCTTTCGTTGCTCCAATTGGCAAAACTGGGTTACTTCAAATAAGAAGTATTAAGTGAATTATTTTTGAACAATAACAAGCTACCCGTTAGGTCTAGTTGTTTGGCTTAATTGAAGCTGGCTGGTCGATACGAGAAATTTCCTCTGCAGAATGATGCTCCACAGCAGTGTTGCTGACCCCTTAACATGGTTAATTACCAACTGTGCTGTCAAGTTCTTCTAAATATTTTTGGTCAGTATTAATGTTCTCTCTGCTCTACAGATGCGTTTCGCTGACACAGGCATTCTGCCTTGACCATAGCAAGTCCCAACTGTCAGCTATGCAGACTTTTTCAATGTAAAACATACATACTCAGCTTTTCCATAAAAACCTCCATGGTGTTAAAATTATTAGAACAACCAAAACAAGGGCAAAATAAGCAGCAACAACAATAAAAAGAGTAAAAAAACCCCAGTGAAATAATGACAGCAGTCAAGAAGGCAAGAATAGCAGCAGTAACAGTAAGGTGGAAGATTCATCATTCAGCAAATACAGTCTTTATTGGGTGCTATAAGTCATTGCAGAAGTTGCCACGCAAGTCTCATAAGGAAAAAACATTCCCTAAATAGGGAACTACCACAAAAAAGGCCCTGTCTCCACTTGGCACCTGCAGAGCAGCACCATGGAAGCAAACCTTGAAAAGAATGAGCCTAGTCATATGGGAGAAGATGCAGCTTTGGTCCTAAGTGCTTCAGCACCTTTAAGCTCAAAAGCAGCTCCTCAAAGGGCTCCCTTGTGGGTAAAATGGGAGACTTCACTGAAGATTGGGTGGAGAGGGAAGTCACTATAAAATGTGCAATTCTTCCTGCTAAGGGTTCTAATGGATGAAAGCACATCACATCACATTTTCCTTGCATTCTGTTTAATTGATAGACAATTTTATGACTAATAACCTATTCTCTTTACAACAGCACTCTAAGCTAGTGGCCATCACCATGCCTTGTGGTACTGAATGCCAAAGTTGTGAGTGTGTTGTGATGAAATATTTCTTTTTGCCGTTTAACTTGCTGCCACACAGTTTCATTAGGTGACACCAAGGTCTAGTATGTGGGGAAAGGGGAAAGACTTCTTTCTCTCCATGCTGTCCTTAATTTTATAAACTTCTATCAGGATGCCCCTTGCTCACTGGGGTGTGGATTCTTTAAAAGTCACAAGTGCCTCAGCCTTTCCTCAAAGGAAATGTGTACTCAACACACACTGCTTACAATTTCTATTACAAGATGGAGCCATAAGATTCCAAATCTGGCCCCACAAGATTTCCATAATGGCAGCATCATACTTATCCTTTTGTTTTTGGTTCTATTCCTAACACTAGTTATTTATGCCACACTCTTCTACCAAGTGGGCCACAGTGGCTCAGAGGTTCAGACGCTGAGCTGCAGACTGGAAGGTCGGTATTTCAGCAGTTCAAGACCCTAGTGCCATGTGACAGAGTGAGCTCCCGTCTCTGGTCTCAGCTCCTACCAACCTAGCAGTCTGAAAGCAAAGAACTGCAAATAGATAAATAGGTACTGCTTCGGTGGGAAGGTAACAGCATTCTGTGCGCCTCGGCGTTTAGTCATGCTGGCCACATGACCACGGAAATGTCTTTGGATAGCACTGGCTCTTCGGCTTGGAAACAGAGATGAGCACCACACCCTAGAATCGGACTTGACTGGCTTTCGAGCGAGGGAAACCTTTACCTTCTACCTAGCGTGGATCCAAAGCACTTTCCAACATTATTCTCCCTCTTCCATTTTCTCCTAACCCTGTGAAATAAATTAGACTCTGGCTCTGGTCACACTGCAAAGGACATGCGCTTTGTTCCCGGTTTATTTAAATTGGGAACATTTTTATTCGCTTTGGGCTGTCTACATGCAGCTGCTGGCCTCTTTCCCCTCTTTCCCAGCACCCGCTTGCCTGCTGCTGCGCCGTCCTTCCAGGAGATCCTGCCGGCCACGGGGAGACTCGGGCGGCTGCAGCTCCTGCCGAGACGTGGGGGGGATGCTGCTGCCGCCGCTGCCGCCATTGCCCCATGAAAATAGGCTCCACCGTCTCCGCCATCCTCCTTGCCGGCCCCATCCAGGCTGCTGGAGCCCCTACCTCTCGTTCCCGCCTCCAGGGCCGTCTTTGTGCGTTTTTTTTTTTTAAAGCTTCTGGTTTGAGCACTTGACTAAACATGCGCTTAATAAATCCATTATTAAACTTTAAATGGATTTATTAAGCGCGTGTTTGCTCAAGCACTCCAACCAGAAGCTTTAAAAAAAACAAAAAAACCCCAAGAACGTTCAGACGGCCCTAATTGCAATCCTTGCGAGAGAGGGGCTGTCCACATAGGCGAAACCGCGCAATGAAAGCGGAAGTGCCAGGAAAACACTACATTCTCCAGGGGTCAGGAAAACCCGGAAGCATTGCGCGAGTAAGCCTGCTTCGGGGCGGGAGGCGGATTCGCGCGTGTGAATGTGAAACTGACATGCGCAAGGAAACAGCAGCAAATCCTGATCAAAACGGCAGTGTGACCGGACCCTCTGAGAGTGTGACTGGCCCAAGAACGCCCAGTGAGGATTAGAACCTGGGTCCCTCAGATCTCAGTCTGACACTCTAACCACTTGTACCTATCTTTCTGAAAAACTATGCCTGTTGCTACTGAACACATGCAAGTGTTTTCCTTGCACACACAGTTAGGACTGTAACTGAAATTGTTATTCAAAATCATACTGCTACTTAGTAACACCGGAAGGCTTTTAAATATATCTTTGCTATCAAAAGAACAGAGAACACTCTCTAATTATCAGCTTAGATTTCCCAGGAAGTTGCTGAACAACATCTTCTGGGTGTATTCATTTTTTATATTATTTAAATTAAAAATCCAATTTAAATCCCGGATTTAGTTATTCTACCTGCGCCTACTCAGCCAGTGATACAGACTCAAAACCTTTAGGCTGTATTCAGTCATCACACTAAGATGCAACTTGCCAGTGCTGGGCACAAATGCTGCTTGTTTCTCACGCCTGAGCCCTCCCCTCTCTCCATCCTCCTTATACAGAGAGCGGTGACTGGGATTCTTAGTTTAAAATAAACTCTGGTTCCCTGTGACATACAAAAGTAAGCACCTAAGTGAATTGAGGTTTATGTACACCTCACAGACAAAGTAAGAATCCCATTTTGTGGGGAGTAAACAAACCCTGATCCATCCCAGGACCTGCATTTCTACATTATGGGAAAGTGGAGTCTGTTTCCAAAGCAAGAATTTTTAGCTTCATTCTAAGCGAGAGAGAGGGAGGGCCACATCACATTTCTGCCAATCATGGACAGTGTGGCATAGTGGTTAGAGTTCCAGACTAAGACCTGGGAGAACCAGGCTTGAATTCCTGCTCTGCCGTGGAAGTTCATGGGGTAGCCTTAGGCCAGACACACACTCTCAGGGTTATTATGAGGATAACACGGAGGAGAGGAGAATGATATAAGCCCCTTAGGATCCCCACTGGAGAGGAAGGTACAGTATAAATGAATAGCTAGCATAATGTCTGACTGCAACCAGTATATCTTGTCTACAAACTTATCAGAAATAATATCTTTCCAAGAGAAATGATTGGAGCGGTAAACATTTTCTTAACACTTTGTGAACTAATAGATCGGTACCCTGAAAGGTAGCTATAAGATTTCTGGAAGGAAACATTCATTAATGTACTGTAATGCACTTGTTCTTTTTTAAAAAAACAAACCAAAAACAAATCGATGGGGATGTTTAAAAGATGTGCACCCTGCCTTTCAATCAAATAATACTCAAGGTAGCTTATAAACAACAGATTAAAATTATATATCTAATAGTGAAGTCTGCCCCCCATCTGCAAATATCTAAATCCAGCCCCATAGCCGGGGATTTTTTTTTCTGGGGAGAGCCCTGGGGTGCTAATTAAATTAAAATTAAATTACATTTAAATTAAATTGAAAGGGCAGGGGGAGTGAGGGGAAGAGGAGGAGGAGGAGGAGTAGCTCCTTACCCTGGCCAGCTTTGGACTGCCGCAGCAAGCTCTTCCTTCCCTCCACTGCGCCTAAGGCAGCACCTTGGCATAGAGCTCTGCTTCCAGGACGCTGGGCTGCTCCAGTCCAGAGGAAGAAGGGAGACCCTCCCGCCAAGCCAATCCAAGCAGGTGGCCCTTTGCAAAGGAAGCCAGCAAAGTCCCCTGAAGAAGCACAAAAGAGTGTGTGCACTCCCCCCCCCCCCAGAAGGAGCTTTTGCAGAAAGGGCGAGGGAAAAGACAAGCTTTTTGCAGCTTCCCTGGTGGGACAAGAAGGAGACTTAAAGGGGAAGATTGGGGTGGGGGCACTGGAGATTTGACAGGGCCCCCACCCATAGCACCCCCCCCCGCTGGCTACGGGCCTGTCGAAATCTGTGGGTTAGGGCCACACTGACACTAAATAGATTTTCCTGCAAACTTGGGAGACCTCCAAGTTTGCACAAAAACCTAAATTGTAAAACAAAGTACATTGGGGGGGTTTAATTTTTCCCAGAAAACATCCATAGCTCCAGGCAACAGCAGCAATGGCACTGGAGGTCGGTGCCCAGAAGCTACAGTGACCTCAATGATAACTGCAGCGATGTGGGAAAACTGCAGGGGGCCTGGCAGCGAAGCCAGGACCTATGCTGGGCCTGCCAATGTTGTTGGCAATGGGGAGGAGTCATGGTGACCCTGGGGAATATAGCGGTAATGGGAGGGAAGAAGAAGCTGCAACAGACCAGCAGCAAGGCTAGGAACTGCACTGGGCCTGTTACTGATGTCAGGGATGGTGGAGGGGGGTTGTCAGGAGCCATGGCAACTCTAGGTATGGTCGAGGGAGAAGAAGTTGCATCAGGCCTGATTGTGGAGCTATACTGGGCCCCTAGGGTGATTAGGGTGTGTGTCTAGGAGCTGCACTGCACCAAGCAAGGGTGGTAAATTAAGAGAGGGAGAGGGTTACCCCCTACGAGTATTACGGGCCACCACTTGTACAATAAGAACGCTCAACTAAAAAAAATTCCATTAAAATATTTAGAATGTTTCCAAGGGATCTCAGGCTAGGAGCCAAGATGAGTGTGTTATTTCTCCCACATCTGCATCAAGTGACAATGGGTGGGGGGAAACAAACTCCTTAGGGCTTTTCCTTCCCTGGCTGGCAGGGGGCAGGCTGGTAGTCTCTGGAGGTGTTCTTTCTGGGAAGGAGGTGGTGTTGACCTCTAGCCAGCAGTGGAAGCTATGCTGCCCTTCACAAACAACAGGTACTGTTTGCTTTAAATTTTGTACCCCAGCACTGGGACATAAGGTGCAAACCTCACATCAGATGAGAGCAACGCAGGTGCATTTAAAGCAGCCTTTTTCCTGATGAAGATGAACTACACAGAAGAGGTGACAGGAAAGGACTGGGCCTTCATCTCCACAGTGTGTTTGGCCTAGAAGCGCAAGAATCTGAACGTGCTCTCACAGTCTCCAATTGATCTGAGGCACATACATCTTGTACTCAGATGCTGATACTAGAATACAAACAGAAGAAAAAGCGAACCTGAGAGAGATACTAGATATTACCAAAAACAGCTGCCTAGTGTCAAAACCACTCATTCCTCATAACATCTACTAATGAAATGTATGGCTTAACACTCTCCCAACTTGCTCCATTTCACTGGCTGCTGAGGGGGTAGGGAATATACTATGTATTCCATTGCTATGCATTAGAAGGAGAAGAGTCACCCAGTTGGCACCAGTTGTTTGGCTTGGGTGCCACCCCAAAAACAACCGCTGTTTTAGAAGGTTCTGTGAATGATTCTTAAAGCCAGACAGCAAAGGCAGTTTCCTCTCTCAATGCTTGATACAAATTCTGACCTTTAAAATCTGCTGCGATGTTTCTTTGAAGCAATGCCCCAGACCAGTCATCTGTGCAGGGTTTAATCCAGAGAACTACTAAACCCATGTTTTAAAAAATGTATAGGGCGCTATAGTGGATTTTCTGCAATGTTTACTTATTTCTGGACAGCACAATTGTAAAAAAGGATATTCACACTGTTGCTTGTGATGAGTAAGAATAATCTCCAGCTGACCAAGCAAGAAAGCGTCACAAAAACACTATTTCATTACTGCCTCTAAACCAGATATGATTAACGCAGGCATGTCTGGGCAGAGAAGCTACTCACTTTATAGTGGACAAGCAACTTTGCAGTCTTACTCACAAACCTGCTAGTACATAACCCTTCGTCAAATATCATTGAATGGCTAATTTATATGTGCTGTACAATGCCAAGTCTTAAATTTCTTTTAACAAATTAAAGATATTTATCCCACCTTATTCCCAATGCAGACTCAAGTTTTCTTTCCTGGTCCATCCAAACAGCCATTTTAAAAAATGTACTAATACATTTATATTTCATCATCCCCAATTTGGTTGAAGGTTACAATCAACATAGATCAACAATCAGTTTTTTTAAAGCCAAACGAGTTACATTTTTAGCACTCTTACAATGGTACAGGGAGACAAATGAAATTTCAGATTAGGCTGCGGTCACACACACACACACACACACACACACACACACACACACACTAAATAATCCACTTTCAATGCACTTTCCAACTGGATTTTGCCAGTTCACACAGTAAAATCCAGTTGGAAAGTGCACTGAAAGTGGATTGAAAGTGGATTATATAGTGTGTGTGACCGCAACCTAATCTGAAATTTCATTTGTCTTGCTATACCATTGTAAGAGTGCTAAAAATGTAACTCGTTTGGCTTTAAAAAAATGAGTTCCCTGAATTAAAATTGGACCTTACTACTTATCCAGTAATAAGGTCCAATTTTAATTCACTGGACTAATTTTTTAGTTGCACTTATGGTTACCAACCTTAAGGTGGGGCCTGGAATTACACTGATCTCCAGACTATAGAAAGCAATGTCCCTAGAAGAAATGGCAGCTTCAGAAGGCAAACTTTGTAATACAAAGAATTTGAGAGAAACGGATGTGCTCCCTCTCCTCCCTTCCCCAAATTTTGCCCTCTCCAGGAACTGCTCCTAATTCTCCTGGAATTTGCCTCGCTAAAGAAGAAAGCCCTATACTGAGGTGTGAATGAAAACAATCTGAGGTAAACAACAAGCTTCTGAGGTACATTAACTCTCTCTTGCTGTCAGCTATGATTGCTGCAGCTTCGGCGTATTGAACTGAGCCTTCCCCAGACATTAGCTCAGCTGCTGAGGTGTTATAAGAATCCGACAGCACACAAGGTCTTGGGATAGATGGGACTGCTGATGGAAAGAGGGGCAGAGAAGGGAAAAAGCAACACTACTGCAACCATATAAACCATATAAATGGAAGGCATGTGGGAGGGGCATGTGAATCAGTGTGTGAGTAGTACAACTGTAAAGTGTGTGTAAGAATAGCAGAGGGACACATAAAATATACTGGCATGCATTGGTGTGTATCCAAACATGCAGACTTTAAGACTTCTAATGCCACCCTTCTGCTTTAACTCACTGAATCCCCTGAGAATTAGTTTCCAGTACCCACAGGAATAGCATTGGGGGAAAACTGGGGTCTGTGGTGAGAGGGGAAATCAGCCTCTGCTTTTGCCAACTGAAATGCCGTTCCATTAGAAGAAATGTGTGGTTTGATGCATGCCAATGAATTTTTGTTGTAAAATTCATAAAAATGTATCATCATTCTAACATCACCACTAGCAGCTACAAAATACATTTCTAAAACATTAAAACCATAATTCCATACCATTAAAATGCTTAGTAAAACAGAAATCAGGTGGCACCTTTGAGACTAACCAAATAAGTTTTCATTAAGTCAAGACCTCAATTCAGATGCATACAAGCTGGAATAGGCAAGTTTTATACTTCCTTTTAGAACCCAAAAATCCAGGAACACATATCTGCACATAGATCATACTAGAACCTTGGAGTGAACTACATAAAAGGCCATGCTCCTTCATACCTCTGTCCATATCTCATCCAATGACACTTAAGCACAGGAGAGCTTCTTTGGGAGAAAAGCCTTCCCTGATACAAGTCCCAGCCCATATAGAGTTTGCTTAGAGAAATGCCTTAGCATAAACACTACTCTTAAAGTCTGATCTTCCAAATGCCTTGGATGTTTCCCAAACCATTTGTATAAATTAGGCTGAACTGGATATCTAAATTAGCTCAGAAGAATGGAACTTTATACCCAGAGATGTTAAATCATGACACTGGCTGTAAAGACCTGCCCTGCATTGTGAAGAGAAATCCTATATGGCTTTTGTGATGCAGAGTGGGAGAAACTCTACCTTCCGAGCTTTTATGACGGCTCTACTTTCTACAAACAAAGGGAATGCAACCCATTATTATGTTTTTTTCAACCGAGTCAAATGACAAAACAAAAATAAACATTAATTTTAAAAAAGCCCACACTACGTAATATGTTTGAACAGTTTTATTACAATAGAGAAAACACTGATAACAGATGAGTTTATGTACTCCCCAAGGGGAAATTACATTTAAAAGAAAAAAGAAAAGAAAAAAAATCCAATAACTTCTAGTACAATAAACAATTCTGCCAGAAGAAATGTAAATACAAGCACTTTAGCAGTAGCAGCTACCAAACTGTAGGCTCACCTTTAACAGTAAAGGAGTGTGGTAACCATTTTACTAGTCTGAAGTTGATAAAGTATGCTAAATTTTGATGTCTCCTACTACTTCCAACTACTGACAGCATAAAAAAGAAGTCACTGATACCCGATAGGAACTTCTTTATCTTCTTTTCTTGCCCAAGTAGCCAAACAATAAAATACTGTCCTGTAACAGGATCAGAACATGTTTCATGCATGATATGGAAATCACTGATATCATTACAGCCTTCAGCTGTTATCCCTTTTGGCTTTACTTGAGTATGCACAACATCATATCTAACAGCAAAGCGGCCATTTTGTTTTAGTGAATTCACAATTCAGACATAGATAACAGCACACTGCAGTGCATGTTTATTCACAAGCAGTTTCCACTCAGTTCAATGGCAAGGGCCCCTAGGTAAGTGCAGACAAGGTTGCTGCCTTCAATTAATAATGGGGACATAATTGGAACGTTACTTACCTGGTTATCTAACTGGACAGATGTAAAAGCAGTAATCTTACAAAGAATCCTAAGAATGCAGCAATAATGCAAAATGCAACTACCAGGCCATGTCTGACAACTAGCAGCAGATTTGGGAGTAGAAACATGGGAGGCAGCGATGCCATGTGCACCATTATGTGACCTCTGGGGAAAACCAGAAGTGACAGAGGGTAGCTCTAGGAATCACTGAGAGCTACTCTCTGTTGCTTCTGGGTTTTTCCTGCAAGTGACATAATGGCACACGTGACACCACCATTTTGTGTGTGTGTCTCCCGTTGCCATTCTAAGTGGCAATAGACAATGAGACCTGGACATGTGGGATCTCCTGCCACAACCGGGGACTTGCGAGCCTAACTACTATAGCAATAACCGGTAGTAAAAATTAAAAGCAGGAGATTGCCAATAAAAACAATAAATTCAACCAGCAACCTGAACAGTGAAGTAAAAACAGATTAAAACGTATGAAGCTAGATCTGTGTGGATGCAGGGACGTACACAAACTAAATTCTTCCCTACCCTCCCCCTTCAACCAGTAGCCCAAAAGGCCTCCAAAATGGAGATGATGTTAAAAGTTGCAAAACTTGTGTGGATAAAAAGTAATGTGGCCTGCAGTGAGGTGAAGAAATTAGGGTGGCACCATTCCTCAGACAATGGAATTTATGGCCTCAATGGAAACACTACTGATGGAAAAGTAGGACAATTTCACCTAGTGCCTCTTCAGTACTGCAGTTCCCCTGACAAGTCTCCAGAAGGTTGAGCCAGCTGGATAATCCTCCTGGGTCAGAGAATTCCACAGTCTAACAGGCAGACATAATAGCAACCAGATAAACATGACTGGATGAGCTGACAAAGATTGGGCAATATGAAAGGCATCCTTAGGGCTAAGGGAGTGTTAATCTACTGGTCTAGTTACCAGTCACTCATTGACTATATTACTGCATTCTATTGGATGGGTGCATGCAGCTCTTCCTAGCCTTTACCAATCACCTACCAGTTACTGCTCCTCCCAATTCAATGCAGAACTTCCCAATTTGATCAAACAGCATACAAATGTATGTGCCTTCATGAATCAAAGCCTAACTGAGAAGCTTTACATCAAGTTCCCTGCACAGATGGAGGAGGGAGCTTCTGGACGCTTCCTGGCAGCCTTCTTATGTGGGAGAGAGTATAGAATGGATTACACCATTATATCATCTCAGTGTCCCTGCCACTGCCACATGTTGACCGGTGGTTGACGTGCATGCCTAGTGTGGGAGTGTGTTATCAGAGAGCAACATCTTGATTGGTACACAGTGACACAGAGTCATTGGGGACTCCATGGGGGTGGCTGTCATTGTTACCATGGAAACTCTCCCCCCTCCCTATTATTATTGGGCTTTAGACATTTATGCTGGGGAAATATAAGATCCCAACTAGATAATGCAAATGTAAAGACTCAGTAAAACAGTTACCTGTACAACAAAAAGGTTGTCTAGCTATGAGGTGGTTCCACTTAAAGTACAACAAAAGCCAATGTGCTATAAGGGATGGACTTGGACTGGGAAGTTACATTCCAGTCCCAGCTCAGCTTCTGGGCAGCCATGGAGCCTATTATCCCATCTCAGTCTAACCCACCTTACAGTGTAATAGTGATGATAAAATGGGCCAATCCTTTGAACAAATGTAAAATAGTTTCTAGACAATCATGACAGTACACTAGAAATTACTGTCTGTCTAGACATTGCAGTTTGCCTTCTTTCTCCAGAGATGAACAGAACATATTCTGAGGCCACGTATCTGAGGAACCAAAGTTATATACTGTTATGTTTTGAACTCAACTGACTTTTACCAATTCCCCTGTGCTGGAACCAGAGAATCAACAGGTACTGAACTGTAATAAAAGAAAAGTTTGGAGAAATGAATGGACAATTACTTAACCATAAATAGGTTGTTCAATTATCCATGTAAATGTGTTTGCCTTTAAAAAGAAGTATTAGTAATCAATAATGAACCAAGCTAATATGCATCATTTTCTGCGTGTAAGGCAATTATGTCTTCTTCCCTCATTAATCTACAACCAGCTATATTGGCAGCCAAATGTGCAAGTGTTGCTTCTCTGTAAGAGATCCACTGTTGGGTGGAATGAAGCACTGTAGTCCATTAAAAATGTGTTATTTAGAATGTATTAACCCCCCCAAAATAATAAAACATAATCCCCAGATCAAAACCCATACCTTATTCTTTTTTCTTATGCAAACATTTTGAACTGGAAAAAAATATCTTTTTTGGTATGCCGGAAAAGTAGTTACCAGCAAAATACTCACTATCACAAGGCAGCTCCATCCATTAATTGATTGCCCTTTGAACATGGCGTACAGTCTCCCATTCATCACGCTGATTCAAGTGCTAATATCCGTGCTGTACAATCAAGCTGGACTGAACTTCCTGGGATTCAGGGGTCTTGTCTGAATTTCATTCTCAGGAATGAAGTCTGCTTTATAAGTGCAGCATCGAGTACAAAGTAGAGAAAGAAGCACCAAAAGAAAACTTCAATTTGCAGCCAATTTACAGATTGAGAAGGACACTGCTGCCAGCTGCACATCTAAACTATGCTTTTGCTTGTGCTTCCTGTTTCCTGTCTGCAGGTCTAAAGATCAGGAGCAGCCAGAGGTGCAAGCTAAAGGGCAAGAGACAGAGTTGGATATTCTGTTTCTTTTCCTATTCAATTGTAGGTTTTTGTATTTTGTATTGTAAATTGCTTTGTATCCGTTTGGGGAGAAAAGTGGCAAATAAATAATCTGTGGAGTGGAGGGAGAACTATAAACTGAATAAATAAATAAACTCCGAAACTCTAACGTCACACTGAATGAAGTGGTAGAATTCTGGGCTAAACCATTTCAGACTTCACATGAGTAGGGAGGGCATATTTTTGAATGTTTTGCACTCTTGCAAATACAGGTTTCAGGGAGAAGCCTATATTGATTTCTCAAAAGTAATTGGGAATATGACCTTTATGATGTGCTAGTTCTCTAAATGTAGGGCGTGTCTACATGGAGGGAACATTCAAACACAGGACTTTTCCCCTATCTGCAGTTGCCTGGTCCACCATTTTGCTACTGCAGCTTGCTACTGCCTTCTGCATAATACATGGGATAGTTCAGGCGCAGGTTTACTAGCAGCTTATCCCCAGATAGTCTCACATTGGGCAGAGAGAGGAGAAGCAACTAATGTGGCTCCCATCCTGCCAGCATCATGGAAAAAGGGACCCTTCCACAGCAACTACAGCATTTCTAACAGGGGTTGGAACACATCCTGGAAACCATTGCTAAATGGTCTGCAGCTTAGCCTCCCCTGGGAGGCAAAGCAATTCAGGCTTGGATGTTTTGATAAGATGAGGGCCCTCCAACAACTGCAATCTTTGTATGCATGGTTTTTTAAAAAATTTGGAAAATCTCTAACCCATCTTTTCATCATGGATGACTTAAAAATGTAGTTAGAGTTCATCCACCAGAAGCAGCAGTAATAACAATAAACATATGCTAGGTATGAAAGCTCCCCTGACCTGCATAGCACAGGCTAGACCAATCTTGTCAGATCTTGGAAGCCAAGCAGGGTCAGCCCTGGCTAGTATTTGGATGGGAGACCACCAAGGAAGACCAGGGCCACATACAGAGACAGGCAATAGCAAACCACCTCTGAGTGTCTCTTGTCTTGAAAACCCTACAGGGTCACCTTAAGTCAGCTATGACTTGACGGTACTTTCCACCATCAGGTATGAAAGGCTAGATTCAAGTTCAGTGGAACCTTGGAGACCAACAAGGTTTTCAGGGTGTATATTTTCAAGAGTCAAGGATATCTGACAAAAGGGAGCTTTGATTCTCAAAAGCTTATACCACAAAGGTCTTGTCGGTCTCTATGTATGCCCTGGTGTCAGCAGGGAGCAAGGTGGTCCTAAGCTAGGAATGCCCATGGCGGGCAACTGCAGATGACATTGTTTTAGAAAATGTGTCCAAAGCATATTTTGAAGAACTGATTATTTGTTTAGAAAGCAGCAACCCTTCCTTTTGCAGCTTCCTTGCCTCCTGACGTTTGTCCTCGGGCACTGAGGTCAGAAGGTCGGTAAAGCACTCGCAGAGCAAGTACTGGTAATGGCCCATACAAGCAATATAATTAGATGTCTTCATACTGAGAGCTCCGGCTGAGCAGAAACGACAACCAATGGAATCTAACTTCTTGCTCTCCTTATCAGGAGTAGTGAGGGTACGTTTACTTTTTGAGGCAGACGACATGACTATGGAGTTGGGTTTAGGGGGGATATGGAGGAATTCAGCCTCCGTTTCTTAGATCCAATATATATGATCCAGATGTCTGGAAGATACTGGAGCAGAAGACAGTTTATCCCACGGAGCCTTCTCCACCTGTAGGAGGACGGTCGACATCGGGAGGGCGATCAATGTGGAGGTATCTAGCTGTACGACATCAAAGAAATCATCCGACAACAAAGGTTGGGGTTGGACTATCGACAGGCCCAGGGAATGTGCCATCCTCTTGACCACATCTTCGTACGAAGAAAGATTCTCCGAAGGAGAGATCGGCAGATTGTCTGATACCGTAGACTTTGGTGAAGGATCCTCGGGTGACCTGGGCCATTCAGAATCATCGGTGCCAGAACTGGAGACAGAAGATCTGGAAGGCGATACCGGTACCACAGGAGTATCTGGTATTGGGGTGGTTTACAGTGGTAAATCAGGGGTGGAACGGAGAGGAGAGGGTAGACGACAAGGTTCTTCTGGAGGTTTGGAGAGAGACGCAGAAGGTTTGGATTTGCAGTGGGGAGAACGTGAATGGCGCGACCCACGGTCCCATTCCGAATGAGATCTAGGCGTGAGCCATGGCATAGACATCAACATCGGATACGAGGTGAATCAATAAGGCACGTGCTGCCGATGATCCCATGGAGGAGGCACGGGTAGGTTGAAGTAGGTCGGCGAGTGTGGTCTTGACTCCCATCTAGATGAGTAGGAGAGCCTGGGTCTGGAATGATGATACTCAAGGCACTCCTCAGATCGATATTGAAGATCCTCGCATCTGGGGGATCAGGATAGACGGTATCGAGAATCCGGTCCAGACCGATTGCTTGCCCAAGAAACAGCCGATGGGGAACGATCTCTATGAGATCGACGCAGGACAACCTTCTCGACTTCCAACAGCAAGGCCAAAATTGGTCCAGTGTCGACCGAAACCTCCGATACTGGGGGGTTCTGTTGCCAGATGGGTGAGTTCACTCAATTGTAGGCAGCTCTGGTACAGGAGTGTCAACGATGTCAGGATTGCAGAGCCATTTTGCACTCTCTCGCTGCTCAGACTCTGAGACTTATTCACAGTGCCAGTAAGAGAAGACTTCCCTTTCTCGTGCTTCTCTTTCTTCTTCTTCTTGGCCCTTGTAGAGGCAGAAGAAGCCTCGTTCAATGCCGAACGCTTAGAAGATGGTCCCCCGTCCGATGCTGACTTTGCATGGTGAGGGAGATTCAATGCCAGTGTTCCTTCCAACATCAACAGAGGTGCCGTCTGTTGAGATTCCAAAGGGGCTTCAGCAGACATCTCTCCGGTAAGCAAGGGGGTCAATGCAGACTCTCAAAGTGCCACACGTAGCCTTGCGGCCCTGTTTTTGTGGGTCTCATTAGAGAACTTTGCACAATGGCAGCAAGCGTCTGGGCGATGAGTCTCTCCAA
Organism: Gekko gecko; assembly: GCA_029375565.1. Classification (NCBI taxonomy): domain Eukaryota; kingdom Metazoa; phylum Chordata; class Lepidosauria; order Squamata; family Gekkonidae; genus Gekko; species Gekko gecko. The sequence goes on from JAPDNY010000007.1 coordinate 158,687,693, forward strand.
GGCAGAGGATGCAGAGTGTGTGGCCATCACGAGGGGCAAGTTCACTGCCACAGCCTACACACTGTTTAAAACACCCCCACTTTTCAGCCATAAAAGAATAAAATGGCACAAAAAGAAAAAAGCCCTCAGATGAGGTGAAATAAAAATTACCTCAGAGCAAAATGGAGGGGGGGGAAGCCGCCTGAGGCAGCGGCAACCCTCAAAGAAAAGTCTTTTTTATTCTTTAATAAAGAATAAAATAAACGTAGCAAGAAGAAAAAAAAGAATGATTTAAGCAATCCCTCATGAGAGGAAAAAACAAATGCTTCTTCACTGACCAGCAGAAACAAGCTGTTAACAGCGTGGCAGTCAGAAGAGAACTGGAGGGATTTCTGTGCCCCACCTCCTGGGGCATGCACAGTGGGGTTCCCGCACATGCTTGGGAGGGAGGCGCGAAAATCCGTTTGTGAGCTTTGCATACCACCGATTCAGATCAGCTCAGGCACATAATCCCATGGTATGATGCACAGAGACCACGAAGAAGATCGGCACTTCAATGAGGGACAGCTATAATCCCACCTGAGAAAAACCTGGCTCCTGCCTATTTCTTGAACTGCTTTTGGGGCAGGGAGACGTTCTGGAGACGAGGTGAACATAAGACCAACCCTGCTGTATCAGACAATTTGTCATCTAGTCCAGCATCTTGTCTCACACAGGGGGCAAGCAGTTACTATGGTGGGCCAACAACAGAGCATAGAGGCCAAACTCTTCCCCTGACGTGTCTCATCCAGCAAACACTCTTCTCTCCTAACTCCTGCAAAACCAAAACTGGAAAGCTAAGAAGTAAGAAGAGGCAAAACACAGCAAGCATGCCATTGTAACCCCAGGATGAATGCTGCCCTAACCCAGGAGGCTTCCCTGTCCTGTACTAGTTTCTCCAAACTAGAAGGCAACAATCTTTTAGCTTTATAATCTTGTTTTTTAACATAGGTAAAGGTAAAGATTCCCTTGCTCGAAAGCCAGTCGAATCCGACTCTAGGGTTGTGGTGCTCATCTCCGTTTCAAAGCCGAAGAGCCAGCGCTGTCCGAAGACATTTCCGTGGTCATGTGGCCGGCATGACTAAACACCAAGGCACACCGAACGCTGTTACCTTCCCACCAAAGTGGTACCTATTTATCTACTTGCAATTTCTTGCTTTCGAACTGCTAGGTTGGCAGGAGCTGGAACTAGAGACAGGAGCTCACCCTGTCATGCGGCACTCACGGGTCTTGAACTGTTGAACTACTGACCTTCCACAGCCTGCAGTTCAGCATCTTAACCACTTGAGCCACCGCAGCTCCCCCAAAAAAGTTCCCATGGATTTAGCATATCATTAAAATATATATAGCCCCAGGTCCCCCATGCTGTATCAATTTCAGGTTAATTAGACTGTGACAAATATCCTCCTGACTGAAAACTAAGCTGCGTTGTTCAGCATTAAGGGAACAGCCGATCATATCAGTCAGGAAGAGAAATGTTTTAAAGCTGGTCACACAGGATCACCTCTTGTCATTTAAAAGGCGTGATGACTAACAAAAACACAGATGAATGAAATAACAGTTTCCGAAATGTTTGTGCAGGAGGAGGGAGAGTTAAAAGATACGGTCTAAATTGTATTTCTGTTCCTCCTGTGGCCTAGTTGCAGTACAGAGCTTGAAATTTTCTAGAACGATCAGTGGGTGGACCATCAGAGGATGCGCCTGGAAATTTGTTTTGTTCCCCCACAGAAGTGGGAGTAATATGTCACAGGGACCGGAACACATGTGATATTGTCTTAAAAGATTTTCAGGTTCCCAAAATGGGGTTTTGATATCTTTCAGAACATGCTTTTTCTGTATATGCCCATATACATTCTTCCTCTTTTCTAAAAAACAAATGCTTCAAAGAAGCTTGAAGGCAGCTCAGAATTCATTCCCCCATCTTCTATTGTGACTCAGTATTTCAAGCAGCAAATGTGATAGTAGCCAACCAGGTGGGTGGAAAACCCTGTATTTCTGCAACCCCAAGTCAGTGTGAGGATGCTTGTTTCCTCTTTACTGTGACCAACAAAATATCTAGTGGTCCCAGTCAGTGTTCCCTCTAAGCTGAGTTAGTGTGAGCTAGCTCACAGTTTTGTAGCCTCCAACTCACACATTTTTTCTTGGCTCAGGAAGGATGGCTCCAGGGCAAACTACTGTATGCAGTAGCCAGATTGATTGCTCACACCTTTAATGGCAGTAGCTCACAAAGTAGAATTTTTGCTCACAAGACTCCACAGCTTAGAGGGAACATTGGTCCCAGTAGACATTAGATTTTCCATCACATACAATACTTATTTATGTGGAGAATGTACACCAACTAGCCTACAGTAGCACTCAGCATTCAGGAATCAGCAGTCATTATTTTCATGTCCTTTGTGCCCTAGAAACATCTAACTAAAGGTAAAGGTTTCCCTTGCTCAAAAGAAAGTTGAATCTGACTCTAGGTGGAGGTGCTCATCTCTGTTTCCAAGCTGAAGAGCCAGTACTGTCTGAAGATATTTCCATGGTCATGTGGCTGGCATGACTAAATGCCAAGGCGCATGGAAAGCTGTTACCTTCCCACCAAAGCGGTACCTATTTATCTACTTGCAATTTCTTGCTTTTGAACCTCTAGGTTGGCAGGAGCTGGGGCCAGAGACGGGAGCTCACTCCATCACGCGGCACTTGGGTCTCGAACTGCCGAACTACAGACCTTCCGATCTGCAGCTCAGCATCTTAACCTCTGAGCCACCGCAGCTACCTGACCATTATTGCTAGACTAACTAAACTTTGGTTTGATCCAGCAAGCAAATTCTGGTGTTCTTCATTAGCAGCGGTACAGTCCATTTTTAAGAATTTAGTTAGCAAGCATTTAGAGACTACCTGGTAACCAGGGAGGTCCACAAAGAGGCTTGAAACATATTGAAACACAGCACATGCAGAATAAAACAAAGTAAAAAGCAAAAAATAAAATCCCCAAACCCTCTTTAAAGCACAATGTCAGCAGGTACCATCCACATCAATCTAATTGCAAGAGCCCTCTGTCAAAGAATGGTCTTCACCTTCTTTTAGAAGACTTCCAGGGATAATGACATGCTGGAGAGCCAGCCTGGTGTATTGGTGAGAGAGTCTGACTAGAACCTGGGAGACCCAGGTTCATATCCTCGCCACTCTGCCATGGAAACCCACTGGATGACCTTGAGCCAGTCACTTTCTCAGCCTAACATACCTCATAGGGCTGTTGCTGTCTGAAGGTAATATGAAGGAAGTAAGAAGGATGTTGTAAGCCACTTTGGATTCCCATGAGGGAGAAAAGTAGGGTATAAATAAACTCTGAACTGCAAAGGGAGATAGTTGTACTAGAGGAGGGGAGGTCTGCAAAGGCCTCTGCTGTGTCGTAGCCGGCCTGGGTGGGTTGATTAACGGTGAGGTGGTCCTTCAGATCCTCTGGGCCCGAGACCTTTAGGGCTTTGAAGGTCAAAAACAGCACCTTGCAATGAGTCCAGAAAAAAAGTTGGGAATTAGGCAGAATGAAATATTCATAGAATTAAACACCATGACACTAAATATGCCTCAGAGACTAATCCCCTCCTGCCCCCCAACAGGTTCTGGGAGCCATTGTGGATTAGGCATTCATTATGCAGGGCAGAAACAAGTAAATCTATGAGCATTTTACTTCATTTAGATACAGGAATCAAAGAGAAGCTAAAGGTAAGATTATTTTTTTAGAGCTTCAGTTGCTGTACTTGAGTAAGGCTGATTTTCTTGAAATGGATGGCCTGAGTAGGGGAAGGAATGATGAGCGAGGCGTGCAAATCCTTGGTTTCTATTATGCATTTTCCTCATTTGGAATTTGGCATTTACCATCTCTTAGCAACTTTAAGTGGGCTCCAGTAAGTGGCTTTTATTTAAATGTCTGAATATATAATTCAGATAGCAACAGGCGACAGAAAACAGCCTGCAAGTTTCGTCACTCACTAAAATTGAACAATAAAGCGGACAGATTAATTGACAGTTGATCCAACACCTTCATTTTATCAGGTAAAAAACATCTGTCCTCTTGTCTCTCTCAAGAGTTTAAAGAAAAAAAATGGAAATGGTCAGAATGTCTGCCTTGAAAGCCCTCTCCAAAATGCATGGAGGTTGATTATGGTGATGAACTCTGCACATGATCAAAGATGCTGTTCAAAATAGGAAAGTGAATGGAAGCCTGTGATACTGTCATAGCCAAAGAGATATGAATGCAATATCAAATTAAAAACATGACCCTATCTCTAATTACAAGAACAAAACTCAAGTGATTTCAGTAGAACTTCGGATGCAAAGATGGGTTGATCTCAACTCTTGATGGTGAACTGTGGTGTTGAGGGGACCTTGACCTAAAGATTGTTGATGTCAAGGTTTGACTCTGAAGGGAGTCAGCTTGTCAGTTCCGGGAGGATGGTGAGGTTTGGGCCCATCGGAACTGAGACCTTCAGTCTTGAGACAAGATTGAATGGTGTTGATGTGACCACGATTGAACCAGACTGCACTGGGAGCATTTCGCTTTTTCTTAGCTTTCTTGGGAGGCAGTTCCGGAGCCGATCTGATAACAGCAGGTTGGGCTCACACCTCTGATGTCGAGGGTGTCAGTGCTGAAGTCACCAAATGGGTCCTCACACCCTTATCAAATTGGGGCCACTTTTCCCTGCGGGGGTCTGGGGCACCCAGGGCTTTCTCCCATAAAGCAGCTTTTAGTCTTGCTGCTCTGCCCTCTCGGGCTTTAGGGGTAAGTCAATGGCATGCTGGACAAGTAGCCATGTCGTGGCCCTCTCCCAGACATAGAAGACACAAGCTGTGGTTGTCAATCTGGGCCATTTTTGCTCCACAATCCTCAAACTTTTTGAAAAGAGCCATCCTACCGATTTTGAATTTTTGAAGTTCTTCATTGAAAAGCTCACTGGAACTCGTCTTTGAGGCCCCACAAAGCAGCTGTATTGGAAGCACATCCTCTCCTCACGGTGGCTAGAACTGAGGGAGCAATGCTTGCCCTGCCTCTGTCACGTGGCCCTTTGAGCAGCAAAGGGATCTCTGCAGACAGAGGGGAGGGGGAGAACTCCTAGAGCCTAGAAACTTCTTTAAAAGCTTTGAAGTTTTTCTCCAAGGCAGACCCACAATCTTAAGCCACAACAATGAACATGGGGAGATTTCGTTCCCTCTTATCTGAAACAAAGCAAGGAGAGAGTTACAACATTCCTTTTCCTCAGCAGAGCCGGTGCTCACTTCCTCTCACACTCAGGGCACAGCAGGACGAATGCTTAGTTTCCGGCTTTCCTCTCATCCCTTCCTGCATATGAATCACAGGTTTTCAAATATTTATGTATTCCAGAGGTGAATCAATTCATTAAAAAGTAACTAAGGCCAGACACTAAACTCAGAAATCAACAACAGGAAGCCCCAGACTTCAAATCTGGCCTCCTTGGGATTATCAACTGTGTAAGCCCCTAGCTCCTAGCTGAAGGAGATGGAACAATTTTGTTGCCAGAAAGCTTCCATCTTAGCTCTGACATTCACATGAGGCTTGTATTTTGGGGCATGGAGGAGATCCTAATCATTCTCTACCCTGTCCCCAAAACTGATGAGTTGAGTATTAAGACCTGACTTCTCGCACTTTATATTAATTTTATTTTTCATCCACTACAGTGCCACTTACAGCCAGAAACGTTAGTTACCAAGTTTTCTATGTCCTTAAAAAGATGTAATAATGTGGGCAAGAGGCCTTATTCTCATAAGGAGAAGATGAGGAAAAGCTGGGCTTCTGATTACAAGGTGGGCTGCACATGAACACACATGGAGCTGCCTTATACTGAATCAGACCACTGATTCAAGGTCAGCATAGTCTACTCAGATTAGCAGTGAGTCTCAGGTAGAGGTCTCCCTCCCCCACCTTAAAAAAACTACAGAGAAAATTAGCATATCAAGCGAGCAGGACTTTCCTTCTTCTTTACATACTGGTTTTCTACACAGAGGAAAATATTTATATTTTTTCTATTTAATGTTCTATTTTTGTATTAAATTTTTCTATGTATTATATTGTATATGTTTATAAAATTTATTAATCTGTGCATTCCTCATGTGAGCCACAGCTTACAATCTAAACAATAAAATTTGTTCACTGCCTTCTCTTTACTAGGCCACAATCTAGAGATAAGATTTCAGATGACATAAAGCACAGAGCTCACCATTTACTTTATTCATCTTCAAGTTTATTTTATCTATCTTTAGCCTTATTTTTAGATTTCATTTCCCAGACAAAACACATTACAATGAAAAACTGTGAAACGTAATAAAAACAACAGAACTTTAAAAAATCTATCAGTTGCAACAACAGCAAAAACCTTCTTTATACCCAAATTTGTACACAGATTAAAAACTTTTTGCAGCACTGTGAAAAATGGACACAAATTGTACTAGCATACATTCAGTCTCTCAAGTCAAATTCCAGACAATTCCAAGTTTCAGGCAACAGAAGTGAGTGTTTCACAACATCACGACTTCAAACAGAAATTATGAATAAGTCAAGCAATTTTCAAATTGTAAAGAAAATATCCACTGCTATTAATCACCAACAATATTGATATTTGATGTTATTTTTCCACCAAAAGAACCTATCTTTATGAAGAAAATTTACCTCAACACAAAGTATATTGTTTTCCCTAACCTACTGTCCAGGATGCTTCGTCAGATCAGCAAAAACTCACTGGACATTTTTTACCACAGTAAAAAGCATTCCAATAGTGAAATCAATAGATTTGGTTGTTTTGTGTCACAGGCTTGCATAGAGAAAAGTGTCTATACTTTGTAGTGATAGCCATAAGCATAGATGTAGAGAAAGCCACGACCACAGATTGCTTTAAAAGGGGATCAATCAGACAGATTCATGGAGGATAGGCTGACCAACGGGTACTAGCCATGGTGACTAAAGGGAACCTCCCTAGTTAGAGGCAGTAAACCTTTGAATTCCAGTGCTAGGAAGCAATATTATACCTTGATCTCTATGCCCTGTCTGTTGAGCAACTGGCTGGTCACTGTGTAAAACAGGGTACTGGGCTAGATAGACCACTGGTCTGATCCAGCAGTGCATCTCTTATCTTCTTATGGCATTGTTTAACTTATAGCTAACTATGTGGGAAAGAAGGCGGCTTGGTATAGCAGCCCAATCTCATCAGATCTTAGAAGCTAAGCAAGGCCCATGCTGGGATGAGAAACCACCAAGGAAGACTCTGCCGAGGAAAGCAATGGCAAACCACCTCTGCTTCTTATTTGGCTTGGAAGCCCCTTGCTGGGTCTGTATAAGTTGGTTATGACTTGATAGCATATAGCTGATAACATCCTAAAAGGTCTAAATTGTAGAGCCATTTCTCTATCCATTATGTGAAAAGGAATTATACTAAGACCTTTAGCAAAAAGTTTCCTTGGTACAGCAATGGCCTGTCTAAATAAGGCTAAAAGTGGGTTTGTTTGTTTGTTTATTGTTTAGATTTTTAGGCTCCCCTTCCCTGCAAGCAGGGCTCAGGGTGGCTTACAATAGAATAAAAACACACACTCCAAGTTAAATTAAGCCAATATTATACAGTACAAAATCATAAATAAAAACAATTCCAAGATAGCAAATAATTTAAACAGAAACTGAACTGCTCAGAGCCTCCAAAGAGCAGGTAAGGTAAGGGAGGTGGGAAGAAACCTGAGAGCGCCAGACTACTTGCTGTCCCGTCACTATCCTCAACCAAAAGCCTGGCAGAATATCTCTGCCTTACAGGCCCTGTGGAAATAGTACAGGGCATGGATGTTCTCTGGCAAGAGTTCTACCAGGCGGGGACAGCTGGGTCTCTCTCAGGCCAGGGACCAGCAGGAAATTTTTAGTACCTGAGCGTAACGCTCTATTGGGGGCATACTGAGAGAGACAGTCCTGAAGGTCTGTGTGTCCCTGACTGTGAAGGGCCCAAAGTGGCTTATAACATTCTCCTCTACTCCATTTTATCTTAACAACAACCCCGTGAGGTAGGTCAGGTGTAGATCACCTGGCAAGTTTCCATGGTAGAGGCTAGATTTGAACCTGGGTCTCCCGGATCTCAGTTTGACACTCTAACCACTCTACATAACAAATCTCTAAGTAAGAAATTCCATGAGAAGGCCCTCTAAGTAGTGCTCACTTGCTGTGCTTCAGATGGTGGAGGAACCTAGAGCAAGAATCCCTCAAATATGCGAAGGCATCTCTCCTTCTATATAACTGTGTTTTGGAGGTGGCACTTTCCAGAACATTCCACACACTCCCAAATCAGTTGGCTCAATGATCTGTCACTCAGAACAAGTCCCTATCCCCTGCCGCTTCCCCCCCAGCGCACTCTCCCTTTCACTGTCAACATTCCCAATACCAACGCCGCTGCCAACCTTCCAAAGACTCTACAGAACAAAAAAATATGAATATACATATCTAAAATGAGACGGGGGGAAACAAAAGGGCAGGGAGAAGGAATTCTGGTGCGCCCCCCTTTTCTCTCTTAACCTGCTTCCAGCCAATGCATTCCTTACACATCACATCTTTCTAGAGCTCGTTGTATTGCTTTTATAACAGACTTTACTGCTAATATACAATAAGAAGCATTTCTTCAGGCAGCCAGACTGTTTCGGGCTTTAATCAGGTCAAGGCTGGCACTGGGAAATGGATCGAGAAAGAAATCTGTACCCAATGCAGGTTCTTAAGGACAGATGTAATGTGATCCTTACAGCTGGATCCACAGAAGAGCAAGGCTGTGGCTTTCTAGACCACTTATATACACAGCAATCCTCCCAGTATGACTTGCATTATGCAAAATAAAAAAAGAATACCACTCTCACTTTTGCGTTTAGCCATCTGAAATAAATGGACTGGGTCCACCACAATGCCTCTAATTCATTTTAATCAAAGGTTTGTTTTGCAGGATTTGAATGTGCGTGTGGTGGGGGGGGGAGCATCCATGTCAGGCAGCAAACTGAGAGCCCAATAAACAAATCTTTAATTAAAAGTGAAAGAGACTGACAGCAAAATGAGATAAATAGCCCACTGCAGATTCCAAGAGGAAATTGCTGGTGAGGGTAGACAACAGGAAGAGCTCAGATCAGTTAGAGAAATTAAGAATTCAGAGACAAATACCTTCTACTTCGCAAAATCTGCTTCCAAACAAGATTTAAGTGCAACTGGGAGACCTGGCCTGAAACGTTCCGCTTGCAAAAATTCGTTACTGACACTGCCATCACCACGGGTGTGTCTGTATGGTGACAATTCTCCATATAGCTCTCATCACCACCACACTACAATATCACTATATCAATATACCATTGTAACTATGGGTGTGGCAAGCTCTCTGAATTCCCAGCTTTCTTTCTTTTCTTTTTTTAACAAGTCTCTAACTCTTTCCCATGAGAAGATATGCGGTGGGGGGTGGCTTCTGCTGGGGCAGGGAAAATGGTTGCCATGTGGACTGGAAAATCCAAATCCCCCCCCCACACACACACACAGCAGCAGCAGTCCAGGCTTTACTGGGATCTTTCTCAAAACTCTGGAGCAAAGCTGGTTTGAGAAAGACTGGAGAACAGCCAGGGAAACCCCAAGAGGTGCATTAAGGCATCATGATGTTATAGGAAAGCAGGGGGGCAGGGGCGGAACGCTTCCCAAAAATATTGAATTTGGGCCAGACAACCCATGTAGAAATGGACAAGCTTTGACTTCAGCCCTTCTGGGAGAACTTGTTTCTAATATAAGACATGTTGCTTTTCAAGCTATAAGAGTTAGAAAAATCATGAGTATGCAGCTTTTTGTTGCTTGAGGAACTCCATATTTCACACTGACTGGTACAATTTTTGGTCAGAAGAAGACACATTGTCGAAACAGCAGCACCAATCCGGAGACCACCGTCCCACCTTTTCGCTTCTGTTTCTATTGTATTATTTTTTGTTATAATCACATTCAGAAATCAATGTTTTGTATAAAAAACTTGAGATAAATAATTGTGGATGCTTCTTCATCACAGTTGTATGATTCATACATTGTAAGTTCTTCTGACTGTGACCATCTCATTGTTTGCCAATGAAGAATACAGACATTTCCCCTTAAAGGTGATTCAGATTCCAGAAGTATTCTTTGACTGACATTTCCTATTATCTCAATGCCTCTCTAGACTAAAAATGAACTGGAGAAAGGGCCTTTTTACAAATAATGAGTTGATTTTTCAAATGATGAAATACCATCTATGGCTTAGGCTAAAGGTATCAGGATCCTAGTGCAGTACAGCTATTTGTCTATATGAAAGCAAAATTTCAGAGTCAGAATACGCATCTGCAGACTGCAAGACTGTATGGATTTGGAGGAAAAGTGGTGAGAGACACTGACCCACAGGAATAGGGAGCTGAATCATTAAACATCCTTGTTTGACTCTAGTTCAAGTTCAAGCAATGAATTTTGATTCTTGTTTGGGTCACAGATTCACTGCACATTTGAAACAGTTCCGTTTCCAATCACATGAGGAAATTTAATCATCATTTGCACTGCAATACAGATCAGCACAGGTAAGAAAGCCAAATAACAACAGATGGTGAAATATCTTAAGACATACAGTTACAGGAAGTAATTGGTCAGGGGCCTCCAAAATTTATCTTGAAGGCCAACTCTACTCTCAGTAATGAAATCAATAATCACAAAGACCAGACTAGCATGGGGGGGAGGGGCCCCTGCAGCCACTGATACAGAATGAAAGGTTTAGTTTGTTAAGAGATACAGCTCTGTGACTACAGATCTAAAATACAGGTTTGAATCCAAGGAAACATTTCAACTAATGGAAGGAATTCCTGTCAGTAAAGTGGACTTTCCTCACCTCTCTCTCCTTCTGTAGACCACAATATTCTAAAAAATGTTGTTCAGGGCGGGGGGGGGGGTCCACTGAGGGTAGCATAGGGTAGGGAAGTCTAAAGTCTGTACTATGCTGGCTGAGAGGGATCAGTGAAAATATCCTTCCCTCTTCTGTACACAAAAATTCTCCACAGGACCCAATCCATAAACTTTACATTAGATTTCTTTTACTTAAATCAGATCATTTAAATTTCAGCTATAGTAAAATATATATAACAAGCATGGACTCACAAGGATTTGTGGGGGGTACATCTCATTTCCCCCTCACCCACTATTTCCCTTTTCACTTCCCTGAAAACCTCCATATTCTCTCCCCTTCTCCTGCTTCCTTCTCTCTTTCCCACCCAATAGCCAGCCTACATCTATCTGCCCCTCTGTCTTCAGCCCATCCCCACACATTGGCAGCCCCTGCCTAGGAAAACTATGGCTCAGTTGTACTGTGCCAGCTGCTGGTCCAGGCCAACTTGAATGGTAGAGAACTCTCAAAGCCTTGTGCAGGGGCTCATCACTTTCCCCTGTATCCCCCTCCTCATATTATTTCCCCCTTTCCCTACTCCTGGCAACCCCCATATCCTCTCCCCCTTCCTGCCTCTTTCTCTCCTTTTTAGCCATTCACCAACCTACCTTTTATCTGCCTCCATCTTCAGCTGTTTATTATTTATTTACTTCATTTATACCCCACCCTTCTCTATGGTAGGGACCCAACAAGTGTATATCATTCTCCGCTCCTCCTTTTTATCCTCACAACAACCCTGAGAGGTAGGTTAGGCTGAAAGTATATGACCGGCCTCACATCGTGAGCTTTGGTGTAGTGGTTAAGCGCGTGGATTCTAATCTGGGAGAACTGGGTTTGATTCTCCACTCCTCCACTTGCACCTGCTGGATGACCTTGGGCAAGCCATAGTTCTGGCATAGCTGTTCTTGAAAAAGAGCAGTTTGTGTCAGAGTTCTCTCAGCCCCACCTACCTCACAGAGTGTCTGTTGTGGGGAGGGGAAGGGAGAGGAGTTTGTAAGCTGCTCTGAGACTCCTTTGGGTAGTGAAGGGCGGGGTATAAATCCAATCTCTTCTTCTCTTCTTCTAATGGCAGATAGGTGATTCAAACCTGGGTCTCCTAGACCCTACTCTGACACTCAAACTGCTATAACACACTGGCTTTCATAGGGTGGCTACTGTTGAACAGTAGTAAGCAGCCAGGTGTAGATGAATCATGCAAGTTGGGTGGTACCAAGTCCTCCAGTGGTTGCTGCTAGGCCTAGCCCTGATGAGTTCTCCCACAAACGCCAAAACAGCCCTGGAAAGGGCCCGTCCCCTTCCCCTGCCTTTTACTGACATAAACCAAGCCTAGAATGCCGTGACTGACTAGCAACTGCCACTGAAGCCTTCTGTTTTTTAAAGCTACGGGTGTTCCTTTTATCATTCTGTTGTTGTTTTTAAAAACCCAATGTATTTTTTTAAGGTTTCAGATTTTTCTGCAAACTTGGAGCATTTTTCAAGGTTTATAGAAAGATCTGTCTTGTCTGTTCACAGTAACTATCATTAGATTTAAGGGTCCTCAGATTTGGCCAACTTCCCTATTAGAATATATGAGAATAATAAATAAAACTATAGTATAACTCTTTTTAAAAATAGCCTACTTTAAAATTACTACCTGCTCTTAAAACAAATGTGTTAGAAGCCTTCATATGTGAGTTCTCAAAACTGTATCTATGACCCACTGAGTTAAGGAATGCTTTCCTAAATGAAAGATGAGCCATGGATAATATATCTACCTTTGGAGACAAAGCACTATAAATACAGATTATGTGTGTATTTATTATGTTCAGTATTCTTCAGTGTATTCAAAGAAAAGAGGCAAACAGAAATTCATATTCTGAAATAAAATACATTACATGAGTTATTCTGTGGGTGTTACTGACTCCTAATAAGCAGAACAAATTTAGGAGAAAAAAAAAAGCAGAACAAATTTAGAGTCCAGTGGCACCTTTAAGACCAACAAAGGTTTATTCAAGGTATGAGCTTCCATGTGCACGCACACTTCTTCAGATGCATTGTATCACTGTATCTGAAGAAGTGTGCATGCACACAAAAGCTCATACCTTGAATACAACTTCATTGGTCTAAAAGGTGCCACTGGACTCCAACTTTGTTCTACTGCTTCAGACCAACACGGCTGCCCGCCTGGATCTGGCTCCTAATAATTAAGCAAAGGATACATTATCTATTAGGTACACAACATATTCAGTATCATTCTCTATCATTTCTCCCCAAAATGTTATATATTTAGGAAATATATACTTAAAAGTATATTCTTTCATATGATATAAGGGCTCTGTTTTGTTACAAATCAGCATTTGGAAGAATTCAGTGTGTAGTTTTGTCTCAAGCTCAACTATGAAATTTGATTTCAAGTAATCTACTAACCTGATTTATTAAAGCATCAGCATTGCCTGCCTCTGTGTAGTAACCCTGGTATTCCTTGGTGGCCTCCTGTCCGAATACTATGCGGAGCCAACCCTGCTTAGCTTCCAAGATCTGACAAGACCGGGCTAGCCAGGTCAGACCTAAACAGATCAGTAAAACAGCATCAGCCAAGGTAGAGCTACCCTTGGTGCACTGGGGAGCGGGGCGGGGAAGCAAAGTGATTGATGGTAAGCAGGCAATTAAATATCTTATGGGGATTCCCTGGGGGTTTGTTATTACATGCACAGAAGTGACAGCTGGGAACAGATCAGGTCCTCATATCTGTATTGCAGGGGAAGATGAGCCACTGAAACGTATGCATCTGAGGCAGTCACGACCAGTGGCATCCTGCCAATGAAACTCAAGTGCTTTCAGTCCCCAGGTTCCAAAAGTAGAATAAAAACTGGCTCTAAGTGTCCTTCATTGAGAGGAGACCTGAGCATAAATCCTGACTACAACAGCACGTTCTCAGCCAGCTGCTTTCAATTCCTGATCTGTGGTATCTGGAGAGAGTTCTCCCTCAACTGCCAAGTCCAGCCCACTAAGCAGCCTCACAAAGGCAGCCAACCACTCAGAGGTCACAGTCAAGGGCAGGAACAGCGACAGCCAGCCTGGTTGCTCCTTTGCTTGTTTTTGTTTTTGTTCCCTCTCTTCCTCCACTTCTAACAAACAGTGAAAGCTCTCCTGAATCACTTAAGTCTTGGCTGTTGTTGAGTCTGCTTCTGATTAGGCAGCTCTACTTATGGTCCCTCCACCTGCCATTGTCAACATTTAGACTGTAAGTAGCTTTGATGTAGAGATCTGTCCTTTGGGTCTGTGTAACCCTGTAAAATGCCACATCTGCTAATAACGTTGTCATCATCATCATCACAGTTATCATCTGGGTGTTCGTAAATATACACTCAGGACAATATATATATATACACACACAAGAATATCTGGCCGTCTGAAGGCCTTCCACCCACAGTCTCCCACACAGCCTCTCAAACAACTGTGCAACTTCTTTCATACAGATGTAGGAGCCAGTGCAGATGCAACACAGGTCCTTCCTTGAAGTTGGAAATTGGTAACTGGAATGATATCACAGATTCCCTTAAACTTCTCCAGGAGTGAATTTCTCACTCCCAGCAGCTGCAACAGTTAAATAATAGATTAGCACTAACCTGACAATTAAAGCAAATTAAGTTCCTTGCTCAACCAGGGTTGGCTATCTACCTCCAAATTCTGGCTCAAAACCCCCGTTTAATAGGGAACTTGGATTAGCCTTTGTTGCAGAAGATCATATATGTGCTGAAATTCTACCGTGAAGACGGGAGGGAGAAATCAGCACTGAGAGGTCTCTTGGGAAAGGAAGCAGGCAAATCTGCTGAACAGTCACAATGGCTTAACTAATGTAGTTTCTACGTGATCAATAGAGCCTTAATAATGGCTGCTCCCAGTCAGGGTTACGAATTGCTTCCCTCTGTCCTCCAACAACAGCAGCAGCAAGTAGCAAGGGAGCAGATGGCACCCACAAATCTCTGTTCTTGCACTGCTACTGCTGCCCCCCAGCCTCCTTCTCCCCCTCCCCCATCATGCCTATAGAAAAATGCAGATGCCATCTTAACTAGGACCTGCCCCCACCCCTTTCCTGCTGAGCTGCAATGTAACACTATGGCATGGCTGGGCAAGGAAATGGAAAAAGCCCTGAAGGGCTTTGTGCTTTCCCTTACAAATCAGGTCTAAAACACAGAATTCTTGTATTGTGTACAAAACCAAGGTTCCTAAAGACCGGTTCCAATATCAGTAAAACCAAGGCTCGGCAATAACGTCTGAACCATGCCACATACCTTGCCTTGTGCTTCCAATAGATTTCTTGTCCTCTCAGTTTAATGTTTAAGGTACACTAAAATCTTGCACATTATTAGCTGCAGTAGATTCTCATCTCTGGATTCTGAACCCCGTCCTTATGTGTTTCGAAAAGCAAACCAACTCATCTGGACAGAGCATATGTACAGACTTAGAGACCATGTTTCCATATGTTTCCATGCTTTAATGCTCTGTGACTGAAAGCATGACTGTTTTTCCAAGAAAGAGCAGTTTGCACAAGCATGCGAGCACCTCACATCCAAGTCTGTGTACACCAGCTTTCATCACTTGCAAATGAAGTTGACAATATTCAGATATTCTGGACTGGATTATCTTAACAATCGCCTTTTGTACATGCTGACTTGCAGGCCACCAGTAAACCCAAGGTATAACAATTAAGTCAGGAAGGCTTTAGACAGACAAGGGTGACATTTACTTATCTGTACAGGTTTTAGATTTTTTTTAATGCCATGTGAGCATAGAGCATTTAGATCTACCTACACATATTCTAAACTGCGGGGAAAAATTTGCCACAACCGTATGTGCAATAAACTCGCTAGGCATATGCCGCTGGTGGCATATGGTTTGGGATGATTTCCTGAAGAACTAGCTGTACTCATCTTGAAACCATTGAAGATTCTTCTGTGCTCTAATATCAGCTAATTTTGAGTGCAAAGAAATCAGGGCAGAGAGGCATTTAAAATGGTTTGAATGTGTGGAATGGAGGAAGATCGGAAAACGGGGCACTACGCCAAGGTCTGAGTAGGGGGCCCAGATTCCGGTACAATGAAGATTAAACTATAATTCAAAAAACTGCTTTTTAAAGAGCATTTAATGTGGTTTACTGATTTATACCTTATAAGAAATAGGGCTATGGTAATAACTAGTTATACAGTCTCTCTCTCTCTCTCTCTCTCTCTCTCTCTCTCTCTCTCTCTCTCTCTCTCTCTCTCTCTCTCTCTCTCTCACACACACACACACACACGCGCGCGCACACACACACACACACACACACATGCACACACACTTTTTTTAAATCAGAAAGGGATATGTGTACTCGGCATTCATGTCCATTTTATTCTTAATAAATGGCTAGTGTTTTGTTCCAGTGAGCTAGAAAGAGATTTAGATACCCCTGAGGAATAACCACATGGGTCTAAAAACAGAAAGTATCAATAAGCTTTTCACCCACTGTGAATAGCACGCATGGTTTAATATAAAGGTTATTTGTATATTTGAGATACTTGCATCCCATGCCTCAACAAGGTTCTCGAGGAACCACAAGACATCCCCATAAAAATACAATAAAACCAATACAACCAGCAATAATAAAAACCCAGCCGAAAATAACGGCAGATCCAACCAACCAGCAATAGCAACAATACCAGCAGGCATATTTAACAAAGCCAGTGTGCATAACCCATGTTACACACAATTACCAGTCATCAAAAGTTTAGGAAAATAAAAATCTGAGGAGGTGCCTATTGAATAGATTCCAGGGGGATGGATTCCAGAGATAAGGCATCATAACTGAAAAAGCTTTGTCTGTGGCAGTCAGTCACCTCATATTAGATCATGGGAACACACCAAGCAGGGCCTTTTAACAAATATTTCAGTGGCTTGGTAGGTTCATGTGGGAGAAGATGCTCCTTGAGCTATCCAGAGGGGGGTTAGGGTCCAGAGGTCAGAACAAGCACTTTCAAAATTTTGCTCACAAACTGGCAGCCAATGCTTTCAAAAATGGCAAGTTGTGTTCCTAAGGATCACTCTGAACCAACTGAAGTTTCAAAACAGTCTTCAAGGGTAATCCTACATACATCTTATTGCAGCAATCTAATCTGGAGGGAAGCAAAGCACTGATAACTGTAGTCAGATTTTGCTTTTCCAGGGATGCAAAAATAAGAAAACCAGACAGCACATCAGAAGAAAGGGAGATCTCAGTGTCACTAGTTGGGTACACCATTTGCATTATTACAAAGTACACTGGAAGATGTACTAAGCTGCATATAAATGGAAAGGCACTGAGGAAGAGGCAAACTTTGGGCCTCAGCAGCAAGTCTAAAAGAGTCAGATATCACAATTGCTTTTTAGACGCCAACCTGACAGTCCAGGATTTGTCACTTCCTTCGCAATTTCTGCCCAAATTTTCCTATATAGCATAGGGAGTACAGCACTAAGCCTCCCTTGCATGGCTGCGGGGGACTACAGAAACCACTACAAATGCTCTCACCTGAAGTATAGACAGAATTGATTCATTTCCTTGCTTTATGAAATCTTTTTGGAGGGGACCAAGAGAGCCCTACACAAATCTTTCCAGACTCCTGGTTTGAAATCTTTCAAGGTGACTTTACACTTAATCAATCAATCATTATAACAGACGGGTACTCAACCACTGTCGGTCTCTTCTTGGTTTTTAGTGTTCCTCAGACACTACAATGTCCACTAAAGGTTAAAGATAAAGGTTTCCCTTGCTTGAAAGCTAATTGAATCCAACTCTAGGGGGCGGTGCATATCTCCAAACTGAAGAGCAAGTGCTGTCCAAAGACGTTTCTGTAGTTATGTGGCCGGCATAACAACACTGAAGCGCACAGAACATTGTTACCTTCCCATCAAAGTGGTACCTATTTCTCTACTTGCAATTTCTTGCTTTCGAACTGTTAGGTTGGCAGGAGCTGGGGCCAGAGATGGGAGCTTACTCCATCATGAGGCACTAGTGTCTCGAACTGCTGAACTACAGACCTTTTGGTCTGCAGCTCAGTGTCTTAACCACAATGTCCACCACCCATTATTAAAACAAAGTTTGAGTCCAATGGCACCTTTAAGACCAAACAAGTTTAATTCTGGGTATAAGCGTTCATGTGCATGCACACTTTTTCAGATATATTAAAATTTCCTCAACCATTACATATAAGTAGAGAGAGGCGGCGGGGGGGGGGTGTTAGTTGCACGGAAGAGCTAATTAGTGACAAGATGCATAAGTAACTGAGTGATAAATACAGCTAAGATAAATGTAAGACCAATTAATAGCAGCAAATTAGCATACAAATAATAAAAGAGTTAACAAACAGATGTGAGAACTAAGTTGTCCTGAGTGTTGTAATAGGACATCAAAACCCCCAGGGCTTAACAGAGATATCAGATTCTTATTTCACTATACATGCTAAGTCACTCAGTTCTCACTTATACTCTCACTTTGTTGGTCTTAAAGGTGCCACTGGACTCAAACTTAGTTCTCACATCTGTTAACTCTTTTATTATCTGTACGCTAATTTGCTGTTCACAGGATTTACCAACTGCTTTAATCCATAATTATTGCTCAGTTACTTATGCATCTTGACTCTAAATAGCCATTCCTGGCAACTATCCCTACCCACCTTCTTTCTACCAATAAGTAGTAGTTAAGGAAATCTTGTTTCAATGTATCTGATGAAGTGTGCATGCACACAAAAGCTTATACCCAGAATTAAACTTTCTGGTTTTAAAGGCGCCACTGGACTCAAACTTTGTTCTGTTGCTTCAGACCAACACAGCTATCCACATAAATCTACTCATTATTAACTTTATGCAAGACACTAAGCTAGAGTCTTCCTTCAGATGTAGCCCGGTATAATGGAGGGGAAAATGAGTCTAGGGAAAGAACTATGACTCAGATACAAAATCCATTCCACGCTTCCTGTTTTATTATTAATTACAGGTGGGTGTATCTGGCCCTATAAGAGATAAGACCGCGCAAAAACAATTATATGCTGCTACCACAGTGGCAGAGTGCCATCTGGTGGGCCCGTCCAATACTGAATTGATTCCAAAAAGGAAAGTGATGCTTTGTGGAAAGGGAGGCTTGAGGAGGAGACCACAGAACATCTTGAGAAGGGCTCCTCCCAGACCTCTTTTGGAAAGCATAGGTGCACACACCTGTGTCTCTTAAGCAGCATAAAGAACGCAATTTGGGAAAGACAACACATATGCCTTTCTATTTTTCAGTGACAGCAAATTATTGCCAGACACACTTCAAGAGGTTTGACCTTCGCATGTCAGGCTTTGTGGGAAAGCAGATGTGTTTTGGTTCTGAAGTTTACGCATGAGATCCATATCCCAGAAAAAGAAGGGGGGAAAAGGATAGCGGGGTTTCCTATGTTCACATAAATGTGGTACTAGCTTAGAGGACGTGTTCCATTCACCTTCCCAAATGATCTTTTCTGTATGGTTCCTTCCCCTGCTGGGAATGAGCTCCCAGGCTGTGAGAGAGGAACCCATTTACTTAGCACATCTTTATCCCACCCTTCCTTCACAGAACTCAAGGGGGTACACATCCTCCATTTTATCCTCCATTATTCTCCTTCATTTTATACTTTACAGCAACCACCCTGTGAGGTAGATTAGGCGGAGGAAGAGTGAGTGGTCCAAGGTCACCCTATAAGCTTCCGTGGCAGAGTGGGGAATCTGAACCTGGGCCTCCCAGATCTCAGTCTGACACTCTAACCACTAACCCGTACTGGTCTCTACTGCAGACTCCCCCTCCCCCATGCCAATGTCATCCCAGTTTCATAGAGATGCAGAGGTGGTTGGGGGCGGGGGAAGGCTTGTTTCACATGGGACCTCATGTTTGTGGTGTACAAAAAGACCACACTGCAGCTGCTCCCATGCCATGAAGATGAGAAAGGAGAGAGTCTTCCTTCCTATGGGGAAGGGCACAGTTGAGATTCCAGAACACCAGAACAGGCTGCTCTTTTTCATATTGGAGGTTCAAGCTGTCCCCAATGATAGCAGGAAGAAGCAGAGACAGGGCACAGAAGTAGAAAACTGTACCATGGTCTCCTTTCCCCACCCCATGTCTCAGCAGTCAGGGTACATTAAAATAATAATAAAAAAGGACACGAGGCCCAAAATCTGAGGGAACACATGCTGCGGCAGAAGAGGCTAGCCCAGAGGGGCATTTAATCTTCGCTTCAGCTGGGGAATATTAGCCAATTCATTGAGGAGCAGCTGGCCTGTGTCTGAAACCCGCTTGTTAAAAAAAGAAAAGGCACAATCCGCTTGCAGAATGATAAACATCTCAGAGAGGGAAACGGAGAGGAAGCTTCTTTTATTGCACTAAGTGGGCTGCTTAAACACACTGAGGAGAGATCGATCCGGTCAATAAGAGCCTGTAATTAGAGAGTCTGAGGCCATTCCACTGCACCTCCCCAAGATGGCCTTAGAAACGAGCCGATTTGTCAACGTCAACTGAAGCCTGTTCTATCACAAGCAACTGGAGCCAATATCTTTTTGTAAAAAAACCCCTACTACTGAAGAGGTTCCTACATCCTCGTCTAGGCCTAAAGCCAAGCAAGAAGCAGCACCGAGCTAGAGAGCTGGGGGGGGGCTGTAGAGAGACCACGTGAGCAACCTTTCTCAAGAGACTGAATCTTCTGCCTCCCTGTTCTTGGCTGGATATTATTCTGGACCTGCAGACACCTCTCAGCATATTTCTCACCCCCCCTTCCTCACCAAGGGAACCAAACTAAAAACCAGCACATTGATTTAAGCTTTTACAAAACTGAATGGAAAAAGGAAAATTTATATCTTAAGGAAGACTGCATTTGTATTTACCTTTAGTGTGGACATTGGTATTTTCCATATTCAAAGTTAAGGGCATGGGTCTCATACCTTTTTTTCCAACTGTGCGCTTCCTTAATCAGATGCAGAAGTGATCCTCTGCTGCACAGCACATCCTTCTTACGCTAGACACTTTCTGGCTCCTTGAAAGACATTAGTCTTGCACAGCCAGACACACCTAGCAGAGAGGATGCTCCCCAATGGGTGACCACCTCCTCAACCAGTGAGGAAGGGTGCAAAAGGAAAGAAACTACAGGACCCAAGCCAATGTGTTTGGACCATTTTTATTTTGGGGGGAAATGATTAAACAAGTGACTTGGTGGAAGTCTATACAGTTACAAAGAACGGGTAGAAAGAGAAATCTACGACCCAAAAACCCAACGATGTTTCCCTCTCCTTGGCACACTAGGCATCAAGAACCACTATGAAGCTGAATGGCAATATGTACAGAAGGGGTGCGTTCAGACGCGCCGTTTGAGCCATTTTCAGCACAGCTCAGAAACGGCTTTTCCCTGCGCGTTCACACGCCCAACATCTGCCCACCGTCCCCAGCCGTCGCTTTCTGGAGCAAACCCCCTTTGAAACGGAGTATTTTGACACCACTTACCCAAGTGGTGTTTTCCATGATTCTCCGTTTCAAGCCGCACTTTTCCCTGTCTGATCGCTCCATCCAGCCACTTCCGGGTGCTTCAACCCCCTCCCCTCTGGGAAGCTGCCTCCAGCTTCCGCTTTTAGTCCGCCATTTTTTTCCCCCTTAGCGGTGTGCGCTTGAGCGGAGCTCCGTACTTAAGTTATGTAAAGAAAAGCTTCAGTGGTGCCTAGTTCAGGCATTTAGACGAGTCCAGGATCTTGGGGAGGCCAGTTTCGGGGAGAAAATTTAAACGGAAGTCTTCATTTAAACTTTAAAGGGACGGGTTGAAATCACTGTTCTGCACACGCGCCAAACTTCCTGTTCGGGAGAGGGCTGCCTGTGCGCATGCTCAAAGGAGAGGGGAACCCCCCCACCTGCAGGAGGACGGCAGGGAGCTCTGAAGGAGGGAAGGAGGAGGTGAGTGTGATCGCGATTCTCCAGTTTAAAAAAAAAAAACGCATTGTGCCGGAACAGTTTAAACCGCTCCAGCACGCTGTCTAAACGCACCCAAGGATGTGTTATTCCACCTAATGCTAAACTTACAGAAATCACAACCACAAGATGTGGTCACAGCCACTGAGGCGCACGTAGCTCTTTAAAAAGACCAGACAAATTCACAGAGGATGGTTACGAGTCATTATGGCTAAAGTACAGCCTCCAGGTACAGAGGCAACATACCTCTGAATATTAGGAACAAAGCACTCTCTGCCTACTACAGTCAGAGCCCTGCAGGACCTCATGCAGTTCCAGAGGACCTGCAAGGCAGAGATGTTCCGCCAGGCTTTTGGTTAGGGACAGTGATGGTTTTCCAATATGGCTGGCACCCACCCCCATCCACCCCCCAAATAAAACAAACCAAAAAGAACTTAGGAAGTGACCAAAATTTCAGAACTCCAGTTTTTCATTTTATAGTTGCTAGTGATGCCATCTTGAATTTGAATTTGTTTTAAATTGGTTTTAATGTTATTAATCTTATGATACTTGATGTTTTTATATTGTTTCTAAGGCTTAATGTCATGTTGTAAATCCCTGGAGCCCAGCACAAATCGGGATGGGGCGATTAATAAGGCTAATAAATCATCATCAGAGGAGGAGGAGGAGTAAGTAAGTAAGTAACCTTCATGCCTTCCTTGTAAGCATCTGGCTGGCAGCATTCAAAAAAACAATGCTGGAGTAAATGCAGATTTTCTCTGACTCAACCATGCAATTCTTAGGAATGTAAATCATTTTTATGATATTCTAATGCCTTTCCAAAGGCTTTCAGTTGAAGTAATACCAGGAACCAATTGAGGTTAGCAGCAGCTTCCTGTGGAAATCAATGGCAAAACCTCTACTGGCTGTAACAGAGTTAAACTACATCAGAGCAAGTCTTTACCTGCAGTCAAAAAAGCAGACATTTTTGAAGCAGAAAGTAATGGGTTGGACCCAGAGATCCATGGATGCAACAATCCCAAAAACGTTTATTCTTGGGGTTGTGGGACATGCATGACTAAACAAAACAGGAGGAGGGGGAAGGGGTGAAACTGCCCTGTCTGCCTCTTCTATTAGTGCAAATCCACTGACAGAAGCAGGAACAGGGGGCTATTTTGCCCCACACACACACATTGCAGCCCTTTGACTCATTTGACTATTAGCCCACGCAGGTCCCTGGGAATAAAGCTTCCCCAGCCTATTAAATCTCAGTTAGTCTTGTATGATTTATGCATGCACACAAATCTTGCTCATCTACACTTCTAGCTACAGAGAAGCTTGACCAGAGCAAAGGTAACAATACTAGCATTTGTCAAGGCAAACCAGGATTTGAGTGATCATCTGTGCGCTGAGTCCTGGGGTTGCCATCTAGACATTGTTCCAGTAAAAACATAGCTTTGCACGGTGTCTGAATTGAGTCAGGGAATGTTAGGGGTGACCTCCTAACTCCCAAGGGCACATTGAGATTGAGGCAGAAGCAAGGTTTAGGAGGCATCGAAGAACGACAAACAGGAAAGAAGTTTCTAGGTTTTGAAAGAACAGCAGTGACAGAAAGGGGCAATTTTACCAATGAAGACTGAGGTGAGTAGCAGTCAAGAGAGAAAGCATCCTGTCTCAAGGATAGCAAAGACAGGACTGAGGGAAGGCCAGTTCGGGTGGGAAATCTCCGGCTCATGTTGGAGCGGAGCGAGAATGCTCTGAAACATCTAAAGAGAGCCAGAAAGCTTTGAAACTCATCTCCACAGTAGGCCTGCGGGACTGCAAAGAATCCACAAATATTAATTACTAGTTACTTCCGTGTCCCAACATGCTCCAAGCTGCAAAAGTGGGACTCCCCAGCATTCTCCCAGCTTGTTACTGGTCAAACCCTACTGAGGAGCTTCACAGACAGAATTGTATTGGACCTTCAACCCATATTCAGGACCCATTTTAGAGAACACAGCAAAGGGCCTGCTGACTCTTTTGATTCTACTTGTGGCTTTCATTAAGGACAAATATTTGACCAGGAAGAAAAGTAAAACACAAATCTTCCTTTTGCTGAGATTACAAAGCTTTGGATCAGCATGCAGCAAGATGCCACATTTTTGCATTTCGTCTACTGCCAAACAACTGTGCTAACAATTAGCGCTTCCCGCACAGGCAACCGGACAAAAGAAATGAGGCACATTCCTGCCATTGCTGACAACAGGAAAACGCTCAGCAATGCCAGCCCTAGACTTCAGCATTCTATTCTGATTTGGCTGCTAGCACAAATTAAGCGAACAGACATTCACGGGGCGAGCAAGATGAGAAAAGTTGAAATGTACCATACAGCGTGTCCTGATATCAAATTATATCTTCCATTCAAACATAAAAGCCCAGAGGCATCTTCCTTCGCAAGCTCTCTGGAAAACCTGTTACCATAAATGCTCAGCTGCAAAGCCAGCAATGTATGTCGGGTAAAAAGCATAGCTGGCTTTTTGCTTTCACATACTGCACAGGGCACTGACTCCAAACTAGTGCAATCCAAGCGCAGAAAATGTGCCCACTACCCATTAGATGAGGAGCCATGCACAGAAATAACTGCCTTCAGTTTCTGGTGCTATATGCCCAGTTTTTGCCATTGCAGTGGGAAACAGAAGTGGAGCCCTGATCCAGAAAGCATGTGCTTGGGATTCAAGAATGGGACTGTGCTTCCTCTGCCTGAGGCAGTATGGGTAGCATCAAGGAACGCCTGTGTATCCTTACTCCCTCCCATTCAATGTGCTGCTGCCCAACTACTGGCAAGGGGTGTCAGTGCTTCATGGGACCTCCCAGTTCCCACAGGAACAGAGTGGCCCACACATACAATGCAGCAGCCTAACTGTTCAAGGCACACTTCAGCCAATCCCACAGCACACTGGTATGTCTGGCACGTGGTGTGAGAGAAGAAGAGATTGGATTTATACCCCGCCCTTCACTACCCAAAGGCATCTCAGAGTGGCTTATAAACTCCTTTCCCTTCCCCTCCCCACAACAGACACCCTGTGAGGTAGGTGGGGCTGAGAGAGCTCTGACAGAAACTGCTCTTTTTCAAGAACAGCTGTGCCAGAACTATGGCTTGCCCAAGGTCATCCAGCAGCTGCAAGTGGAGGCGTGGTGAATCAAACCTGGTTCTCCCGCACTTAACCACTACACCGAACTGGCTCAAACTAGTGGTCCGTTGAACAAAGATCCAGGAGATCCAGGTCTGAATCCCCACACTACCACAGAAACTCACTGGGTGACCTTGGCCCAGTCACGTGCTCTCAGACTAACCTACTTCACAGGTTTGCAGTTGTGAGGATATAATGGAGGCAGGGAGAACAATTTAAGCCACTTTGGGTCCCCTTTGAAGAGAAAGGTGGGTATAAGTGAGCTAAATATAAACAAACAAACAAACAAATACATTCCACAGTTCTAAAATATAAAACGTGGTCATCATTCACAGCACATAAAGGCTTGCATCCCACTAAAAACCTCTGCTGACAGAAAGATTTCCATCCGCGAGGCAGCTTCTCTGCCTGCCTCTCTGTTCCAGTCCAAAATGCCCCACAAAATGCTTCGCTGGAGGAATAATGGACACCCCCCTCCAGAACACCATGAACAGGGGTGTTAGATGACTGCCAGGAAAATGGGGAGAATAAATGAAAATCCCCTCCCCTTGCATGAACAGAAATAATCAGAAAGATCCACCCTGCCATCAAGAAATGCCGATTCATCATCAGAAGCAGCAAATAAGAAGCAGGGGGGAAATGACATGACACATGATCAGTTTTAGAGCACTGTTCTCATTGCTGCCTGGCAGTGGGAGAGTTAACACTGCATTCCAACAGGAGAAAATAATTTAGTGCCTTACCTTCAAGAGCTCCCTTGGGAAATCTTGGCCTTGGTTCATTCCCTGAAGGTTGGTAATGAATTCTTGGCAGGACATCTTTTTGCCAATGTTCTGAAAGATAACAGGACAGAAATATTAATGCAAATCAACAGAGAAGAGCAGGATGCTAGGGTTTTTATTTTTAATACTAAAAACTCTAATGCATTCCCCCACCACCAGCACCACCTCAGGTTAAAAAGCAAACTATTGAACAGCAATCGCAGGGTTAGAGACATTCTTTGTAAGTGTGTCTTCTTGATGCAACTGTAAAACAGAAACTGGCAGGAACAAGCCACCCTACAGGGGAAGGGAAGAACAAACTGTGGGCCCATAACTCCTACAAAGATAATGGGTGACAATGAATCTTAGCAATTGCACAGGCTTTTCAGCCCCAGCTCTCAAAGCACTTTAGGGAAGTAGGTTGCATTCCAAGAACATTAAGGGCCTGCCTAACAAACAAAAGCTGGAATCATTTTTGGCAGAACAACAGCCTGAAACTGTTCAACTAAACAGAAAGCCATTTTTTTAAAAAAAGAAAGAACTTGTCTTTGCTAAAAGAAAAATGCCAAAATAGAAGGGAGGGGGATTAGCCTTAATTTTATGGGGCTTCTTATCTTCGAACCAGTGCAATAATACTCTCCGCTGCAATAAGCGATCAGATCATTGGGAGAACTTTCTTCCTCTCCCAGAACAAATTCTTCACCTTAAAAGGTGTTCGTCAACTAATGTTCATGACAGGTGAACCAGGGTTCCCACACAACAAGGATTTCAAATTAGATACCAAACGTTGATACATGGTGGGAACTTTGGACCCTCTTCACTCACATATTCACGGGTACGGGAACCACTTCACCCAGAGTGATCCCTTGCTACCAAAGACAGAGGGAGAGAAAGAAGATTGTTCTTACGGAACCAGGCTCACCTGCATGGACATTTCCCATCTATTCAGCATTCCAGTCAGTAGGACCTACAATCCCGAGTGGGAAAGATCCATGCAGGTGGCCTTGCCCATGTGATTGCAGCCTTCATATACTCTGTCCAGTGATGCAGGATCATACCACATGGGAGAAGCTCTCCCAACACTTTGTCTCAGATGGAGAAAGGGCCCTGGTTAGTTTCAACCATACTTAACATTGTTGCTAGCGAAAGGTTCATCATGGTTAAAGTAGGAATGGGGGATTCATTTCCAAGAAGACCAGAGTTAGACAGGGACCATGCAAGCCAGTGTCCCATTTCCAAGCCCCATCCCAACCCAGTTAAAGGTACTGCTGCTCTGACCCTTAATGGTCATCTGAACAATCTACCCTGTATCAGCATGTGAGAGAAGGGTTCTGCTTACCAGTACTTTACAAAGATAAAAGGAACCAGCAGATACCCTTAAAGGGGCTTGCATTGCAGAACTGGAAACTGCAGCTAATTTTTCAGTGCTGCTGGGGTAATACCCTACTTAATTCTGGAAAAATCAACATGCATATTGACATGCATATTATATGCATCACTTTGGTCTCAATTTTAAGCACTAAAAGGTAAGTGGCATACAAATGTCCCACAGAAAAAAATGGTGTATTTAGTAAAGTACATGCGTACAGACAGAAGCACTGAATTATAGTTAGGAAGCAAACAATGATGGTTAAATTGCATTCCAAGCTATGGCTACATTCCCACTTACCACCTAGAAAAATAATACAATGGGGAGGGGGGACACAAAACAAAGAAATATATATATACATTAGTTAAAACAAGTGTTCTGAGGGTGAGAGAGAGAGATGTAGGAAACAATCTGTTACAGTTATTATGGCTGGTGTTATACATTTTTCACACTTAATAAAAAAGGGTGGCAATAAATAGTAAAAAAGTAAAAGAGAAGCAATCTTCAGAAGCCATCTCAAAGTATTAAAGCCAAAGTCTCGATTATGTGTCACATCAGTACTATGGTCAAAGACACAAAGATCTCCAGCCATCTGAATTACTGCTGTCACCAACTATTCATTAATTTCAACCTTTCAGTTTCCAAAGGTCATTCGCAACAGCTACACATATGATCTCCTTGATAAAGCTACCCTCCTGTCTGTGCTGTTCCAATGATGTCTGGCACACTTTTGTTGACATGGCTGCTATGGCTTCTCAACACCATTTTCCTTCTTCTTTGCTGTCCTCATTTCCATCCTTCTTTGCCCTCACTATCCTTGTCAACAGCTGCTCACAGTGTTGTTTATTTACTTTGGCTGTGGCAACCCCATACAATTTTGTTCATGAGCACCGGCCATATCATTACATGAGATGTAACATCAGGACATCACTGGTGCGTATAACCAGAGTCAATAGAATTAAACAGAAGTGTGAGCAAATGAGGTCACAGACAGTGAGGGAAAAGAAGAGCTGCAATGAAATAAGGTAAAGGCATTTGCAAAGAGTACAGGAACTCATTGAAAATGCAAGGTGCTCAGAGGTTCTTCCACAATCTGTCACCTCTGGGATCAGATTATGAGCTTTAGTAGTTTGGTGTAGTGGTTAAGTGTGTGGACTCTAATCTGGGAGAACTGGGTTTGATTTCCCACTCCTCCACTTGCAGCTGCTGGTTGACCTTGGGCAAGCCAAAGTTCTGTCAGGGCTGTTCTCTCAAGGACAGCTCTGAAAAGAGCTCTCTCAGCCCCACCTACCTCACAGGGTGTCTGTTATGGGGAGAGGAAGAGAAAGGAGTTTTTCAGCCACTCTGAGACTCTGAGGGAAGGGTGGGGTATAAATCCAGTATCTTCTCTTGTCCTTCTAGTAGCTCACTCTCAATACGAAGATGAGCATTATCACCCTGGGTTTTGCACTCAGTGAGGGTATGCAATCCATGGAATCCACATTTCCCAGGATGCATCTTGACAGCACACCTCAGATGTAGCTAAAACAGCATCCAAGACACCATAAAAGGTGAAAGGGAGAAAGATAAGAAGAGCAAGGACAGGTGGAGGCTCTCTGCCTACAGCAGCAGAGCAGATAGCATACAAGCTAAGTAGGGCTGGGCTCATGGGAAGGACTCAAAAACAGTGAGCAAGTTGAGAGCTCTCATGGAGAAAAAAATGTTCTTCCAGAGGCTCGGCTGCTGCTTGTAACCTGCCAGGCCCCTTCCAATTCACATACAAGGAGGTTCCCTACTTCTGTTTTTCATGAATATGAATGCAAAGTTAGGCAATCATTTAAATTCAGCTCTGACCTGAGGGGAAAGCCCATATCATATGCCTCCCACTATCCTCCTTTCCCCAGTAATTCAGATTGCCAGGCTGGTACTGTGGTTTCTAAATAATGCCGATGCCACTGGGATTCCTCCGGACCCATTAGCTGTGGCAAGGGTTGGGCCAGGGAATCTTGGTGCACCTTCGCTTTCACCTCTTGGGACCCTGCCAGTGCAAAGGGAGGCAAAAATCAGTATTGCATAGGGAATCCACACTCTGATGCAACTGGATGCAAACCCTCAAGGCCTACAGCAGCATGCCCCCGCAGCACGCCCTTTGGGAATCAGTTGGCTAGATTAAGAGTTAGTTACCCAAGTCTTCCCGAAAAGAATTCTGCCTAAATGGGCGTCTGAACCTGGTCCCTCATTATCCATACCAACCACACTGTCCCATGACAGATTAAAACATACCACCTTGCATGACCTTTGGACATCAAATGCAAGATCCAGACAGAGCTGTGTTCTGATGGACCAAGAGCATCTAAGGGGAAAGCTATGCATACCCTGCCACCTAGTGTTCATCAATTCACCTGACAATTCTGCAAAGCAGCAATCGGTAATATTAATGCTAGATATTCAGGTTGTGTATAAACAATTATTTATCTGAGGTGAAAAAGAGAGCATCTGCCCCACCCCCCATCACTGTGGTACAAGTCCTCATCCAGTGCTGTTAAATCAGTAACTGTACAAGCCTAACTGGGAGGGGGAGTCTCTTAGTGAGGCAGAAAATGCCGCTCTGTTTTCCCCAACTGCATGCACTGTGAAATTTACTAGACCAAAATACATTCTGTTTCCAGTTCAGTCCATTTGAATTCCACTGACAGGAGGGACATTTCTGAAAGGGAAAGGTAGCCTTCTGTTTCTTTCTCCCCTTTGAAAAGGCTAGACAGGCAACATGTGGACAGCTCATTAGTTCTCTAGATTATTTTAAAAGGGAAAAAAATGGATGCTGTTATTTAAAAACGATTCTACTCATGGAGAGGGGAAGTGACACTGTTCATAAGCAACAAAACTCTGTGGGGATAGATCAAGATGGGTAGCCGTGTTAGTCTGTCTCTAGCAGGAGAAAAGAGTATGAGAGTATGCTCTTGAGAGAACAGCTCTGACAAAACTATGCCTTGCCCAAGGTCATCCAGCAGCTGCAAGTGGAGGAGTGGGGAATCAAACCTCGGTTCTTCCAGATCAGAGTCTGTGCACTTAACCACTACACTAAACTTGAAGATATACATGTTCTGCTTTAACCCGGAGCCCTGCAAGTCAGATCCCAAACTCCCTCGTAGTACCAGCTGAAAGTGAGAAATGAAGACATATCAGGCAAATACAACTGTGTCAAAGCCATCCTGAGCAAAGAAGCCAGGGTGCTCAGTTCCGATGCCCTTCCCACTGCATTCCAAGTCTGGGCAGCTTATAGGAAATCCTTTGGCTAATCTTCTGCACTTTAAAAAGCTACTCTTCCATTTATTGTTTATACCCTACTCCCCCTCCCATATACACACACACACAACAGAGACTCAACGTGGCTTACAACACTGGTCTCTCAATTTTACTCTCAGAACACCACTTGCCATGTGGGTTAAGCTGAGAGTGTGTGAGTGGTCCCAGGTCACCCAGCAGGTGTCTGTAGCAGAGTGGGGATTCCCACCTGTATCTCCAAGATCCTAGTCCAACACTCTGATCATGACACCATGCTGGCTCTCAGTTGCTACACCTGGTACCAAGTTTGCCTAGTTCATATGCGTCTTGCCTAGCTCTTGTTCACACGGGTGGCAGTTTTGGGCTCTGGACCTTTGGTTATCCCAGAAACTCCACTTGCTCTCCACCTCTGCTTAGATCACCTGGAAGCCTTTATGGCTGCAATCCTGTAAGAATACTGGTAGTGAACACCTAGTGACAACACACATATCACCGAAAATGCCTCATGAAGTTTCTAACCAAACAAGAGAATAATCCCCACTCTGTAGAACACTCACATGGCCATGGAGGTCCGTGTTGAGCAGCATCATTGCACACGTGAGGCAGTGGACTCCATCTGTGGGGGGGGAAACCACAAATATGACATATAGAAAGTGACGGGGGGAACCACAACAAATCACACTTCCCACTACTCACATCTGCTCATGAAAAGCATGATTCAAATTGAGTCGGGACCCCCCGCAGCCTAATTAACACACTCTCCTTTCAAAAGCAATTTGCTTCTGAAGAAACACATGACATAAACTGTCAGAGAAGACTCATGAAATTAAGGCATAGCTGATTAAGGTAGCTGATTTTGCCCACTGAACAGAAAATACACCTCTAAATTATGTTTGGAAGAACTACTCCCCATGGGTCAAGGGCTCATATTACCTCAGCCATAGAAGCAGGCTTTCATTTTCACAGCCTGATCCGCAGCTCAGTTAAGCCAACGTATTTTAGACATTTCAGTCTCACTAGTCTGTAAGGCTAGTACTACTGGAATACCACTGGCCCCACCTAAGCCAGTAACTTCTTCACAGAACATTGGTGGCGTGGTATCCCATCTCTTTTCCCCTTTAAATCCTTGTTCAAAGCTGTCCTTGCCCCTGAAGCCACTTCATTAGCTCCTGAATTCTGACTTCCCCCAACTGATCAAGATGGGTAGCCATGTTAATCTATCTGTAGCAGAAGAAAGGAGTAAGAGCCCAGTAGCACCTTAAAAACTAACAAAATTTGTGGTAGGGCATGAGCTTTCATGAGTCACTCCTCACTTCTTCACATTCCAGTTATATCTGAAGAAGTGAGCAGTGACTCATGAAAGCTCATGCCCTACCACAAATTTTGTTAGTCTTTTAAGTATGTATTAACTTTACCAGCTCACATAATTCTATAACATTCAATTTGTAAGGTGCTCAGAGCAGAGACCTGTCTTTTGCTTACCATACACACTAAAGGGTTTGTATGATTAATATTATTGTGGCAGTGGCTGTTGAGAAGTGACCAGACAACCAGTTCAGACCAGTCTCCAAAGCCCCATTCTCTGTGCCACCACTTGCAGAGATGAGGTAGGCAGTGACTTGAGATGGGGCATTTTCAATGGTGGCACCTCATCTTTGAGGCACCCCTTCTTTCAGGTGCCAAACTAAAACATGTCTTTTTACTAAAGGGTTTTTAAAAGCAGTTTTATGATCTGCATCTAAGGACTGCTTTTTTTCTAGGATGATCAGTGGTTTTATGCTTTTATGCCCATGGCTTATTGCTAATTTTAATACTGATAACTCATGTTGTTGATTTTGCTTATGAGCCACCTCGAGCAGATCTCTGGAGATGCAGCATATAAATTCAGCCCTTCCAGTAACCACCACATTGGATCAGTCTACCACACAGTCTCCAACAGTGACCAGAAAGAGATTTATAAAAATTTATTCATATTTTAAATAAGTATTTTGGAAAGTTCAGAAACAGTGCATAATGGTAAAAGTCAATCCCTGCTACCTGTCCACAGCATCTGATAACTGGAGATATACTGCCCCTCAACACGAACGTTCCACATTTAGACTAGTAATAATACCAGAGGGATAGTCGCTTTGGTCTGTTGCAGGAAAAGAGAAACACAAGCCCAACAGCACTTTACAGACTAACAAAATTTTATTTCATAAGAACATAAGAACATAAGAGAAGCCAATGTTGAATCAGGCCAATGGCCCATCTAGTCCAACACTCTGTCACACAGCGGCCAAAATATACCAGGTGCCATCAGGAGGTCCAGCAGTGGGGCCAGGGCACCAGAAGCCCTCCCACTGCTGCCCCCTCCAGCACCAAGAATAGAGTGCATCACCTGCCCCAGACTGAGAGTTCCCATCTATACCCTGTGGCTAATAGCCACTGGTGGACTTCTGCTCCATATGTTTATCTAATTTCCTCTTGAAACTGACCATGCTTGCAGCTGCCACGACCTCCTGTGGCAGTGAATTCCATATGTTAATCACTCTTTGGGTGAAGAAGTATTTCCTTTTATCTGTTCTAACCCGACTGCTCAGCAATTTCATAGAGTGCCCACGAGTTCTTGTATTGTGAGAAAGGGAGAAAAGTACTTCTTTCTCAACCTGCTCAATCCCATTCATAATCTTATAAACCTCGATCATGTCACCTCTCAGCCGTCGTTTCTACAAGCTAAAGAGCCCCAAGCATTTTAACCTTTCTTCATAGGGAAGGTGTTCCAACCCTTTTATCATTCTAGTTGCCCTTCTCTGCACTTTTTCCAATGCTATAATATCCTTTTTGAGATGTGGTGACCAGAACTGTACACAGTATTCCAAATGAGGTCGCACCAATGATTTATACAGGGGCATGATGATACTGGCTGATTTGTTATCAATTCCCTTCCTAATAATCCCCAGCATAGCGTTGGCCTTCTTTATTGCAGCTACACATTGTGTAGACATTTTCAGCGAGTTATCCACTACGACTCCAAGATCTCTCTCTTGGTCCGTCTCTGCCAGATCAGACCCCATCAACATGTATTTATATTTAGGATTTTTGGCTCCAATGTGCATCACTTTGCACTTGGCCACATTGAACCCCATTTGCCACGTTGACGCCCACTCACCCATCCTCAACAGATCCCTTTGGAGTGCCTCACAATCCTCCCTGGTTTTCACCACCCTGAACAACTTTGTGTCATCTGCAAATTTAGCCACATCACTGCTTACTCCCAATTCCAAATCGTTAATAAACAAGTTAAAAAGCATCGGACCGAGTACTGATCCCTGTGGTACCCCACTGCTTACCACCCTCCACGGAGAAAGTTTCCCATTTATACTCACTCTCTGTTTCCTATTTATAAGCCAGTTTTTGACCCACAAGAGGACTTGTCCTTTTATCCCATGACTATTGAGCTTACTTAGGAGCCTTTGATGAGGAACTGTATCAAAAGCTTTCCGGAAGTCAAGGTAAATAATATCTATTGGGTCCCCCTTGTCCACATGTTTGTTCACTCCTCAAAAAACACTAACAAGTTAGTGAGACAAGATCTTCCTTTACAGAACCCATGCTGAGTCTGCCTCAATAGTTTTTGTTCATCAATGTACCTACTAATTCTTTCCTTAATAACAGTTTCCACCAACTTACCTGGTATCGATGTCAGACTGACTGGCCTGTAATTTCCTGGATCTCCCCTGGAGCCCTTTTTAAAGATGGGAGTGACATTAGCTACCTTCCAGTCCTCAGGAATGGAGGCAGATTTTAAGGAAAGATTACATATTTTTGTCAGGAGATCCACAAGTTCACATTTGAGTTCTTTCAGAACTCTCGGATGAATGCCATCCGGGCCTGGTGATTTATTAGTTTTTAAATTGTCCATCAGTCGGAGGACTTCCTCTCTTGTTACCGCAATCTGATTCAGGTCTTTCAAACCCCCTCCCGAAATCGGTGCTTCTGGAGTGGGCAAACACTTCTCCTCTTCCACAGTGAAGACAGAGGCAAAAAATGCATTCAGCTTCTCAGCCATTTCCCTATCATCCTTCACTACTCCTTTTACCCCTTGGTCATCCAAGGGCCCCACTGCCTCCCTGGCTGGCTTCCTACTTCTAATGTATTTGAAGAAAGTTTTATTGTTGGTCTTTATGTTTTTTGCGATATGCTCCTCATATTCCCTTTTTGCTTGCCTGATCACAGACTTGCATTTTATTTGCCATAGTCTGTGTTCCCTTTTATCAACCGCACTAAGACTAGCTTTCCACCGCTTAAAGGAATCCTTCTTACCTTTTACAGCTTCCATTACTTTATTTGTTAACCATGCAGGCTTTTTTCTATACCTATTTGTACCTTTCCTAACCTGCGGTATATATTTTTTCTGAGCTTCTAGGATTGTCTTTTTAAATAGTCTCCAAGCTTCCCCAATGGTTTTGACCTTCTCCACTCTTCCTTTCAATTTCTTCCTCACATGTCCCCTCATACCAGAGAAGTTACCCCTTTTAAAGTTAAAAGTGGTCGTGTCAGTCTTTTTGGGCAACTCCCTATCTGTACAAATGTTAAACTCAATGACATTATGGTCACTGTTCCCAAGCGGTGCAATCACTTTTACATCTCTCACCAGGTCTTGGGTGTTACTTAGGACCAAATCCAGGATCGCCTCTCCCCTGGTAGGATCTGTGACCATCTGTTCCACAGCACAGTCATTTAGAGTGTCTAAGAACGCAATCTCTTTTTCCCGACTAGAACTCATATTGACCCAATCAATGTGTGGGTAGTTAAAGTCGCCTATTACAACACAGTTATTTCATCTAGCCGCTATCTTTAATTCATTCATCATTTTATAATCCTCCTCTATCTTTTGATCTGGTGGGCGATAACAAACTCCCACTGTTAAGCCTCCTTTTGGACCCACTATTTCAACCCATAGCATTTCCAGAAGTGAATCTAATTCTCTTACCCTCTCAATCTTACTGGACGGTATACCCTCTCTGACATACAGAGCCACCCCACCTCCAACCCTTTCCCCCTATCCTTCTGATATAATTTATAACCAGGAATCACCGTATCCCACTGATTTTCCTCATCCCACCAAGTTTCTGAAATACCCACAATGTCTATTTCCCCCCAACACCAAGCATTCCAACTCCCCGATTTTACCTCGGAGACTTCTAGCATTTGTGTATAAACACTTATAGTTTCCCACGTTTGTTAAGCCCACAGCCTTCCTCTTGCTGCCTCGAGACCTTGCCAGGCAGTTCCTATCATTAGCCACAGTCTCAGTGGACAATTGTAATCCATTTCCTTGTACAAAAGTAATAGCTACCCCTTCATCTCTTTGAGATGAGCCATCCCGAACCAGAGACTTTTCATCTCCTGTCGGCTTTCCCCCATAAATTTCAATGCAGGCTTTCATAGAATAGAACCCACTTCACAGATGCAGTGCAGAGAGGTCCTCACTAGGCAACCAGTTATGGGGGCGAGTAAACAGCAGGGTCAAAGAGGCCATGAAATACAAACATGCAGGATGAGAAGTAATTATGAAAAGTCCAAACAAAATCAAGAATAATTTCACAGCGCCTTGACCCTGCTGCTTATCCCCTCCCTCCTCCTTAATGTCTGCCTAGTGAGAACTCATCACATTGCATCTAAGTGGATTCCAGTCTACAAAATTTTATGCTGGAATAAAGTCTTGTTAGTCTTTAAGGTACCTCTTGGTGTGCCTTTATTTGTATATATTCAGATTTTTAACTATTATTTCCTCATTCCTCTCAGAGGATTGCAATGATTTACCAGCAAATGTTCTGGGTGCAGCTTTGGCAATGACATCAGTGGAAGAGTGAAGCCCTTCTTCAGTGCCATTCCCCAAACAGAAATGTATGTTTACTGTTTTATTAATTTCATGTATCGCCTGACTTTCTAACAGAGACTCTAGATGGATTATAGCCCCTCCTCCCAAAAGCTATTGGGGGAGTGTCGCCTGCTCTTTTTTAATGCATGTCTTCTACCAAAGCCCTGGGTGTTTAATTATACAGCGCTCTGGATCATCCACTTTCAGCTCAGTCATTCATGTGGGGTGGGACTAATATTATTCCCATATTACACACTGGGAGAGGTAGGGCTGAAGCAGAGTAGTTGCCTAAAGCTACCTACCCAGGTCATAACAGAGGTGAGATTTAAACCAGGAATTTCCTAGTTCTCTGCTCACTCTTCTGGGCACAAACTACAACTATGATGTTAAACATAGCCCTGCCACCTTTACACATATAAAACACACATGGGGTATAATTTCAAGGGCCAAAAGGTGGTATCAGCAGGAAATGCTGAACTCATCCCTCACCTATTGCTCTTAGCCCCACATTCCTTTTCTTTCTTTCTGCCAGGACATAATGAGCCAGTTGGGAGAATGTCACCTCTTTAGCTCTTTAAATTGATTCCCCCCTTATACACACAATCTAATCCATCACATTCCTTCCTTCAAAGAGCTCACAGCAGTGGTCAAGGTTCTCCCCCAGCACGCAATTGTTACCACAGCTCTGTGAGTTAAATGAGGTGGAGAGAACTGGCCTCAGGTCAGCTAATATGCTTCACTGCAGTGCCAAGAGAAGATCCAAACCCGGGCCTCCCCAGACTGGTCTGATGTGTTTGGTCTGACACACTAATTGCTATGCCACACTGGTGGAAGGAGGAGGAGGAGAATTTCTACCCCGCCCTTCACTCGGAGTCTCAGAGCAGTTTACAATTTGCCTTTCCCTTCTTCACCCCACAACAAACATCCTGTGAGGTAAGTGGGGTTGAGAGAGTACTGAGAGAGCTGTGACTGACCCAAGGTCAACCAGCTGGCTGCATGTGCAGATCAGAGTCCACTGCTCTTAACCACTACACTAAACTGGCTCTTGAAGATGCAGGGCTGCCACTATCCAGCCTAGTCCAGACCCTTAACCACTAGGTATTTATTGATATAAATGTCTTTATTTATATATAAACTCACTAAACTGAATTAGAGCCACAGAAAGAACAGCTTTTAAGACATACAAGGCAAAATGTGAGCAAGCAGAGACAAAGCAGTGAAAGAGGGACAATTTAACATCCAAATTGTTGTTGTTAACTAATTAAGACTTCTCCCTTCAGCATAGAATAGCAAATATTAAAAATGTGCTTACTATTAGTACAACTTTACCTGAAGTTATAATCGTTACTTATAATTTTGAAAAGCTAATTTCATTGTTTTGAAACACAGTTAACTAATTTATTTTTAAAATTAGCATAAGTATCGTCCCAGTGGACAAGCAGGTGGCCAAGACTACTTTTTACCAGCTTCGACTGATTAGCTAGCTGTGACCTTTCCAGGACATAAAAGATCTGGTCACAGTGATTCATGCCCTGTTAGCATCCAGATTAGATTACTGCATTGTGCTTTGATTGGGGCTGCCATTGAAAGGTGTTCAAAAACTTCAAATAGTACAGAATGCTGCAACCAAGAGGGTGACTGGAGTGTGCCACAGGGACCCTTTCACTTCAGTCCTGGCCCTTCAACACTGGCTCCTATTTGCTTCCAGGCACAATTCAAGGTGCTGGTCTTGATCTTCAAAGCCCTATCCAGTTTGGGACCAACATACCTGAAGGAACGCCCACTATCCTACAAACCCACCCAACCACTACAATCATTTCCTGAGGCCCTACTTCAGGTCATCCCAGCCTTCTGAGGCAGGTGGCAACCTGGGAGAGGACCTTCTCAGTCATGTCCCCTGCCATCACTGTCTTCTGAGAGCAGGTGAAGACTTTTTTTGTTTTGTCTGGTATTCTCTCCTTCCTGCCTTATGTTTAATTTGGTGGCTTTTAAGATACATTTTGTTTTGGATTTTAGTCAATTTTATGATGTGTTTTATAAGGTCCTGCTTTTAACTGTTAGCACCTTTGGTGGCCCTGTTTGGGCAGAACGTAACCTTTGCTGTTCTAATAAAGCTAATGTCTTAAAAACAATCCTTTACCATATTTTGACTAGTCCATTGGCCAGCCCTTCCTCAA
The DNA here is from genome assembly GCA_029375565.1 of Gekko gecko. Classification (NCBI taxonomy): domain Eukaryota; kingdom Metazoa; phylum Chordata; class Lepidosauria; order Squamata; family Gekkonidae; genus Gekko; species Gekko gecko. Next base: position 158,726,191 of record JAPDNY010000007.1, read on the forward strand.
ACATCAGTTCAAACAAATTCCTGCACCTGACAATAAAAGAGCACTCCTGCCTCACCAGTTTGCTAAGGGCTAGGTGCCCTTTAGAACACTAACAGAGTTGCCAACAGGCCTGCAGAAAAACAGCTTGTCCTTGTAATAAGAGGGCTGGAAATGGGCAGCTGAAGCTGTCCATGATGTGGAAGTCAGTAACATCACCTGGCAAACAACATCCCATTTCTAGGTGGGGAGTCAGTTGGGTGAGTTTCAACAAATTTCTGCCACCTGAGCCCTACATGACAAGTGCAGCATCTGTGCTCATGAAGAGGTGTTCTGATAACAAGCTGCATTATCAGCAGATTTAGGTCTTGCTGGACTGAACCACTTCAGAATGCAGGCGAGAGGGCACATGCCCAGGCAACCTGTAATTCTTCCAAGGACTGAAGGTAAACATTTAATTCCAAGCTTGTATTAACTGTGAAATAAAATTACCTTTTGTGGAGATGGCATTTGGGTTGCACTGGTAGTATCTATTAGAGAAGTGAATTAGAACTCTCTCTCTTTCCTGAGTTTCTCCAATAAGGGAAACGGCTTTGAAGAATGTCCTAGAATGACAAGTAAAGAAAGAGATATTAAACCTTGGAAAATATTTGTGCTAAGGTTGGAAATCAATCCCCCCCCTCCCCCCCAAGATCTGAGGACCATTTGTAAGACAAATCACTACCAGTGAGGTATACTGTCTTCCCATATTCATCTCTGGTTAAACAGATTCTGCAGGTTTTTGTGCGGTTTCCAAAGCCTACAAAACCTATTACAGCCGGAAGCTAAAATGTGGGACCAAAGGCATAAGTGTACAAACCACTAGAATGATACATTTCTCAAATGTTTTTCTACTCCCTCAGTAGATCATACTGTTTGTCTCCAGCTCAAGGTTCTATAGACAGTCCAGAAACAATGTGGTAAGACAACCCTCCTCCCAAAAATGTTCCCTATTCTTCTCTTCCAATTTTAAGCACTTGGGAGGGATGGGACTAGCAGCAACTGCTACTTTTTCTAAATATGGCCGTGTCATTCCTGTTCTCATGCAGACATTGCCAGATGCCAAGCTCACTTTAAACCTGCCTTCTACCATGCAGAGCCCAGCCTGAAAATACACATTTCTAAATCCAGCTGTGTGTTTTTTTTAAAAAAAGATGCTGCTGTCAGGTTCCCTCATTCTTTCAACTCTCAGCACTCCCCTCTCATCTTCCTTATTTATTTTTCAGAACAAGGCTTTCACTTCTTTGGGCTTTTCAGTCTCCAGATCAGACAACTTACACAGCCAGCATTTTACAATGCATTAAAAACAAACCCTTTGGTGAGACAAGGGAAAGAAATTTCATTTCCCCCCTCCATCCATGACAAAGAAAAATCACACCACAAAAAACAAGACATGGCAAATGCAGCCCTATTCACGGATCTCTGAAGGCAGGCTATTTCTGTATTTAATTGAAAGAACAAAGGAGGAATGACTGGGAATGAATGTTGTCTCCCAAAGAATGCGCTGTAACCTCAGACATGCAATACAGTTATGCCACTTTCTTGCATGCAGCTCACAGAGAATGCCACAGGCCCCATTGTTGTGGCCTGGGGAATGTGTTTCCTGCCCTTCTGTCTTCTTAACATTTTTGAAACCTACAGCTTGATGAAGAGTACTGGTGAGCTTGAAAGCTTGCACAATGTTTTTGGTCCATCTGGTTGATTCTAGAGCATCCTGGTTTGACCTGACTAGCTCAATCTCATCAGACCTCAGACGTGAAGCAGGGTCGGCCACAGTTAGGACTTGGATGGGGTACCACCAAGGAAGACTGGGGTTGCTACGCAGAGGAAGGCAATGGAAACCACCTCTGCTCATCTCTTGCCTTGAAAATCCCATGGTCCTTCGATCATCACAAGCTGGTTGCAACTTGACAGGACGAACTTAATAAAAGGGGCTGATTTGGGATACCAAAAAGTGAGGCAAAGGAATCACATCCGTTGACTACCATCTAGTCTTTGATCATTCTGCCCTGAGGCCCAGCTCGCCTACAAACATTGGATACAATCATCCAAATGATACACCTGCATGTAGAGCAGTTATCCCAACCTGGTGTCCAACCTTGGCTTCTTCCCCAAACCAAAGAGCCAGGGGAACCCGTAGTCTGGAGATCAGTTGTAATTCCAGGAGAACTACATCCCTCACCTGGAGGCTGGTAACCCAAGATCAGATTCATGACTGCAGGGAACACTCATTCAGAAAAAGTTGCCTCCAATGTAGGTGGATGTTTGACTTGCAACATTCCAATACTCCATGACTGACCTAAGCACCCATGGGCATAATAGCTGGCAGCCTGGTGGGAGAATTAGGGGAGTGGGGACAATCTCCTCAGTGATACATTGACGCACAAGTGCTCTCATTGTGCTGAGGCAACAGGATTCACCAAAACTATATGGTTAAACCAGTGTGATGACACCACTTTTTGCATTGGAAATGACATTGCATGTTGGTGTAATGCCAAAGAACCCTGTGGCTGCTATGGGGGGAGGCTTTGAGGCAACTGCCTTCTGGACTGAAGAATGCCCGGTCTCACCCCCACCCCCCTCTCCTATAGGTTCTTTAAGCCTCAACCAGCCACAATCAAATAAAAAGAGGGACACAATAAAAGATTGGTAGCATGTAAGCTACCTAAAGGTCTCTTATTTGGAAACTTTCTAGACCAAGGCTGTACTTATATGTGAGGTGCATAAAGTTCACTTTGCCTTGGACATTTGACTTGACAGACAAGAAACAAATGGAGATGAAAAACAAATATTTATTTAACAGGAAAATAAAGTGTTTAATAAGGTAAATATTATGAGGGGACGACTTCGATATATACAGTAAAACGGGCTCTCAAGTAAAGTAAATAAACCTTGAAGGGGGATTTGATTCCCCCTCTCTTATCAGGTTACCTCAGCAGGTTCAAGGCTGCTCTTCCCATACAAATCACCTTTCGACAGAACTTACATACTTCAGTTAGGAATGATGAGCCCTTAATGGGATGCTTATTTGTACCACTAAAATACACTCTCTTCCCTATGCTAACTCCCAAGCTGTAACTAAAAGTCAAATAAAAGTCTGGTTCAGCTGACACTCCTTTCCAGAGTCATGAAATCCATATTCAAAAGGGGGGGAGTTTTCTTCACCCTTCGAAAGCTAAGGCTGGCTCACCACCACCCCCCATCCAGTGGCTTTCCATGGCCTCTGGTTGGCTGACAGTCACTTGGATTTGCACGAAGTCAAAATTGCCAGGATTGGTTCAGAACCCTGGAGGAGGGCTGGGACTTTTGAGGATGATTTCCACAACCCCACCACCACTTTTCCTCTCCTGGCCTATCCTAACGGGTAGAAAGAATGCTCTAGGATACGGGTGAATGGGGTTCTCAATGAATGAATTTTCAGGGTCACTTTCTGTGCATATGACCCACCGCCCCAAAAAGACACACAAGTTTTGCAAGATGAGTGCATACCTGAGGGAGAGATCCAAAGACATGCCTGTGAAGTCAAAGAATTTAAGGTATTCCTTGGCTACGAGCCTGCTGAATTCATTACTACAGAGACAGACAGAAGAGAAAGGGGAAAAGACAAATGAACCACATTATTAAAAACAAATCTTCATTCAACCTCATCATTTTGCAGAAACACCGTTTAGGTAAAAAGCTATGTGCCAGAACCTACTTTTTGCCCAAGTGCTTTGGTACATCAGACCGCTTGAATCTGTCCAGCTGGTAGAGGCGTCTAGCCAGCCTCCGGGCTGCATCCACATTGCCATTGGTGGTGCCATTGATGAGATCATGACTCAAGGGCTCGTGCACCTCTTTTCCCAAAATGTCATTGCTACCCATGTCCCCTGTGGCTTCTAATGGTGTTGGGCCATCCAGCCTTGCATTGCTACAAAACAGCGGGGGGGGGGGAGAAAAGGATTAACCTTTATCTCAGTCTCACTCTCTTATTAATGCTCAAAGATCAATAGGTCATAAGCATACAAAAGGATTATATTAGTGTATAGATAATATAAAAAACATAGATATACAATATGGAAACATGAATATAGAATTTTACATTACGAAATGATACCATTAAATGCCATAGACAATTTTTTTTTGCAAATGTCAGAGTCACAATTGGATCAGTATCTGCTAATAATCTTGCTACATCCTCTTGTTTTGTGGCAAAACTCCATTTTTGGATATAGATTGTGATCCATTTGTCATGAGCCAAATTGTACTTATTGAAATCTATAAAGAAGTGCTAAATAGTGTCCAAGTCACTGGACTTACAGTCACATAGCTGCTCAGAGAAAGGAATTCCTAGGAATCTGCCTGCTAATTCTCTTAATGGCAGGGCATTTAATCTGGCCTTGGAGAAAAGTATTCTATACTTGGGAACCGTTAGATATTTACTGTAAGCAGGCGGAGACTTTGGGATTAACCTTTATCTGAGATGACATTTCTAACAGCAACAAAAAGATTACAAAGACTGCATCATATGGAAGTTTCTCCTGAAGCTTCACTGAAATAAATGAAAAACCATCATCTCAATGGGGATGCTTAGGAGAGCATCAGTATGCCCATTTAATCCTCTTTCAGATACAATATGTTTGCAGACTGGCAACCTAAAACAATGGGACCTCAAAAATAATGCCATTTTGGCAAAAAAAAAATCCATTCTAGAGAGAGCAGATAACAAGATGTCCTTTGACTGCAGGATTGCCATCCGGAGTAGCTTGTGGGACAAAAGAAATAATAATGCTGACCCATTGAGTCAGTTCTTAGAGATGCTGAGTTTTCAGCACAGAAAGGATGGGGGAATAAAAATTCCCTTTTTTGTATACCTCACAGGTTCAGAAATCAGTAAGAATTCAGGGAAGCAATCCTATTGAGAGCCAGTTTGACACAGGGGTATGAGTTGTGGACCAGGATATGGGATACTCAGGTCCAAAAATCCCTACTCACCATGAAACTCACTTGGTGACCCGGGGCCCATCTCTGAGCCTGGCCTACCTTGTAGGATGCTCTGAGGATAAAATGGAGGAAGGGGAAGAACCATATATGCTGCCCTAAGCTCCTTAGACGAAAGGTTATGTAACAAAATAAATCAGTAATTTTGAAAAGTGCATGCAACGTGCTTAATGGATTCTGAAGTGAGAGATCTAAATGCAATTTTTTTTAAAAAAGACCCTTCTTGAATTGAGAAGCTGAAGACACACCAATCTGAAACCTAAGCCAGCAGGAAATTAAAGGAAGCCCTTTGAAGAAATTGTCATGATAGAAATGACTCTGCATTCTAGCCACCCATCAAATAGTCCGCTGATGAGATACCTAGTTTAAAAAATGCACATATCCCAAGGCATCCAACTGCATCTTTTATGTTTGTGGTGATGGCCCACTGAGATTCCACTTTCTGTATGCAAAATCACCTTAAGCAAAAGGAGAAATGGCTGCTTCCTATACAAACATTCTCTTCTCCCCACCCAAAATGAGAAAAGCAACTAAGAAAAATACCAACCATACTCCAGAGGCCTGCAGCACAAAATCTGGCTAGTTATTTCAAATCAACGTGTGGGTCTCAGGCTGAGGTCTTTTCCATCACCGACTACTTGTGTTGTTTTTTAACTTGGAGACTCCATCTAGTATTTTCCTTTTTCCCTTACTCTCTCACTTACAAAGGTGAGGTCCCCAGAGGATCCAACAGGCCATCCCATAACAGCAGGACTGCAGCCTGTGGCTCAGCTGGCCTGCAGGTTTGGGCCAGAAGGCAGGGCTGTGCCGATCACACCCCTGCAGCCCAGCTGGCCAGCGAGAAAGTGTAGGTAGGACACAACAAGGATCCAACCCAGCAAGGAGGTGGAGACCCTGCCACAGAGCTGATTGGGGACCCAGCCAAAGGGAGGTGGAAGACTTCTCCAAGAGTCAGTTGGCCCAAGCAAGAGGAGGTAGAGCATGTAGGCCAGGCAGGGTCAGCTCCAGGTTTTTTTTACACATTAGGTGAGGCTACCTTCTCCACCACCACCCCACGTGCACCCACCAATTTTCAAACATAAATGTCTTTGCTCCTGATCTGGTTCTACAGTAACAATCAGTACAGTAATACAATCAAATAAACATAAAAACAACAGTGAATTAATAACAGGGCCATTAACAAAGCCTGGCTTCCTCCAGTGTCTGGAGTCTAAACAGGGTTGCCTGAAAATTCCTGGGGACTGGGGGAAGGGAGGAGTCTGGAAAAGGCAGAGTTTGGGGAGGAGAAAGCTCAACCAAGTCCAAAGCACGCTTTTCCTCAAGGAGACTTGATCTCTGTTAGGTGGGGGGGGAGGTGTGTCTCCTGGTCCACCTGCAGGCTGGCAACTCGCTCATTTTAACCCTTTCAGTGCCACAGGTGGCTCTCTCTCTCTCTCTCTCTCTCTCTCTCTCTCCAAAGAGTCCTGCCTGACTGAGCCAGAGAGAGAAATAACTAACCCCCTCCACACACACGTGCTTAAGGTTGGAGGAAAGGAGCCAAGAAGCAGGCTATAATCTCGCTACTACGCCCAGGCGACACAATTTAATTTCCCCAAGAAAAGGAAGGGAAGAGTAATTGAAAGGACAGCTTTGACTGTGCTAGACCAGCCGCCGCAGCAGCTCCTGCTCTTCCCCTTGCCCTCCTGGGCCCTCCTCCTCTGCCACAGCTGCCCCGCTGGTGCCCAAGAGAGGCACTCATGCAAAGGAGGCCAGCAGGGCAGGCAGCGCTCCCCGCCTTTGGAAGCCTCCTCCAAGAGCGACCGAGGCCAAGATCAGCCGCGTCCTTTCCTGGGAGGAAATGGCAGGAGGATTCGGAGCGGACAGCTCTTTGCTAACCATCCTGGACATGGGCTTCTTGGACCACCTCACCCCAAGCACCACTGGGATCGGGGGGGGGAGGGCATGGGAAAGCGAGACCGCTGAGCCACGCTCTGCTGCACCTTCTCGGAGACACTCTTTAAAGACGACAATGACACTTCCCAATGTGTTTAAGGGCTTTCCCAAAGAACCCCATTCAAATGAATTGCCCTCCCTTCTGCAAGCTCAAAGCAGAGAGACCCATTAGTGACTGTCCCTGCACACGCTGGTGGGGATGTGGGCGTGGCAGGGGAGGCTTCTCCGTGTGTCTCTGCAGGGGCCCTCCTTTGAAAGGTTTGTGGAGTTAACAGATCTTAACCGTGGAGAACAAGCTGCAACAGTGCATCGACCCGCCCCTCTAGTGCACGGCAGGGGGGAGAGCAGAGGAATGAGAGGCCCTTAGGCGCCTGATCTCCCCCAGTTGCAAAGGAGTACTTTTGGCAAAGGAGAACTTTTGGCTCCAGAGAGCCTGGAGAGGCACCCTTTAAAGTGTGCTGGCCAGCAGGAAGGGGTGTGCTGAGCAAGGCACCCAGAAAGCCAAGCTAGGGGCAGGTGGGGGTGGCGGCAGGGGCCTCGCTGCGCCCCTCAGAGATCTGCGCCCTAGGCTGACACCCTAGTTGGCCTAGTGAGAGAGCCAGTCCTGAGACCAGGGGTGGCCAAACTGTGACTCGGGAGCCACATGCGGCTCTTTCACACATATTATGCGGCTCCCAGCAGGGCAGCTGGGGAAGGGAAGGTGAGGCATGCCTCCCTGATCGGTCTTCCCTTCCCCAGCCAGTGTTTACCTCCCTGGGTAGGCTTGAGGTGGGGGGAAGCAAAGAAAGAAAGCAACTTTAACTTTAAATGTATTCTCAAAGTTCCCCCACTCCAGCCGACCAACTGGCTGGCTTAAAGGAGGCATTTATCTCTTTAAATCCCTTCTACAAGCAAGCCAGCTGGCCTGGGGGGCTTGGAGGATGCATTTAAATTTAAAGTTGTTTTTCTTTCTTCCTCTCCCTTCCTCTCTCCCTCCCTCATCTATTTGCTTCTTTCCACTTTCTTTCTTTCCACCTTTCTTTCTGTCTTTCTCCTCTCCCTCTCCATCTGAAGTTAAATGTGTTCTCCAAGCCCTGCCACACCAGCAGACTGGCCTGGCTCAGAGAAGGCATTTGTCTCTTTAATTTAATATGCAAATTTGCATATTTTTCAATAAAAATGTGTGTGTTCATGTCTTGTGGCTCTCAAACATCTGATTTTTTTTCTGTGTGGCTCTTACGTTAAGCAAGTTTGGCCACCCCTGATGTACGCTGTGAGGACCTGTTAAACCCCTCTCAGCCTGAGGCCAAGGAGGGTGTGGTTGGGGCTGCTCATGTCCAAGAAAGACAAACAGAGAGCAAACCCAATGGACCCAGGTGAGCACAGCCCCCATACCCTCTGCATCTGAGGCCTGAGGGACCTGGAGGCCCAGATCTCAGCCCCAGCTGGGAACCAGGAGGAGGCTCCAGCTGCTAGTCTCAGCTCTTCCCTTCTCTGCTCCACTGTCCTGCTCGACCTCACAACACATTTCACATTCTACGGCTGCCCTTCCCTGTGGCAGTCCAGCATGGCCCAGGCCTCTCACACCAACACCAAATGTATGGCTAACATAAAAAGTAAATGCAAGAGTTAACAAAGAGCTATTTGTTAACCCTTTGTCAACTCTTCGTTAACTCTTGCATTACCTGCTAATTTGCTCTGCACATGCACTTTGGCTCTGAGTGGCCCTTCCTAATGGCTGCCCCCACCCTCTTTTTTTCCTGTAAGTAGCCCCTGAAGATATTTTATTCCAATTTGTCAGAAGAAGTGTGCTTTGCACATGAAAGCTTACACTCTGAATAAAACTTTGTTGGTCTTGAAGTGCCACTGGACTCAAACTATATTTTTAATAGCTTACCCCTTGGCAAACTGTTTCCTTTCCTACAGTTGCCTTCATCCTGTAATTTTTCCCATATACATAATGAACCATATCTGCCACAGCCACATTTCTTTTACAAGGAAGCACAGACTGCTTCCAATATTGCGCTATTAACAACCTTGCCGCTGGGAGTAAATTTCTCACTAGGTAAAGTGGATTTTAACTCTTTTTTTTTACAATAGGGATTCTTTCCGCTATGCCCTCTATAGCTTTACAGATTTCACACCAAAATATGAGACACCAGATATGAGAAAGGAACCTGTCTGTTTTTTGGTTTTTTTGGGGGGTGGGGGGGTTAATTTGGTCATTTTAATCTCCAGCAGATATTTTTTTAAAAAATAGTTCTACACCACCCTTCTGCCACATACTCAAAATGCCTTCCATATATACAGACAATATCATAAAATAGGAAAAATTAGCAGAACAAATGATCACACAATCAATTCAACAACAGGAGGTCAGTTTCCAAAGGCCTCTGTAAATCACATGACCTTGCATTTCTTTAACCCCCCTAAAAATTACAGGAGAATCTCCTTTCCACACTTCTCTAAGCAGTCCACTCCTAAGGACTGGAGCTGCCAGTGAAAACGCTGGGTTGTCCTTGCTTCCCTCAAACTGAGACTTTAGACAGCCTTATTGTGAAGAATGCAGCACTCTCAAGGGCTCGTATAGGGAAAAGTGATCCGGCAAGTATGCAGGCTCCAGAGGGCTGAAAGTCAGCATTTTGAATAGCACTTGGGAACAAAACCAGCCAATCTTGATGTTTCCATGATTTCTGTAACATGGTACTATTTACTAGTTCCCCTCAACAATCAGGCAGCCACAATTTTTACTAACCAAAGTTTCAGAGTGGTCATCAAACATCAAAGGCAGTCCCGATTGTCTTTCTCCCATATTATGATCAAGCCCTTTGAAACAGGAGAGACAGGTTTCATAGCAATAGCCTGACACCTCTTGGCTCCAACCTCACACTCGGGAAGCCTTCCACCAGAGAACAGAAATATCAATACATATCTCTGATGCGCCAAAACTTTCAGACAGACAGCTAATACCTTGCAAAGCAAATAATTTCATGAAGTACTTTGACCACCATAGTCACAAGAGGAAGATTTACTCTGGGTTCATTCCGTAAGTACATCTATGAAGGGATGGAGCAATTTTAAAAAATCTATTCCGGATTTGCTCAACGAGCTTAAATTGCCTTATAATAAAACAACTTATTTCAAAATACAAAAAAAAAAAGGATCAGCTCACGGGGAGGGCATGGCTCAGGGGTAGAACACATGCTTTGCATTCCTAAATTCCCTGGTTTGGCCTTGCCATCTCCTGTGAAAAAATCTCAGGCAGGAAGTATTGGGAAAGACTTTGCCTGGAGCCCCAGAAAATCATTGCCCGTTAGAGGAGACCATGCTGGGCAGCGGTATGTACGTTTTCCTTTATTAGTAGACAGGTAGTGACAGAAGTGAGCCAAGGCTCAGACACTGGGCCACACACGGGCGCAGGCCAGAGGAAGAGGCTGGCAGCAGCTCAAGCCTCCTGGGGCCCGCGCAGGCCAGCAGAACGGCTTTTTAAAACCTCCAGGGAAGGTGGGGCAGGCAAGGGTGGAGCCAGCCAGAGAGGCCATTGGCCCAGATTCCCTTGGGCCCACCGTAGGAGAAAGGGCATGGGGGGGCATGGTTGGCCCACCCCCATACAATCCCTAATTAGACCAGTTTAGGGAGGGCCAGGCCACTCCTTCACAGCAAAAGGAATGGCATAAGGCCAGAGAGAGAGTATGCTCAGGGTGAAGCTGACCCCCCGCACTCCTCTCCCTAAATTGAAGGCCACCCCTCAGGTCTGCTGAAGAAAGGATGCTGGAGGGTGCGCCTGCCCTGGACTCCAGTATGCACAAGTCAGAGCATGACAATGGTGTATTTGCCTTCTTTTGCTAATGTTATTTAAATTTTGCTAAACATCTTTAAAATCTGAATCAGAAAATTTCCTCAGAAAACACACATCACTGACCAGAAGTGTGACAAACAGGGGGGGGCAGGCACATCTGTCTCATTAACAGACCTTCAGCTGCAAAGAAAATTGCAGCTATAAGGGGAGAGCCAAAAATGTGGCTTTAGATCCTCCTGCTCTGGCAACTGATCTGGTGGCCATTTGGCAATCCTAGACCTATCGATAGGTGCATTCCAGTAGTCTGTCTTCAACAGAGATCAGCCTGTTCATTATGGAAACGCAAAACTGGGACATGACGGTGGTGAGCATCCCCAGTAAGTAGCAGTGGTCAGAGGCACACTTCCTATAAGAAGGGCCAGCCACATTGTGTATTCAGACAGGGGAGCCCCATTAAGCCTGTTGCAGCAAAAACAAAATAGGAGTCTTGTGGCATCTTAAAGACCAACAGATTTATTGAAACATAAACCTGAAGTGGTCTCCAGGCCCCTTGTTTACGAGGAGTAAGCTATCACAGTGACATTCCTGAGAGATTACAGTTGGTATAAATATACAGCTTATATTTTTATTATACTTTGTCCTCAGCCACCACCTCCTACTCACAAATAGCTCTGGTGCCTCTCGTTTTCAGCCTTCTGCTGATCACTTTAATCAGTTCTTTTTAAGTCCTGGTATACATATGCAGCCAAATGAGGCAACAAAGTTTTGAGCTGTGGAATGGATTCCAGATTTGAAGGGGGCAGAGTTAATTTTTAAAATACTCCTCTATATGGAAAAACTCCCTGCAAGTAGAACACTAGCTCTGCAATGAGCAGGCTGACCTAAAACCCCTCCTCTGTATGGACATTTTCATGTGTGGTGGCTTTCAAAAACAGTATTTTCTGCCTACATCTCAAGTGATACAAGCTTGGTACGTATGTGCATGAAAACAAGGTAGAATGGACTTCACTGTTTTGGGCTACAAGGAAGAGTTCATTTGGAGGAATGCTCCTCTCTGGTTTTATTTACTTAACATTTACAACAACGATGAATGGAGCATCTGATGTGCCACCCAGCATAGCTGAAGTGAAGCCAACACTGATCAGATCAGATCAGTGCCAAGATGGGAAATACTTGGATGAAACCAGGTTAGATGTACCGGTGATCAAAAGGCAAATTCACAGGTGCATATGCCAAAAGTGACAAAGTTCACAGGCTTCTTCCCCAAAGCATCTCTACTCCCAAGGAAAAAGCCAATCCTAGCTTTTCTCCACTGCACTCAAATGGGGGGGGGGGGGCTTTCAGAAGAGGCTAGGAGGCATCACCTCTGCAACAGCAGGAAGCACCCAGTTGGAAACAGCTGCCTTCACCACAGGAGAATAGCTTGGCTTAGAGTCCTCCCAGCATTTTTGTGGAACCTTCCAACTTTCTGATTTGGCCCCAGCTCCCCATGATAGCCATTTAGGAGTGGTGACCACCGCCTGCTTTCAAAATTCCAGAACTGCTCACAGGCTCAGCAAGCTTGAAGGATCACAATCATATACAATTTCCTACACAGCAAGGTTGGGAGATCATAATGATATACTGTCTCCTATACAGCATGAGTTGCAGTTTCTTCAGGTCAGCTCCCCTTTCCCTCTGAACACTTGCTACAGATGCCATCAATGTAAACAACTAATCCTCTCCAAGGCCATATTTTCACACCTGACAGTGGGGGCTGAGTTACATTCATCCATCACTATCCTCATGCAGTGTCAGGGATAAGGGTACATACCTGTTTGAACCTACGTCCCAGCAGGCCACACTAACTTCTCCATGTTTTTTCATCCTGCTCAAACAATACACAAAGACTAATATGTCCGTCTTTTGCTGTTTTTCTTCAAACTGGCACGGAGGCTGGCTGGCAAAATCCCTTGTGTTTAAGTTTTCAGGAACCCTCAAGCTAATGTTCCCTGTCTTTTTGTACACCAGGGATCTCTAAGAAGCAGGAAAGCCCTCCTCCATCATTATCACACAAAGGTGGCTTGGATCTCCACCTACCATTCACCCCCACCTCACCCCGTACATATCAGAGAACTATGTGCCAGACAATCCAGGTTCTTCTATGGCATGATGCAGCAATTGCATCACAAGGGAATTCTGTTCCTTAGATATGTGGTTTCTCTGAACCTATGAGCCAAGAGCTATTAATTGTGTTTGGTATGGATTAGATTTACCAGTGGGGAAAGATTAAGTATGCTCTCAAAACCATCCTTTGATTGGGATAGACACAATAGGGGCAAAAAAGGCTCTGTGGAAAAACTGCCCATGGCTAGGGTTGCCAACTCCAGCCTGGGAAATTCCCGGCACCTGCGGAGAAGAGAATGTGTAGATGGATTTCACCTACAATCTACAGTATACCATAGAGTTTGATCTCTTGAATCTGTCATTTTCTTCAGGGAAAACTGATCTCTGTAGTCTGGAGATGAGATTGTAGTTCTAAGAGAAAAACAGGTTGCTTACCTGTAACTGATGATCTTCGAGTGGTCATCTGTGCATCCACACACTGGGGACTTACGCCTGCGTTGATCCCTCGTCGGAAGCCTAGAAAGCTTCAAGGATAACCTCTTCTATGCGGGGTCACCCTCCTCCCTCGCGAGCCTGCCCCCCCGTGCGCATGCTCGAGGGTGAGGTGGACCCCGCCCCCACCCCAGTTCCTTTCCCGCACCGCAAACAAGTCGCCACCTACCACAAACAGTGACTCTAACTGCCAGCAGTGGGGAAGGTTGGGTGTGTGTGTGTGGATGCACAGATGACCACTCGAAGATCATCAGTTACAGGTAAGCAACCTGTTTATCTTCTTCGTGGTCTCTGTGCATTCCACACACTGGGAGACTCACAAGCTTAGTGCAATGGATGGCAGGTGATGGCAGCTGTCACATGCAAGACTCAAGTGAGTGCCACTGAAATTCAGATGACTTCAACAGATTTATTTTATTAAACTTCAAAGACAACTCAGTGTAAACTGTGTTCTGTTTCCCTTTACATAACATAACTTAAATAATGATACTCTGTATCAATACTGTACCAGCAACGTCCAACCTGACTTTGCCCAGGTACATTACCTAATCTAACAGTAGCTCCCCTTTCACGCCCAGATGCCATGCTCATGTGTGGCTTCTCTTAGTTACAAAACATAAACTTTCTCACAATTACCAAACAGAAGTTAGCACAGAACTACATGAACCTCCTTAATGGAGAATGGACTCAAGTACTGTTCTACCAAAATTGGCATCCTTTCTAGCTCTTACATCCAGAGCGTAATGTGTGGCAAAGGTCGAATGGGAAGACCACGTGGCTGCAGCACACACTTCCTCCAGGGAGACCCCTGCCATAAATGCAGTTGAGGTTGCCACTGCCCTTACCGAATGTGCCTTCGGCCTAACTGGTAATGGTTCCTTCGCCAGCTGGTAGCTTAGCGCAATAGCTGAGGATACCCACTTGGAGAATCTTTGTCTTGAAACTGGTAAGCCCATTTTTGGTTCTGAATAACAAACAAATAACCTCCTATCTTTCCTAAAACCCTGAGTTCTGGCTAAATAAAAGCACAAAACTCTCCGAACATCTAACATATGTAACGCCCGCTGCCCGTCGTCTTTCGGTTCTGGAAAGAACGATGGGAGGGTTATGGTTTGTGAGAGGTGGAATGGTGATACCACCTTGGGGATAAAGGAGGGATCTGGCCTCAAAACAACCTTGTCTGCATGGAAAGTCGTGAATGGCTGGTCTATCCTCAGCGCACACAGCTCACTTGCCCTCCTTGCCGAAGTGACAGCTACGAGGAACGCTGTTTTCCATGTGAGTAAGTGGAGTGAGACTGTTGCTAAAGGTTCGAATGGCTCCCCCATTAATTGGGAAAGAACTAGGGATAGGCTCCATGACGGAACCAGTGGTTTTCGTGGTGGGCAGATGTTTCTTAGCCCTTTTAGAAATGCCTTCATAGTAGGATGGGAAAACACAGTTCGCCCCTCGACCAAGGTGTGGCGTGCTGAGATCGCCGCTAAGTGCACCCTAATTGAGGAAAACCCTAGTCCTGTTTTGTACAAACCAGTCAGGTACGTCAGGATCAGAGGCATGGGGGCATTGGTGGGACTAAAGCCCCTTTCCCTGACGTACAAATCAAACCGCATCCACTTGTGGTGATACGACGCTCTCGTGGATGGTTTTCTGGCATTTACCAGTATATCAGTCACTGCCTCTGGTAAACTCATGCTTGAATGTTCCAAGCCGTTAGTCTGAACAGCCCCGGGTTGTGATGAAGGATCCTGCCTTTCCTTTGGGATAACAGATCTGGTTCTGCAGGCAATAGACGGTACTGTCCCCTCGACAGGTGTAATAGCAGCGGGAACCATGGTTGTCTCGGCCACCATGGAGCAACTAAGACAACCCTTGACCGGTCGACTTGTATTTTTTGTAGTATCCGGGGGATTAGAGGAATTGGGGGAAACATATAGAATAAATGGCCCGTCCATTGATGTAGGAATGCATTCCCCAGTGCTCTTTTGGATGGACGGTGTCTTGAGTAGAAGAGTGTGCACTTCGTGTTTTCTGCTGAGGCAAAGGCGTCCAGGGTGGGTTGCCCAAACTCCTGGAACACTCTCTGAAGGTATGATGGCTTTATAGACCATTCGTGTTGTTCTGTGTGTGTTCGACTTAGCGTATCTGCTCGCACATTGTCCGCACCCGGAACATGCATGGCAGACAATTGTATGTTGTGGTTCAGGCACCACTCCCACAGCTCTATGGTTGCTTCGCACAGAACTGCGGATGCTGTTCCTCCCTGCTTGAGGATATAGAACATTGCCGTGGTGTTGTCTGTTGCCACTTTGACAGATTTGTTTTTGAGTCTCGGCAGGAATGAATGGAGTGCATGCTTGATTGCCAGGAGTTCCAGCATATTGATGTGAAATTTTTCGTGTTCTGCCATCCATCGCCCTTGAATAGATAGGCTGCCACAATGTGCTCCCCATCCCTCTAGGGAGGCGTCGGTATATACTGTGAGCTCTGCCTCCCTCTGCCTGAAAGGCATTCCTGGCGTCAGGTTGTCCATAATCGTCCACCAAAGTAACGACTGTTGAATTGAACTTGGAATGGTAATTCTGAGGGAGGGCGGTACCATTACCGGATTGAAGTGATGCAGGAACCACAACTGTAATCTTCTCATCCTTAGCCTTGCTGTTGGCACCACAAAAGTTGTCGAGGCCATGAGGCCTAAGAGCCTCTGGATGTGTTTTGCTCGTGTTGTTCTGTGGATTATGCACTTCGTTGCTGATTCTTGAATAGTTTTTGCTCTTTCCACAGGAAGATAAGCCCTTGAGATGACTGAGTTCAGGATAGTGCCCAGGAATTGGATTCTTTGCGATGGAGTCAGCCTTGACTTCTCTTGATTTACACATAGTCCTAGATTTTTCAAGAGGGTCATAGTTAGCATAATGTCGGTTTGAAGTTGGTTTGGAGTCCTTGCCACCAAAAGCCAGTCGTCTATATAGGGAAAAATTATTATTCCCCGTGTCCTTAGATATGCGGCCACGACTGCCATACACTTTGTGAACACACGTGGCGCCGTTGACAGACCGAATGGAAACGCTCTGTACTGGTAATGGGAATGGCCCACAGCGAAGCGCAGGTAGCGACGGTGTTGTGGTCTTATAGTTATATGAAAATAGGCATCCTTTAAGTCTATGGTTGCCATCCACGCGCCTGATGGAAGTAGTGGCAGGATGGACTGCAGGGTTACCATTCGGAATTTCGAGGTTTTGATATACTTGTTTAATCCTCTTAGGTCCAAGATAGCACGTTTTCCTCCGTCCCTCTTGGGGACCACGAAGTACCTTGAATAATAGCCCTGGAGATGTTGTGATTTTGGCACTGCTTCGATGGCACCTTTGACCAGGAGTTTCGAGACTTCTTCTTTGAGCAGCTGAGATGATTGTGTCATGATCACTCTTGGAGTACGTGGAAGGTGTTTGAACTCTATGGCATATCCTACCCTTATTATGGTAAGGACCCAATTGTCTGTGGTAATCTTCTCCCACTCGGTTACAAATGGTCTCAATCGGGTACCTACTGCTGGGGTTGCCGTAGATGGGTCAGCTCCCTCGTGGTTGCGGTTGGAGTCAAAAGGACTGCTTCCCTTGCTGAGGGACTCTTTTGGACGAGGATGGTTTAGTTTTTGGGTGATATGATTGTCTCGGTGTGGTCTGGCGCCTTCTCCAAGACTCGAATTGGACAGGAGAGCGTGGTCTTCGATTGTACTGTGGCTTCCATGCCCTTTGCTTCTGGTTTCTCTGGGTGTATTGGGAGTTTACCCCCAGGTATTTTGCACGCCTTCGACTCTCATCGACTGCCTTGAGGGCGTCATCTGTTGTGCTGTGAAATAGCCCACAACCATCGAATGGAAGGTCCTCTATTTTCTGCTTTATATCTGCCTGCAAGGATGTTGTCCTGAGCCATGCATGCCGGCGCAGTTCCACTGCCGTGGCCATAGCACGAGACAAACATGATACTGAGTGCCTCACTGTTGTCACCTGTTGCTTCACTGCCCTCTGCGAATCTTGGACGAGAGATGTGGCCTGTGAGCGTATCTCTACTGGCAGGCTTGTCAGTAGAGCCTCGAGTTTGTTTATGTTATTGAAATTATATGCAGAGAGATATGACATATAGGTCTGCATTTTGGCTGCCATGGATAAGGCGCCATAAATCCTTTTGGCCATAGTGTCCACCCTTCTGCCCTCCCTGTCCGGGGGGCTGAGTAGCGGGCCTGTTTGGCCTTAGACGAGGAGTGAACCACTATTGAATTAGGTTCAGGATGTGCCTGCAGAAATCGGGCATCCTCAGCTTGCACTCTGTACATGGCCTCATAACGTTTTGGGACCGCTGGTGCTGAAGCTGGCGCATCCCAAGCCTCTTTCAAGATTGCTAGATGCACTGGCAGCATCGGCAAGCATGGGGGTGTTGGGTGCTCTGCTTGAAACATATCATGGACTATATCAGACACCGGAGCAGACCCTGATGCTGATTGTATCAGCAGAGTATAACTCCCGGGACCTGCCTCTTGATCTGTGCCTTGCCAGCGTCACTCGCCTGCTCCTCGGAGATTTTTGTACCTAGTGAGTTGTTTCTTAGAGGTTTTCTAGAGAGATGCTAAAAACACGTCCGACTCTTAAGGCGGTAAGAAAGGAACTGGGGTGGGGGCGGGGGTGGGAGGGAGGCTCGCGAGGGAGGAGGGTGACCCCGCATAGAAGAGGTTATCCTTGAAGCTTTCTAGGCTTCCGACGAGGGATCAACGCAGGCGTAAGTCCCCAGTGTGTGGAATGCACAGAGACCACGAAGAAGATCTCCAGGTTCTACCTGGAGGTTGGCAAACCTATCCATGGCACGCTCGCTCTCTCTCTCTCTCTCTCTCTCTCTCTCTCTCTCTCTCCCTCCCTCCCTCCCTCCCTCCCTCCAGGCTAATGGCAAAGAGAAGCAAGCATAGAAGAGAAGGAAAGGGAATCTGAATCAAGCATTACAAGAATGAAAATTGTGAGGCTTGAAAAACTATGGAGATTTAAAGGTCCATGCACCAGTTAGCATTTATTTTCATTTTTCATCCCCGGCATTTACCCCAAAAATTCCCCAAGCAGCTGCAATCATCTTCTAAAACAATCTTGACAAAAAATTAGCATCCGTGAGTAAAGCTAACAATGTAAATGCACTGGTTTAGATCCAGCAGAGTATTTCTGCACACAGGTACACAGGACTTTTGCTTCCTCTGCCTTGCAGCACACACACACCCCATGATGCTGCACATTTTCAGGGGTACTTGGGGATACAAGAAAGTCATGGAAACACTCTGTTGGACCCAAGCCATCCAATCCACCTCAAGAAAGGAGGGCAATAAACAAAGTAAAATAAATAATAAATAATACACTAAAACCATAAAACTAAAGATGATTACAAAACCCCATTCAGGTAGATTTCATGACTGAATCTTGCTGTCTGCCCTCTAACCAAAACCCAATCTATGGGAGTACCAATGAAGAATCCAACTGGGATTCTCTGAGGTGGGGGGGATGTTTTGCCCAATTTTCCCCCAGTTAAAGAAACTGCAAACACTAGTGATTTAACAAGAACAAAAAACAAAAAAACCCAACCATGGGTATGCTCTTCCCTAGCTCCAAAAATCAGGGATCCCAGGAAAAGAATACCCATGTTTTGCAACATACAACGAAATGATAATAACCCATCAAAATTTCCCCTACATAGGAGAACCCATCAGAGTTGCCTCTAACAGGCATTAATAATTTGAAATAAGTACTGAACCTTTAGATGCCTTAGTAAGAGCTACACAGGAAATTAAGTGTATTTGAGTGAATGAGGATAAATTAAAATTAATCTTTACACAGATGATGAGGTACTCTCTCTAAGAGATCCCACAATTTCATTAAACTGTGTTCTAAGACGTTTTGATTTATACAGCAGCAACTCAGGGAATAAATTAAATAGACTAGAGCCAAACTCCTAGACATTCATTTCAATTATGATCTAAAATAGTTTGTCATGGACTGAAAAAAACAATTTGTTATCTTGGGATTTTTATAACTTCAGAGGCAGAAAATCTATTGGGAAACAATTATATTGTAGGCGAACATTAAGAAAGACTGACAGGAACAGTTCACTTTAAAAAGAAAACTCTTGGTTCAGCAGAATTGCTGGCTTAAACATGAGTGGTCCTACCAAAAATATTATCTGTACTGGAAAATGTTCTTATAATTATTTCTTTACAAATGTTTAAAAGCTGGCTGAAAAAAATCTGTCTGATTTCATACGGAAAACATGAAACCCAGAGAAACCTGATCACTTCTATAAGGACCCAAGAAGGGAAACTTAGTGTACCACTAATTCAGTCACATTTCTCAACCAATGAGACGGAAGATGACCTCCAGCTGCATCCACACAGATGTTTATTTTATTTTCTGAGATTTATATCCTGCTCTGCTCTGCAAGAAGGCTCAAAGCGGCTCACATCAATCATTAAGCAGTTCCATAAAAACACTGAATCATTAAAACCATTAATTTAAAATTTAAGTAACTGATTAAAATAACCTGACAGGCAGCTCGGTGGTTAGTAATATTCTGGTGGATGCTGAGTTTATGCCAGGGAAGACAGTGGATTGCTCTGATGGAATAACTCAGCCACTCCTGGCACCAATAAATATAACATTGCCATGGAGAAATTGAGACAGTTGAAGCAGGGGAGGCCAATGTTCCTTGATGACTGCTGCCTTAACCAAAGGCCTGGCGGAACAGCTTTGTTTCACACATCCTGTGGAATTGCAACAAATCCCACAGGCCCTGATCTCAGTTGAGAGCATGTTTCACCAGGCCAGGGCCAGGGCTGAAAAGGCCCTGGCTCTGGTTGAAGCGAGACAGACATCTTTCAGGCCGGGGACTATTAGGCGGTGCTGGTCAGAAGAGCACAAGAGCACAAGAGGGATATATGGGGAGAGATGGTCCCGCAGGTATGCTGGTCCCTGGCCACATAAGGCCTTAAAGGTTAATACCATAACCTTGAATCTGACTCAGTAATCAACTGGTAACCAGTGCAGTTGGTGCAAGACCAGCTGAATGTACGCCTGTTTACATGCTAACTATGGTATGTGTTGGAACAGGATAAGTTCTGCTGTCTCACTTAGCCATACAGCATGCTACTATAAAGAGAGATTACACAGAAACTAGTGATTAGGAAATATTCTAATCTATTTATTGACTTCATAGCCCAAGTATGGAATAAAAAAAAAACACTGTCTCTTTCACCTTTGACATTGCCCGTGTGCAACCTGAAGCTTAAAAATAGCAAAACTACTCCTTTCTGTAGGTAAAATACAAAAGAACAGGATTCCTAAATGCTGTGGAAAAAATGGGCATTGTATTACTTTTAGAAGAGCTGAAAAATACAATATTTTCCACTTTGAGATTATATAAGCATAAATATTAGCTGACAACATTAAGGAAGACCATTATCAAAATCTGAGAATATTGTATTTTAACTTCTTGAGGTGCCAAAAGGTTTATCACCAAAAATATCAATTACTGTTTTAAAAGCTGAAAGACTCTACTTGAAGGAAACAATATTAAAAGATGATGGGGAAGATATTAATAACAATAATTAATCTGTTTGGGAAATAATGTGTATAGTAGGATCTGATAAGCATGTATGTTTTATAAAAGAAACATGGAAACCCAAGGTTTTCCAAAGCTCGCTCCTGTAATGTGAACCCATGGTTTGTTGTTACTTGTGAATTGTGTTCCAGTATAATAGTTGACCACAAAAATCTGTGTTCAAGTTTCTCCCACTCTGGGCCAACCCACTCTCTCTCAATCTACTCTTTCCCCTCCAGGTCATGATAATGGTAAAAAAAATAGGGTACCCCCATGTATACTTTGCAGAGGTCCTTAGACAAAGTACAGCATACACATGGGATAATTCTGGGGTGGAAAAAAATCCTTGGAAAGAAAACCAAAGCCATTTCCATTGATGTGCATTTCTGAAGGTAAGAATTGCCTTGCTGAATTCAAGCAAGGTCCATTGAGTACAGCATCCTGTTTCCAGACAGTGGCTAGAGAGTTCTCTTGGGAAAATTCACAGGGTATTAATTTGGAACATGTGAATGCTGGGGAATCTGGTTAGGAACCAGGGGCCTCTGTTTTCATTTCTATAATCCAGAGCTGGAAAATTTTTCAAATTCCTAGGGGCAAGCCATGCACAAGACTAGACCAAACAAACCCCACATTCCTAGGGGCCAGCCATTAAATCTCTAGCCACCTTGTGGCACAAACTGCAAGGGAGTAAACAAGCCTGCCACCTAGATTCTTCCATATCACAGCCATCATAATGTAGCAGTTGCGCTGTCAAGACTAGGGCCTAGGATAGGTCAGGCTGAGAAAAAGTGACTGGCCCAAAGTCGACTAGCAAGCTTCTGTGGCAAAGTGGAGATTCGAACCTGGGGTGCCCAAATCCTAGTTTGACATTCTAACCGATACACCACTCTGGGCCTTGGGCCAGTTGGTCTCAGCCTAACCTACTTCAGCGGGTTGTTGTGGTGATAAAAATAGAGGAACAGTGAACAATATGTACACCCCCCAAAAAAAACTCCTTGGACAAAAGATGGGATAAAAGTGTACTAACAGTAGATTGATCCCAGCCCAATTAAAAACATGTTAACTAAAAACAACCGTTCAGCCCCTTCAGATATCTTCGTATCTGACAAAGAGAGGAGCTTTGACTCTTGAAAGGTCATTCTTCAAAAAATCTTGTTGGTCTTCATGGTGCTACTGGACTGGAACCTGGCTGCTCTACTGCAGATGACCCTGGCTCTTTGTTGCACACCTCTTTATTAATCTTTATTACAAAGATACAAGAGCATCGCATATGATGATCAATCTACCAAATTCATCTCTACATGGCACAGACTTGTGCCCCATTTATTTCCGGAATCAATGATTTATCTTATTAATTAACTTTTATGTTCTTACCGCTCTTCCTCCCTACAAAAAAAATCAGGTAGAAATAACCTCGTCTCAGTATTTGATGGATAGTGTGACCCTCGTTTATATCATTTACTACACTTTGAAGTCCTACACAAGACAGGCTTTCAAAGAATGCCTTTGAAGAAGCTCAGTCTTCTGTGATGCGAGTGACCTAGTGGCTCCCACACAACACCTGACTGCTGAGCTACAAGCTCATTTCCAGTCCCTGAGTGGTAGGAGCAGGGTTTCTCGGGCCATCCAATAACTAACTCGGTGGAAACCTGTGAAGGAGCCATGGGAGGAAGGGAAGCGCCTCCCTGATTCCTTAGTCTTCAAGACAATAGAATTGTGGGTTTCAGTTCAAGTGTCTTAGATTTCTCACAGGTGGCAACATATTCTCATTCATAGCTTCTGCCAAAACAATGTGGAGCACTGAATGGGACTTTGAGTCCAGATTCAGAGAGAGATCCTTGCTGTAGTCAAGAGTCAAATCAGGTGGCTCCCAGTACATTCAAGCCGATCCACACAGAACCAAGGTTTACTCTAACTATAGTTAGTTTGTGAACCCAGGATAGAGCTCACAGATAAACACTCAACCCCTAGTAAACCGCCATGAAAACTGGTTTCATCACTCTGCAGCCAGGGAAGGTAGTGCAAGGGTTTCTATCCTGCACATCACACAAAAACCATACTTAAAACTAACTGCAGTTAATAAACCCATCCTTATGTGATGGACCCTACATAACAAAAGGTAAAGGAGTGGCCTGCAGTCAGACAGACCATCACACTAACTAGTGAGGAACCGCCTCTCCTGGTGTACCCCCTAAAGTGCATTGTGCTCAGCAGAGAAAAATCTCCTGGTGGTCCCTCACCCCAAAAATATCTGGCTGTCCTCAATCAGAGTCAAGGCCTTTTTGGCCCTTGCTCCAACCTGGTGGAACTCCTTGCCTAGTGATATCCACACCCTGTGGGACTTATTACAATGCCACAGGGCTTATAAGGCAGAGATGTTCCACCAGGTTTATGGTTGAGGACAACAAGGTTCTTATTTAGTCTGACCCCTCCTTTCCTTTCTCATTCACCTCCCCCCTTTGGAGTTAGGATAGATTAGACTTATTTAAGGTGCCATCTGGAATGGTTACTGTATTGTTTAACTGTTTTTAACTTGTTTTAAATCTCACTGTATCTTTAAATGTTGTACACGGCCCTGAGTCCCAAATATGGGGAGGGCAGTTTAAAAATCAAATAAATAAAAAAGGTACATACATACATAAAGTCACATTCCTGCCTATTGTCGGAACTCACCCACTATCCTTCAAGCTAATTAACCCACCTACAGGGTTGTTTGTAAGGATTAACTGCCCTCCATGCATGCTTACTGGAGGAAAAGCAGTATAAAAATTAGTAAGGGCGTGTGGGAGAGAGAGGCTCTCTTTTGAACACCTGAAAATGTTACTTATCTCTAAGCACTTCTGACAGGTGACCCCAGAATATTTCATAGTTAAAAATGGAGGCCCCCTGTACTTGTAATGCAAAAGAATGTGCTTTCAGAGTTCATATACACTGTCATTTTTAATTAGCCACATATCTAAAATGATGTACATACCTATGGTGAACATCTGTACTGGGTTTCACCAGAGCTGATAGGCTGGAGGAGAAGGACAACCTTTTAGCTAAGGCTGACCAGAAGGATGAATACCCAGACCACTCATGGAAGCCTTTAATTGTTTAATGTGTTTATTTCTCACAACGCATTTGTGGAAAGTCACACGAATGTGCCCTGGCAAACAGTCTAAAGACAATTACTTTATTGTAAGCCGTAAGTATTATGTAATCACTATACCACCAACGATGCCCCCCCATTAATTTTTTTTAAGGAAAGACCATTGTTCTAAGAAGCATTTAACAGCAAGCAAATCCCCATTCTTAGCGAAGATTAGAAAGAGTTGAAAGCCAATCTTTATAGGATTGATTTGATTACTATCAAAGCTATCCTCTACACAAAAGCAGGATTAGACCAATGGGACAGGGAGTCCACACAACACTTTACCAATGCTGTAGTCTGTTGAAGCCTACAGCGCTACTGAAAATAAAAGGCTTGGTGAAAACATGTGGGGATCTAGTTGAATTTCATTACATCATAGTCTTCTTTAGAAACTTATGCCATGCTTTCCAAGGCAGAGTCACACTTATATACACAAAAAACACAACAGGTGGAACACTTGCTGCTACAGTCAACAGGCACATCTACCTTTTCACAGTAAAAAGAGTGAATACCACACAATTTTACAAAGAAATTGGTTTGCATGATGTGGTAAAGCACGCCTGTGCTGTATCATGGAGTCAGTGACAAGAGTTCTGCAATCAGATTCAGATTATAGGTATTTCCGTGAAACTGAACTAAAGTTCTCTTCATTTTAAGCCCAGGTCACAATCCCAGTAGAACAGATCTGTGGGCCTGGCAGATAGCTATATTATTGATCTTTTTAACCGCAACAAAAAAAGCATGTTCCCCCAAAGAGACTGAATGGACACAAGCATACGAGTGACTCAGTAAAACCTATTTCTCTTACAAACCTATTGTTACTCTATAAACGGTCCTTGCCTTAAAAGTCACAAATCTGATTTTAAAGAATAATGTAATCATTTTGGTTCAAAACAGTAGCAGCTGCATTAGTCTATTGCTGGGGGGAGGAGACCTTAAAGCCTAGCAAATATTTATTTATTCAAGCATAAAACTTTCTGCAGATTGCAAACGGACTTCATATGTCCTTTAAATCACAATAACAGAAATATAAGGAGAAAGAAAGTTAAAAATTCAATTACCTGGTTTGGAAAATAGCCAGCCTGTGACTATACCACGCTATCAGGGCATTCTATCTCTTCGCATTTAGGGCACCAGAAGCATGCACAAATTTCTGCTTTTTATGCATCCCTTGGGGGTAGGAATTTAAACTTGAAACAAAAATTCAAGGACTTCTCCTTGTTCTGCTTAGTTCCCTATCATGACATCCCTCCAACAGACCTGCTTCAAACACGCACAATATACAATGAAATCACCCCTGACCCCCTCCGCTAACATTCCCTTTAACCATTTGAAGTCTGGCTCTTAGGGTAGCGCCAGCTATTTCTGCAGCTGCTTCTGGATTAATTTTGGGGAGGGGTAAATACAGCTGCTCCCAAGCATAGCCTTTAGGATTCTTTTCCAATAGATTTTCTGATATATGTCTCCTTTTATTGTGGTTTTCACAACTTGTTTAGGTGGGGGATGGGGAATCCACTAGTAAAAGCAAGTTAATCTCTCTCTTTTACAAATGGGGTTCTTTATCAGCTGTGTTACTAAACAGTTTCAGTGGCTTTTGCATTGTTGCTGATTGCTAGGGCGTACTGATTGGAAGGAGGAGGTTTGAAATAAACCCGCATTTCACTGCAATTGTTTGCTCCTGCCTTTCTCCAGAGAGAAAGCTGAGAAAAGCAGAGTTGGGGGGGAGGTTTTTTGATAAGACAGACATGACTAATGGATAAAAGACTCCGGGCTGATACGTTCTCTGCTGGAATGCATCAGCCTAACTAGTGTCTTATTCAAAGGCAGATGGGGGAGGGGGGAAATACTGTGCTGCACAACCTAAAAAATGTTGGATTTCACAAAGATGTGCCAGTTTTCTCAGCTAAGAAGCTGAGTCCTTTGTAGTACATAACTGGTTATTGTTTGTAATATTCTTCTCTCTTTTTTAGTTATTAGTGCTTTGGAATTCTTTTTTCTCCCTTCTTCTGCTCCCAAAAGCACACCTGGATCTCCCGTCCACCATTTTATCCTCATAATCACTCTGTCAGGTAGGTGAGGCCAAGCTTGCACCAAAGGACTGCCATTTCCAAGCTGGGAAATTCCTGGAGATTTGAGGATGAAGCCTGGGGAGGGTGGGGTTTCAGGAAGGGAGGAACCTCAGCAGGGTATGATGCTACAGAATCCACCCTCCAAAGGAGCCATTTTCTCCAAGGGAACTGATCTCTGTAGTCTGAGGATCAGTTCTAATTCCAGGAATTCTCCAGGCCTCACGTGGAGCTTGGCATCCCTAGTATCCAACTGGCCCAAGGTTATATAGTAAAGCTTCACAGCTGAGTTGGGATTCACACCTGGGTCTTCTTGGTCCTAGTACAATACTCAACCCAGTACATAATACCAGCTAATACGACCCTCTTCTTGTTTGTATCCATGGCCAAAAACTTCTACTCAGATCACCTCTTTCTGTTCTCTCTAAATCTGGTTCTTCTGTGAAGACCTTCCTCTCCACCCCCATCTTAAACTGTATATATCTCCAAAACTGAAGCAAAGTGCAACAAGGGCTTCAGATTCCTTATTTGCTGGTCTTGCTTCTCCAATCCCTCCTCCTCCCTCTGATCTTTCTCCATGAAATGTTAAGAATGCAGGCACCTTGGGGCAGAGGCCCACCAGATTTCTAGGCAGCAGTAGCATGTTGGAGATGGAGATTGCTCAATCTGCACAGTACCACACACACCCTATTTTGCTCTGGAACACACACACTCTTTCCTATGAAGCACAAAAGGTTACCAGGCAGAACAAATTTAAATGGGCAGGCCTTCTGTCTCTATGCAAGGAAGATTCTAATTTTCCACCCCAAACAACACAGGCCATCCTCATCATGTACCAAAATGTGCCACTTTTTCCAAGAGACCCACTGTCGTCTTTGCTCATTGGCACAGGTAGTTTTATTTACTGCCAACAACACAGAGGCGACTCCATGACAAAATACTTAAAACGTATTTTCATGTATTTTTACTAATTGGTCACTGGGTCCCCATGCACCACTTGTCCTACTGTTAGTCAAGTTCAGATCACTGTTTGGCAATCTTTGGGGCGTTTGATCAGATCCGGCATAGGTTTATTTTACTGCTCTATCCTTTGTGGGATGGCCTATCCACAGAGGCTGAGAGAGTGCCATCTCTGCCAGTCCTCAGAAGGAGATGCAAAGCATTGACATAATGGAATACTTCTTTGTTAACAGCTGAGGAGGTTTATTTACTTATGTCAAAGAGAAATCCAGGGGCACCTTAAAGACCAACAACATTTATTTCAGCATAAGCTTTCACAAACCAAAGCTCTCTTCATCAGATGCATGCAGTGAATATCCATAAGAAATACATTTATACTTTTAAGTTACAAGCAACAGAAAGGTGGCAGTGGGGAGATGTTCTAAAGAGAGACCAGTTAGAAACAACAACCAGTCAAAGAGAATGTGATCCATTCATGCCGGGTGAGGGCCACTCCCATCTGTTCATAGATGAGCCTAGTAGGATGAACATAGAATCAGAGCAGGATAAACATAAAATCAAATGAGAAAGTTGCAGCGAGAACATGCTAAGCAGAATTAACACCTGTAAGTAGAGAAGGGGTTATGCAGCAAAATGAGTGAGGAAAACCAAATCTCTATTCAAACCCCACGGGGGGGGGGGGAGAGACAGTGATAAACCTCATGAAGAATCCTACTTCAAGAAAATAACCCTCAGATCAGCAGCAGTAAGTCCTGGAAGGTTAAAATGGTCCTTTACTGGTTTCTGAATATTGTGCTTTTTAATATCAGATTTGTGTCTATTTGTTCTTTGCCTGATTCAGAGAGCAGAAAGGCATTGTTGACACAGGACGGCATAAATTACACTGAAGGATGAGCAAGTGGAAGAGCGAGAGATTACATAGCTGCCATTATTTGGTCCTGTAACAATACAGCCTGAGTGTATACGGAGACCAAGGATGTTGCAGAATGTGTGTCTCTGTTGTGTAGATCATTGTGAATGCTGAGAAGCTGAGCCAGGATTTGGAAGTACATAGGACAAAGCTTAGTCTAGCATGCTCATTACAGCAAGTTATATACATCATACGAATTTGTGGCACTAACTACAGATCATTTTGAAACACCTGGTGGCTTGCACCCGTATTTGTTTGTGAGAAAGAGTTTTTCTAAATTGCTGATGGCTAAGGCAACTGTATAGGCTGCTCTGTCTCAAGATACTAGCCAATAAACTGTATGGTAAAGCAAGGAAGAAAGAGATAGTAGAAGTCTCATGCCAGAAAGAACACTCTTTCTCCCCCCCCCCTCAACTCTTGGATGGGATTCGACTGGCTTTCGAGCAAGAGAAACTTTTACCTTTACCTTTTACCACTTATTTGGAAGCAAGATCAGATAACAAAAGTATTACTTGGGAGAGTTCCCTTTTCTAAAAGAAAAACCTCCACCAACCCTGTCCTTTTAAAGGAAATTACACCAACTACCAACACACAAAAACCTGCATGCTGGCCGATTTCCAACCAGGCAGGGCCTGTCTTAGCTTGGGCCCCACCCCCATTACAAGAGCATTACTTCCCAATGTCACAGCAAGTACAACAAAAGCCATGCATAGTTTGGGTTTGGACTTACTGAACGCAGCCAAGATCAGCAGCTGATAGGCCGGCTGAAGAGAGACATCCAGAGACAAAGGAGCCCATAGGGACTCTCCCTGGCCCCCAAGCTACTAAAAATGCTTTTTAATTTTGAGGCCATGTGACTGTCTCGCTTTCAGAAACAGAGCAGCTTGGCCTGAACCCCCTCCCCGAAACTCAGCCTCTAACAGCTGTACTGCATGGGAAAAGGCTGGTCCCCCCTTCTGTGCCTTCATTAAAAGGATTGGATAACACTGCTGTCATGCACCATTCCCTTGTCGATCAGCTGATCCACAGTCAACGCTTAGAGCTTGGCTCTTCTTTGCACCAAAGCCGCTGGGGCTTCGTAAAAGGTCCCTTCATGAACAGTCGACTCTTGGCCTCTGACCTACAAGCTACCTGCTTTCTTTCACTCCTCAGTTACACTCTACCCCTGTGGCGAAAAGGATGCAAAGCAACTGGTTTCTCCTTGCCAATAAGATTTTTCTGTGTCGAGACTCAGAATCAGTAAACGCTCCCCTGATGGGCTTTGGATTTTGGAGGACCAGCTGGCTCCCACAATCTGGACCTTCATATGTCAGCACAAAATGTTTCCCTCGCCGTCAAACTGCCCAACTTTTCACAACACACACACAAAAAGCTTAGGTTCAGTAAGGAATCCTTTTCAAACAGCAGAATTCTTTAACTCTGTAACCTAAAAAGGGGACACCCAAGGTAAGTCCCAAGGTTATAACAAAAACATCTACACACCAGGGCAGATGCCAAATTCTATTTATGACCCCCATTTTAGAACTGGGCACCACAAATTCTATTTATGACCTTCATTTTAGAACTGGGCACCACACAACATTTTTTTTAAAAAGAACCCATTCAGGGAATCATTTGTGATAGAACAATGGGCAAGAGTGGTAGGGAAGTTAAGAATGATAGGAGACTTTTAAAAAGATTACTGTTCTAATAACGTAGAGAGTGCAGACTCTCAGGCTGGAGCAAGCTACCTAACACCCCCCACTGCCAGAAAGGTGTATTAAGTACCAGCACCATATAGTTCCCTCCATTCTCTCACACTCCAACAAATTCAAGGAAGAAAATCTGAGGTGGGGGGCTTTGCAGAGAAAGAGGGAGGACTGTAAGTAGGCAGGGTTTGGTTTTCAATGTCTGGGGTGATTGGGGGCAGGGAATAAATTTAGCCCCTCCCCCAGTACACTCTTTTACTTTAGGTCCCTGCCTCACCTACTTATTCTTACTGGCAAGAGCACACAGCCTCCACAAACAGTTTTGCTCCTGTCCCTTGTTTTCCTTACCCCTTTCTCTCTTCAACTGTGTGTCCCCATCCCCATATTTCCCTCACAGGCTGGGTTTTTTTCCAGTTCATAGTCTCCTTTGCCATGTTATGTTTAAGACACATTGCCACTGGGACCTAGCACCCCTCTCCCCCTACCACACAGTCTTTCATCCCTCTAGCCACTTTGGCCTTTCTTCACAACACCCTCTTCATAACTCAGTTCCCCCTGTCTTCTATTCTTTTCCTATCACCTTCATGCTCAGATATTGGGCACACTACTTTTCACCTTCCTTTCCTTCCTTCTCCCTGTCCCTACTTCCTCTGTCATCTTTCCTGGTCCTTAATCGTCCACCTATGCAAGGTTTTAATCCTTGTGATGGAATTAGAGATTATGGACAGCAGCAAGGGGAACACAGCAGCTGCTGAGTCACATGACACTGAGAGAGGTGGGGGCCAGGTGGCTCGGAACTCTCAGGGAAACGAGTGACAGATAACTGTACAGAAATGACAGTTGAGAGCTGACCGTTGGAAGAGTCAGTTAGTAGGTAGATTGTTAACAGGAAGTTAACACAGAAAGGATTACTGGGAGAGCTTTGAGAGGACAACAGCCTCTGAGCTCAGTGGAATCAGCCTGAGAGCAGTTTAAGTGGAAAACTGTGGCTGAAAAAGCCCTCTGCACTGGTACCCTCTAACATAAAGAGGAGAGTGGCGAGAGAGTGAATACAAGACCTCAGGGGTCACAAACCACAAATACCCTGCTCCATATGAACTTAAGGTGGCTCAGGACGGGCAAAGGGTCTGGAGGAGTCTGGAAAGCTGGGTTTTGTCAAACCAGTAGACTCAGGAGGCCAGGCAGTTAAAGCCCAAAGGTTAACTACAAAACAGGTTCTGGAGAGTGGAGTCAGAGAAGGGTTTTGTGAACCCAAGAACATCTGAGTCAATCTGAGAGTGATAAGCCTACAGCTTGTGAAAAGGCAAAGTGGAATGTTTATACTACAAAGTATCCTGTGTAAATATATCCCATCCCCCTGTTGGAGTTTTCTGTATAATAAAGATCTGTGCTGTGTGACATTTATAAGCCCTGGTGCCTGACTCTGTGGGGAAGAATAATACTAGGCAGTTGTCCTCCATAATTCTAGAAGTTAAAGGAAACCCCAAAAATACTACTGTTAAGGGTGAGCTGGTCAGCCAACAGAGATAGGAATTAGGACTGATCAGTCACCTCATAAGATCATAAACTGAATACAATGCCATTATATATATAGAAAGGCGGTGACGCCACAGCTACCTCATGGCAACGTCCTGGGACAGGGCGGTGCCCATGATAAATCCCAGCCACACTAACAACACTATCTTGACAAATACAAAAGCATAACACTAATTCCAAGCTTCTGTCCCTTTGTAATTCTTTCAGGCTGAGATAAAAACCAGAATGGAGGATAAAAATGTGTAGTCATGGCAAACTCAGACCCAAATTACGCAATATGATTTCTCAGGTCCAGGTTCCCAACTCACTTTTCCCCACAATCACACAACAGCTGCAGGGAATGGCTTTTTAAAGGTCTGCAGTGGTACTGTTCAGCTCAGTACCACTGCACGGAGGGAAGGAAGGGTTTCTGCCCTGTCCCCGTGCCATTTTCCTGAGCCAAACAGCCCCAGGGGGAAGCTATTTAATTCATTTTGGAGCTGCACACGCATAGGGCAAATAACTCAGGAAAACAGTGCAGAGGAGACGGTGGGAGCTCCTTCCCCACACACATGCAATGGTCCCGAGCCAAATCACAACCCTGCAGCCTTCTAAAAAGCCATTCCCCACAGCTGCTGTCTGGCTGGGGGGAAAGTGACCCATCTCATTAAAAATCGTATCATGGGGTTGCCTCTCAGTGGTTTTCATTACAGGACAAAGCTTAGAGGCGGCAAGCTAGGATACAGCCAGGAGAAGCAAAACTTGCCTTCCTCCATTGCTGCCCTCAACTGTGGCCCGTTTAGTGTCTCCAATATAAAGAATTCCCAACTTTTTATCTTCCCCTGCAAAAGAGTTATATCGATGGGACTGACTGGCCTTCCCACTTGCAGCCCTTTCACTCCGAATTCACAGCACTGCAGTGAATTCCATGCTGAACTCCACATAGCTGACAGAGGACACCTAGTGGCTGCTCGATACATTGCTAAGGTTTATTTTTCAGATTTCATTTGCCATTGTTCACAGCTTGACCTATCCTGAGGATTTCAAATGTGCTGCACCAGCGATGGTCAAACACCACTGGGTTGCAGATCATTTTACTTATTCTTATTTGATGCCACACAGATTTATATTCAGAGCGATTACAGATTTAAATTCAGGTGCTTTTTGTATCGAGGCTGTAGCCATTATATGAAAAGCACCTGAATTTAGAACTCCAGTGCAACTGCATTAAGTGTACATGGTAAAGGACAAGGAGGAGCATTGCTCGGTTTGTGCACATGGCATGATCAGTAAAATTTTTGGGCAGTCAAAATGTTGCCATCCCAGAATGATTTTAATTCAGCTGTCACTATTTACTCTGCAGGGTCAGGCTATGGCTCAATGATCGAGCATCTGCTTTGCAGGCATAACTTCCCAGATTCAATTCCTGGCATCTCCAGTTAAATAGGAGCAGGCAGTAGATGATGTTAAAGACTTCAGCTGGAGACACTGAAGAGCTGCTGCCAGTCTAAGTAGACAATACTGACCCTGATAGACTAGTGGCCTAACTCAGTATAAGGCAGCCCGTGTGTTCAAAGTGTTTGCCATATTATCGGGGGGGGGGCGGTTGCCCTAGTCTCAAGGTCCTCCTGAAAACACACTACAGATCTACCCACTGGCCCACTCATATAGAAAATCGATTGTCTACAACAGCTACAAAATGTAGCCCTATCGACTTCCATTCATTCCAACAGGGAAATGAAAGCCCAGTGCTTGGTGGCACCACTGCAGCCAGGCAAAGCAGCCCCTGTCACCATATGGCCTCATGCTTATTAACAAGGATCCTGCACGGAGTGCAGATAAGTCAATGCATTGCCAGATCCTACAGCACATCCTTCCGCACACACCTTACCTGTCACAATGGGCAGGCCTCGAACTAGCATTTATTTATAGCGCACTCCGTACAGAGGATGATGCATTCTAAAAGGTGACTCAGTTTGTACAATTCTAGGGAATGCAGGATCTTTTACAGCAGAGTAACAGAATTGCCCATTTCAAAAGGAGGGGGAAAATCGGCTCAGTTTAAAGACACACATAATGAGATGTATATTTAGCTGACCTTCCAATTTCCAGCCCAATCTGGTTCACCAACTTCCCCAGGGAGAAGATTCATTCCATTATTACAGGCAGTACTGGGAAGCTGCACACTCCACACTCAAAGCACTGAAGCTAAAAAGCATTGCTTTCTTAGCCCATCCAAGTGCTGTCTCCTTAATGAAGCATTTGTCAGAGTGCTTCCGTGCCTTGAAGCTGTACATCACGGAACAGCAACGGCCTACCTATTTGCAAACTATTTCCCTCTGCCATAGGCTTAAAAAAAGAGTGAGAAAATAAATCCAAAAGTCTTGGCTGATATAAGCATTGGTATAAAACACAGGTTAGAATAAACAGTATTAAGGTTCTTTCTAAAGCCCATTGCGTATTTACTGACCATTCTAGCCCTGGCAGTTCAAAGCAGATACTGGGATTTCTTTCAGTGAATCAAGGGGTTAGTCATAAAATGAGTAAGCTAAACACCTTGTCCATGGCAACAATACCATACATGCCCACCCTCAGAATTAGGCTCTACCAAATAATTGATTATGCAGCAGGCTGGGTGGTAAACCAGCAAAATCTCTAATCTGTCCTTTCCAAGGCAGATGGGCAGTTTTGGATTCTCTTTCCCAGCTACCACTTGGTCTTGAGAGTTTGTAGTATATTCTGGATAAAACGTCCTCACACTTGCCTATTTAAAATTCCAGCCTAATCCGCTGCTGAGGCATGGCTTTCAGCCTGCTCCACCCACAGGTCCAGGCTTTCCGGGAAGTGTCACGGTGTCACAAAAATAATTACTCAGTGGCAGTGCAATGCTATTTCACACCAAGGACCATCTCTTTTAGATGTCGTGTTACTGCAGAGCTAGCAATTTTTTCTGCTTCTCCATCAACGAGTCCCATTGGGAAAATATCGATACCCATGCTGAGAGTGCAACCATGACCTCTGCAGAACCCTGTCTCCCAAGCGCAGCTGAAAAGGCAGCAGGCAAGCAGTAATTGAACATGTACCACTTAGTC
This sequence comes from Gekko gecko, assembly GCA_029375565.1. Taxonomy (NCBI): domain Eukaryota; kingdom Metazoa; phylum Chordata; class Lepidosauria; order Squamata; family Gekkonidae; genus Gekko; species Gekko gecko. The sequence goes on from JAPDNY010000007.1 coordinate 158,760,481, forward strand.
CCCAGCAATGTTCCCTCTAAGCTATGGAGTCCTGTGAGCAAAAATTCTCCTTTGTGAGTTTATGGCATTAAAGTTGTGAGTGAACGATTTGGCTGCTGCATAAATTAGTTTGCTCTGGAGCCATCCTTCCTGAGCGAAGACAAAAATGGGTGAGCCGGAGGTTAAAAAACTGTGAGCTAGCTCACACTAACTCAGCTTAGAGGGAACACTGCTCCCCAGGCCCAGATACTGAGGACCTCTGCACAGATTTGAATAGATCATAGTTCCTAGAACTATGCCTTTTGGTTAAGGTGGAGGATCATAAGCCTGAATGTTTTCCAAGAGCAAAATCTCCCTGTCCATGGAAAAACTAGTATGTCAGGGACACGGTATCCCATTCCTTGTGTCTAAATCTACCTATAGTTAGAAGAGATTCGGATAAATGGGATGGAAGGCTTACTATATCTGCTTACCAAGCAAAATACACTAGCAGCTAATGCTAAAAAAAAATCTAGCCACAAGATAACAATATACCATTCTTTACTGTACAAAGCCACTTTCCTGGATTCTGGCGCATAAATGGAACTCAGAGCAGGGCTATGCACGTAAATTGCAGCGTGAATTTTCAGTGGCTCCTCTGAAGTTGTGCTAGGTTGAAGGAAAGAGACAAAAATACCTGGAAATAAAGTGAGGTCTCCAGGCCCAGAACTGTCAATGAACACTATGGGGGGAAACACAGCGCTTGGGGACACCCTCATAGAGTTAGCAAAACTTGCCTCTGCCGCTGCACACTGCAGCCTCTAATGCAGGACCGGCATGCTTGTTCAAGATACAAGTGCAAGAGAGCTCTCTTTCATCCCAGGCAACTGCGCCTCGCTTTGCAGGTCCCTGGCTGCTGCTGACTTCAGCTTGCCACCAATTTTACAGGGATTGCCTCGCAGACCATACAAGTGTCCTTCGTGGGTCAGGTGCTGCCCACAGGCCATATATTTGACATACTGTTCCAACACCAGAGTGTCATATGCAGTTCCCAGAGACCAGCTTGCCCCCCTCCACCAAAGCATAATCATGGCCAATACTTTAGAAAAAGTTATTTGCATGTGTTTTGCCACATTCCCCCAACGCAACAGTTTTAATGGCAAGACAAGCACACCGGTGAACTGAAGATATCTAAAAGGTACACCAGCATGAAGGCTCATCAGCACAAAACATATATGAAGTCATGGGGAAGGGGAAACAATACCTTACCTCTCCAAAGGGCAGGCCTCCGTGATGTCTGACTCCTTCGTATCTCCTAATCCATTGGTGATGCCACCGCAGTGGCCCTTCCTGGCCTCCCCGCCTGGAGTCCCTTCTAAAAACTGAGTGTCCTCCTTGATGCGTTGCTGGATCATTGGAGTAAGTGGCATTTCGAAGTTGAAGTAGCTATCGGGCTCTGAACATAAAGTCTCCAGCGACCCGGCAGTATAATATAAAGAGGCATTGTCTAGAATACTTTCAAACTGTGAGCTGTACACATCTATTGAGACTTCGTCATCTTGTTGCCCAAGGACATCTTCCACGCTTCCACTGACTGCTTCTTCCTCCTCCATTGAACTAGGAATCAAAACCAAAGAAAACTGCTTCAGTTTTTGTTTTAAGACTTGCATGTGGGCTTGTGGGGTGGTTCACGTGCACACACAAGAACAGGCTTCTCTTTTTTGATCTGCCAGGTATCGCAGTGTTTACACGCCTGGGCTGCAATTGTGTTTGCTGCGACGCAGAAGAAACACCCTCGTCCTCCCCTCGGCTCCCCCCAGAACAGAGCAGAAACAAACGTGGTTTGGATGTTATGATGTGTATAAAGAAACAACATCGGCTCATTGTGTTCAGTGAAAAGACACACTGTGTGCCTCTCTGTCCTAGATTAGCCTTCAGAGATTCAGAAGCTTCTGGGTCCTCTCTCCCAACATCGCAGCCCAACATCGCAGCCCATTTACAAAACAAAGGGAGAGATTAGGGAATGAGAGAAAGACAATAATTGTGGGGGGGGTTAGGGAGCTGAAGGTGATATGATAAAGATTCCTTTTCCCACACTCTTTTCTTTTACTCATAGCATCAAGAGGTTTTGCAGGTTTTCAAAACACTCCACACACATACACACACAAAACCCATCTGTGAACAGAGTCAATAGTAGGCCAAGTGTGCCCACCCCAGGCAGTAAAGCTCTGACTACACATGAGCGGCATTTAGTCATGCCGGCCATGGAAACATCTTTGGACTGCGCTGGCTCTTCAGCTTGGAAATGGAGATGAGCACCGCCCCCTAGAGTCAGATTCGACTAGCTTTTGAGCAAGGGAAACCTTTACCTTTTTACCAGTGCTAGGAGGCAACCTCAGGGGAAGGCCTCAGCCTCTACACCCTACTGCTGGCCCTCCGGAGTAACTGGTTGGTCACCACTTGACACCGGATGCTGGATTAATGGATCTAGCAGGGCTCTAACTTATGTTCTTATGACATTCTATCATACCTTAATCATGGGGATACTACTCATAGCTTCTTCAAAATGTAATGGGCAAACATATCAAGAAGAAACCTGAGAACTGTGTTCTTCCTCTCCCCCCCCTCCAAAAAAAAATCACAGTCACATATGAAGCTGCTCTAAGGGCTTGGATATACTCAGGGCTTTTTTTGTAGAAAAAGCACAGCAGGAACTCATCAGCATAATAGGCCATACCCAACAGCACAAACTCATTAGCATATTAGGCCACACCCCTGACAGCACAGCTCATTAGCACGTTAGGCCACATCCCCATGTTGCCAGAAGCGTGGTCATCCAGTCACACCCACCTTTTGTTTCTTATTCTGTTTACCTTGTTTGTTGTCAAAACCTAGGGGTTTTTTGGTAGCAGGAACTCCTTTGCATATTAGGCCACACATCCTAATGTAGCCAATCCTAATAAGTTTCTGCTGTTGGGTGTGGCCTATTATGCTAATGAGTTCCTGCTGGGCATGGCCAACTTGGGAGCCAGCCGGAACTCCATTCCTGTGCGTTCCTGCCCAAAAATAGCCCTGGATATACTTGATGAGTTACTAGAGGGGCATGGCAGCATTTCCTTCTGGTCCACTCCCAATGTGACTTCAGTAACATCTGCAGAGATCAACAATAGGCAGTTCAATGAACACCATAAACAATTCACTGGTTGACCAAATGGGTTTGGTCAGATGACTGTTTCCTTCTTTCCATTATGGGCCATGTGAGAAGAAAGCTGGAAAAGATGGAAAGACCACCCACCTCCCATTTATTGGGCTGGCTGGTCAGCATGCAGCTTAGACCAGCATCATCCTGAGTGAAGAGGAGGACAAAAAGAGCAACACTTCAATGATAACCCCCAGGCTGAAAGTGAGCATCATCACTTGCTGCTGAAGCCCTTACTTCTGATTCAAGTCCAAGGAATGCAAGTTTTCGTGGTATATTGAACAACCGGACTCTGTGCCAATGCTACACTTCACCACAGGCAAGGCCTTTAGGGTTACTATAACTGAGAGAGCTTGTGATCTTTCCTCCCAACCTCTTAACCAGAGCTGACATATTCGGTCTGCACCAGCTCATTATCAGCTACACAATTTCTTTCTGATCACCAAACACTGTCCTTCCACGAATAAATTCACCAGAATCAAAAGACATTTGTCTTATGAGTAATTTCATATTAACCTAGCAAGCTGGCCCGGGCTGGTCATTTTCAACTGCTTATTCAATGATAAAGGAGTTGCTATAGCATCTGGGAGGTCAGTCATTAAAGTAATTAAACTCTGGCTTGTTACAATCAAGATTCTGACTGTTGTGTTTATAATAGATTGTAACACATATTACTCATGCCGGCAGCTTGCCCTGGTCATTAAGCACTTGCATGCCACGTACAAAGAAAACTTAATGAAAAATTACAATTAAAGGAAATGCTGGCTCACTATGCAGTTTGCAGTTTAAGAGAAACTGAAAGAGGTGTGCCAAACAGAACAGCAAAATCATTTCCACTCTGAACCAAGGATGATTCATTTGGACTGTTTTAAAGGTTCATTTGACAGAGGAGAAACACTTAGCGTGCACACGCACTAAGAGCGCAGCAGAGATTGCTTCCACATCACTAAACTCGGACATGTACCAGGACTGAGGGAGACTGGGAATGCACAAGTGAGGAGCGCTGTGGCAGCAACCCAGTCTATGGGATTTCCGTGTGCACGGGGGCTGTAACTAGCACAGGCCTGCAAAGCTCTCCCACAGCAATAAATGAATCTGCCAGTTATTAGGGTGCTTTATTGCAATTTATCATGTTTTTAACACATTATCCAAACCACCTTAAACTCTGGAAAAAGCAGTCTTTATATTTTTAAAAAAATGTTATGATCCTCCAAGCTAAATATAATGCACAACAGCCCCTATAAAGTGGCTTGTCTGGGGATTGGTGTTCCCTCTAAGCTGAGTTAGTGTGAGCTAGCTCACAGTTTTTTAGCCTCCAGCTCACACATTTCTGTCTTCACTCAGGAAGGATGGCTCCAGATCAAACTGATTTATGCAGCAGCCAAATCAGTTGCTCACAACTTTAATGCCAGTAGCTCACAAAGTAGAATTTTTGCTCACAAAACTACACAACTTAGAGGGAGCATTGCTGGGGATGCCAACATCCTGGTGAGGCCTGGAGATTTCCTGGAATTACAGACCACAAAATCAGTCCCCATGGAGAAAATGGCTGCTTTGGAGGTGAGCTCTATGGCATTATATCCCTCTGAGGGGTGTATGCCTACCCAAGCCCTTCCCTTCCCTAGGATACACCCCCAAATCTCCAGGAATTTCCCATCCTGGAACAGGCAACCCTCTGCCTCTCAGATGACAGATGACCCTGTGTTTGCCTTCCCCCCAGCAGGCAGCAAAAACCAGGAGCCCTAATGAGTCCGTCTGGCAGCAAAAACCAGGAGCCCTAATGAGCCCGTGGAACGATAGCAAAGGCACAGAAGAAGAGCAAAGAGCTATGGGAGAGAAGAAACTACAGTATTCGGTTTGGATGGGGGGGGGCAGTCAGCTAAGGAAGAAAGAGCACAGCAGAAAACTGCATATCTTCTGATTTGTCAGGGCTGGCTTATCCCACCCACCTCTAACATAGCACAGAACTTCAAACATGTACAGGAGACTAAAAAACAAATGCTTACACAAGGTGGCTCCATCTGAGTTTGTGTGTGTGTTAGAGTGACTGGCCCAAAGTCACCCAGCAAGCTTCCATGACAGAGTGGGGTGGGATTCGAAATGCATGCAGGGCCCATTTGCACTCAAGCATCTCTGTATTTTTAAATGTGACTCATGAAAGGACTTGCTTAGGCTTTCTCCTCCAGCCATAGCAACATCAGTTAAGGAAAGAGCCTGCCTTCACTGGGAGGGCAGGGTATATTTTAAATAAATAAATAAAATAAAATAAATACAGCAAGCGTGATTTCCCTCATTGGCTAGAAAAATTGAAACTGGATGTAGGCTCATTTCTCACTCAACAACTGGACAGAAATGCATCCTGTGCATTTGGCCTCATAGCTCTGGATATAAAAAGACCAGAAAATTACTCTCTTTTCTTTTTTTTATTGGAAGCTTGGAATACAGGCCATCTAATGGTCCGTGGCAATACTGTACGTGCACAGCTAAATCACGTGCTGTGGAGGCTGGAGATCTCCTAGAATTACAACTGGTCTCCGAACAACAGAGATCAGCAGTTCCCCTGAATAAAATTGCTGCTTTGGAAGGTGGACTATATGGCATTATACCTTGCTGAGCTCCCTTCCCTCTGCAAACTCCACCCTCTCTTGGCTCCATTCCCCAAATCTCCAGGTATTTCCCAACCCAGAGCTGGCAACCCTACCTAGAACTGAGACAAAGCCAAGTCTGCCAAACCATGTGAAACCCTCGATGAGAATCACAATACCTCTGCCAAACCCAAGTATCCCTCAGCACACAGGTGTATCCAACTCATTTCTCCCCAAGTGTTTTACCTGATCTTTGTCTAACAATGCAAGATGGGCCATTCCGATACTCTAACAGTGCAACCCTTATATAGGAGTAAGCCCCATTGAATAGACCTGAGTAGGACTCTGAATAAATCTGTTTAGGTCGGATTACTCTCCAACTCCCCCAAGTTGGCACTTTCCCCCCAGTCTCTATTTAAACCCCATCCCACCCACCCCATCTGTTGGCTGCATAGCCAAAGAGGAGGAGGTGGTGGTGGTGGCGGTTGAGATTCTTCTTTTCATTTGCATTTTTGCCTGCAGTCAGGAAGCTCGGCTTAAGGTTCCTCCCAGCTTTGGAATAACCTGAATAAATCAAAGCAGCAATGCCTAGACATGTTTAGCATTTCAAAAAGTAGCCTTTGACTGGCCTCACACCAGAATGGGTTGTTTGGTGGTAGAGCTTTGCTATTGCTATGACAGAGATACCCAGAGAAATGGGGGGGAGATGCAGTTTCAAACCATTGCATTTCAAAACAGCTCTGCAAAAGTTGGTTGGTAACTTCTTTTCTTTTTTAGGGCATGTCTTTCTAGTACAATTACTGCCCTAAAAACAAACAAAAAATGCTATGCTTAAATACCAGGGCTTTGGGTGATAAAATGTATGAGGAAATAACAATTCTTTAGAGAAGGGGCAGCTCAATCGTTACTTAATTAATTATCCTATGGCATTGTGTGTAGAATAGCCAGGAGATCCTAAGACTGTCTGGCAGGCATAAGTTCTAGCTCTTTAGAATTATGCACCACTAGGTGGCAAGCTAGACTTGTTTTTAAGGCAAGAGACATTTCAGAGGTGGTTTGCCATTGCCTTCCTCTGGGTCATGACCCTGGTATTCCTTGGAAGTCACCTTTCCAAATACTAGCCAAGGCTGACCTTGCTTAGCTTCCAAGATCTGATGAACTCAGGCTAGTCTGGGCTATCCAGGTCAGGGTGGCTCAGTAGTAGAACCAGAAGAAGAAGAGTTGGTTTTATACCCCACTCTTCACTACCTGAAAGAGTCTTGGAGCAGCTTACAATCGCCTCCCTTCCTCTATCCACAACAGACACCCTGTGAAGTAGGTGGGGCTGTGAGAGTTCTGAGAGAACTGTGACTGACCCAAGGTCACCCAGCTGGCTTCATGTGGAGGAGTGTGGAACCAAACCCGGTTCTCCAGAATAGAATCCACCACTCTTAACCACTCATACCAAGATGGCTCTCAGAAGATCCCAGGTTTAATCCCTGGCATCTCCAGCTAAAAGGATTGCATAGTAGGTGATATGAAAGACCTCTGCTGGAGACTCTGGATAACCACTGCCAGTGGTACTAGACAATGATGGACCAATGGTCTGATTCAGTATAAGGCAGTTTCGTATGTGTGTGCAAAACCTAGTTTGAGTATTCACTGTGTGGTGTATGCAATGAGGCAGGGGAAAATATATTAGTCCTCAGCCAGAGTAGGCAGTGGATCTATCCCAGACGAATTAAGGAACCCACCTTCCAAGAGGCGGCACCCACCATCTTAGATTTCACTCACTGCAGGATCTTCTGACTGCCCCAGTAGCTGTGGATGTGGCTTCACTGGACCTTGAATATCTGAGAGAATGACTTCTCCACATGAACTCAAAGTACACATAACGATCATCTCCAGCCACAAGTCTTTCCAGCCAGACACTGTTTTGAGAGTAACCAACTGGAAACGCAGGTCCCAGATACTTGGGGTCCAGTGCAGATTGAAACCACATTACATGGGGACCAGGAGTTTAAGCCTTCCCCCTCAGTTTTGTTTTCCTGATCCAAAGCTGCCCTGGAGGGCACTACTAGCCCCTTTGGAAACTGCATGTTTAAGCCCAGAGGTATAAAAGGCTATTCTCAACATAAGCCAAGGTCTACCTCAAGAATTCAGTCCCAAGTAGGGAACGTTTAAAACAACATCCAGTCTACAGTCCTTGTGGACTACCCAGAGATGACCCAAAGATTACATAACATGGAGAGAGGCCCTGCATTGAAGGTTTGCTGCCCACTGAAGGTGTGTTTGGAGCATACTGGAAACACATCTTTTTCAGCTGCGGCATCAAAGGCCTTTAGGGAACTTGTCAGAATGTATTTATATTGTCATACTTTTGAGTCGTATTGGAAGAACCCTACATTTTTCTACATAGGTAAAGGTAAAGGTTCCCTTGCTCGAAAGTCAGTCGAATCTGACTCTAGGGTTGCGGTGCTCATCTCTGTTTCAAAGCCGAAGAGCCAGTGCTGTTCGAAGACATTTCCATGGTCATGTGGCCAGCATGACTAAACACCAAGGCACACGGAACGCTGTTACCTTCCCACCAAAGTGGTACCTATTTATCTACCTGCAATTTCTTGCTTTCAAACTGCTAGGTTGGCAGGAGCTGGAACTAGAGACGGGAGCTCACATGGTTCTACATGGTGCACATTTAAATGTGTTGCTGGTGTGTACTTGATGGGGGAAGGGGGAGTGTTCTATCACAGGGTAATATTCTGTTTTGAGTGTTCTATGTGTGATATTCTGTTTTGTGATTTCTACCTTTTTTGTGTGTCTGTGTGCCAGGCTCTGGGTACCTTGTAAAGAAAATGAGTAAGTTCCAAAAATTAAATAGCTATCTTCTCTGCCTTCCCACGACAGGGGCAAGACAAGTTAGCCTAAGCCAAACTGCCTCCAAATCTGCAAAAAACTGGAGCCAGCTATGGGTTCCCTTCCACACCAGAATATTTTTACCTGTCCTTGCTTAGCACAGATCTCCTGTCTCCATCCAAGCTTTTTTCTTCTTTTTCTTCTTCTTCTTTTACAAAGACTTCATCCTTTCCACCCGCAGCCAGTGAAGCTAAAGGCCTAAGGCTTTCCCACGATCCACTGCAAGAACTCTTGGGCAAACCAACTAATGAAGATGAGGCTGTGGATGAAGTGTGGTCATTTGGTATTCCGGAGAAACTTCTCCTTTCTACGCTATTGACCCCAGAGTGTCCTGTTCCCTTCTCCTCCTCAGCTTTTTGTATCCAAAGGATTTCCACCCCTTGAAATTCCACATGTTTGCTGACAGCCATCTCTTTGGACAGCCTCCTCTCAGGGGTCTTGTCCATTTCATCTGAATCATGCACAGAGAATTCCCGTTCAAAGTTTGCCCAGGCACTACGGAGAATACCAGTAGTACTCTCAGTTTTGCTCTCTGTCCCTTCCAATGGTCTATGGCCATACGTTTCACTGCTTTTGTGGGCCTCCTCAGTCTCCTGGGAGGCCTCAGGCTGTATTTCCACAGTTAAGACCATGGTCGAATCTTCTTCTGTAATCCAGTACAATTTTCTCTCCGCTGGAAGAGATGGAAGAGGCATTTCTAAAGGGGTTTCTTGGTCTGCAAGAACGTTCTCTCTGGCCACCTCCTCAACTGCTCTACCAACACAGCTCTCATTTTCCATCTGCATCTCCAAACCAAAAGCATTATTTTCTCTACCCTGTGGCTCTTCATATTCTGAGTTTTGAGAAACCATCAAAACGCCTCCTAGGTTATCAACCAATTGCACAGTCTCTTCTTCCTTGGCGAAAGTATGTAACTCCTGAGAAAATGATGCTGCATCTCCTCCAGATTTACCATTCTCAAGAGGCCTTGGCAGCAGCTGATCACTTGGCCGACCATCTGGAGCACATGTTATAGCCTCTCCGTGAATCGCAGATGATGTCTCCCAAGCTTTGGCATCTTCTTCCGTGGTCCCGTATTCCGGGAATTCATTGGTAACTTGTGGGATGAGGGTGCTGCCTCCATGGCCACCTGCAAAAACAAACAAAAAAGTGATTCCTTCACTCCATTACTACTATTTTTACAGCATTCCTGCTGCATGGAAACAGTGTTCCATTTTGGTCTCTCCTCGAATGAGGTCACTTCTTAGCCTTTTTTTAAAAAAATCAAGGTTGTTTTTACTGCTGTTCTGAGTTTTGGGACAGCAATGTGTTTTGGGAAGAGGTAGCTGCCAAAATAGCCCACAAGCATATCTACACCAGACTGAAATGCATTTTCAAGGTTCAATATTTATGACATCTAGAGCCAAGGGGGTGTGGTTTCTCTTTTTCCACTAGGCGCTTGCTGGAGATGCCAACAGCAGCAAAGAAACCAGCAGTAGGGGAAACCACACTTTCCCTTTCAGCTGGGCTTCGGGAGCAAGCAGTGGCAGCCAAAAGCCACTTTTAGGTTTTCTGCAAAAGTCCAGCATGAGAGAAAGCTCCCCTTCCCACCTCTAACTTCTCGACCCATGCTACAAGGGCTCTCAATTCTTACAGCAGCTCATGCTTTGATTATTAGTGGCTCATTTTTAAATATTCATTTCTTTCACTTGATTCAGAAATGGAAAAATATGAAGCATGTAAGAAGTGGAGTCCAAGTGCTGTGTTGTACTAAGGTCTTATGTTCTGAAAAGGTTAGCTAATAAAGCAATCCAAAATCTTTGCCCTATGAGGAGGAGGAGGAGGAGGAGGAGGAGATTGGATTCATATCCTCCCCTTCATACCCTGCCCTTCAGTCTCAGAGCAGCTTACAAACTCGTTTCCCTTCCCCTCCCCACAACAGACATCCTGTGAAGTAGGTGGGGCTGAGAGAGCTCTTTTCAGAACTGTCCTTGAAAGAACAGCTCTGACAGAACTATGGCTTACCCAAGGTCAACCAGCAGCTACAAGTGGAGGAGTGGGGAATCAAACCCAGTTCTCCCAGATTAGAGTCTGCACACTTAACCACTACACTGGGGAAAGGCCCATCAAGTCAAAGTTTATCAGATATTATATAACAACAGAACAGTTTTAATACTATTCCACAAATGTTGAAGGACAAAAATGCTTGGAGTGGGAGCTATATTCTACTATTTGCATTGGTAGAAAATGAGCTTTTTAGGAAGCCAGCAGGGTAGCTTGCCCGAAAAGGAGACCAGCACCCAGTATCACCCATTGTTCTCATACAACACTGGTTTCAATTGTTTGTAAGCGGAAGCCACAGAGCATCTCATGTGAGTGCCAAGATGGAGAGATGCTCTCAGAGTAGGACCCTAACATGCTATCTAATCCCTAGACTTTCATGAGAATAATAAGAGTACTCCAAACACCACAGGGGCTCAGAATGACTTCAACAACAATGTTGTTGAGCCCAGTTCCAAGCTTAGTTGAGAGGAGGAGAAGGGGGGCTTTCCCTGACACAGTGCTGAGCCTCAAAAACTGCTTGCTGTGTTCCAAACACGTCTGAGGTTCAGCATAAGTTCAGGCAGCCAGTGTGGGATAGTGGCTAAAGTACTGGACGAGGACCTGAGAGATCCAGGTTCAAATCCTCACTTTGCCATAGAGGCTCAGTTTGAAAGCTTGGGACAGTCACTCTTTCTCAGCCTAACCTGCTTCACAGGGTGGTTATTGTGAGGATAAAACGGAGGACAGGAGAACAATGTAGGCTGCTTTGGGTCCTCACTGGGGAGAAAGGTGGGGTAAATTAAGTGAATAATTTTAAAAATGATTAAAATAAACTACTTCTGTTGAACAGAACAAGGTGACAGGGTCCCCTTCCAGACTTTGGGGTCCCCCAATCACAGCTCCAGGCTGTGACCCTGGAGATGGCTGTGGTATATCTTTCAGCTTGACAATAAAGCTTCATACTCATTAAGATGCTAAAACTGGATCTAGATTTTGCTACTTCAGACTGTGTATGAGGCTTTTCACCAGCAAAACAAACAAACGCCCTACACAAAGAAAACAAGTTGTATTTATACTCCACTTCTACCCAATGGGACCCAGAGCAGCTTACAACATTGTTTCCCCTCCTCCTTTTGGACTCACAACACCAACCCTGTGAGGTAAGTTAGGCCAGTCACTCTCTCTCTCTCTCAACCTAATGACAACCAGTGAGCTTCTGTGGAATCAGGATCTGAACCTGAGTCTACCATAACATGGATATCACAGTGACTACATTCGAACCTGACACTGAATCATCTATACACAGGATTTTTCTTTGCGTAGGGGAGGAGAATTTGGTCATGACACATGCACACCATTTCAACAGTGCCAGCCCTCAGTTGTTTTAGAGCTCTGCCCCAGGAAAATCCCACCCTCAAAATTATCTCAATTTTAAAATGACAGCTTCAAATGGTGTTTGCACAGTATATGCACAGAGAAAAGTCCTAGATAAACTATCAGGGAAAGGTGGCCAGTCTGAAGTAGTACAGTCACCCGAGGTCCTTATGAGGTCACTGCAGAAGCAAAACTGAAATGGTTTGCGTTTCAGTCTTTTAGCCCTTTCACCAAGCCATGAGGTACTTTGTTAATTAGCAGCCTGTTAACATGTCAGTTGCTTCAGTGTATCCAAGAGCCACTTACTAAACAGCCGCTACTGGACAAAGGAACAACTGTTGCTTGGGGACCCCTTTGAGAGAATCTGGCTTTTGAAGGCTATAGGGACATCAACAATCTATGAGACAACCTTCTCCAGAGGAAGCCCTTTTTCCCTAGGATTTTACACTCCATGTTGTCATTTGCCTTGCACTGCATGGAAACAAGGAAACTCACAAATGAAGGAGCATGCACACGTGCACATAACCATTAGAAGTACACAGGAAAGCATTTTTCCTCCAGATTGCATATTCTGGTAAGAACGTTCTTTTTACCACCACCTCTCTTACACCAATCCAAAGTTGCTTCTTCCAAACAGTTATGCCTCTGAAGCAGAGCCTTGTGCTCAGAACGGGTGAAGGCCTTCTAATAAATCCTAGCCAGTGTTCCCTCTAAGCTGAGTTAAGTGTGAGCTAGCTCACAGTTTTTTAGCCTCTGTCTCACACATTTTTGTCTTCGCTCAGGAAGGAAGGCTCCAGAGCAAACTAATTTATGCAGTAGCCAAATTACCTGCTCACAACTTTAATGCCAGTAGCTCACAAAGCAGAATTTTTTGCTTACAAGACTCCACAGCTTAGAAGGAACATCGGACTCCTAGCTAGAGATATTTCTAGAAATTTCAAAAACAAGTATGCTTTTATTGGAAAAAAAAATGAAGAAAACCAGTAGTATTGGGTTGTTGGGGTATGTGGAATATTTACTGTGAGGGACAGTTTTAAGTTCTGTGTCTCCCTAAGAATGACCAGTGGGAGCTGACGGAATGTTGGTGAGAGGGACAGTTGGAAACAGCAGTTAAGGGAGTTGGGAATGCGTCTAGCTGAGTGAAGCTGTGAAGATGAGCGTGTAACAAAGGGTCCCAAATGCTGGAATAGGGAAAACAGTTCAAAAGTTCAATTGCAAAGGAACATTGTAACCTCTACCTGATTTTCTTCAGTGTTACATTCAAACCACAAATAAAAGTTAACTCCTTGTTTGTTTAACCCAGTGGGCTCAGAAAATAAATATCTTTATAATGTAATTAAAAAGCAGCAATAAATGAGATCTTCATTGTGACATCAATGTGTCCTTTAATAGTGCATGAGCACTATACTCAGTTAAAGTTGCAACCTGATACATGCTTACCAAGACACAAGCTCCACTGTAGTCAGTGAGACTTCCTTCTGACAAAACATCTACAATAAATGACCTTATCATATAATTAAAAAGCACCAATAAATTGACATATTCAGTTGAATATTGTGACCTTCAATGGAAAAGAAACATTGTAACCTCTACCTGATTTTCTTCAGTGTTACATTCAAACCACAAATAAAAGTTAACTCCTTGTTTGTTTCACCCAGTGGGCTCAGAAAATAACTATCTTTATAATGTAATTAAAAAGCAGCAATAAATGAGATATTCATTGTGACATCAATGTGCCCTTTAATAGTGCATGAGAACTATAGGTAAAGCTGCAACCGGATACATGCTTACCAAGACACAAGTTCCACTGTAGTCAGTGAGACTTCCTTCTGACAAAACATCTACAAGATTGTGCTGTAACTATCATACTGTGGGCAAAGCTGTTTTATTTATTTCATTTGTAGCCTACCTTTCCTTCTAATAGGAACCCAAAAGGACAGATAGTTGCAGGGACAACCTATAGTTTGAAGGAACATGCTGCAATTCTAACCCTGAAGCAAAACAGGCCTTTGCCTGTTGAATACCTGCACAGAAGCACACCTGTGAATCCCAGACATGCTCACAAAGCCCCCTGGGGGAAGAGAGGGGCACAGGGCTTAATTTATGAAAAGATTTGTTTTCAATACTGGGGCTCAACACTAAAACTTACAAAGAAATCATAAAATGATCAGTGATACTGCACAAGTGCAGAATGCCCCTCTTACCCTCACCACTGCATGATAACAGGCCAACCTCAAAACACAAGGGCTACAGGCACAGCTTCCAGGGTTGAGGGTGAGACTTTCTGGGAGGTATTGGCCCTGGCATTTCTCCTTCTAGAACTTAAAGACTGGCAGGATGCCAGGAAAAAAGTATAAAGAAGCCGTAAGGGCTGGTTCAAAAACGCTTGAACATACCATGACTGAAACATCAAAAGGTGGCATGTGCATAGGCCAAAGTTACTGCACCATCAGAGTTCAAAATGTTCAATTTACACCTGTTCACACATTCTACTGCCAGAAATCAAAGAGCATATTTCTCTGACACAATGACCAGCAGACTTCTGAGGACGAAGCTAGAACAGGAAACACTGCTGCAGTCAAATGTAGAGTGATTTCCATTCAAACCCACTTCACACATCACCAGTCAAGATTTTTACTCCACAGACATTAAGTACATAGCAGTGCCCTCGCACAGATAAATGTACAGTATAGCTGGACCCCTTTTTTCATACTATTGGGAGGAGGGCCAGGCCTACACACAAGGCAGAGATTGACAGACTCCCTGAATCTAATTGGAAACCAAGGGGCATGTGTGTGTGTGCTCCTTGTCCCACACCTCAAAGCCAATTCTCATTGGTAGCAGCGGAGTCAGTAGGCATGGGCACTGGCACCTCCTTCTAAAGAACTATATGACACTTTCCCCACATGATGACATAGCAGAGCTTTCTTGGTGTTCTACCAATGTAAGCAGTCTGTGTTGACGTCTCCATTGCAGAGCACAGCAGTTAAGAAACTGATCAATGGGTCGGTAGCCTGACATCATCTTTTTCAGCACAATCCCATTTTAAGCACTGTCCACTGCAATGTCTGGGTTCTGGTTCTGCTCAATAAAATTGGCTGTGGGGGCTAGGTTTCTGAGTAATCAGAGGGGATCCAGAGCTTCCTGCAGTTGGAAGAAGGGCTACTAAAGGCAGCCAGACTTAAATTTAACTAAAATAATCATATGGCATTGTGTCTGGCATTATGGGGAGTTGTCTTTCTATTTACATTATTCTAAGTGTGCAAATTTGCATGTCAATTAGGTCTAAAGAGGTTATTTGCATACGTATTTTGCTCCTTTATTCAGGGCTCTTTTTGGATCATCCACAGATAGCCACCATAGCTACAGATCCAGAAAACCCTTTAAATTTTTGCACAAGGTGTCCTCAAGCTAGACCCCCCCCCCAGTACTTAACCCTTAAACACACACACTATCTACAGTGTGGGGCTAACCTTCCTTAACAGAATATGTAGCAGCATAGGAGCTTTCTTGAGTCAGGAAAGCTCCTACCCTGCCACATATTTTGTTAGTCTTTAAGGGCAACTGGACTCTTCCTCTTTTTTTCTGCTACTACAGACAGACTAGCAGGGCTACCCTTCCTTAAACAGGGTCGTTGTAGAAACAGCATGATGTCACTTTGAGCATTCCAGCGATCATTCAACGCCAAACAGCCTTCGCTTAAACTAAGCAGTGATTCAGCCGCTTTCCCCGTTTGTCACTAGGACAACGAGGAGCAAATGCCATTCTACCCGCGCGCACCCTCGGATATTCGGGCGCAACGCAGAAACGGGGGCCACAAAAGAGCTGCGCCCCGTCGTCACTGCGCTCGTGCAGGCGCGCAGCCCAGGCAGGCCCGCGCGGGCCATTATCCTCTTGGCCGCTCACGGCTCCGAAGGGGCTCTCCCCCCCCACCCCAACCGGCTTTAGGACCGCCGAAGCCCTTCCAGGGAAACTCCTCCCCCGTTCCCCCATCCAGCCCCACAGCACCGTGGCTCGTTAAAGCAACGGCGATGTCGCGCCAGTGTTCTTCTCCCACCCCCCCACCCCCCAAATGCCTCCCAAGACAAAATGCGGACGCTGCTCCTTTGAAGAGGAGGGGTTTTTTTGGGGGGGGGGAGAAATCAAACGCTTTGCAAAGGAGCCGGCTACGAGACACCCCTCCCCCGCCAGGTAACCCCGCTCGGCCGCTTGTCTTTCGCCCCCGCCTAAGTTTGGGTTTCTCTTGGTCTCTAGGCGCCCATGCCGAGAAGGGGACGAGAAAGCTGAGCCGCCAGGGCAAAATATAGCCCGGAAGCAGCCGGGGTCTGGCGCGCCCAAGGCTCCGTCACCGACCGAGAACAAATCTGATCCATCTTTCCACGTCAAAGAACCAAGCCGGTGCAAACGTTTGGAGAGACTAGCGGCAGGCAGCCTGGTCCCGGGGGAGGGGCGGGGGAGACGTCGAGGCTAGCTTAGGAAGCCACGCACATGCCTAGACCTACGGGCTCTTTTTGACACCCATGTTGTCTTGTGCGTGTGTGCCCCTGGCGTGTCTACGGCACCCTCCTGAACAAACAGATATAGACATTTTTCCTTCAGCAGAGGCTGGCTACTCACAGAGATTACTGACGCTCCAGCAGTTACCCATTTGCTCAATGGAAAACACACAGACCGTCAGTTTATCTGCATCCTACGGATGCGAGCTTAATTCGATTTGCTGCCGTTCTTAGTCAACCGGGAACCTGAACCGTTTCCAGTTCCCTGGCAGAGCAGCCAGCCGGCAGCCCTGCAAAGCGCAAAGTGATGCAAATGGAAGCAGAACCTCCGTGAAGAACTGCAGTCTCATTCCGGCCAACGGCTGAAGGAACCCACCTCAGCAGGTTCCAGGGTAATAGCGACAGTAAGCTTTTTTTTAAGCATTGTTTTTTAAAAAACGACAGTTATGATTATTGGGAGTTAATTTGATTCCGTGTCGACTTGAGGGTCAGAGAAACCAAATAAAAAGCAAAATAGCAGCAGTTCCCTGTGCATTTTTGATGCCAGATACATGGCAACGGAAGCATGCCAGATGGAATTTTACCATAACTAGACTTTTTCATGAATTTACAAATGAAAACAGGTCCCTGCTCTCTTAATTATGACCACTGTTCTCTGCCTTTTGTAAGATGCATCTTAAAAAAAAATCTATTAAACATTTTTCAGATTTAAGGTATACAGAAAGATTCAAAGTAGACATGGATGGAAATATGCAAAAAAAAACAACTGGCCACAGTTAGTCAATTTTCATTATCCAAAGCTTTTTTAAAAGGTTCTAGTCCTCCTGGCTCCAAAAAAATAGTTTTGGAAGTGTGTAAGCCATACTTACTAAAATCTTAGGAGGCAAAGAAGCAGCTAAATTATGCCTAGCAGCTGGAGGAGGGATTTGATGTCACCCATGGGCTCCTTGCCCCTCCACACAACTAGCCAGACCAGTCTAAATAATGCAAAGCAGTCAAACTTGCAGGAAAATTATGCAAAGTAAGAGATATTATGCAAGTCTGCCTGATTTGCATTATTTCTGCAGGTTGCAAAATTGCCGTAGCAAAGAAATTAAGCCTTGCTTAATAAGAATACACAAAGTCCTGTAAATTGTATCATCATTAAAAGGAGAATATACTTTATTTCTATCCCACCTTCCTCCCCAATGGGGACCCAAAGCACCTGACATTGTTCTCCTCGCCTCTCCTCTATTTTATCTTCACAACAACCCTGTTGGGTAGGTTTGACTGAGAGTGTGTGACTGGCCCAAGATCACCCAGCGAGCTTTCATGGCAGAGTGGGGATTTGAACCTGGGTTTCCTGGATCCTAGTCCAACGCTTTAACCACTATGCCACACTAGGGTAAAAACAGTTGACTGAACAGCAAAAAATGCATGCAACCAGTTTACTGCAACAGAACGTATGGGACAGATAATTTCAGCAGAGCAAAGGAATCTTGACTATCAGATGGGAGGGGCAGTGATAAATTCTATCTATATATTTTTATCCCTCCTTTCCTCCAAAGAGCTCAGGGCAGCATGCATATTTCTTCTCCTATCCATTTTATCCTCGCAACGCCCCTCTATGTGCTGTCTGTCGATCCTCCAGGGAAAGCCAGCCCCTTCCATGGTTGAAGTAGGGATTTGAACCTGGTCCTGGTCCAACAGTCCTCTGACTCCACCACACAGACTCTCACTGCACTGGAACTTCAGTCACCCAGCCTTTCTTGCAGGATTGCAAACCTGACTAGACAAACATGGGTGGGATAAACCAGCCTTCCACAGACAAATGTAATAACTTGTCAGCTTAACCAGCCTACAGGTATGTATGCTTGAGAGTGACTTCTGCAATGGAAGGAATGGTGATTCTCAGCCTGCAAGGGCCAAAATCTGGAAGGCCAGGTTCATACCGCAATCCTAAACACTGAAGTCGATGGGCTTTGGAGGATGTGGCTCTGTTTACGACTGCACTGGCTGTCCCATTACAGAGGCAGAAGAGAGCAGAGGAAAATCCAGATTTTATTTTGGCTGGGATGCAATACAGGTGTGGCCCTGGCCTTTCATGTACCCTCAGCGTAAACTCTCCCCCTGCTGCCCCCATGAGGACCCTATTCAAAAATCACCTTTTAGGACCAGGCATAACACCAGCCAGGTGTTCCTTTTATCCTCTGGGATTGCATTCCTGAGTGCACGCATCAAAAGCAAAACCACAAATATTGTTGATTGATGTTTCTAAAGTTGTCTTGTTTTAGACCCTTACTTCCATTTATTAAAACTGATACATAACATATGCAGAGTGTCTGGCCAAATACAACTCTCTCCGTCCTCTACTCCCCACCCCACATCAGGTTTGGGGGGTTTTAAGTAATGTTTAGTATTTTTCTTGCACTAGACAATAAGTTATCATGGTTGCTGCCATCTCCTTCCCCCTTCTTGGCATCCCTAAAAACAGCTGGGGGGGGCTCCTTCCACAAAGGGAATATTTTCCCTGTGGCTCTAGTTGCTTCTTTGAATGCAGAGGTACTTACAGCAGTAATGGAGTAGCCACATGGAATTTTCCCTGCACTTTCCTTGCTTCAACCCCTTTAGTGGCTGTCATTCCCCCCCACCACCATTAAAAAAAAAAACTGGTAGGGGGGAATTGGTAACTGAAAAATTGTTTCACTGTTATAATGATGTATTTCAACAATGTATTAGTTCCCAGTTATCTTTTTTAAATGCAAGTCTCTAACCTTTTTTCTTGAATTACATGGGGAAATGTGCAGTCTGCACTTTACCCCTTGTAACTCACAAGGAAAAGGGCTAGCGACTTTCTTAACCTGTTTATGCATATGTATCCTATCACTAAATTCAGTCACTGTACCAGAAGACTGGAGAGTAGCAAATGTTACACCAATTTTTAAAAAGGGATCCAGAGGGGAACCAGGAAATTACAGGCCAGTCAGCCTAATGTCTGTCCCAGGCAAATCAGCAGAAACTGTAACCAAAGACAGAATTATTAGGCATGTAGAAGGACACAGCCTGCTGAGGGAAAATCAGCATGGCTTCTGCAAAGGGAGTTCTTGGAGAAAGTTAATAAGCCTGTAGACAATGGTGACATGGTAGACATTATATACCTGGACATTCAAAAGGCTTTTGACAAGGTCCCTCACCAAAGACTCCTGAGTAAACTTAGCAGTCATGGGATAAGAGGACGGGTACTCTTATAGATTAAAACCTAGTTATATGACAGGAAGAAAAGAGTAGGAATCAATGGGTAGTTCTCACAATGGAGGGGAAGTAAGCAGTGGGGTCCCACTATTTAATTTATTCATATTTAATTTACTATTTAATTTATTCATAAATGATCTAGAACTAGGGGTGAGTTGTGTAGTGGCCATGTATGCAGATAACACAAAATTATTCAGGACAGTGAAAATTAAGGACCTCCAGAAACTGGATGAGTGAGTGGCAATGTGGCAAATGAAGTTCAGTGAAGCTGGTAAGCATAAGGTGATGCAGGTTGCGACAAAGAAAAAATCCCAGCTTCAAGTACAGGCTAATAGGGTCTGAACTTGCTGAGACTGAGAGGGAAGAAGATCTTAGGGCTGTAGTGGACAGTTCAATGAAAGTGTCAACCCAGTGTGCTGCAGCAGTGAAAAAGGCAAACTATATGTTAGGGATTTTTAGGAAAGGGATTTAGAATAAAATGGCCAATATTGTAATGCCCCTGTATAGATCTATGGTGCAACATCATTTGGAATACTATGTACATTTCTAGTCGCCGTATTTCCAAAAGGACATTGCAGAGCTGGATAAAGTACAGAGAAGGGCAATCAAGATGACTAAGGTGTTGGAGTACCTCCCCTATGACAAAAGGCTGAAGAGTATGGGACTTTTCAGTTTAGACAAGAATAGACTAAGGATAACATGATAGAGATGTATAAAATTCTGCATGATATGGAGAGAGCTGGCAAAGAGCAATTTTTCTCCTAAAATACTAGAACTCAAGGGCATCCAATGAAGCTGATGAGCAGTAGGTTCAGGGTGGACAAAAGGAAATACTACTTTACACAGAAAGTGATTAAAATGTATTCACTGTCAGAGGATATAGTGATGGCCACAGGAATAAACAGCTTTAAAAGGGGTGAGATAGATTCATGGAGTATATGTCTATCAATGGCTACTAGACATGGTGACTGAGGGGAACCTCCACATTCAGAGGCACTAAGCCTCTGAATCCCAAAACCAGGAGGCAACATCAGGGGAAGGCCTTGGTCTCTATGCCCTGTTGTTGGCTGTCCAAAGGAACTGGTTGGCCGCTGTGTGAGACAGGATGCTGGACTAGACGGATGACTGATCTGATCCAGCAGGGCTCCTCTTATATTCATAAGGGGAAATGTGCAGCATGCATTTTATCCCCCTTTGTAACTCAACAAGTAAAAAGGCTAGAGAATTTTTTAAAAGATGAAAGCAGAATATAGTATATTGTGCTGAAAGATTGTTAGAACACTACAGCAATCTGTCAGTTACCGTTTTAAAAAGCTTGCAAGGGGAGGAGAATATGGCAGCCACAGGGGCTTAAGCAAGACACCAATTTGGGTAGGACCTGCAAAAAAAAGCTGACCTTTCCATCAACCTGCCATCCAAAGGTGCCTTTACTGTGATCTATCTTTTTTAAAAAAATCACACCAAGCAAAGTTTCATGAAAGATCATTGCAATGAAGGTGAAAACACGGAAACAGGAAGGATAAAGGTCCTCATATGTATGCTACTGAGAACAATGCTGTGGGAAGGAATCCACAGCAGAGGAAAACATCCATGCGGAGACAGCCTAGGTAGCTTTGTAGCCTGGGAAAGGTAAAGCCATCTGCGCTTGACCATGCTTGGCCTGCCCCACCTGGCGAGGCACAATTCGCATGCCAGACCAGCCCCTGGCATCAAGAGGAAACACAAATGCACAGCTTCCTTCACTATTTCTTTTTTTTTAGTTGTAATAGTTTTATTGATATATAAAGAATTTACAATCAACAAGAGGAGATTGATATACATATATGTCAACGTTCAGAGAAAAATCAAGGTTAGGAGTTAATATTAACATTAAACTTACTACATCTGGTATGACTAATAATTCATCATCTAATCTTAAATACATATTTTTTCAGTAATTGACAATATGATTAGAAAAATAAAGCACTGTTAGTAAAAAATAAAGCCTTCGACAACACATTGTCTGTTTGTTGTGATAAGATTGCCTTGTGACTGCTGAATTTGTGTGGAGTGGTGTACTGAGTGAGGTATTGTGATTAAGATCACTAGACTCTACACCTGCGGACATGAAGAGGATAAAGGAAAAAATAGCAATAAAAAAATAATAATAGTAAGTAAATGAGTTAAGATGAGAAAGAGAACCAGGTTAAAGTGAGAGCATTTGTCGGTATATTGGATTAGAAGGTAGTAGATCTTGCGCGAGTACGTATTCCAAAAAGGGAAACCATTTCTCTTCAAATGACGTTTTCCTGGGGTAAAGATCTGACTGAAGTAGCTTATTGGTGAATTTCTCCATCATCAGATGATCCCAAATCTTTGAAAACCATATATCTATAGATGGTGGTGAAGGCGATTTCCAATATGTTGCTAACACTGTTTTGGCAGCTGTTAATAGGCTCTGGATGAGGTCCCTTCTAATTCTGGGGATCGAAGGATCCTGATTATGTTGTAGAAAGATGAGTTCCGGGAGCAAACAAAGTAAGTATCCTGTAATTTGTTTGATATGTGCAATAATATTACTCCAGAAGGTTCTTATTCTTGGGCATTGACACCAACAGTGGGCATATGTGCCAGTGTCACCACAGCCTTTCAAACATAGTGCAGAGCTGGAGGAAGAGATCAGGGCCATCTTATTAGGTGTGATGTACCATCTGGATAAAATTTTATAAGATTGTAATCTAACATGTGCAGATAATGAGGATGCTAATGAGACTTGCCAAATGTTAGACCATTGTGCATCTGTGATGGTGATTCCACAATCTCTAGAACAAGTTAGTTGGTAGGGCAAAGGTTTAACAGATTTACGTTGAAGTAGGTTATGGTATATTTTTCTGATGACACCTCTTTTTATATGATATATTTTATTGGGTTTTTTATATAATACCCTAAGTGATACACTAATTAACAAAAACATCAACAAAAGTATAGATACCAACTCTAAAGTAACAGTTCTACACTTCAGCAACACAGATTTACAATAGCACTAGACCAGACATAATTATTTTGCACTTAAAATCCACCCTTAGGTCAATTTTATAATAGGTATCTGTTTCTCTCTTTAATTCCTGCACAATTTACACACTACCTTTTCAAAATTGCTTTATGAATTCCTATTGGCACTGCAAGAAAAAACAAATTCACTGTTTATACTCGTCACCAGTCAAGTTTATAACCATTTCTGTTCCCCATCTTCCAATAAACTATCACTCCCTTGCTTAGAGTGTACATATAGGGCTTAACATTACAGTATTTTAAATCTTTTTCCTTTATTGCCCTTTTAAAATTTCCATTCATTCACTACAGTAGATAGATTGGTTTGACCTTTGCTGAAACTGTTACATCAAGCTTAGCTTATATATTTATAGTGTTATCTATTAAATAGAAATTTCACCAAATTAATCAGTATCCCACGTAATCCTACCAAAATAAACAAATTGTTTTAAACATGATGGCAGATATTTTAAAGCCAATAATTATAATTAAACAATTATTCATCCCTAATCCAGCCTCTAATACTGAATTTTTTTCCACTCATTTACCATTTCATCGTTATTATTATTATCTTAATTGTCTTTACATATTTTGCTATCACAATCCCTTTATCTTGCTCTAAATCATATTAATTTTTCACCACTTAACTATAATATTCTACTCTATGAAAGCATAGTTAGACACCTTTACTCTGCTACTCATCTCCATTTTTACCAGTTTTTTTTCTTTATCTTTAAGTTACCAGTGAACACTTTTTCTTACTCTCCTTATATTTACAGCACAAAAAGACGTCATTTTTCCCAGCTCACTATTTAGCAGAAAGAAAAAAGAAACCTCTCATTTCATCTCTTTATATAACTTAAATTTCCTCTTAACCATCTGTAATCTACTTTTCTGCAACAGCATTTCTACATGTCTTCTCCCTTTATACCTGTACCGGTATTCTACCCTTCCCTCTTCACTTCTCACAGGGTCTAAGTCCCATCTTTTGTTGTCTCTTTTAAATTTCCAAGCCTGTAGGTTCTCCCTTTTCATTCTTCTCCTTTTTGCTTTTTCTGTTCTCGATCACTGATCCTCTTCTCTTGACAATTCAAATTTTGCATCAATTAGTCTTTTTGCCTCTCTTTTAAATTTCCAAGCCCTTAGATTCTTCCTTTTGATTTTTCTCTTTCTTTCTCTTGCATGTTCCAAATGATGTCCATCTTCCTTTGAGGATTCCAGCTTTACACAGGATGCCTTTTTTTGTTTCTTTCTCATTAATTTAACTGTCGAATATTGGAATTCTAGATATTCTTTCTCTTGTAGCAGCACCCGATTTTAAGACACATAGTGATTACTCTTCTCTTTTTGCTGCACATCAAGGGTTTCTATCACAATATGCTGCTCCTGCTCTTCCTTTATTTCCATTTCGAATTGGGTGTTATATGCTTCTTTCAGGAAGCTTGCACATGCTTCCTCACACCCTTTTTGTATTCCCTTTTTCAGGATACTAATAAATTGTTCAATCGTCATCTCACCCACCTCCATATTTTCGTCCATCTCTTCCTCCACTCTCAAAGCAAACGCCATTTTAATAAATTCCTTCCAGCCAATTCATTCTCATTCTTAATGTCTATGCAATTTATATAAGTCCTTGCCAGTGAACCAAAGAACCAAAAACCGAAAACAAAAGCCAACAGCGCCCACAGTAACCCCAAAAGATAGTCAATTTATGTTACAAAGTCCTCTCCCTTGCTGCTCCCAGCCACTATCCTTCTCACTTCTGAGTGGATTTGGTTGGGGTAATTTTCGTTTTTCTTCTCTGCATACGACTCCAGGAAAAAAAAATACATACAGCTCTTAATTTCTTCTTCTGTGTTGCTGCACTTATTGAGAATCTTACCAAAGTGGTTAAAACGGATGGCTGCGTCTAAGTGGGGCATGGTGTCCATGCTCCACCTCTGAAGCCGCTCCTGCTTCGGGGCAATAATGGTCACCCCCCCGCATTTGCCAGTTGCAGGAGGGGCCAAAACAAGCCCCCTGCTCCGGCCCTCTCTCCAGGAGGGCTGGTCGAGCTCTCCCAGCACTGGGAGGCTCAAAAAAGAGCAAAAACGGGTCAGGTGGCCAGGAGCGACCTCCAAGCCACCCGTCGACGTGCCGTACCGGAACCAGCCTGATGAGACCTCTTGAGTTAGTGTCATCAGAAATTAGTATATCTTCAAAGTTGGTGAGTAGTGAGTGTAGGATGTCTGACAGTCATAGAGTGGTGGCCATATGTCTTAACTGTAGGTAGAAAAACCATGGGATTTTTTGTTGAAGTTTCTTCTCTAAAAAGAGTTTTGGTGCAAGGTCATGATTTAGGACTAGGTCTTTCAGCTGTGTAAGTTTGGCTTTGAGGTGATTTGTAGATTAGCTCCCAGGGGAAACCATGTTTGGAATAAGAAAGAGGAAAATCTTGATCGTTTTGAGGTTAGCCTTTGTTTGTAGTTATCCCATAGTTTAAGAAGAGTTTTCCTCTAGGGTGCCACTCCCAACTGAAGAATTCCCTTTGCAAAGCAGGGGAGAGACAATCCATCTCCCCACTTCCAGAAGTTTCTCCAGCTTCCACCGCCCTGCCTGCCACATCTAAAACTGGGTTATCTTTTTTTTAGAAAGTTTTTTTTAATTTTTATAATAAACAAACAGACAAACAAACATAAATACATACAATCCAGTGTTTCATATACATCTCTGGTTTAACTTTTGTATTACCTCATACATTAACTGTTTAAAATATTATTCATCTTTATCACAGTGTATTTTAAAAAGTATTTTGCATTATGTTTAGATATCTTTTATTATTTATTCTTATGTCGATATTGTTCATTTATTATAATCTTTCAACCAATTATAAAATCTTGCCCATGTGTTTTCAAAACTTATTTCATCTCATCCTCTGAGAATTAAAGTCAGTTTATCCATTTCAGCAGTTTTGAATATTTTATTTATAGTAAAACTGGATTCTCAAAGCTTACCCTGGGTGTTGCCATACACTGAACAGGCAATACATTTTGTGGCTAACTAAAGCTACCAGCCATTTAGGACCAATCACAGCAGAAGGATTTGCATAATTACTGTGCAATTATTACTACTGCCGATGCCGCAAATAATCAAATCTCTCTATGCCGATTGGCTACAATAATCCTGCAATTCTTGTCAAACACTCTGAGGATTTGTTCCGAGTAATTTGTTAACTACAGAGAAGTTGTAACTCCATTTCTGGCAATAACACGTATGGATGCAAAGAACTAGATATTCCAATTTACATAACAGGGAAAAGTGGCCCACTCATCAGAACTGAACAGAAGGTAGTTTTCTGGATAACCAAATGATACGAGAAAAATGGATGCTTTTCATAGAAGTTGCTGAAGCCAGTGTGCATCATCAACAAAATTTTGAATCCCTAACGGTAGATGATTTGGAGGCTGCTTCATTTGTAAGAGAGAGAGTATTACTTTACAATATTAGCCCCATGTACAGAATTGTGAATTGATGCTTCCAACCTGAGAAAAATCCATTAACACCCACATGAATGAATAACGCAATTCATAAAAGATTTCCCCCAAAAAACTATCATGCTGACAGAAAGGAGGTGGTTGAGTCCCCAAAGGCAATTGCCCTAGAAATAACAAAGGGCCATTGGGACAGAGATGCCATTGTAAGCAGAAAGCGGTTTTGATGGAATTTCTCTGGTGAACTATTGACACTGCGGTCTATGATATGGTTCCTATTATACTAAGTCAGCTGTTTGGTTTATTAGGAAAACAGTGATTTTCAACTGCATTTCCCCCCTGATATCAAATAATACCCAGGAATCAAAAACCCAGCGGAATCTGAACCCAAATTGGTCAAATCACTTTAATAATCACTTGTGGGTGACATCATCATGCTGGGTTCAGGGCATCTGCGGGCGGGGTTTTCCCCCACCAGCCAGCTGGCCAGCGGTGGGGAGGAGCATGCAAAAGCAGGGGAACCCCAGACCAGGGGGCTGGCAACCCTAACTACACCCCTCCCATTTGGCTCTACCCTTTCTTCGTCTACTCCCTTTTTCCATTTCAGTTTGCTTGCTCTGGTCAAGAGAAATCATGCAAAATTTTGCTGTCTTGGTTATCTTTTATTACATTGTATAAAACAAAAGAAAAGAAATTATGCCTTCCAATATTTTATTTGGAATGCTATTCAATTGGCGGCATTTATTGTAAAACCGGTACAAGTATTGTTTGGGAACAGCCTTGGTTTCAGGGTCTGTAGACAAAGTTTCTCCGCCCTTATTATTGGAAATGCTTCATCAGTTGAATGTTGTCAATGTATTGAAACCCTAGAGTTTTGCCCCCAAATCAGAGTGTCGCCGTGCAACATCAGCAACATGATGATGTCACCTCCAGATCACATCATCACACCCTGCACTTTTTCCATGCGGCAGAAGATCCCAGCAAGGCCCAAAGATCCCCTCACCAGGAAGAAGCTAGGACCTGGCAACTCTAGGTGTAGTTAGAGGACAAAGAGGCTGCACCAAAGGGAAAAGGAGTCACCTAGGGCCCATGAAAACTCCAAACCGGCCTTGTCTGGGTTAGGCATTCCATCCCAACACACCACCCTGAGCTCCAGCTAAACATGTTAAGCCGTGAGACTCTCTCGCAAAAAGAAGCTAGCTAGTGCACACACCCGAGAAATGGCTGCCCAAGGAGGGTCAGTGATGCTAGCTTGTGAGGAAGAATAAATAAGCCCCCTTAAGCTTTAGAAACATCCTTCACCTCCCAGAGGAAAAGCTGCAGCACTATTTCGTCCCACATAGAGAACTCCGAACAAGCTTGAATACATAAAGCAGTTTATATTGAATCAGACTTTCAGTCCTTCAAGAAGAAGAAGAAGAAGAAGAACATGCCGTTGCATCACAGCTGACTCACGGCAACTCCATCTATGGGGCATTCCAGGCAGGAGATGAACACTGCCTTCCTCTGCACAGCAACCCCAGTCTTCCTTGGGGGTCTCCCATCCAAGTACTGACCATGACTGATCCCGGGCTAAGCTGGGCTATTTAGGCTGCTGCTCAATCCATCAAGCTCAGTATTTATTCATATCTCTTCTTTTCCTACCATCCACAATGGCTCCAGGCATGTGGACAAAGGCGAGCTAAGCAGGCAAATTAGAAGACAAAGACAATCCAGTTTCAAAAACAGATCACCTTTATGCCTTCCGCTGCATACAATACTGCATACAAAATCGACACAAAACCTTAGTCTCCAAAGACCCAACTGTTCTTTTCTCCTGAGGTTTAGTGGGGAAGGCAGAAGATTTGGGTGGCACTTGGTGAGGTGGGGGGGGGTCAGGCAGGGAAAAGTCTTCTCTAACACTGGCCATCCAAGATGCCCAGACTAAAGGAGTAGTAGCTGCATGTAAATAAATAGTACCAGAACCTCAAAGTGGGTGCTTTTTTGTGGAGATACTGAAGAAAGAGAATGTAAGTTGCCATTCATTGCTAGAGAGAAAAATTGTAGTTAACCTTTTTTGTTTCATTCTTTATTGCGATCACACGCTAGTACGAAAATAGATTCGAAAAAGAAAATAAAGAGCAAGTATGCCCTTAACGTTCTGCCCCATGAATTAAAAATAGACTTTCTAAAGCTATTAAACTGATCCTCTAAAGCTTTAGTTGACAAATACACCATTTAAAGCTTACAAACCATAATATCTATAATCCAAAGAGTACAGAAAACTGAAAGACATTTCAAACCAGTGTTTTTAAAACTAAAAAGGAAACCCACTTTTGGTCTTCCACCTGTCAATAAGCTCATCTTTTTTGTGAAGCTAGCTCAGTGTAGGATCCCTGGAAAAGAGTACCCCCCCAAAAAAAATCCATATTTAGCACACCATGCCCTTAATCACATTTAACCACCTTGGCGGTATATGAGCAAATCTTTTGGTTGCTAAACCTTTGTAAGTAGGGCTCCAAGCTTTAATCAAGTAATCAGTGACTAATCACCTTAAAGATTTAATTGCAGATTAAAACCCACCCCTGAATTAATCAGTCAGGCACACAACAAACAAAAGATTCTGGGCCTTAGTGCGCTCGCTGGGTCCGCCACCAGGCAGGCCTGCCAGATACAGCAGCAGCCCCCTCCTTCCTGTTACAAATCCATTCAGATGGCTTTGTAACTCAGCTGGGCTCATGCAAACAAAGTAGGTGGCTTTGTGGGTCCCTAATAATATCCAAAAATAAATGCCATGCATTACCCGTTAATAAAGACCCAATCAAGATAACTTAGGGCTGCCAATGACAGGTTGAGAAATTCCTGGTGATCTGAGGGTGGCACCTGGAGAAGGACCTCAGTGGAGTATGAATGCCATAGAGCCTACCTTCCAAGCTGGCTGTTTTCTCCAAGGGAACTGAGCTGTTGTCTGGAGATCAGTCATACTTATGGGAGAGCTCCAGGTCCCACTTTGAGGTCGACAACTCTAAAACAACACAGCACAGCATGCGAGTTTTCCAGTTCTCCAGAACTGTTAATAGCCTGGCTGTTAAAAACAAAAACTCAAAGCCGAGGGACGGGAGAGATCATTCCAGCCGTGAACTTGAATAAAAATGACAAAAAAAAAGTGTGTCATGATCATGTTCTGAAAGACCTCCCCCTTGCCGATGGGCAGGTCCTGAGCTGGACTGACGAAGAGTTCTGAAGAGTATGTTGTCGAAGGCTTTCACGGCCAGAGTTCATTAGTTGCTGTAGATTTTCCGGGTTGTATGGCCGTGGTCTTGGCATTGTAGGACTTGGTGTTTCACCAGTAGCTGTGATTGGCATCCTCAGAGGTATAACACAGAAAGATAGCGTACTCTCTGTGTCAAGGTGAGAAGAAAAATGGTAGGCGGGTAATTTATATCTACTCTGGAAGGTAGGGTAGGGCTGAGTCATTAACTTCCTACAGTGCCAAGACCATGGCCATACAACCTGGAAAATCTGCAGCAACTAAAGATCTGGAGAGCTTGAAAACTTGCACGCTGTCTTTTGTTATTTTGGTTGGTATTAATCAAAGGCATTAATCAAAGGCTTTTGTTTTTAGTTTCACCTAGAAGGGGAAACTAGTGTAGCTTTCCCCCCCAACAATAACTACTGGTATCTGACACACACTTGCCAGGTGTCTACATTTTCAGGTACCCATCCCTACCAAGTGCCTATCATTATTTTCCCCTCCTCTTTACCTTTGAGAGATGCTTTATTAAAATGTCGCTAGGCCTGTCAGTCTTTAAGGTTTACCTTTTGCTGCAGGTAAGGCTACTAACCTCCAGGGGGGGCCTGGAGCTCTTTCAAAATTGCAACTGATCTCCCAGTTACAGAGCTCAGTTCCTGTGGAGACAATGGCAGCTTCAGAGGGTGGGCTCTCTGGCATCACACCCCCACTGAGCTCCGTCCCCAACTGCATCCTTTGCAGGCCCTGCCACCAAATCTCCAGGAACTTCCCAACCCAGAATTGGCAACCCTAAGCTCCAGGATCGACAGACATTAAGTCTCTGACTGAGGAATTAATTAATTTTATCTTTAACTTATACCCAGATAAACGCATGCACACTGACACTGTGGAGTAGGTGGATCATTGAAATGTATTTCTTTGTCTTTTCCTCTGTGTGTGTGTGTGTGTGTGCGTGTGCGTGTGTGCGCACGCACATGCGCTTGCATGCCTGGAAGTCATGGCGACTTCTGGCGACCCCATTGGGGCTTGGACGTTTCAAAGAGGTGGCTTGATGTTCTGCCCCTGAGTCCTGAGCTCTGGTATTTCAAGGAGGTCTCCCTTCCAAGTACTTGCCAGGGTCGGCTCTGCTCAGCTTCCGAGATCTGATGAGATCAGGCTTGCCTGAGCTATCCAGGTCAGGGTGGATGACTGAAATATATTTCAAACTGCGGATAACACATGAAGACAGCCAAGCTTTTCAAGAATCTCTATAAATGAAAAAATATGCACTACATTGGCTTTTTAATCTGTGAAGGATGGGTAAATGCATGTAGCATACAGCACTGGATTAGAGTAGGGGGCAGGAGGGGAGGCAGTACATCCTTCGTAACAGAACTGACATGTGACCTTCTCAACTGAATTCAGTCAAAATTAAGATTTTTTCAAAAATACTGACCGCGTTCCACTTTGAAGTCTTTTTTCGTACTACTATAGACAGGGTGTATTCCCTAATGTGAACGAAGCAGAAAAACATTAAAGGTGATCCTTCCTTTCTGCACTGAGTTGATAGTCTTCATTACCCAAAAAACTTACCTTTCAGAGACACTGCCTTTTTTTCTTCAGAAGCCTCAAAATGGCACCTTCGTTGGAGTTTTACAACATGTATTGAAAGTAACCTTTTAAAAAGCCTGAGATCAAGTTGGCTAACAAAAAGTTTTCTTTCCATGTAACTGCACATTTGAAAACACGCACACCAGTGTATATGCAGCACATTTGAAAATGCTTGGAATAGCCTTGAGGCTATCAGAGAAGTAATTCAGAAAAAGGAAATGTCAGAAGGCATACATATTAGAATTCCCAATAAGAACGTTGCGAGCCCAGACCGGGATAGCCCATGCTAGCCCACTCTAATCATATTTTGGAACCTGAACAGGGTCAGCCATGGTTAGTTTTTGGATGAGAGACCACCAAGGAAGTCCAGGGCTCCTATGCAGAGACAGGTAAGGACAAACCACCTCTGAATGTCTCTTGCCTTGAAAATCAGCTGTGACTTCATAGCAAATAAATAAATAAATGTAGGCAATCTATGGTATGTGCATCTGCCCTAAAAAGCCCATTTAATTTTAGGGGGGGGGTCACAGGCAGCAAATTTTGATCAGTTGAATCCAACAGTTCTCAAACTTTAGCAACTCAGGGACCCCCGCTTTGATTTAAACATTTCTGTGAGCTCCCAAGCCCTCCCCTACCAACACCCACAATGCACCAGACAGACCCATTAAAAAAATGAGTAAACTCCCAGGGATCACAGTGTCAAGTTACAGCCAAAAACAAAAACACCGTGTATTACATACAACAATGTATATGAAAACATGGAATTTAATGTATATATATTAAATCGTATTACATGCAAAATACTTTCATTGAATAAATTCTCTATAAATAATATACTTTTGTCCATTTCAATTTGTTTAACAATCCAATAGAATTCTATAAATTTCCCCACATACAGATATTACAGATCAACTCGAAATATTTCCCCACGTAAAGACATTAAAGATCAACTCGAAATATGTAAGTCCTTATTGTATAGTTGCCCTTGGGCTCTTTTTATCTTCACTTGCAATCCCATCCTTTTCAGATCCTCACTTCAAGTTGTCCAACAAATCTAATCACATATATTATAAATGGAATGCGCACCTCTGTATGTTTCCATAGTGAACTGCTCTTTCAATCCCTGGAGAGTGCTATAACAGAGACTGAAAGAGCAATTCACTATGGAAACATACAAAGGTGTGCTTTCCATTTAGAATATATGTGATTGGATTTGTTGGACAACTTGAAGTGATGATCTGAAAAGGGCAGGATTGCAAGTGAAGGTTTCACCAAAGATAAAAAGAGTCCAAGGATAACTACAATAAGGACTTACGTATTCTGAGCTGATCTTTAATGTCTTTATGTGAGAAAATTTATACAAGTCTATTGGATTGATAAACAAATTGAAATGGACAAAAGTATATTATTTATAGAGAATTTATTCAATGAAAGTATTTTGCATGTAATATGATTTGATATACACATTAAACTGCATATTTTCATATGCATTGTTGTATGTAATACACAGCGTATTCGTTTTTGGCCATTTCAAAAAAGTGCAGCATAATGCAAATGTCCCATGAAGGTCACTGTCCTTTAGTGTCTTCAGAACAATGCAGCTAGAGCCACATCAGCTACACTTTAAAAGCAAGTTTACAAGAAAAAAAATATTGTCTGTACATGGCCTGTAAAATCAAGTCTTGAGAGGACAGATTATTTTATTAGGCCCCAATTCAAAAGGCCCTGAGTGCACATTCTAAAATATCTCACCCCTGCATTAAAAGAGATTTTGCACCTGAGAGAACAATAAACTTCTTTATTGGGTAATTACTTCTGGGTAGCCAAGGGCTGACTGAACAGAAGCTGGGAAGGGCCTGGAGAAACATCTATTGCTGTTCACAGAGATATAAAAAGACTGGTACCACACAAAGCTTGAACTTGCAGTATTTAGTGTAAAAACAAGCTTGGCTATTATCTAGGGTTGCCTGGTAATTCGTGGAAGCTTAAGGAGCAGGAACATGAGGGGTTGCCACACTGCATGCACTATGACAGTGTCAGGTAGCCCTAGGAATCACAGGAAATTCTATGTGGCAATTCCTAGAGCTACCCATCACTTCTGTTTTTTCTTAGGTGTGACATCACAGCACACGCAACACCAACTTTTGCTACATTTTTCTGCCACTGCTCAGAGCAGTGGCAAGCAATACAGGTTGCCATTGGTAGCAGAAGGCCCAGCAACCCTCCTAATCTATATACCATTAAGTGATGTGCAACCCCCATCTGCAAATAGTTAAATCCACAGATCGGGGCTACATGGAACACTAAACAGATTTTTCAGCAAACTTGGGGACTCCCCAGGTTTGCAGAAAAATCTGAAATGTCTAAATTGTTTTTAAAAGTACACGGGGAGTGGTTTAAACCCTCTGGCAGTTGTCTTTGGAACCCAGAACCTATGCTGGGCCCAGCAGTGGCAGTGGCTATGCTGGGAAGCCATGCTGGGCCCAGAGGCGGTGGTGCAGCCCAGGAGCTCCTCTGGGCCTCGTGGTGGCACAGGCCGAGAGCCTTGCTGGGCCAGGCGAAGCAGCCCGGGAGCCCTGCATCCCAGGAGCCACATGGAGCATGCTGCTAGCAGCAGCTCAGCCCAGGAGTTGTGCTGGGCCCATCGGTGGCCACACAGCCCAGAAGCCACGTGGAGTATGCCACCAGTAGTGGGAAAGCCCCTGGGTTGCACTGGGCCTGGCGTGAAAATGGGGGAGATACCCTCCTCGAGTATCACAGGCCCGCACTTGTATCATCTATTGAAAGAGAATGGTATCTCCCTATATCCAGGGTGAAATTGTTTGAATTGGAAAATAGGGTGCAAAGTAATTCAGTTTTATATTGGAAAGAACTCTGATGATGATATTAGGGTTATACAAGTCCTTGGTGCCACTTAGCCAGCTTCTACCTATCCCAAGAGAGGGAAGCTGAGTTCATTCTCTGCCCCTCATTCTTAGCAAAGTGAGAGGGATGAGTTTCTAGCTTGTTCCTCTGTCCTTACAAAGGCTTGGTGGACCTGCAGGGGTTCCCAAACTCCAGTTTAGTTTGATCCAGTTTGATGTTTACTCTTTTTTGAAAGTGGTGCATTGCCCTAATATAGCATGAAAAAAAGAATGGGGGTGGGAACACACCTTTCCTTTTCACAATGAAGTATCCTTGGTTTATTAAGGTATTTCACACTTCCTCCAATAGTGCCAAAAGGCCACAGGGGTTATGTGCTAATTTATTTAATCTAATAATTGAGTTAAAATAGCAGTTAACTAGAAGATGAAAATTTCTGGAACTGACTGGCAGCTCCCCCATTATGCAGTCTAGTCACCATCCTTCAACGTGTGTTCCAAGGACCACGTGGGTTATGTTCTACTATGTGCAGCACTAACAGAGGCTGAATAATATTTCAGTCAAAAAAAAGTTCCATAACTATGTATCCTTTTGGAAACCCTGCACAGCACGAGCCAAGCTGTGCAAGTCCATAAATATTTCTTATGAGGCACTTCAGAGTTTTCTTCAGTCTGAATGCCAAAGTTATAGAATTTGTGCTATTGAATCAATAGCCCCTTTCTTCTCCCTTTCCTCTGAATAAATGTGCCCTTGGTTTTCTTTGCCTAGACTTCTTTCTTCCATGTCCAAGAAAGGGAGGGGGTCGGCGGAAAGGGAGAACTTTTTCCACGGTTGTCAAGTTTGGCCAAAAATTCAAACAAGGATTTAAACCAGAAATAGCTGCCCAATAGTCAGGAGAAGGGAGGGCTGTTGATGGGGCGTGGGCAACATCAACCATTACCTCAACAGTATTCATGATCTGAGACCCTCTTCTTCTCACGCAGAAGAGAAATATGCACCAGTCACCTCTGCTTACATGTTCCATTTTAAGATGTGAAATGGACAATACCATCTTCAGTTTCCACGCCATGTGGTATGGGTTAGTGCTGCCCACAGTGTTCATCTCCCTCTGTCTACAGGTTTTTGTAACACTTCAAAAGCCAATGAGCACACTTTTTTTCCCTTTAAGGAAAAGTCATAAAAATGAGCTAGCATGGTGTAGTGTACAGGCCAGACTAGGAACTTAGCGACCTGCGTTCAAATCTGCACTCCACTAGGAGGACAAGGATGAAAAAAGGGAAAGACAAATTCAACCCAAATCACACCAACACTGTTGAAAGGGTCAAACTAACTTAAAGATAGATATTATCAAAAATATATATTTTTATTTATGGTGCACACAATAGCACAGGGGTGTCAAACTCATTTGTTATGAGGGCCGGATCTGGCATAAATGAGACCTTGCTGGGCTGGACCACGTGTGTCATAAAATGTAATGCCAAGTAGCAGAGATATAAACGTTATAAAGGACACAAACACAATTAAAGATGTTTTTAAAACTTAAAATAAAACATGCTTAAAACATTAGCACTCTTGCAATATTTTGTTTATTTAACAGTCTCTGATAACTGGCACCTCTTGCTTTGAATTATTGCATCAAAATCTGGAGACAATGTCTGCCCTGTAGCAATCTTGAGTATGCTGTTCAGGTGCGTATCTGTAAGTTGCAAACCCACTTTTGATTTATTGACACTCATTACAGAAATCTCACGGTCAATGGTTTGAGCCTAAGACGTAGAGGAAAATATGAAATCACTGGGCATTGTGAGCTTTTGTACATAAATTGCTTCATGTGCTGGTCAAGAACATGTGAAGGCACCATGACACAGGCTGAGGGCTATGTGTTTGTCTACAAAACTATAGTCTTCCCTAGAGAATAGCTACAACTCCCATGTGGCAGTGCAAGAATAGAGAGACAGCAATATATATCAGCCCACTATCTGGGAAATCTAGGTTCCAAATCCCCAGGCTAGAAAGGAGATGCACTGGGTGAACTTGGTCTGGACACACACACTCAGCCTAATCCACCTCACTGGCTTGTTGTTATTTCTCATCTAAATAGTTCACATTGCTTTCCTACTGAGATAGGCTATTAGCCACAAGGTATAGATAGGAACTCTCAATCTGGGGCAGGTGACGCACTCTGTTCTTGGTGCTGGAGGGGGCAGCAGTGGGAGGGCTTCTAGTGTCTGGCCCCACTGCTGGACCTCCTGATGGCACCTGGTATTTTTGGCCACTGTGTGACAGAGTGTTGGACTAGATGGGCCATTGGCCTGATTCAACATTGGCTTCTCTTATGTTCTTAAAGGCTGGATCATGAGGGCATGAATACAGTGAAAAAGAAGAGGCAAACCCAGTTGCTCCCAGGAGAGCCCTGGCATAACAAGCCCAACAAAACTCTCTCTCTCTCTCTCTCTCTCTCTCTCTCTCTCTCTCTCTCTCTCTCTCTCTCTCTCTGTCTCACACACACACACATAACAAAGTTTTGGGTACAAAGAAGGAATGTCATTGCACAGAGGGGGAAAGGAGAATGGCATGCGGAGAGAAAAAGAGGGGTTTGAACTGATAAGAGAACAGAGAGCTTCTCGTTGCAGAGAGAAAGAAACAGAAAAAAGCCTATGTTATTGGATCCAGACAGAGAAGAGAGTATACACTGGATTGGAGATTGAAAGCAGAAAAGAGAGAAGATGCAAAAAGCTCACACCCTGAATAAAACTTTGTTGGTCTTAAAGGTGCTTTCTTTGTATCTCTCCCCTGTGATTGAGGGAACTGGGCAAAGTAAGCCCAGGAGATGAGGAGAGGGAGGAGCTTCAGCCAACAGAGGGAAGAGAGGCTTTGCTCTGTAGTTCTGCTGTGTGAATGAGAGAGCCTGGCAAAGCAAGCTCTCTCTTTTTCTCCCCCTCTCTTTGTTCCCAAGGAAGGAGCCTCAGCCAATGGAGGAAAGAGAGGCTTTGCTCTCTGG
Source organism: Gekko gecko (assembly GCA_029375565.1). Taxonomy (NCBI): domain Eukaryota; kingdom Metazoa; phylum Chordata; class Lepidosauria; order Squamata; family Gekkonidae; genus Gekko; species Gekko gecko. Next base: position 158,797,423 of record JAPDNY010000007.1, read on the forward strand.
CTTTGCTGTGCGATTGAGAGAGCCTGGCAAAGCACACTGTGTCACAGAAGAAAGCAAGAGAGAGGGAGAAGTCAGCAGATGGCAGTCAGTTGCTTGTGGGCCTGCTACAAACCCTGTGGGGGCCAGATGTGGCCCACGGGCCTCATGATTGACACCCCTGCAATAGCAAATATTAAAAGATTAGAACCTGACAGCACTTTCCTCCACCACCAAATGTTACCCAAATCAAAGTACCACAGAACAGAATCTCTGAGCCTATATTTTCCCCAAAAAACCTTTACTGAAGTAGATGACATGGACACAACCCTCCCAAACAGATGTTGCCAGTTCAGGATTGCTGTCACTAATAAAAGGGTAAAACAAAAATCCTGAATTTTTATAGGGAAACAACAGAGACGAGACAATCACACCGACAACAAATGCACAGGCCTAGCCTATGACAAAGCCCAAGCTGGCTTTGACAACCCTCGAAGTGAGAACAACTTCTAAAATCATTGTGTACAACAGTTAATAAAAATATATTTTTTAATATTTTGATACACAGATTAGAGCCAGCATTTTGTCTGTACAGTTCATAAATTGTGTCACTTGTATTGTTAGGCAAACTTTGAAACAAGTTTCTGACAAAACACAAGTCAGGTATGGTCTGAAGGGATCATCTGCAGTTTCTGGCCTATATTCTACTATTCTGGCAATCCTTCCTCCAATTTAAATAACTCTTCCACCAGCGGAAGAGCTACTTAAGGAGGAGAAAGGCTCCTTTAGGGTGGAGGAAGCAATCACACTTTGCTGACCATAGATGACTCATTCTAATCTCTGAATTGCCCTGTGGATGTTAATACATGCTGAAGCATTTTAAAGACATCTGCAACTTGTTTACAAACACTAAAGTAGATCAAATGGAAGTTTTAATTTTGAGACTACTAATTTTCACTTTAATCTATAATGAGGTCTTCGCAGCGGCAAAACATGTCTGATCTCCTTGTTGATGTGTGTTCGGTAATGGGAGTTATTTTTGTGCATCAGGTTCAACCAGTTGGTTTTATTTTAAACTTTGTATAGTAGAGAATTTTTTAATTGTCCCACAGCCTATTTTGCTCATTTTGTTCATCGGATTGGATGGAGGTTTCAGTTTCCATATTTTAAAAAGTTGTGTACTTCCAAAACTTACAAAACCTTTTTGATCAGGGCTGAAGATCAAAAAAGCAAGCATACCCTAACAATCCAGATTCCTCACACACTGCCATTTCTACTGCTGGCTCAGTTTTACAGTCTAATTAAATTACAAGGCTTCCAACAATCCATGTCTTTCCCCACCACTTCCTTGTATGGTCTGACTGCATGCAGCCCATGATATCCACACATGCAATCCATTACTTCTGCCCTTCCACTGTTATCTGACCATGAGGGACAAGGGGGTAACGCACAGCACTGTGACAACATATCTCAGGTATTCAGCTAGGGACAAACTAGACTTGCATTGCCACTTCCATTTCCAGAGCTCCCAGCAATTTTTAAAATTCACTTCTCAGCCATGCAGGGATCCAGTTCAAATTTTAACAGAGGGGCAGGTATAAGGCCATTCATAATGGTATTACCCACAGTGGTATTAAGCATGCCGCTCTCCAGACCTGAAATGGCAACATAAAGCCACTAGTTGCCTCACTGGGATAAATATATCTATAAATCTTTGTTTACCCCAGTGCTAAAATATGGGCTCCCCAGGGCCATTTCAGTTTCGGAAAATGCCACAGGGAGCATTTGACCCCGCCCATTCTTCTGTCCTGTTCTGAACTGGTGCCTCCCAAAACGTGAGTATTGCATTTCTGAAGTCTCTGGAAACTTCAGACCCAAGCACTGTTAGAGTAGCAGTTAAAGTGTCAGGCTGGGGTCTGGGAGAGTCCACATGGGAATTCCCACTCTGCCAGGGAAGCTGGCTGAGGGACCTTGGGCCAGTCACACAATCTCAGCCTACCCCACCTCACAGGTTACTGTGAAGATGAAGAAGCAGAAAATAAAATAAGTGGCTTTAGCTCCCCAATGGAGAGAAATGAGGGTTATAAAAGGAAGCAAATATATAAATGGTTTGGTCCCTGGATATCAGGAAAGGCAGACAGGACACTGAATTACAGCAAGTCCCTTTCTCCAAGACTCTTAATACCCTCCCCCAACGCATTTAGTTCCACAAAGAGCTTGGAAAGAGAAGCTCAGAATGATACTACACTTCACGTGGAAGATATCTTTTCCATGAGTTATTTATGACATATGGCATTCATGACCATAAGCATGATGTGCAGATAACACGGCAGCATCTTCAAAAACACACAGAAGCACTTGAGAAGTGGGCCAGGACTCCCCGATACATGCACACACAAGTTTTGCATTCGCTGTGAACAAACTCTGACATAACTACAACAACTGTGTCTGCTGTACATGGTATCTTGATAGAGAATGGGCTAGATCTCATTATCCATCAGTGCAAGGGGCTAGCTGTCACACACCTTTCTCCTGTTCCTTTCCCTCCAGCAATCCTTCCTGACCCCAGGAAAGTTAACTCTTGGATCACAGATCCCACGTGGTCCAATAGCCATGCAGATCAGGAGGCTGCAGTGGAAAAGGGGCAGAATCTGCCTATCCCCCCTCTTTTGTTAAAGCCATGCACTGATGGAAGAAAGGGAACAGGGCGATTTTATCCTGCTCTGGCAGGAAGGGCAGCATACAAATTGAATTAAATAAATTAAATAAATATCCATTCCTCCTCCCCATCCATTCCACTGTTCCTCCACACAGGTACCACAACCTCAAGAACAAACTTCCCCAGGAGTGAAAATGGCTGCTGGGGGTAAGGAAAAGAAAGACTGGTGACCACCAGTGCTTTCTAGTTATGAGCTCCAAATCAGCAATCTTGAATACAGAAAGACAGTATCATGCATGTTTTCCAATATTCTTCAAGGTACTCCTAACCACAAAAACTTACAGTTCAAACCCAGTTGATCTTAAGAGGTCGAAAGTTCCACCTTCAGCCTCTGCAGCTAGAAAACACCCCAGTTAGCCAAACCCAGGGGTCTTTTGGGGCCGGAGCACACCGGAGCACTGCTCTGGAAGCCCAGGCGCTGGGACAAATGGTAGTGGCGGCAAGCCCTGCCCCCAGATCCCTGCACGGAAGTGCTGTGGCCCCGGGGCGGCCTGAAGAGGCCCATGGCCAGCTTCCTGGGGCCCACACTCCAGTGCTGTGGCCCCGGGGCAGCCTGAAGAGGCCCGTGCTTGGCCTCCTGGGGCCCGCACTCAAGCGCTGCTGCCCTGGGGCAGCCTGAAGAGGCCCATGTCCAGCCTCCCAGGGCCCGCTCTCAAGCGCTGTGGCAATGGGGTGGCCTGAAGAGGCCCATCGCTGGCCTCACGGGGCCTGTGATCGAGCGCTGAGGCCCGGGGGAAAGCATTGATGGAGGTAAGTGAGGGATCTGGAGGGTGGGGGCTTGATGGGAGGGTGGGAGAGCCTTCCTCCCTCTCCCCATCTCTTTGCCCTCTTTCTGTCCCTCCTTTCCTTTTCTTTCTTTCCCTTTTCCTCCTTCTTTCCTTCTCTCTCTTTCTTTCCCTCCTCTCTTTCTTTCCCTTCTTTCCTTCTCTCCTTTTTCTCTTTCCCTCCTTTTGTTCTTTCCTTTTCCTCTTTCCCTCCTTCTTCCCTTCTCTCTCTATCTTTCCCTCCTTCTTCCCTTCTCTCTTTCCCTCCTTTCCTTCTCTCCTTTTCCCCTTTCCCTTCTTCTTTCCTTCTTTTTCTTTCCCTCTGTCCTTCTCTTTTCCTTCCTTCTTTTCTTCTCTCTACTCTCTCTCTCTTTCCTTCCCTCTTTCCTCCTGTGGCCCAACACTTCATTCCCCGCCCCACAGGCTGGCTGGGGAAGGGAAGGGGAGGCTTTTGAAGATGCCTTCCCCCCTTTGCTTCCCCTTCTGACATCACTTCTGGTGTGGCATATGCTAATGAGCTATTATGCTAATAGCCTAGTAGCTCATTAGCATAACTTATGCTAATGAGCTCCTGCAGCTCTTTTTCTATGAGATCACCCCTGCCCAAACCCCACTTACTCCCTTCCTGACCTACTTGGATGATGGCCCAGGACCAATCATTTTGCCTCCTTGTGGTTCCTTTAAGCCTTTCACTCTTTCTTTCAGTCAATTGAAACAGGAGGGGTTTCAGAAAAAGGACTCCACCGTGGCACTGTTATCAGTGGAAGCTATTTTGCTAGAGCTCTAATCACAGTTCGGTCTATATGTTCATTCTGGTAAACACAGCAAAGAGATAAAGTTAAGGAAAGGGGTTCAGAGAGATCCTCTCCCTCAAACTTGTGTGTTTTAAGCTTCTTTGATTAAAGAATTTACCCTTGTTCATCTCCCTTTCATATTTTGCTTTGCAGGGATAAATACCTGTGGAAGACTGTAATGGAGAGTTCTCTCCAGTCATACACCATTAATTCATGTCAGAGCTGCAGGTCTCTTAACCTTGCACAGATACATAATGCAATGACTTTTGTTCCAAAGCAGGATGTGGCTTAATAGACCAAAACCCGTTATATGTCTAGAGTCTTTCATACCCAGACTGTGGCTCACCGCATTGCCATGCAATGTGTCTACAGATGTTTTCAGAGAGTGCACTAGTTGGCCACAGATGGAACAATCTGCACATTCCCAGCAGACCCTCTTCTCATTTTCACTATGTTTAACACACATCCTGCCACATGTAAAAAAGGTTGTGTTAATTGTAAAAAGTGCTATGTGAGAGCTGGTGCATACAGATTGCCAGGGTGCAACCTTAGCCACAGTTAGAAGAATTCACTGGGGGGGGGGGAGGCAGACCAGTTCTTACCAGATTCTGGAGTGGTGTCATTTTCTGATCCACCAAATAAAAACTCGTACTTGGCCTTGGCAACACTCTGGGAATGAGCCGATGCACCATTAACCCAAACAAATGCTTCTCCCTGCAAACAAAGAAGATAAAAACCACACAGTTCAATGATACATTCCACTGACGATTCTTGTCTCAAAACAACAGGAGTGGGATTTTTTTTAAGGGCGCACTGGCCTTGAACACTGTGCAAAGGCAAAGATACTTGGTCCTCAGATGCACATGCAATCACAGAGAATGGGAAAGAAAGAATGTTTTCTCACCAGCAAAAAGCTTGCTCAGCAAACTAAATTATTGCAATTATTGGTTGTGTTGTGTGACTAACAGAGCACTCCTGTGCATAATTTGCAGGGAGCTGGTTCAAAATGAACTCTGCAATACTTAATTCTGAGTAAACATACATCAGACAAACCCAAAAATCCTTACAACCTTGTACCATCCTTCTGTACACGTTTCCAAAGTGTACCAGAACGCCTGGAAAAGACGCAGTCAATGCAATCCTAAACAAAATGACTTCATTCTAAATCCACCAAAGACAATGGGCTCAGAAGGGAGTAACTCAGATTAGGACTGCACTGTGTCTCTCCACACAAGCCACATCTAGAACCCTTACACCAGAGGAAGCGACACAGGAAAAGGGAAAAGTCTGATCTTCTACAATGCAGCAATCGACTTCAAATGGATGGGACTGCTCATTAGAATGGAGAGCAGCAAAAATGGGTCCCCTCCCCCTCCCTTTTGCTTGCTTCATAAAAAACATTATAAACAACAAAGGACAAGCTCGTGCCTCAGCAACAGACTATCCGGACAGACAAAAGCTGTTAAGCCTCGCAGGAACGACAGACTTTGTGGGTGGGAGGCCTATAAAACAGTTGCTACTAGAGATTTAAAGATTTGTGCAACCAGAAGTAATCCACAGGTTTTGCACTACAAAGCCACCCTCACTGTAAAGTCCTTTCAGCAGTGCTCCTATCGCTTCCAAAGATGGCATCACAAAGTCAATTTATGCAATTCGGTTCAGAGGTCTTAAAATAATCCTCATGGAAAAGCACATGACCAATCTTTTCAAGGGTTTCTGCAGATTTTAATCTTCTCCGTTTTGCTAGGAGCAGTAATTAGGTCTGTTAGAATACAGTGAAAGCACTTAAAATCTGTTCCGTTACAGCCTAGGGTCAAATAATAAAATTAATAATTAGCATTCACATGGTGCATCTGAACAGTTCAAAGTTTTGCAGAGACTTCATCAAAAGCCTGAAGCTGCTTTCTGCCTAATCTGGCCATTGAATGACCTACCCTAAGTCTCCGGTGGGCACTCCAAAAATTTTTCCCAGACTTAGCACCAGAAATCTATGTTTTAGCAGGGAGCCAGGGCACTGAACTCAGCATCTGACATGCAGAGCATATGCTTGGCCCCTCAAGTCTTGGGCCCTTTTTCTCATTACTACAGTTTTGTAAAGCAGGCCAATATTATTATAGCATCCATATGATATGGTGGACACTGTGGTTAAGAGTTCCACAACACAGCCGCAATTTTTAGTGCTTCTGTTCAAAAGTGACAGCTATGCTAACACGCCTGCATGAAGACCTCCTGCCTCTTTTGTGACATATGCTGAGGGGGACAGAAGAATGGCGAGGCCACTCAGCAAAGGAGAGGATTTCAACATGGATTGGACCCTTGACTTCTTCCTCAGAATGGCCCACTTCCTGGCATTTGACCTGTGTTTCCTCTCCTCAGCTCTGCTTCCCAGGGCTCTGGCCCTAATATCAGTCAAGGTCATAACTCTGGCTCCCCCTTTCCTGTCACATGACTGCTGTCTCATGAATATGATACCGCAGTCAGTGGGTCTCATGCAGCTACCTAAAGTTGACAAGGTGGGCCCCAGCCAGTTCTACAAAAGTTGAAGATCTATAGTATAACAGGTCAATCTACGCATGACTCATGAAAGCCACAAGGAGGATCTCTGCGGTCTGCATTATCTTTCTTCTGAAGGGCAAAAATGCTATGGGGAAAGGGAATTCAGCTATGTTGTCTGTGATTGCCTCAGCAGCCCAAAATGGCTGCTGAGATCTCAGAAAATCTCATGAGAGTTCAGTGGTTTTAATCTTTAAGTTTTCAGATTTTTCTGCAAACCTAGATGTCTCCCCAGGTGTGCAGAAAGGGCTATCCTAGCCCTGGGTGGCACCATTTGTTGGATTTTTTAATCCATGGGAATTAATCATGCAGTGTGCCTCAAACAAAAGGCAGCCTGGTCAAGCAGTTGTGTAGTTCAGAGGAATCAATGAGAGGTTAAATGAAAGTAAGTGATTAATTTAAAAATTTATTATCGTATGGCATTGTGTGTGGAATAGTCAGGAGATCCCAGAAGCGATTGTTGGGCTGCCGAAGCTGTAGCTCTTTTTGGCATCACTAGGTGGCGAGCTATGCTTATTTTTAGGCTGAGAGTGCTGTGACTTGCCTAAGGCCACCCAGCTAGTTTCAAGTGGGGAAATGGGGAATCGAACCCAGTTCTCCAGATTAGACTCCACCGCTCTTAACCACTATAAACTGGCTGACAATAAGTTATTTGTTTATCTACAACATTTATACCCTTCCTTTCTCCCCAGTGGGGACCCAAAGCAGCTTACATTGTTCTCCACTCCTCCATTTTATCCTCGTGACAGCCTTGTGAAATAGGCTTGGCTGAGCATGCATGCCTGGCCCAACGTCATCCAAAAACCTCCATAGCAGACATAAAGATTCAAACCTGAGTCTCCCAGATCTACTCTAAACGCTGTATTACATTAAAGAATTTTTATGCATGTGCCCACAAAGCAGCAGGCTTTGAGTTCATGTAGTTTCACAGCATTCAACAAGTGTTTCATCCAGCAGTAACAGATTAATACTAAAAGTGCTTGGTTCGCTGAATGATGCACATGCACCAAAGCAGGCAGTTTCAGATGCTTGGTTTGCTGAACGTTGACTGTGCATGCACAGAGGCTCATTTAACATGTTGAGCCAGAAAAAAATGGAGGCGAAAGAGAACAGCACTTGATCGGTAATGCAGCTGAGTATCAGAAGACAGACAATTCATATACTAGACCAGGTAATTATAAACTTCAGCTAGGTAGCAATTATACATACTTTCACCTGGAGTTAAGTTACCCTTCCATGGGAGCCTATTCAACAGCTGAGGATATTCAGAAGCCTGTGTAATAAGGGAAACATCTCTACACAAAAAGTCAAGTTCATAGGCAGCTCATATGGGGAGACGCTCAAGAGATATGTGTTGCATGATATCCCGTGAGTTTATGACTCAGTGTAACTTCAGAGAGCGAGCACGTTATAGTGGCTGCAGAGCTGCATTAAGATCTGGGTTGCAATCCTCTCTTTGTCATGGAATGCATTGGGTGATCTGGGGCCAGTCATTCTCGCTCAGACTAGGCTGATAAAACAGAGGGAAATCATGCATACCGGAGAGCCAGCATGGCGTGGGGGTTAGAGTATCAAACTAGGATCTGGGAGGCCCAGGTTTGGATCACCAACTATGCCACGGAAGATTGCTGGGTGACCTCAGGGGCCAGTCACAGACTCTGAGTCCAGCCTACTTCACAGGGCAGTGGTTGTGAGAATAAAAGGGGAGAATGCTGAAAGCCACTGGGAAGAAAAGTAAATAAATAAAATCCCACACTTTCTGCAATGAAAGATTAAACTGAACTGGGTGCATTTTTCAACTGTTTAAATTTGTAGATTCTGCTGCTATGAATAAAATCCACCAAATGCAGAAAGCATGGATCCACGGGGTCCTGGTAGCCACTATAAGCTCTCCATTCAGGTGCCTCTGGTGGGGAGAGGAAGGGAATGGGATTGTAAACCGCTCTGAGATTCCTTAAAGTAAAGAAAACAGGGTACAAAGCAGGCTGTCCCGATCTCATCAGATCTTGGAAGCTAAGCAGGGCCGACCCTGGCAAGTAACTGGAAGCTAAGCAGGGCCGACAGAAAAGCTCAGCAACATACGAAAGCTCATTACAATACGTGCAAATTTTCATATGCTCTCTGCTATTGAGACAAAGTTGTTTTTGTTTCTGTTTTTTTTAAAAGAATGTGAAGTAGACTGTGATCGCTTGTCCTGGCAGGGCCAAATCAGGTGCATCAAAGTAAAAGCCCTGCTTCGGCCACAGCCCCCAGGTTCTTCCTCAGGGCACCTTTCTCTGAAATTTGGTATGGCTTGGAGGAGACTTGTCAGGGGGGATTTCTGGCTTGTAGATATATTACACAGCTGAGAACCAGTTTGGTACAGGGGTTTATGGAAGTTCTTTGTTACAACAAAGCTGTGTCTCTCCAACTCCATGGCCCACCCATCCGTTCACCACAATCAGCATGACCAAGGCAATTCAGGCTTTTACATAGGATATAAATATTCACACAGTAATGAGCTTTTCCATTAGGCTACAGACATAATAAATATTTTAAAAGGCTTATGTTTTTAGGAGCAATTGTTGGGGACAACCATCCACCCAAATGCTCCATAAGAACTCAAATTACCTGCAAGTTCAATGAGTGTTGCA